>LR738711.1:827785272-827954914 GCA_902687465.1 Secale cereale | reverse complement strand
AGACAGAGAGGATTCCTCCTTGGTATGGTGGGTGGTGATTTGACAATGCCATTGACGCGAGAGGAAGGTCACAAGTGTTGAATATATTAGCAATTCATCATATGGTTTAATCCGAAATATCATAAAATTAATCATGACAGAAGCAACTAAAGCGAGCATGCAAATATCTAGTACAATGGGGAAACAGATCCAATCTACGGCAAGTACTAGACATAGAAATTGTAGCGAGATCTGATACAGATGAGAGAGAGATGCATACGTTGCAGCAGCTGTAGTAGCGGCTGTGTTGTCCCCGGTCTGGGTCATGTCGTCGTCGAGGAAGAGGTTGCCGATGTCGGGGAAGAAGTCGTCGTTGGGGAAGAGGTTGCCGATGTCTGGGAAGAAATCGTCGTTGGGGAAGTGATCGCTGTCAGCAGTCGAGCGAGAGCTCTCCCCAAAAACCTGATCGCCCCTCTCCCGTACAGGATCGCAAGAGGCGGGGTTCCGGAGGCCTGCTGTCCCTTCTTCTGGTGCATGCCGGAAGGAGGGATGGAGAAGGCTTGAGTGGCGGCGCAATATTTTGGAACGATGAGAAACCATACAAAAACAACCTACTACCAAGGCTGGCTTGGTACGGGTTTATATAGTGTATGTTGGGAGTCAAAGCAGCCGCCATAAACGCGCCCGTTTATGATTTAGAAACTGCCGTACTTAACATGTCCGTTTATGAACAATAAACGCGTTTGTTAATGAGTCAGAAATGGTCGTAATAACCGCGTCTGTTAATGAAATAGAAACAGCCCCAATAAACGCGACCATTACTAATTAATCAATGACTCATTAATTTTCCCAATTAACAAAATAATAATGTGTCAATGAGAATTTCTGAATTTATTTGGACTAGTAAATACTAGTAAATTCCAACAATCCCCCACAAAATCTCATAGACACATCTCCTCATTTTTAAGTTCCAAAGCATTGTTTATATACCGGTACTTAGTGGAGACTATTAAGTTGAACTTCCACCTAGAATGTTATGTTACACTAATTCACAACTTGGATAGTGGACTATGCCTTGAACTACAAGTTTGCTGTGATACCAGTTTCTGATGGGCCTCGAACCCCTCGTTGGATTGCCCCAAGTGGAAGGTGTAAGATGCAGTAAGTAGAAGTGTTTTCCCCTAGCAAAGATGCCAAGGATCGAATCCCCAGAGACTCCTAGGTTCAACAGGTAGGTGTCAACTGCTAACGGCGCAATTAGCAATCAACGTGGACCTGCACACAGATACACATAACTTTGCTCCCAACGAGTACAGAGAGGTTGTCAATCTCTCCGGCCTTGTAGTTCACAAAGGGTTAAAAGCAATATGATAGTAGTGATAGATAGTAATTTGCAATAGTAAATAAAATAGCGGAAAGTAAAATAGTGTATGTGATCAATGATGGTAATATGGACCGGAGTCACATGATGTTCACTAGTGATGTCTCTCTCCCAAAAGACGATAAAATAGCTATGTGAGGTAACAAATTACAGCTGGGCAATTGACAGGACCACGAACGCAAACCAATGCTGACTACATTGCAAGAAAGGTTGAGGTTCAAAGCATGGGTGGTACGCCAAAGTAAGTAGACCGAAATCCATCTGCATCTACTACTAATCATCCACCTTGAGATATCTATCCAGAACATCTCGCTGGTATTAAGTTGCGAGTCCCACCCATAGTGTAAACTCAATGCAACAGACAACTGCATTAAAAGAACTTTGCGTAAAGTAAACAATCCTTGCACCCGCGGGCACAAGCACCGTTGTTTTCCCCCTTGTGGCAACAGCACATCCCCTAGACTCATGTTTCTGTCACTCAAGCTAGTCATCGAGGGGCATGAACCCACAATCAAGCATAACGTTCCCTCTTGGAGTCACTACTTACTACTTGGCCAAAGCAATAAATAACAACGGAGAACATGCAAGAATTACTTATGAACTAAAATATAAAAGAGGTGAATCAAATATATTACTCAAGATCAATCTGAAAATAATCTCATAATCCATCGGATCCCAGCAAACTCAACATAGCAACAACACAAGGATTACATAGGTGCCTCGATCATGTAGGGCAGCTCACGAGGACTAATTAGTGAAGCACAAGAACGGGAGGAG
Organism: Secale cereale; assembly: GCA_902687465.1. Classification (NCBI taxonomy): domain Eukaryota; kingdom Viridiplantae; phylum Streptophyta; class Magnoliopsida; order Poales; family Poaceae; genus Secale; species Secale cereale. Next base: position 827,952,777 of record LR738711.1, on the reverse strand, counting down.
AACATCACATAGCTACTGGTCATGGACTCATGGTCCAAGGGAGACTACTCACGAGTCATCCGGGAGGCGTCCATGGTGGTGGAGAAGCTCCCGGTGGTGATCCTCCCCTCCGGCAGGGTGCCGGGAAGAGTTCTCCTGGTGCTCCCGATCTTGGAAGCGGCGGCGGCGGCGGAACAGAGATGGGATCGCGAAAAGAAGTCCTGTTTCAAGGGTTACGGGGGACCCTTTAAATATCTGCCAAAGTAGGGCACCGGGGGGCTCTCGGGGTGCCGAGGCGCCCCCCCGGCGCGGCCCAGGGTGGGCGCGCCCACAGGGCGCCTGGGGCCCCTGTGGCCCCCCAGGCTCCCCTTCGGAAGCAGTGTCGTTCCCGATACGCTGATTTTTTATATATTTTTTCTGTATTTTTCTGGGCAGTTCTCGAAACGTGAAAACCTGAAATACAAAAACAGCCGAAAACAGAAACTGGCACTGGGGTGCACTGGATTAGTAAGTTAGTCCAAATATGATCAAAAGTGTATGGAAGTGTATGAATATCATAGCAATATCACCCAAAAGTGGCATGGAGCAAGCAGAAATTATAGATACGTTTTGGACGTATCAACATCCCCAAACTTAATTCCTGCTCGTCCTCGAGTAGGTAAATGATAACAAGAATAATTTCTGTGGTGACATGCTATTAACCATATAAGACTTTCTCATAGTCATATGACAAAAGCTTACTGAGACAATGATTCTAAAGTAACTAAGTTGTCTTAAGAGAAAATCACAAATGACTGAAAGTTTTACAACATGAAACTGAAACATCAAAAAGATTTGCAATGAACATGATGTACAAATATGATCAAGTGATATCTAGCTTGCCCCCTTTAGTGATGCAAAACATAAATGCAAGGGCACCTTCAAGGTTTAAGTGATGACTAGATACAATCATTTCAAAATAAACGATATCAAAATCATGCAAAAGATAATGCTACTTTGGGACAATGCACATTACACTCAGAATGACAATCATGCTCTCAGTAGTTGATGCTTGAAGTGCTAGAGCTTTTTATTTTAAAACATGGAAGCAATTGTGTTAACGGTAGTAGTACTTCATATGTGTCATGTATAAAACATCTTATAAGTTGCAAGCCTCATGCATCGAATACCAATAGTGCTCGCTCCATGTCCTAATTAGCTCGGATCCCCATGGGTTATCATTGCATTGCATATGTTTTTACCAAGTGTCACAAAGGGGTACCTCTATGCCACCTACACAAAGGTCCAAGGAGATAGATCGCATTTGATTTCTCGTTTTTGATAAATCTCAACTTGAGGACATCCATACCGGGACAACATAGAAAATAGATGATGGACTCCTCTTTATGCATAAGCATATTCTCGTGAGAGATTGAGGATTAAGGTCCAAGCTAAAACTTCCACCATGAGGCATGGCTTTGGTTGGCGGCCCAATGTTCTTCTCTAACAATATGCATATTAATTCAACCCACGGTAAATCACCCTTACTTCAGACAAGACGAACATGCATAGCAACACACATGATATTCAACAAAAGTGTGACAGTTGATGGCGTCCCCAGAAACATGGTTACCGCTCAGCAAGCAACTCATAAGAAATAAGATACATAAGCAACATATTCTTTACCACAATAGTTTTTAGGCTACTTTCCCATGAGCTATGTATTGCATGGTTTTGCTTAGTGCAGGTGGAGGTTAGCAAAAGACTGGGAGCGACCAACTAAGAGAGCAATGACGGTCATAATCATGCAGAGCGACAAAGCAATATTGAATCAGGCATGGTAGTTATATCGCTACTTAGAAACAAAAGATCATCAAGGCTTGACAGACTTTCTTTACAGTCTTGAATATGCGTGAGCATACGCCAAGTCAATCAAAACAAATTCTCGAAGGAAGATATTACTAAACCATACCACATCATAGGCAAACAAACCAAGTTGGTACTCCAATAACACATTGGGAACCCCCCAGCTATCTGAGATTAACCATAAGAAAACCTGAACTACTAAGCACCATCATGAAAGTAGCATATTTATCATAGACATATTAACCCATGCAACGGAAGCAAACTCTCTTAATAAGGTGAGAATGGTAATTAAAAAGAGTTCAAGCAACCAACTAAATAAAAGCTCTTGAAAAGATAAGCATGAATACTAAGAGCAAAGCACGATAGTAGCTATTAAAAGATAAAGAAGACACACAGCATAGATAGACATGAAAATTCTATGTAATGTTCTAGGTAGAGGTGGAGCGTGTTTATCTCCCACATAAAGGAATGCTGAGTTCCGACTCGTTATGAAAAACTAAAAAGAAAACTAAAAGCAAGACGCTCCAAGCATAGCACATAACACATGAAGTGATAAAAATATAGCGAAACGAAAGACGAACTGATAATGTTGATGGAGAAGGGGATGCACGGGGGGCATCCCCAAGCTTAGACGCTTGAGTCTCCTTGAATATTTCTTGGGGGTGCACGGGGGCATCCCCAAGCTTGAGCGCTTGACACTCCTGAATCTTTTCATCATCTTCCCTCGCACACTTGAAAACTCCCTTCATACATAACTCATTCATAATCTGATTAGCGAGGTTAGTATCCTTAATAAAATAATTATACCTTGCTGGAAATAAGGATATTCTTGAAGTTCTACTGTTTCTCAAGATTGCCAAAAGGTTTTTGCAAAGAAAAAGCAAGTTCTTAATTTGCAAAGTGAAGGTAAGGCAAAACAGGACAGAATCTGTGAAAAACAGAACAGCAGGCAGTAATTGACCTGTTTGGGATACTTCTGCAACTCAAATAAAAAAACTCAGAACTGACGCACGAAAGACAATTATATAGAGAACGCTGTCGAAAAAATACAGACCAAAAAGATGATCTGGTGATTTTATACGAATTTTTCTATCCAAGGACAGAATCTGTTTCCTGGACAGCACCTCACAACTTTTGAACTTTCTAGCAATCAGAGGCTATACTTGGCACAAATATGAAAAGTAAAGATACAATGATGATGCTACAGCAGTAAACAACATCAAGACACAACAAAAGCAAAATTTTTATTCATGTGGGCTGCCTCCCAAAAGCGCTTTCTTTTATGCCTTTAAGCTAGGCATAATGCATAGATCAAGTTGTATCAATTGAACCATCATCAAGATCATCAAAAAGTTCTTCAATAATACAACTAATCTTAAGAGGACTCTCAAACAAAGGCCTCATAGAGATACTTCTAGGTAGAAGACCAAAAGGATAGAAGTCAAGGGAAGATTCATTTATAAATTCATCAACGATAGGTGTTTCTTCCAAAGTCTTTACAGTTTCAACCCCTTTGGCAATGGGTGGATTGCTTTTAGAACGGGGAGCCTTTGGAACGTGAACGAACTTAGGCTCCCTCTTTGCCGGAGTTTCTACCTTTTCGGTTTTGATCGAGGAGAAAGTAGTTCCTAAGGTATCAAATATCTCCTCAATCTTGTCCATCCTAGAAAAGTCAGAATCATGGAATTTGACGGTCTCCAAAATTTTGAAAATTTTATGCATGGAGCTATCAAGTCTATTCAAATTCCCTTGGATCTTTCGATCCAACTCATTCATCTTATTAGTGCTTGGCATCTCTAGCTCTATTTTTTCAAGTTTTTTCATAATGTGAGCTAGGGTGATGTCCTCTCGAACGCTAACAACAGGGGGACTCCCAACAAGATTTTCAATAATACTAAGAGACTCCCAAACTGGGGCCTCCAGGAAATTCCCATTGATAGCAGTATCTAGAATAAACCTATTCCAAGAAGTGATTCCAACATAAAAATTTCTAAGTAAGATAGTAGTAGGTTGCTTCTTGGTGGCTCTTTTTTGTGAATCATTAATTCTATACCAAGCATCTTTCAAACTTTTCCCACCTCTTTGTTTAAAGGTGAGAACTTCTGCCTCGTCAAAGACAAAAGGACCCGACATAATGATAACTAAGGAAAAAGATAACTATTTTTGTGATTTTTGATAAAAGGAACTAAAGCAAATAATGAAAGGTAAACTAACAAGACTAATAAGCAAAGGTAAAAGATAGCATGCAACTCCCCTATCCTGAAGAGTGGAGTCCCCGGCAACGGCGCCAGAAAATACTCCTTGATGGGCCTCGAACCCCTCGTTGGATTACCCCAAGTGGAAGGTGTAAGATGCAGTAAGTAGAAGTGTTTTCCCCTAGCAAAGATGCCAAGGATCGAATCCCCAGAGACTCCTAGATTCAACAGGTAGGTGTCAACTGCTAACGGCGCAATTAGCAATCAACGTGGACCTGCACACAGATACAAATAACTTTGCTCCCAACGAGTACAGAGAGGTTGTCAATCTCTCCGGCCTTATAGTTCACAAAGGGTTAAAAGCAATATGATAGTAGTGATAGATAGTAATTTGCAATAGTAAATAAAATAGCGGAAAGTAAAATAGTGTATGTGATCAATGATGGTAATATGGACCGGAGTCACATGATGTTCACTAGTGATGTCTCTCTCCCAAAAGACGATAAAATAGCTATGTGAGGTAACAAATTACAGCTGGGCAATTGACAGGACCACGAACGCAAACCAATGCTGACTACATTGCAAGAAAGGTTGAGGTTCAAAGCATGGGCGGTACGCCAAAGTAAGTAGACCGAAATCCATCTGCATCTACTACTAATCATCCACCTTGAGATATCTATCCAGAACATCTCGCTGGTATTAAGTTGCGAGTCCCACCCATAGTGTAAACTCAATGCAACAGACAACTGCATTAAAAGAACTTTGCGTAAAGTAAACAATCCTTGCACCCGCGGGCACAAGCACCGTTGTTTTCCCCCTTGTGGCAACAGCACATCCCCTAGACTCATGTTTCTGTCACTCAAGCTAGTCATCGAGGGGCATGAACCCACAATCGAGCATGACGTTCCCTCTTGGAGTCACTACCTACTACTTGGCCAAAGCAATAAATAACAACGGAGAACATGCAAGAATTACTTATGAACTAAAATATAAAAGAGGTGAATCAAATATATTACTCAAGATCAATCTGAACATAATCTCATAATCCATCGGATCCCAGCAAACTCAACATAGCAACAGCATAAGGATTACATAGGTGCCTCGATCATGTAGGGCAGCTCACGAGGACTAATTAGTGAAGCACAAGAACGGGAGGAGAACATCACATAGCTACTAGTCATCCACCTTGAGATATCTATCCAGAACATCTCGCTGGTATTAAGTTGCGAGTCCCACCCATAGTGTAAACTCAATGCAACAGACAACTGCATTAAAAGAACTTTGCGTAAAGTAAACAATCCTTGCACCCGCGGGCACAAGCACCGTTGTTTTCCCCCTTGTGGCAACAGCACATCCCCTAGACTCATGTTTCTGTCACTCAAGCTAGTCATCGAGGGGCATGAACCCACAATCGAGCATAACGTTCCCTCTTGGAGTCACTACTTACTACTTGGCCAAAGCAATAAATAACAACGGAGAACATGCAAGAATTACTTATGAACTAAAATATAAAAGAGGTGAATCAAATATATTACTCAAGATCAATCTGAACATAATCTCATAATCCATCGGATCCCAGCAAACTCAACATAGCAACAACACAAGGATTACATAGGTGCCTCGATCATGTAGGACAGCTCACGAGGACTAATTAGTGAAGCATAAGAACGGGAGGACAACATCACATAGCTACTGGTCATGGACTCATGGTCCAAGGGAGACTACTCACGAGTCATCCGGGAGGCGTCCATGATGGTGGAGAAGCTCCCGGTGGTGATCCTCCCCTCCGGCAGGGTGCCGGGAAGAGTTCTCCTGGTGCTCCCGATCTTGGAAGCGGCGGCGGCGGCGGAACAGAGATGGGATCGCGAAAAGAAGTCATGTTTCAAGGGTTACGGGGGACCCTTTAAATATCTGCCAAAGTAGGGCACCGGGGGGCTCTCGGGGTGCCGAGGCGCCCCCCCGGCGCGGCCCAGGGGGGGGGGGGGGCGCCCACAGGGCGCCTGGGGCCCCTGTGCCCCCCTAGGCTCCCCTTCGGAAGCAGTGTCGTTCCCGATACGCTGATTTTTTATATATTTTTCTGGGCAGTTCTCGAAACGTGAAAACCTGAAATACAAAAACAGCCGAAAACAAAAACTGGCACTGGGGTGCACTGGATTAGTAAGTTAGTCCAAATATGATCAAAAGTGTATGGAAGTGTATGAATATCATAGCAATATCACCCAAAAGTGGCATGGAGCAAGCAGAAATTATAGATACGTTTTGGACGTATCAGTTTCACACAACGTCTAGACCGATACTAGGCTGCCGCAAGGCTTCCCCGCGGTTGGAGCTTATGCGTCATACTCCGAAGGCCTTTCATGAGTTTATTAGAGAACACCCAATTCTCACAGATTGCGACGTTCAACAATCAAGCTCATATAGGTGAGTTCCTAAAGAGATGCTTTGTAGGACACATCTCCGCTTATATAAGTAAACCACTTGGAACACATTAAGACAAATGTCAACCTACCATACAGATTAGGAGAATATTGCATCTTCACGGAGTGGGATAAAATATAAGAATACTCTCCTCTCAGCTGACCAACAGCTTGTCTCTTACTTCTAATTCACGGGATCTCCGATCACATAGAGTAGGTTACCACTGTGGACAACTCATACCGTGGGTCTCAAACCCATCTCCCTTGATGCATTATCTATCACATTACGTGATAAACCCTTTGTGAAGGGATCTGCCAAGTTCATAGTCGTTTGGATATAATCCACTGTAATAACTCCGGAGTTTTTCAGTTTCCTGACAGATTTCAATCTCCTCTTCACATGCCTTGATGACTTCATATTATCCTTAGAACTGTTCACTTTGATGATCACGGTTTGATTATCATAGTTCATTAGGATCGCGGGTATTGGTTTTTCAACCACAGGCAAGTCCATCAAAAGCTCACGAAGCCACTCTGCTTCAACAGTGGCTGTATCTAATGCTGCGAGTTCTGCTTCCATAGTTGACCTCGTTAAGATGGTCTGCTTGCAAGACTTCCAAGAAACAGCGCCACCACCAAGTGTAAATAAATAACCACTAGTGGCCTTAATCTCATCAGCATCAGATATCCAATTAGAATCACTGTAGCCTTCCGGAACCCTCGGGTTTCCGGTATAGTGAATTCCATAGCTCGCTGTGCCTTTTAAATAGCGCATAACTCTCTCAAGCGCACGCCAATGATCATCTCCCGGATTGGAAACAAACCGGCTCAATTTGCTCACAGCAAAAGAGATGTCAGGCCTCGTGGCACTCGCCAAATACATAAGCGAGCCTATAATCTGAGAATATCTCAGTTGATCTCTAGCAATCTGTCGATTCTTTCGAAGCAACACACTAGGATCATATGGAGTTGGAGAAGGCTTACAGTCGCTATATCCGAAGCGACTCAAGACCTTTTCCACATAGTGAGATTGAAGCAGTGTAATCCCACCATTATCATCTCTCAGCAGCTTGATGTTCAAGATAACATCAGCCACTCCTAGATCCTTTATCTCAAAACAACGAGATAAGAAATCCTTAACTTCCTTAATTAAATCAAGATTGGTTCCAAATATCAGTATGTCGTCGACATATAGACAAAGAATAACTCCCTCGCCCCCACCATGGCGATAGTACACACATTTGTCAGCTTCGTTTACAACAAAGCCTTCAGAAGTCAAAGTCCTTTCAAACTTCTCGTGCCATTGCTTAGGAGCTTGCTTGAGGCCATATAATGACTTCAATAACTTACACACTTTTCCTTCCTGACCGGGCACTACGAAACCGTCTGGCTGCTCCATATAAATTTCCTCATCCAACTCTCCATTAAGGAAAGCTGTCTTAACGTCCATTTGATGAACGAGAAGACCATGCGAGGCAGCCAAAGACAGTAGCACTCGGATAGTGGTCAATTTAGCCACAGGTGAGTAAGTATCAAAGAAGTCTTCACCTTCTTTCTCAGTATAACCCTTGGCCACAAGCCTTGCCTTGTACTTTTCAATTGTACCATCAAGCCTAAGCTTTTTCTTGAACACCCACTTACACCCTACAGGTTTACACCCATAGGGACGATCGGTGATCTCCCAGGTTCCGTTAGCCAGGATGGAATCCATCTCGCAACGGACAGCCTCTTTCCAGTAGTCAGCATCAAGAGATGCATAGGCTTCTGAAATAGTCCTAGGTGTGCCATCCACGAGGTACACAATGAAATCATTACCAAAGGACTTTGCAATCCTCTGTCTCTTGCTCCTAACAGGAACTTTATTGTCATCCTCCAAGGGATTCTCAACGTGTTCTATTGGAATGGTGGGTTCAGGAATCTCAGTTATTTCCTGACTCGATAAAATAGGTATTTCCTGATTTGATGAGCTAGCCATATCCTTCATAGGAAATATGTTCTCAAAGAAAGTCGCATCATTCGACTCCATAATCGTACCGACATGCATGTCGGATACCTCAGATTTTACTACCAAAAATCTATAACCGATGCTATTAAAAGCATAGCCCAGAAGAACATAATCTACGGTTTTAGGTCCAAGCTTGCGCCTCTTGGGAATTGGTATATTGACTTTCGCCAAACAACCCCAAGTACGTAAGTAAGAGAGTTTCAACCTTTTCCTTTCCCATTCCTCAAATGGAGTAATGGTTTTATTCTTTGTGGGAACTCGGTTTAGGACATGACATGCAGTCATTAGCGCCTCCCCCCACCATGCCTTGGAGAGACCCGAAGTGTCTAACATGGCGTTAACCAAATCAGACAGAGTTCGGTTCTTTCTTTCAGCCACCCCATTTGACTGAGGTGAATAGGGAGGCGTCCTCTCATGGATAATACCATGTTCCGCACAAAACGAATTGAATTCATTTGAAAAATACTCTCCACCATGATCAGACCTAAGCCGTTTAATTTTACGATCAAGTTGGTTCTCTGCTTCGGCCTTATAGTTTTTGAAGTAAGTTAAAGCCTCATCTTTTGTTTTCAGAAGATACACATAACAATATCTAGTGGAGTCATCAATGAGTGTCATAAAGTATTTCTTTCCACCCTTTGTCAACACGCCATTCATCTCACAAAGATCAGAATGTATAAGCTCCAGTGGTGCTAAATTTCTTACCTCCGCAGTCTTATGGGACTTGCGAGGTTGCTTAGCTTGAACACGCACTTGACATTTGGAACCTTTCACAGTAGTAAATTTCGGAATTAAACTCATATTTGCTAACCGCGTCATGCAACCAAAGTTAATATGACAAAGTCGTGAATGCTAAATATCAGATTCATTATCGTGGCAAACATGATTAATAACTTTAGTGCATAAGTCTGACAAAGATAGGCGGAACAAGCCTCCGCACTCATAGCCTTTACCAACAAATTGTCCATACTTGGAAATTACAACTTTATTGGACTCGAAAACCAACTTATAACCATCTCGACATAAACGCGAACCGCTGACGAGATTCTTATTGATGGAGGGCACATGATGCACGTTCTTCAGTCGCACGATCTTCCTCGAAGTAAACTTCAGATCGACCGTACCAACACCACGAACAGTGGCATGTGACCCGTTCCCCATCAGCACGGGGGAAGTCCCTGTGACCTGGTAAGAAGAGAACATGGAGGCATCAGCACAAACATGTACATTGGCACCTGTGTCAATCAACCAATCAGGAGAATGACAAATTGAAAAAATGGTAGGAATTATACCGTACCCAATATCCTTCATCTCGGTGTCAGCCATGACAACATTAGCGGTCTTGCCGCTATTCTCCAGCTGCTGCAGCTCATGCCGTTTGGGGCATCTCGGAGCCCAATGGCTCAGGTCGCCACAAACGTGGCATGATCCCTTCTTCTTAAAGTTGGTAGAGGACGATGGCTTAAACTTGTTGTCAGGCTTGCCTTTACCCTCGTATTTCTTCTTGTTATATTTGGGCTTGATGGGCTGGTAGTTTTTCTTCTGCACCATGTGCGCAGCAGAACCTACCTTAGCAACCCGAGCACGAGTATCCTTTGCTCTCGCCTTCTCTTCCACATCAAGAGATCCGATGAGGTCCAAAACGGAAAACTCCCGTCTCTTGTGTTTCAGAGAAGTAGCAAAGGTGCCCCACGAAGGTGGAAGCTTGGCAATGATGCCACCGGCCACAAATTTGTTCGATAAATTACACTTAAAGTGCTCAAGTTCCTTAGCGAGTGACTGTATCTCATGAGCCTGTTGAACAACAGAACGCTCATCAGTCATCTTGTAGTCATAGAATTGCTCCATGACGTACAACTCGCTACCAGCGTCCGAGACCCCAAACTTGGCCTCGAGCGCGGCCCACATGTCCTTGCCATTATCAAACGACATATAAGGATCCACAATGGAATCATCAATAATACCGAGGAGGGTTGTCTTAAACATAATATCAACCCTTTCAAAGGCTTCCCGCCGTGCAGGTTCAAGATCGCCCTCAGGCATGCCCTTGGTGGCCGCATAGCAGTTCATGGATTGAAACCACAACACTGCTCTCGTGCGCCACCTCTTATAGTTCACACCCTTGAACCGATCGGGCTTTGTCGACGTAAGAAAAGCAGGTGTAGCAAATTGCCTATAATCAGGTTTTTGGATTGTTGAATATATTAGCAATTCATCATATGGTTTAATCCGAAATATCATCAAATTAATCATGACAGAAGCAACTAAAGCGAGCATGCAAATATCTAGTACAATGGGGAAACAGATCCAATCTACGGCAAGTACTAGACATATAAATTGTAGCGAGATCTGATACAGATGAGAGAGAGATGCATACGTTGCAGCAGCTGTAGTAGCGGCTGTGTTGTCCCCGGTCTGGGCCATGTCGTCGTCGAGGAAGAGGTTGCCGATGTCGGGGAAGAAGTCGTCGTTGGGGAAGAGGTTGCCGATGTCTGGGAAGAAGTCGTCGTTGGGGAAGTGATCGCTGTCAGCAGTCGAGCGAGAGCTCTCCCCAAAAACCTGATCGCCCCTCTCCCGTACAGGATCGCAAGAGGCGGGGTTCCGGAGGCCTGCTGTCCCTTCTTCTGGTGCACTCCGGAAGGAGGGATGGAGAAGGCTTGAGTGGCGGCGCAATATTTTGGAACGATGAGAAACCATACGAAAAGAACCTACTACCAAGGCTGGCTTGGTACGGGTTTATATAGTGTATGTTGGGAGTCAAAGCAGCCGCCATAAACGCGTCCGTTTATGATTTAGAAACTGCCGTATTTAACACGTCCGTTTATGAACAATAAACGCGTTTGTTAATGAGTCAGAAACGGTCGTAATAACCGCGTCTGTTAATGAAATAGAAACAGCCCCAATAAACGCGATCGTTACTAATTAATCAATGACTCATTAATTTTTCCAATTAACAAAATAATAATGTGTCAATGAGAATTTCTGAATTTATTTGGACTAATAAATATTAGTAAATTCCAACAACAAGGACCACTAAAATCCCTAGTTTGGGATGCTCCAGCAAACCTGCACCATCCTCTTAGGTGGCAGCCAAGGGTAGATTTGTATCAGACAACACCAAAATGTTCCACCTTTTGTGTGTGACAATAAATCACCTTCTTTGGTATGGTCAGACAAGACCCTCAGCGGCTATTCTCAATGCCAGTGCCGCCGCGCAAGCTTCACCTTTGCCTCAAAGCATCACACACAAGCACAACGCGTCACACCATTGTGTGTAGACGACGAGGGACTCCGAGACACATCATAAATCATGCATTTAGAGAGAGGTGTCCCACAAGGCCAAAACCATAGATCTGGAGTCATCACAGACCAAGCTAAGAGTAATCAGGCTGGCCATAGTGAGAGTAACATAGCTAGTAACATCACACATCCCAACACAGTTTTGCTTATGTGGCATGTAATTAATGAGGAGAGAAGTGCTTGTGGTAACTAGCTATGTTACTGTAACATCACACATACCAATGCAAATTGAGTCTATTGACTAATAAATGAACTCTTGCATGACACCACATCTATGTTTCTACCCACTATGGAGGTAGTAACATAGTCTAGTAATATGTGTATGTTACTAGTGTAAGTTACTCCCCACTATGACTAGTCTCACACACACACACCTGGAGCCGGATGTCGGAAACATCACCACACGTGACATACGGGAGTCTGCTGAAGGGCACAACCAGAGGCCACTCATCCTCGTGCACCACGTCACAAGCCAAGGCGGAAGCCTCCTGCCATCAAGCGCCCCTCCACCACATTCCAGCTACCAGCTACCTCTGGACCACATCCAAGCACCAACAACATAGGCCAGCGTCTAGCTCGCCTCGGGGAATAAGTCATCATGGGAGAGGAGTGTGCCGCTGAGAGGTAGTGACGTGTCCAGGATCTGGCGACGGTTCCGGGTCGCCCCTACCAAGCGGCACGGAAGACAGTTAAAATTACATCTTTTTGTTGGTAATAGTGGTTTCTCAAACTATGAGAAAATTGTCGATTGCTAGCTACCAAGCATTACAAAACCTTGTTTACAAACACATTCTCAAAAACATTGGTTGCGCTCCGTGGTGTGTGAAATTACCATTTGCTACAAACTCTTGTTGTTTGCTCTTGGGGCCGAAAAATTGCTTATGAGCTACCAAGCTGTACAAACCTTGCCTACAAGAACATTCTGGACAACAGGAATCATCATCCGCCGTGTGTGCACTACTTTGAAGACACCGGAAAGAAATTCATTCGTTGAGCCCGGCGATAAGGGTTTGGCAACACATTGGCGTTCTTTCGGGTTCATATGTAAAAACTCGATGGAATCGCCAGTTTCGACGATTCCATTTGGACATTGGTCTCCTTGCCATCCTTTGGAAAATAAGAGATGCTAGAAATGTGAAGATCATCTAAGACGAATACAATCATACATCGTCCACTCTCAGAAATAACATCCCCAATTAGGCAATTGCACACTTTGGACTCATCGGTTCAGGGCACCGGGCGAAATGGTCACCGCGTACTCTTGGCGGCGATGCCTCTTCTCATGCGCAAACGTTCCCATGCAATCTTTCAGTTGTCATCGTCTAGTAACTGGTTAAATTATTTGAGCAATATATGCAAATGAATGAACTCCCCCTTCTCTTCCCCATCCCCCTTCCCCGGGCTTGTAAAAATATATGATAAAACATAATCTCCTTCTAGCTCCAAGCGTTTCTTCTATCCCTCGAAGAAACAATTCACATTAGATACCTAAGAGACATAAAATTCTAGGTGACGCAATCAATTCCCTATAGCCTTATAAAAAAAGGGTCAATCAGACTTGCCGGAACATACAAATCCATTACAGCATGAGACAAGCATATTCATTCAATCACTGATATTCACTCGGTCACTCCCATAAAACACACACATATATTCACATCACCAAGCAAATTATCTACACTGATCAGTGATACGTCTCCAACATATCTATAGTTTTTTATTGTTCCATGCTAATATATATTCTGTTTTGGATGTTTAATGGGCTTTATTATACACTTTTATATTATTTTTTAGACTAACCTACTAACCCAAGGTCCAGTGCAAATTGCTGTTTTTTTTGCCTATTTCAGTGTTTCGTAGAAAAGGAATATCAAACGGAGTCCAAACGGAATGAAACCTTCGGAAGAGTTATTTTTGGAACAATATCAACACAGAAGACTTGGAGTACACGCCAGGAAACGAGAGAGGCGGCCACGAGGGCAAGGGGCGCGCCCATGGGGGTAAGCGCGCCCCCACCCTCGTGGGCCACCTGTTGCTCCCCTGACGTCCCTCTTCCTCCTATATATACCTACGTACCCTGAAAACATCGAGGAGCACCACGAAATCCTAATTCCACCGCCGCAACCTTCTGTACCCGCGAGATCCCATCTTGGGGCCTGTTCCGGAGCTCCACCGGAGGGGGCATCGATCACGGAGGGCTTCTACATCAACACCATAGCCTCTCCGATGAGTTGTGAGTAGTTTACCACAAACCTTCGGGTCCATAGTTATTAGCTAGATGGCTTCTTCTTTCTTTTTGGATCTCAATACAAAGTTCTCCTCGATCTTTGAGGAGATCTATACGATGTAATTCTTTTTGCGGTGTGTTTGTCGAGATCCGATGAATTGTTGGTTTATGATCAAGATTATCTATGAACAATATTGGATTCTTTTCTAAAATCTTTTATGCATGATTTAAATATCCTTGCAAGTCTCTACGAATTATCGGTTTGGTTTGACTAGATCTATAGTTCTTGCAATGGGAGAGTGTTTGGCTTTGGGTCCAATCTTGCGGTGTCCTTTCCCAGTGACAGAGGTGCAGCAAGGCACATATTGTATTGTTGCCATCGGGGATAAAAAGATGGGGTTTATATCATATTGCTTGAGTTTATCTCTTTACATCATGTCATCTTGCTTAAGACGTTACTCTATTTCTATGAACTTAATACTCTAGATGCATGCCGGATAGCGGTCGATGTGTGGAGTAATAGTAGTAGATGCAGAATCATTTCGGTCTACTTGTCACGGACTTGATGCCTATATACAATGATCATGCCTATATATTCTCATAACTATGCGCTTTTCTATCAATTGCTCGACACTAATTCGTTCACCCATCATAGAAATCTGCTATCATGAGAGAAGCCACTAGTGAAACCTATGACCCCCGGGTCTATTTTCATCATATTAATCTTCCTTCAACTATTTATCTTTGATTTAATTTGTTTTATTTACTTTTTCTCTATACCAAAAATATTATCTTACCATATCTATCAGATCTCACTTTTGTAAGTGACCGAGAAGGGATTGACAACCCCTTTTATCGCGTTGGCTGCAAGGTTCTTATTTGTTTGTGCAGGTACGAGGGACTCTGATGGGCCTCTAACCCCTCGTTGGTTACCCCAAGTGGAAGGTGTAAGATGCAGTGTTGTGGAAGTTTTTCCCTTAGCAAACATGCCAAGGATCGAATCCCCAGAGACTCCTAGGTTCAACAAGTAGGTGTCAGCTGCTAACAGCGCCAGATATTAGCAATCAACGTGGACCTGCACACAGATACAAATAACTTTGCTCCCGACGAGTACAGAGAGGTTGTCAGTCCCTCCGG
This sequence comes from Secale cereale, assembly GCA_902687465.1. NCBI lineage: Eukaryota > Viridiplantae > Streptophyta > Magnoliopsida > Poales > Poaceae > Secale > Secale cereale. The sequence continues at coordinate 827,937,672 of LR738711.1, read as the reverse complement.
CGTTGTAGTTCACAAAGGATTAAACGCAAGTGATAGTAGTGATAGATAATGTTTGCAATAGTAAGTAAAAGCGAAAAGTAAATAGCGGATGTGATCAATGATGGTAATATGGACCGGAGTCTCATGATGTTCACTAGTGATGTCTCTCTCCCAAAAGACGATAAAACAGCTATGTGAGGTAAACGAATTACAGCTGAGCAATTGACAGGACCACGAACGCAAACCAATGCTGACTACATTGCAAGAAAGGTTGAGGTTCAAAGCATGGGCGGTACGCCAAAGTAAGTAGACCGAAATCCATCAATATCTACTACTAATCATCCACCTTGAGATATCTATCCAGAACATCTCGCTGGTATTAAGTTGCGAGCCCCACCCATAGTGTAAACTCAATGCAACAGACAACTGCATTAAAAGAACTTTGCGTAAAGTAAACAATCCTTGCACCCGCGGGCACAAGCACCGTTGTTTTCCCCCTTGTGGCAACAACACATCCCCTAGACTCATGTTTCTGTCACTCAAGCTAGTCATCGAGGGGCATGAACCCACAATCGAGCATAACGTTCCCTCTTGGAGTCACTACCTTCTACTTGGCCAAAGCAATAAATAACAACGGAGAACATGCAAGAATTACTTATGAACATAAATATAAAAGAGGTAGATCAAATATATTAGTCAAGATCAATCTGAACATAATCTCATAATCCATCGGATCCCAGCAAACTCAACATAGCAACAGCATAAGGATTACATATGTGCCTCGATCATGTAGGGCAGCTCACGAGGACTAATTAGTGAAGCACAAGAACGGGAGGAGAACATCACATAGCTACTGGTCATGGACTCATGGTCCAAGGGAGACTACTCACAACTCATCCGGGAGGCGTCCATGGTGGTGGAGAGGCACCCGATGATGATCCTCCCCTCCGGCAGGGTGCCGGGAAAGGTTCTCCTGGTGCTCCCGATCTTGGAAGCGCCGGCGGCGGCGGAACAGAGATGAGATCGCGAAAAAGAGTTCCCGTCCCGAGGGTTTCGAAGGAAGCTCTAAATATATGCCAAAGGGGGGCACCAGACGGGGCTCGGGGGGCCCAGGCGCCCCCCCGGCGTGGCCCAGGGGGGCGCACCACCAGGGCGCCTGGAGCCCTGGTGCCCCCCCCCATGGCTGTACTTCGGGCGCAAGGAAGTTTCCGGAACGCTGATTTTTTATATAATTTTTCTGGATTTTTCCTGGCAGTTCTCGTAACGTGAAAACCTGAAATACAAAAACAGCCGAAAACAGAAACTGGCACCGGGGTGCACTGGATTAGTAGGTTAGTCCAAATATGATCAAAAGTGTATGGAAGTGTATAAATATCATAGCAATATCATCCAAAAGTGGCATGGAGCAAGCAGAAATTATAGATACATTTTGGACGTATCAGACTCGCGCGTGGTCTCCTACTGGATTTATACCTTGGTTCTCAAAAACTGAGGATAATACTTACGCTACTGTGCTGCATCACCCTTTACTTTTCAAGGGAATACAACATAAGCTCGGGAAGTAGCAATCAGCAAGCAAATTTAATATCCATGTTATTTGATACAAAAAATGGGTTGATAATACTTGTCTGAATATACGAACACTTTACTCAGGCACGGTGACAGACATGCATATAAAGTTAATAATATATACTAGATGATACCCCGCGCGTTGCTGCGGGAATTGGTTGCAAAATATTTAAGTGAGATATATTTTTTCCTTTTGTAGGAATATGAACATTGATAATGAAATGGCAAACTGGAATTGAAAATAATATAATTTACTGTACTTGAGTATATTGTATAGTTTCAGAATATCCATTACATATAAGTAGAATAATAGAATGAATGGTAGGTCTATACCCATGCATGAATATGCCAGACTCATTTCAGAAAAACCAAAGTGTATAGCTGAATCATATGTATTTTCTAAGAATACACGTGCACCCGCTTTACAATTTTTTTCCTGGAGCCTTAGACAGTAAATATATGCATTTATGACCTATAGTAGAAAAAACAATAAATAAATTACACATTCTTGATGTGTGTAAGTATGACCATCAGATTATATATCTTAGCTGACCTCATTCTCCACCCATATCTCATCTTCTAAAAGACATTCCAAATCTCGACGTGTCAAGGTTGTGTCATGGATATTCACCAACTTGGTTTTGCTAGGGAAGGACATGATGTATTCCTTCATTTCAGCAAAATTAATAGCACATGCATTTTCACTTATCTCATTTAGATCCATCTGAAACAATATAGACATTAGTCGACAGCGGAACACATGCAACGATTACCACACATAAGCGTATGTAGAAGCTGATCCGTCGGTTGCTAATACGTGAATGCAAGGAGCTCACCTCGGCGGGTGCGACGGACACGACGAGCGGAGCGCAGAGGTAACGGCGGTCGTGGCGCAGTGTCACCCGGAGGACGGTCTTGAGGTGCTTTACACCAGTGAGCCCGTCCCGGCTGCCGTCTGGTCGCCGCCGTCCACAGCTTCTTTTCCACACCTGATGAACGTGCCCACAAAGGATCGGCCAGAGAGAGAGAAGAAAGAGATATATGTAGGGTCGTCAATGGGGTCGGGAGAGAAGCCTAGAGATTTATTTTCTTCTCTTCCGCTGAACTCGGGAAATCCTTCCTGCATGTGACGCACGGCCTTAACTTCCCTGCAATCTCCACGATTATCTTCCCTACATACACGTGATTGTTTCCTTTTGATTTGTTAACAGATTGGCTAGCACCATTATCGCATGCAAAAATATCGGGAGCAAGAAAATCGCCCGAGATATCGCTCCGTTTTATTGTATCGTATACTCTTATCTCGATGAAAACAAGATTGATGACCGTCATGAATGAATTGATTGTGTCTGGTTACCTAAAGTTAATTGATTGCGTTTGGAAAGAATTGATTGTCATGCATTATTGCGTTTGGAAAGAATTGATTGTCATGCATGAATCGGGGACGTAAGGGGAGAAACGGAACCTGACTGCGTGCGGTGAGTGGGGTGGGGTGGGGGGTGGAGATGGTGTGATGAAAAAAACCGGTTGAAAAAAAATCAGACGAGATGGGACGAAAAAAAACCTGAAACAAAGACTACCAACTGCTCCATTAGGAGTAGACATTAAGATCAGGAAGCAACTTATGTACACAAGATGGCACAATTATTTTAGAGAGTGAATTTCAGTTTATATCCCCTACTTTGATATTATTTTTACGCTAATTACCTCATTTAACTACTTTTCATCCGGATTATCCCATTTGGCGTAAGTTTTATCCTTTTACCACTTTTAAAGTATTTTAGGTTGCAAATAGCTCTTTTAGTAGTTCTTTAGTCGGACAAAGTGCCGATGGAGCATTGTCTGGTACACAGAGCAAATGCGGTGAAGAAAAATGTGGTGGACACAATAAACATAGAGTTGTGTGACGTGAAGAAGAAAGCCATCAAGGTGAAGCAGAGCGTATGTGCAAATTACAACAGTGAGAACAAATATTGTCCAACTAAGCGCATCTCCACCCCCCAAGAGACTTTTTTTATCACCGACAGTGGAAAGTACCACAGTCACGCCCTCACCATTTTGTTTTACTCCGGATTTGTCCAAAATTGCACCCGGCGCTTCCAACCCAAACTCAAGGAGCCGGGATACGCGCCCAAACTCAAGGAGCCGGGGAAAGCGCGTGAAGAACAATACATGCTAGCAGTGATGGAGAAGATCAAGACGGTGACAAGTCAAACTAGACGACACGACGGACTACCTCCTCCTACTACCTAGGCGCTATGTCTTTTGGTTTTCGGCTCGACTTTCTACCTGTGCTCATATTATGGTTGGATGGGCATGTTGCTACTTGTTTTATCTTATGTTGGTATGTAATCAAACTATGTGTGTGATGACGTTTGCCCTCGTGGCTTTATTAATTTAAAGCCGGACGCATCTAGCGTCTACGTTCCAAAAATACTCCGGGGCACCGGCGCTATTGTTTACGCACAACAGGCCCACTATCAGCCTCTCACTCTCTCTCTCTCTCTCTTGCACGCAACAGGGCCCACCCGCATGCCTCCAGCTCGCCCATCTTGTAGCTGGGTCAGTAACTTTTTTGACCATCTTGTAACCCCACGTATTGGACCATACCTCGTGCGCTCCAACTTCACCAATCCAGCAGCATTGCCCCTGTCCACACAAAAAGCATGCACAAATGGGTCTGACCGCGTGCGCTGTGACGCCAGAGCACATACCTACCTACTACCTTCGTCTAGGTGAATAAGTCATTCGCGTAGTTCTAGGTCGACAATTTAACTATCTAAATATGTATTATATGTGACAAAAAATATATATTTAGAAACTACATCCGTGTAAAAATCTAGTGATATATTTTTCATGACATATAACACATATTTAATTTCTCAATCGATGACCTAGAACTACGCGAATGACTTATTCACCTAGACGGAGGTTGTACCAAACATGACATAAAGCATGCACAAACGCAACGCCGGAAATCTAATTTGGCTCCCGGGAGCACGTGCTCCTGTGCCCGAAAATTATTTTGGAAATGTCAAAATAATCCCAACAATTTATTAATTTATTTATAGTCACACCAAATGTTACCTGCAAAGTTTTAGGAAAAAAAGGTTACATATTTTGGCTTGTGCAAAACAAAGAAACAAATTTGAACATCAAATGTCAATCGGAATTTGTTTTTTTCATCGACAAAGTAGCACTGCTCCATTTCGCATGAAAATTATCAAGCTTGCTTGCGAAACTAACACGAACTTCGACACAAAAAATTATAATTTTTTGAAAACATTTTACCACATTTTACTATACTGTCCATCCTTATTCTCTAGGTGTATAATAGGTTTATTATTGCATACATCAAATGTGTAATTTTCATGTAAATTCTGCGCAAGTTTTTGTTTTAAGTTTATGCCAGTTTATTTCTTCTTTAAGGGTAACGAACGCCACTAATTCATTCTTCTTTAGGAAATTTTATTCTTTGATTTTTTTTAGTTTCATTTCAGTTTTAATATAGGAGGGAGAAGAAGGTCGTGAAAGAAGCCATTGGTATTACCCTTTAAGAAGAAAAATAAATTAAACAATAAATCAAATAAAAATGATTCTTTTCTACGGATGAATGAATTAGTAGCACCGGTTTTACCCTTTCATATGAAAGCAGATGAAAAGAAAATAAAAACAATTGCAATTTTGTAATATGCCAAAAATAATCATATAGCAGTGCAATTTTCACTCTATGTAATTTAGATGCATATTACGTACTACTTGGAATAACAAAATTTCCTAAAAAAACTGAATTAGTTGCATTGCTATTACCCTCTAAGAAAAAGAGAAAAGGAAAAAAATGTACAATTAACAGACATTTTACCTATAAATTTTGCTTTCTTATGATATGCGAGGATAAACATATAATGGTGTAATTTTTGCAATTAAGAAATTTCCTAAGAAAATATGAATTGGTCACTTTGGTATTACACTTATGGAAGAAAAAAAATGAAATGGTAACTAAAGCAAAATAATAATAATAACATTTCTAAGAATTAATAAATCAGTGACATTTGTATTACCCTAAAGAAGAAGAGAAGAATGAAAATAAATATCAAAATACTAATACACAACTTTAAGAACCAAATTTAAATTAAACCAACTAATGACAAAATTTGAACACAATTCACACAGAAATTCACATATGTTTTCTAACAAGGAAGTAAGCAAAAAAGAGTTTCAATTGCATATTATAGTGAAATTTAACAAAAAAGAGTTTTTGAACAAGGAATATATAGGATTTTCAGATAAATATAAAATGAAACAAAAAACAGCACACAACTTTGCACTTGAATTGCACTGCTTTTTATGCAAAGAATAATCATATAATTGTGCTTGTTTACACATATGTTGTATACTATTTATGTGTATACATTTACACTCACCCAACATCCCAAATGTACCCACAAATATTTAAAACAAGACAATCAACTAACAAATAAAAGGGAAAAACAAAAGAAAACACATAGAAACATAATACAGAAAAATAATAAAGGGAGCAAAAGGAGGGCTGAGGAGTTAGATGGCCTAGATAGAGGCAGCTCGTGAAAGATTGACTCACCCAAAACAGGGGTTAGTCAAAAAAGTTCAGCCCAAAACAAGACACACATATGAAAAAGAAAGACGAGCACAAATCTTAGAGCAGTAATCAATGAATCAACGGACAGAAAAATTGACTTGCCCAAATTCCATTTTAGGGGACTTACATATAGCTAAAGTGAGGAAAAAACACCAGGAGGAAAATTAGGATGAATCAAGCTACGCGTACCTGACGACCAGAACGCACATGATAGATGGCTAAATGGGGTAGAAAGCAGAAAGTAGCAAAACTTTCGCTAAATGAGGTAAAGTGGCAACACATTTGCTAAATAGGGTACCCTGAGGGGAAAATAAATGAGATAATTTATGGCAAAAATGTTAATATAGGTGGTAAAAACGGGAATTCACTCTTTTTGAGATGGAGATGGCACAAACTGATCAAGTGTATTGAACACATTATTGTTCAGGACAACCTATTGCTTTAACCATGTATTAATGTCAAAGAAGGCACAACCCATACAACGATGTCTATAATTTAGTGTCCATGATACTTGATAGAAAATGGGGTACTAAACTACTAGTAATATACAAACCCTTTACACCAAACACCGTAACAGACATACATATAACGTCGGCACGCAAATTATATACACGAAATGGCACAAACTGATCATGTGTATTCAACACATTATTGTGTATAGAACAGCCTACAGTGTAAAAAACATCCATGCCATAAAGCTTGTAACCGCGTAAAGTTACAAATTAACCTCCTGTCGTCTGCCTCCCGCGTAGTAAACAAAATGAAGCCACAGTACTGTAAAACTACCCAACGAGGCGACAGACGGTCGAAACATGGAAACCACCGTGGTTAAGATTCAGCTGAACCTTACCTTCCCACCACGGAGGCAAGCATCCCATGCAGCCTGCCGGTTCCTCCGCCGGAGCGCCGGGCGCGGAAGCACAGGGTAGACGTCGGTGACCCCGCCCCGCCGTCCGCTTCTTCATCATCTCCCCTTGACGTCGACGAGAAGGACGACCGCGGCGGGCTGGCCACCAGCCTCTTCCTCCGGCTGTACTCCTTAGACGGTGAGGGAGCCGGCATCGTGTGGCTCCTGCGGAACATCGTCGGGACGAAGCTGGCCGGCTTGGAGGACGAGAGCAGCTTCTTGGAGGACTCTGACTTGGTGATCTTCGTCTTGCTGTAGTAGGAAGGTGGCGGCGTGATGGGCGGGAGCGCCCTGGACGAGACGCCGTCGTTCTTGGGCGTCCCCGGCGCCGACTCCCAGAGGAACGGCACCGAGCCAGCGGAGGCGACGCCGTAGTAGTTGCGGAAGGAGGGGTTGGAGAGGGAGGCGTCCGGAGCGAGGAGGCGGCTGGCCATGGTGGTCGGCCTCTCCTCCAGCATCATCACGTCCCGGAGCGTCCTCTGGCTCGAGCTCATCCTCGCTTTGCCTGGCTAGTTTTGTTCGTCTCTTCCCAGATGAGATTGAAACTAGACGCAATGCGAGTTCGGAATCTAGTGAGATACTTCTTGAAATGTGAGATGTGCTATGCTGACCTTGCTGTCGAAAGAGGGAGAGAGTAGGAGAGAGCAGACATCGGGCATGTGATCCGGGGCAAGTAGCACATGGATCCAGTAGGTTTGCCGCTGACTTTGGGATGGTTTAATGCATGCCACTTAAACTTATTGCGCCCGGAGACGAATGGGCCATGACTTGCTTCGGTTAACCATATACCTGTCGGCATCCCAGGTGGCTGACGAGCTTCGGTGGCTGGTTTGGGTTGGCTACGACGACTGGAACGTCACCCCGCCGGCGTGGTGTGTTCCAGTTTCTTCACACCATCTGCAGTTGAACATACTTCCTCCGTTTCAGTTTACAAATCATGCGCGTATATCTAGGTTGTCAATTTTATCAACGTAATATAAACTATATAACACAAAAATTATACCGTTTGAAAATAGAACATCTGAAGTTTATAATGATATGTTTTTTGTAATATATGACTTCTATTAGGTTGGTCAAATTGATGACCTAGGGATACACGCACGCCTTATAAACTGAGAGAGAGGAAGTAGAAATATGACTTGTCCAGTCAGTGACCGGACGTGTGCGTTTTAAACTTGTATTTGTCACACTTCTCATTTACTTCCTCATGTGTGGGGTCACTTACATATGATTGGTGGAGATGAAGAGAGAGAAAGTAAAGAATGAATAAATGAAGAGAAAAGGTGGTTCTAGAAGGGGCCGTGTCCTATGTGGCGGACTAACCGGGCGCGTCTGCGAGCCCTCATGTCCCCCTTACATTTGAGATGGATATGAGTGTTCGCGGACAGCCCGGGCGTATAGGGGTGATATGAGGGATCCGGTTAGGTCAGTTTTTTTCTTCTTTCTCATGTCCGGTCACTGACCGGACGCGTCCGCGGGCATATGAGACATTGATTGAGGCGCCCGGCTATAGATGCTCTTATTTCCCACTGCCAATGACCTTCCTTGGGCGATTCACAGTGGGAGGGTTGAAGTCCAACAGTACTATGCTTTGTTGGCCCCGACGACCATGCTTATGGAGGAGGTGTGAGTGCGGATCATGGGTGTTCCACATGATATTTTTGACGACGTGCCCTTATGGCCTTATCTCGCCGTCACGGAATCATTCGGGCTCTCGTCGTTGTGGCGAGTTTTCATTGGTAGATACATCGTAATCAATTTTGTTATGTTTTTTCTCTAACTTGCATAATTTGAATAAAAATTAACTGGAATCATGTTGTTATCATCTTCATTGGTGTTGTCTTTATGTAGGAAACGTCCTCGGAGAATAGTACTTGAAAGTGCAGTATATCGACTAGAGGGGGGGGGGGGTGAATAGGCGATTTTTATGGAATGCTTCAAAACATGGAAGTTTCGAAGACAAACAATAGTAACGATCCTATTTATATGCAGCGGAAGGTAGACTACACTAGACAAGCCATAGTCAAGTATTCAATGAAGTGAAAGCACGAAGACTAATAGCAGCTAGGCAGTAAGGATCAGGATGGAAGATTGAATGAAGCCAATCAGAACAAGTAGTCACACAGTGAAGTCAAACAGATAGGCAAGCTAGCAAAGACTTCATAATGAAGGATAGTAAGTAAAGAGAAGGAAAGGATAGAACCAGTAGCTCGGGGAAGACAGTGATTTATTAGACCAGTTCCAGTTGCTGTGACAACTGTACGTCTGGTTAGGGAGGCTGAGATTTAACTCAGAAGACCGCGTCTTCACCTTGTTCCCCTTGAGCTAAGAACACTTAATCCTCGCCCAATCACTCTAGTAAGTCTTCAAGGTAGACTTCCAAACCTTCACACACTTCGTTCACCGGCAATTCACAATGAGTCTTGGATGCTCAGAACGCGACGCCTAACCGGCTGGAGGAAACACAGTCCTCAAGTGTAACAAGTTTTCAGGTCACACAGACAGAAAGACTTTGGTGATGCCTAACACTCTTTGGCTCTGGGTTTTTGGGTTTTGTCCTCGCAAGGATCTCTCTCTCAAATGCTTCGGAGGTGGGTTGCTCTCAAATGACAAAAGCCGTGCGATAACTCTGAGCAGCCACCAATTTATGGTGTAGGGGGTGGGCTATTTATAGCCACTGGGCAACCCGACCTGATTTGTCCGAAGTGACCCTGGGTCACTAAGGAACTGACACGTGTTCCAACGGTCAGATTTCAAACACACACGACAACTTTACTTGGGCTACAAGTAAAGCTGACTCATCCAGCTCTGGATAAGATTTGCTCTCATTGTCTTCGCTCGAAGACATAGGATTTGGTTGAGCATCACTTCAGTCACTCTGACTTAGTTCACTTGGACCCCACTTTACAGTACGGTGATTCCTATGACTCAACAAAGAAGAAAAGGAAACAACGAAACATCTAAGTCTTCGTGCTCCATAGTCTTCACACAATGTCTTCTCTTGTCATAGTCTTCAATATGATTATCTTCATGTACCACCACTGTCGTCAATGTCTTCATACATTTTTAGGGGTCATCTCCGGTAGGTAAACCGAATCAATGAGGGACTACTACCTGTGTTATCCTGCAATTCTCACAAACACATTAGTCCCTCAACCAGGTTTGTTGTCAATACTCCAAAACCAACTAGGGGTGGGACTAGATGCACTTACAATCACCCCCTTTTTAGTGATTGATGACAAACTGGTTGAAGTTTTCAACGAGGATAAAAGTATGTGAAATTGTAAAGGATAAAGGTATTGTCTTCGTAAGTAGCAAAAGGCTCCCCCTGAAGATGTGCATATAGTTGATTTGCCTTTGAATGCAAATGCACATGGCAGGTTGTACTTGTGGAGATCCTCTTCAACTTATGAAGACAATTCATCATGCACAATTGATATGTCGAATATAATGATATGCATAATGAGAAATGGACATCTGCAAAAATGACTAAGTGCAGAATATAACGTAGCACATGCGGAATTTATCATCGCATTACAGAGTACCAGAAAACGTAGCAGACGACCATCAAGTTTAAGTGTTACAACTCAAAGAACCAAATGTAGCAAAAACGAGAGTTGTAAACACTAGGCAGAATATAAAGCACCCGCCCATATGGACCCGCTTGAAGACTATCAACTCATATGCTTCTCCCCCTTTTGTCAGTAAGGACCAAAAAGGTTTGAAGACATAGAGCCTCTACTCGTTCCCAGTTGGAGTAGGAGAGGATGCAGGGTCGGCGTTGGTGTTTGGCCGTGCAGAAGTAGTTGGTGCAGTGTCGACACGCGCTGAAGGAGGAGGTGGTGAGGTAGCATCATCTTCATCATCTATCACCCTGGCGTCCACCGTTGCAGCGGAGGAGGAGTAGTCAGAGTCTTCAAGAGATGGAGTTCGACGCAGAACAACATTCCTTGGAGGAGTGTGGTCAAATTTGAATCTTTCTATGAAGCCATCGTCTTGAAGATCCGCTTCAGCACTCAGCAAAGTTAAACTCTTCCATGACCTCCGACGGGTTTCATGAGCAACAAAGGCATTCTTGGTGGCAAGGTTGCGAATTCGATTGACGTCCACCAAGAGGCTTTGCATCTGACGCTTCAGCCAGTAGTGATGCTTATCCTGTTTCTGATGTAGGGAAACGAGAAGCTCTCGGTTATTGAGAACACGAGAACGCTTCTGAGGCCTTTGGGCAATGGTGCTCTCAGTAGCTTCAGTCTCTGCATGGCGAGGTAGGCGAGTACGGCCAGTCAGAGGGTACACGCAAGAGACTGCTAGAACTCCTTCAATTTGCTGAGTGAAGCTCTGGTGATCAACATTGTGAAGACTAACAGGCTCTTTGGCAGGCTCTTGGTATATGGCTTCAACTGACATATCAACCTCTGGCAAGAATATATGATGGTTGCGAGCAGAAGGCTGATAGGTGATTGCAGAATGAAGCTTGATGAGTCGCATAATCCATGGAGCGTAGAACTTGAGACCAAATATATCAGAGCCTGACACAGCCAACTGTCGGATAAAGAAATCTTGAGCATTGAAGCTGATGCCGTTGAAAATATAGAAGACCAATGTCTTCATTGTGCCTTCAAGCTTGGCTGATAAAGAATGTCCTTTGACAGGCCATAGAGTTCGCCTAATGATATGATAGATGGTGTGTGGCAGATATTCTAGGTCTTCAACAAAGAACTCCTTTGGATATTCAACATCGAGTGGCAAAGGCTTCATCATGCTTAGCATCTGGCTCATGTTGGGCTTGCGCTTCTGAAAGATACTCTCCAAAGCTTCGTTGTGCAATTGACAGCCAGGTTCATACAGTTCTCCTGGAGTGGGCAGGCCAGTAAGCTCAATGAGATCAAAGGCTTCGGCTTCATGATGGACATTGCCTGTCATCCACTCAAGGACCCATGTCTTCGGATCCCTGATGTAGCCTCGAATGTGGAGGGTTGCACAGAATTGCAGAAGCAGCTCTTCATTCTAGTGCTCTTTGTCAGTTACAAAATTGAGCAAGCCAGCATCACGGAAGCAATCAAGAGCTTCCTCAAGATAGGGCAGTCCAGCAATGGCTTCAGTATCAAGACGCTTATGAGGGAAAATGCGCCATTGATCATAAAGTACTCGTGAATAATAAATGCGCTGCTGATGGCTCCAGAATCTATCAGATGATATCCTTGGCTTGGAATAGGGGTTCTTGGCGCTGTCAAAGAATGTGTTGTGCGCAGTGAAGCCATTTGCATTGAAGGACCCTTGAGAGGTGGCAATACCTGGGAACCTTGGCAGTCTTGGCTTAGGCTTCTGAACCTGAGGCCTGTGCTCAACATGGTGGTCAAATTGAGGACCAGCAGCATGCGGTCCAGCAGCAGGCGGAGGAATCAGAATGGGCCATCTGACAGAGACGAGTTGATCATCTTGGTCGTATGCTTGCTCAATTGTATGGGGCCGTGGAGGCGGAACGGGAGCATTGGCAGTGGCTTCAGGCTGCAGAGTGGCTTCAGGTGCAACATTTGCTTCTGGTGCCATTACATCAGGCACCACATTGACTTCAGGTGCCACATTGGCTTCAGCCATGACAACATCATTGGCTTCAGTGGTGGTGGTGGCAGCCTCAGAATTTGTAACCTCCACTTCAGGAGCTGTAGGGTCGGACACGTTCTCCTCGAACAGGAGGTGTGGCAACACGTGCTTCTTCTTCTTTGGGTTGTTCTTCTTCATCGGCTGATGCAGCCGGAATATCTTCAGCCGCTTTGGCTTCAGACTCTGGGAGGTTCACAGTAGGAGTAGCTTCAGGAACTGATTGTTGCTCTTCTCCTTCTGGAACACTTGGGGTACCGACTTGAGGCATTGGTCCTTTGCGAAGCCTGCGGAATGCTGGCGACTGATACGTCCAAAACGTATCTATAATTTCTGCTTGCTCCATGCCACTTTTGGGTGATATTGCTATGATATTTATACACTTCCATACACTTTTGATCATATTTGGACTAACCTACTAATCCAGTGCACCCCAGTGCCAGTTTCTGTTTTCGGCTGTTTTTGTATTTCAGGTTTTCACGTTACGAGAACTGCCAGGAAAAATCCAGAAAAATTATATAAAAAATCAGCGTTCCGGAAACTTCCTTGCGCCCGAAGGATAGCCGGGGGGGCCACCAGGGCTCCAGGCGCCCTGGCGGCGCGCCCCCCCTGGGCCGCGCCGGGGGGGCGCCTGGCCCCCCCGAGCCCCGTCTGGTGCCCCCCTTCGGCATATATTTAGAGCTTCCTTCGAAACCCTCGGGACGGGAACTCTTTTTCGCGATCTCATCTCTGTTCCGCCGCCGCCGCCGCTTCCAAGATCGGGAGCACCAGGAGAACTCTTCCCGGCACCCTGCCGGAGGGGAGGATCACCACCGGGAGCTTCTCCACCACCATGGACGCCTCCCGGATGACTCGTGTGTAGTCTCCCTTGGACCATGAGTCCATGACCAGTAGCTATGTGATGTTCTCCTCCCTTTCTTGTCCTTCACTAATTAGTCCTCGTGAGCTGCCCTACATGATCGAGGCACACATGTAATCCTTATGCTGTTGCTATGTTGAGTTTGCTGGGATCCGATGGATTATGAGATTATGTTCAGATTGGTCTTGAGTAATATATTTGATCTACCTCTTTTATATTGATGTTCATAAGTAATTCTTGCATGTTCTCCGTTGTTATTTATTGCTTTGGCCAAGTAATACGTAGTGACTCCAAGAGGGAACGTTATGCTCGATTGTGGGTTCATGCCCCTCGATGACTAGCTTGAGTGACAGAAACATGAGTCTAGGGGATGTGTTGTTGCCACAAGGGGGAAAACAACGGTGCTTGTGCCCGCGGGTGCAAGGATTGTTTACTTTACGCAAAGTTCTTTTAATGCAGTTGTCTGTTGCTTTGAGTTTACACGGGTGGGACTCGCAACTTAATACCAGCGAGATGTTCTGGATAGATATCTCAAGGTGGATGATTAGTAGTAGATATTGATGGATTTCGGTCTACTTACTTTGGCGTACCGCCCATGCTTTGAACCTCAACCTTTTTTGCAATGTAGTCAGCATTGGTTTGCGTTCGTGGTCCTGTCAATTGCCCAGCTGTAATTCGTTTACCTCACATAGCTGTTTATCGTCTTTTGGGAGAGAGACTTCACTAGTGAACATCATGAGACTCCGGTCCATATTACCATCATTGATCACATCCGCTATTTACTTTTCGCTATTATTTACTATTGCAAACATTATCTATCACTACTATCATTGCTTTTAATCCTTTGTGAACTACAAGGCCGGAGGGATTGACAACCTCTCTGTACTCGTTGGGAGCAAAGTTATTTGTATCTGTGTGCAGGTCCACGTTGACTGCTAATATCTGGCGCCGTAGCAGTTGACACCTACTTGTTGAACCTAGGAGTCTCTGGGGATTCGATCCTTGGCATCTTTGCTAAGGGAAAAACTTCCACAACACTGCATCTTACACCTTCCACTTGGGGTAACCAACGAGGGGTTAGAGGCCCATCAGCGACGCCTGAGGGGATGGAGTTGGTTGGGCCTCAAAGTCTTCATCTTCAAGCACCGAACTGGTGACTTGAGTTGGGGGAGTTGCTGGTGTATCTTGTGGGTGATCAGCCCACGAGTCATTCTGTGCAATTGGCGTCAATGGACGACCAATGCTGATGCGTTCGCTGTTCGTAAGAACAGGCGAAGATTCCACATTGTACTCGATATAAGGAAGGACTTCATCATCTTCAACATTGTCATGAGGACCAATGTCTTCAGCTGCGGTGGGGTCAACAGTTGGAATGTCTTCATCCTCTGTGGGAGCTGGTTCATGAACTGTCATGCGACGTTCCTGGTCCGCAGATGCGGGACGAGCAACTAAAATGGGCTCGACAAAAAGGGGCTCTGTAGGAGCAGCCCAGGCCTTCTTGATCTTGCGCTTCTTAGTGGAGGGAGCATCATCAGTGTTGTTCTTGCGCTTGCGAGCTTCAGCTTCAGCCACCTTTGTCTTCTTAAGCTCTGAAGCAGCTGGGGTGACCTTAGGCTTCGTGCTAGTCATGCTGGCAGGGAAGACAATGCTAGGCATTTCCTGCCTTGATTCTTCAGCATGGGTCACAATTTGCTTCTTCTTTTTCTTGGCAGCCATCCTAGGGTCAATGCCAAGACACCCAAGGGCCTTGCGCTTTTCAGCTTCATTGTAAGCTTGGACGCATTTGGCCGCCAAGTCCTTGATTCGCCCACGAGAACCTTGGGCTTCTTCACGCCTCTTGCGAAAGGCTTCCTTGAGCTCCTGCATCATGACCTTGAAGTTTTGGATTCTTGGACGCTGAGCTTGTCCATATGCTTCTTGAACTGAGCCTTTTCAAAGTCAATCTTTTGCTTCAGCTCAACAATTCTATGAGCAAGAGCTAGCTCAGAAGCAATGGCGCCGTTGAAGGAGACGCTGAGGCCAACGAGAAGTTGTAGATCGTCAAAGCTGAGGTTGGGGGTGTCAAACCATTCATCAATGAAGTTGTTCAAAACCTCCACGTCAAAGAGCGGCAAGTCATTGAAGATTTCTGCGTCTTGCTTGCTCTTGATCAATTGCTCCAAAACGTCATCAGCTAGATCTTCATCACTTGAGAGATCAATGGCTTCATTGGCGTTCTTCAGAACAGCATTAGGAGTGAGAGCTGGACTGGAGTTGTGCATGGGCTTCTTCCTTAGCTGTCTGCTCTTGGATATGCGAGAGTGCTCCTCAGATTGCACACTTGGTGCTGGTGGAGCAGTGGCCAACGGCTTCACTCTCAAAGCAATTGGTGGAGTGGTCTTCGAAGCCTTGGATTTCTTCTTCTTCTTGGGCTTCGGAGTTGCAGGCGCTTCTTCAGAATCAGCGTCGTCTGCAGGTTGATCCACATCCGCCCCTTGAACCCTTATGTGACTGATGAGACCTTCTAAGTTGTAGAAGGGCTCAACCAGGTTAGGTTCAGCTTCGCGCGTGCCATTGGCACGGGGCGCAGAGGGGCCAGGATTGAAGTCCAATCCCCAGTTCTTCTTGTTTTCTTTGGCCGAGTTCTTGGCATATTGAAGATTGCGCTTGAACAGATTATCATCACGACACCAGAGCAGTGAAGAAGGATCGACATCTGCTGGTTGTGGCCCACGGACCATGCAAGGAAAGAAGCCTTGAGCAATGGCTTCAGCTTGAGTCCTGGGTGGAAGATTCTTGTACGTAATGTCTCCCCATGGTCGCTTGATGGCATTCTTTTCAGCATACTCTTGAGTCACGAATCTATACTTAAACCACTGTTCAACCCAACATCTTCGAATCCATTGGATTTGAGTCTTCCTCTGATTGTAGTCCTCCTCTGGATCAGTCTTGTACATTTCATTGCGATCAGGAGGCAAATAATTGGAGGTGTTTCCACGGCACTGTCTGCCACCCTTCCTAACTGACTTGTCGGTTGCCATTGGGTTCAATCTGAAAGGCTTCAAACTGAATGGCTTCAACACTGGCAAATGCTTCGGTCTGCTGGTCAGACAGGAACTGGCTTCGGGAGAGTGAATATGACGTTGCAAGAATACTGCAAATGAATGCAGACTATCAGAACCAAGGGATTCTCCCACGGACATGTACCTGTGACAGCATTAGAGATGCGAGGGAAGGGGACGAGGTCATATGCATTCTCAGAAGTTTTTTGAAGATAAATCAGTTTAGAAGACTTTGACCTCATAGCGCGAAGACATTCACTTATATGATGAGAGTTGGTTCCAGATTTGTACGAATCCATGAATAGGTACAAGTGAGGAATCTAACTACGTGTGAAGCATAAGTGAATATTCTAGGCAAAGTATGAGATGCAGACAGGATAGATCCATATATGTGTAGGCAGAAACTTCTTGTGGTAAAAGTGATGAATCTTTTGGATCAAGAAGATGGTAAAAAAGAGAGTTTTAATTTAAAACACGATGAACTGCTAGACGGAGAAGAAGTGGATGCCGATCATTTTGATCTTTCGTGCCCTAACTTGGCGACGGAGGACACCTACGGCGGCGACGGAGGAGACGATGTCCGAGGCCGGCGTGAGGACGGCGTTGACGAGGTCGCGGCAGCGAAGCGCTTCGTCGCTGGCGTCGTCGAGAGCTAGCAGAGGCGCTAGGGTTGGTCGAGGTGGAGAGGTGGTAGAAGAATTTTTGACCGTGATGGGATGTGCATTTTTAAGCATGGGAGACGGCACAGCGCAATTACGCAGGTGCCCCTGGCGGTTTACGTCTGAGGGACACGTGGCGGACATGTAACACACTGGGAGTTGTCCCACGATCCCACGTACGCCACGACTGTCGGGGTGGTCGTTCCGTCTTCTCCGGGTTTCAGCATAAAGGATTGAGCATTAACATCAGATTTAAAGTTTGTCTCTATATCTTCTGCTGACAAGGATGCAGAGAAGATATTCGACGGTTCCAACAGAATGCATATGATTTGGACAGATAGAGTTTGAGATGAGAAAGCATAGAGAGGTTAGGGTCCGATCACATTCACTTAGTTCAAAAGATTCAAATAAGAAGACATAGCTATAAGTGAATGATGTAGAGGACAGAACACAAGTCTATATTTGTCCTATATGAAGATAAACCAAATGCGAAGACTATGCAAATGTAACGCCATGAGAAACACTTCAAACAAAGATTTGGTAGTGGCGTTACCCACTGTATAGGAAGTATTAGACCCAGACACGGCGCACAATTATCGTGGCTCTCTAAAGTCAAATTCCGCGTTAATGTATTCACACTTAGAATGTAAGTCTTCATTGATTGAAGATATACTTTACTTCGTGTGTTGCACATCTAAGTCATCAATATGCATAAGTGTTAGGATGTGTGCCTGATTACAGGACATTTGAGGATTCTAAGATATTTAGCTCACACCGCAACTTGCAAAACCTTTTCTCATCCAAGGGCTTTGTGAAGATATCTGCCAGTTGCTCTTCAGTGTTGACGTGTATGATATCAATATCTTCCTTCATGACATGATCTCTGAGAAAGTGATGACGAATTTCAATGTGCTTTGTCTTCGAGTGCTGAACTGGGTTGTTGGCAATCTTGATGGCGCTTTTATTGTCGCAGTAGAGTGGCACATGCTTCAGATGGACACCATAGTCCTTGAGCGTCTGCTTCATCCAGAGAAGTTGAGCGCAGCAAGATCCAGCAGCAATGTATTCCGATTCAGCAGTGGAGAGTGATACACAGTTCTGCTTCTTTGAAGACCAACAGACAAGTGATCGTCCTAGAAAGTGACATGTGCCTGATGTAGACTTGCGATCAACTTTGTCACCAGCATAATCAGCATCTGAGAATCCAACTAGATCAAACTCTAAGCCCTTTCGATACCATAATCCTAGTGTTGGGGTGTAAGCCAAATATTGAAGTATTCGCTTCACAGCTAAGTGATGCGACTCCTTTGGTGCCGCTTGATATCGAGCACACATGCAAACACTAAGCATAATATCTGGCCTAGATGCACATAAATAAAGTAAAGAGCCAATCATGGAGCGGTATACATTTTGATCAAAATCTTTACCATTGGCGTCGGGACCCAGATGGTGTTTAGCTGGCATAGGCGTCGAGTAACCTTTGCAATCTTGCATTCCAAACTTCTTCAGGCAATCTTTGAGATATTTCTCTTGAGATATGAAGATGCCGTTGCTTTGCTGACGAATTTGAAGACCAAGGAAGAACTTCAGCTCACCCATCATGGACATCTGATATTGCTCTTGCATCATGTGACCAAACTCATCACTGTATCTTTTGTCAGTGCAGCCAAAGATAATGTCGTCCACATAGATTTGGCAGACAAACAGTTCATCATCATATGTCTTCGTGAAGAGTGTGGGATCCAGGGATCCAGGTTTGAAGCCTTTGCTCTTCAGGAAGTCTTTGAGTGTGTCATACCAAGCACGAGGGGCTTGTTTGAGGCCATACAATGCCTTGTTGAGCTTGTATACCATATCAGGACGTTTTGGATCTTCAAAGCGAGGTGGTTGTGCAACATACACTTCTTCTTCAATCCTTCCATTGAGAAAGGCACTCTTCACATCCATTTGATACAGAAGTATGTTGTGATGATTTGCATAGGCTAGCAGTATGCGAATAGCTTTAAGCTTAGCCACAGGAGCAAATGTTTCATCAAAGTCAATCCCTTCAACTTGAGTGTATCCTTGAGCAACAAGACGAGCTTT
Source organism: Secale cereale (assembly GCA_902687465.1). NCBI lineage: Eukaryota > Viridiplantae > Streptophyta > Magnoliopsida > Poales > Poaceae > Secale > Secale cereale. Next base: position 827,918,354 of record LR738711.1, on the reverse strand, counting down.
GTTTCTGACAACTTGACCATGCTCATCTTGCTTGTTGCGATATATCCATTTTGTGTCTATTATGTTGTGCTTGCGAGGGTCAGGACGCTTGACAAGTTCCCATACATTGTTCAGCTCAAACTGTTGAAGCTCTTCTTGCATTGCTTGAATCCATTCGGGTTCCATAAAGGCTTCAACAACTTTCTTGGGTTCAGATATTGAGACAAATGCAAAGTGCCCACAGAAATTTGCTAGCTGTGTTGCTCTTATACGAGTAAGTGGACCAGGTGCATTTATGTTGTCAATTATCTTCTCAACTTGCACTTCATTTGCAACACGAGGATGAGCTGGACGAAGATTTTGCTCTTGTTGTACATTGTCATCATCCGGAGGATTGTCTTCAGGCTGAGTATTGTCATCAGGTTGATTTGGAGCAGAAATGATGAGTTCCTCGTCAGGCTGTGCTTCAGAAGGCATAATTTCACCGGTTCCTATTAGCTTGATAGATTCATGAGGTGAAGCTTCATCCAGCACATTTGGCAGGAAATCTCTTCGTGAACCATTCGTTTCATCAAACCGCACATCCACAGTTTCAACTACTTTATAGAGAAAGATGTTGAAGACTCTGTAGGAGTGTGAGTCCTTTCCATAGCCGAGCATGAAACCTTCATGTGCTTTTGGTGCAAATTTTTACTTGTGATGTGGATCCTTGATCCAGCACCTAGCTCCAAATACTCTGAAGTAACTGACGTTTGGCTTCTTTCCAGTAAGGAGTTCATAGGACGTTTTCTTCATAAGCTTGTGAAGATAAACTCGGTTGATGATATGGCATGCAGTATCAATAGCTTCGGGCCAGAACTTTCTTGGAGTCTTGTATTCATCGAGCATCGTTCGAGCCATCTCAATTAGGGTTCTGTTCTTGCGCTCTACGATGCCATTCTGCTGAGGTGTGTACGGAGCTGAGAACTCATGGGTGATTCCCATTGTATCCAGATAAAGATCAAGGCCGGTGTTCTTGAACTCAGTGCCATTGTCACTTTTGATATGCTTGATCTTGACGCCATAGTTGTTCATGGCACGGTTGGCGAAGCGTCTGAAGACATCTTGTACTTCAGTCTTGTAGAGAATTATGTGCACCCATGTGTATCTTGAATAATCATCAACAATGACGAAGCCATAGAGACAAGCTGTGGTAGAGAACGTGGAGTAGTGAGTAGGGCCAAATAAGTCCATGTGAAGCAGCTCGAAGGGTTTGGATGCCATCATGATTGTCTTCGAGGGATGCTTGGCCCTAGTCATCTTCCCAGCTTCACAGGCACCACATAGATGATCTTTCTTGAACTTGATGTCCTCGATGCCTACGACGTGCTTCTTTTTTGCGAGAGTGTGCAAGTTCCTCATGCCGGCATGTCCTAGCCTCCGATGCCAGAGCCAGCACCCTGAAGCTTTTGCTAGAAGACATACGGCCATCTGCAGATCTACCATATACGGATCACCTTTTCTGTATCCTTCAAAGACTAGAGACTTGTCAGATTCCATTAGTACAAGGCAACGATATTTTCCAAAATATCACAATCATGTTTAAGTCACAAAGCATTGAGACATACATTAAGTTGAAACCAAGGGATTCAACAAGCATGACTTTATCCATGTCTTGATCCCTTGAGATTGCAACTCTACCTAGACCCAATACTTTGCTTTTACCAATATCAGCAAATGTGATGTGACTCTTGTTGGATGGACGTAAGGTTGAGTCCATAAGAAGACTTCAATCTTCAGTCATATGATTTGTGCATCCGCTGTCCAGAATCCATTCTGAAGACTTTGGAGTCACTCCCTACAATGCAGTTAGGAGGATAGGCTTCACCAATAGCCATTGTGAAGCATAAACATTTGACGAACAAGTGGATTATGAAAGCTTAGATCCAAGTTAGGACTGGTAAGAAGATTAACAAGTGATTCATGAACAAAATGGATAGTAAGACCATTTGGGCATTTGATCTTGTGCCCTACAAGTGTTTTAGGTCCCCAGCAATAGCATCAGACACCTTTGATTTTCGGCTGGAGACCTTTCTCTGCAAGGGAAAGTTAGTTCTTATTAACCACCCACATCTTCAGGGGTGGCTTAGAAGCAATGAGTCTAAGAGCAGCATCTGAGAATTTTGGCTTTGGAGCCCTATCAAATAGTCTTGCATGAGGAGAATAATACTCATAAGAATAAGCAGAAAAATTCTTTGTTTTGTGAATATAGCGGTTTGAGGAAACACGCTCGTATTCATGGGTCTGAGTATAATTTCCCTGCAAAACATTGGCGTTAGGGTGACTCGGGTGAGTCCTTTGTCTGTATGAAGCCTTAGGACCATATGAAGCCTTTGGTATGGGGTTTGTCTTCTTCCCAGGTGGTGTCATGATGACATTTGCTGGAAGCTTCTTAAGACAACCTTTGGGAACCCAGATCTTCTTCATGGGTGGCATGTTCCTGCAGTTAGTACCAATATACCTGGCAAACACTTCTCCATTATGATTCTTAAATAGTTTATAGTTTGCATCAAAAGATTCATCAGTGATAATAGGATTAGCACAAGTGAAGCCAGATAAGGTGGATGGATCCACCGAAGGTTCCTTTGCAGCAACCCATGTGGTTTTGGGGTACTGCTCAGGCTTCCAGTATGAACCACAACATTCATTTTCCTCTCAAACCCTACACCCTCTTTCCTAGGGTTTCGGTTCAGTATCTGCTTTTTGAGGACATCACATAGAGTCTGATGCCCTTTGAGGCTTTTGTACATTCCTGTTTCAAGCAAAGTCTTCAACCTAGCATTTTCATCAGCAATAGTAGTGGTATCCTCAGCAGAGGGGTTAGTTCCCACATCAGTGTTTGAAGATATTGCAGCAGTGGCAGCAGTAGAACATTCAGCAACAGATGTAGCATTACCACGCTCAATGCATTTTAGACATGGTGGTCAAATCCTTCCTGAGTGGAGCTGATCAGTTGTGCGCGGAGTGACTCATTTTCTTTTTGAAGATCTTCATGAGCCGCTTTCAATTTCTCAAGTTCTCGCTTTCTTTGAAGGTAATCGTGGGAAAGCTTTTCATGAGTTTTTGAGAGCGATTCATAAAGACCTTCAAGTTCCTCGTACTTAACATGAAGATTTTTTATGTCTTCAATTAAGGACTGAGAACGGGTCATTTCCGCGTCCAACAGGTCATCGCTTTTGTCTAACAGTTTTTGAATATGTTCCATAGCTTTCTGCTGTTCAGTGGGAATTTTAACAAGTGTTTTGTACCTAGGTTTTGATTCACAATCAGAGTCATCTTCACTGGATGTTTGAAAGTAAGCATCACGTGATTTTACCTTGGCACCGCATGCCATGAAGCAGTAGGTGGGAGCAGAGTTGTTGTCCTCATCATCAATGTTGGTGACGGGGCCATTGTCTTCAGTGTTGAAGATGGACTTGGCAACGTAGGCTGTGGCTAGAGCCAGACTTGCAGCACCCGAGTCGGACTCCTCCTCAGACTCCACCTCTGCTTCTTCTGAAGCAGACTCCTCCTCTGAATCCATCTCCTAGCCAACAAACACACGAGCCTTGCTAGATGAATTCTTCTTGTGTGATGAATACTTTGATGAAGACTTGGAAGAAGACTTTGAGTATTTCTTCTTTTTCTTGTCATCAGAATCATATTCCTTGCTCTTCTTCTTCTTCTTCTCATTGTCCCATTGAGGACACTCAGAGATGTAGTGACCAGGTTTCTTGCACTTATGACATGTTCTTTTCTTGTAGTCACGGGTAGAAGCTTCATCATTTCTTGAGCTAGATCGTGAAGACTTTCTGAAGCCTTTCTTCCTAGTGAATTTCTGGAACTTCTTCACAAGCATGGCAAGCTCCTTTCCAATGTCTTCAGGATCATTAGAACTGCAGTCAGATTCTTCTTCAGATGAAGAAACAGCCTTTGCCTTCAAGGCGCGAGTTCGGCCATAGTTGGGACCATAGGTGTCACGTCTCTCAGATAGCTGGAACTTATGTGTGTTGAGCCTCTCAAGTATGTCAGACGGATCGAGAGTCTTGAAGTCAGGGCGTTCTTGAATTATCAGGGCAAGGATGTCAAATGAGTTGTCGAGTGATCTCAGGAGGGTCTTGACGATTTCATGCTTGGTGATCTCAGTGGCGCCAAGTGCCTGAAGCTCATTTTTGATGTCAGTGAGGCGATCGAATGTGTGCTGGACATTCTCATTGTCGTGTCTCTTGAAGCGATTGAAAAGATTGCGAAGGACACTGATCCTTTGATCTCTCTGGGTTGAGACGCCTTCGTTGACCTTGGAGAGCCAGTCCCAGACTTCCTTTGACGTTTCCAGAGCACTCACACGACCATATTGTCCTTTGGTCAGATGACCACAGATGATGTTCTTGGCCATTGAATCCAGTTGAACGAGCCTCTTGACATCAGCAGGGGTGATACCTTCACCAGTCTTGGGAACGCCATTCTTGATGACAAACCAGAGGTCCACATCAATGGCTTCAAGGTGCATGCGCATCTTGTTCTTCCAGTAGGGATATTCAGTGCCATCGAAGACGGGGCACGCAACAGAGACTTTGATTATCCCTGCAGTCGACATAGCTAAAACTCCATTTGGTTAAACCGAATCACACAGAACAAGGGAGTACTTTGCTTTGATACCAATTGAAACTGCAGTATATCGACTAGAGGGGGGGGGGTGAATAAGCGATTTTTATGGAATGCTTCAAAACATGGAAGTTTCGAAGACAAACAATAGTAACGATCCTATTTATATGCAGCGGAAGGTAGCCTACACTAGACAAGCCATAGTCAAGTATTCAATGAAGTGAAAGCATGAAGACTAATAGCAGCTAGATAGTAAGGATCAGGATGGAAGATTGAATGAAGCCAATCAGAACAAGTAGTCACACAGTGAAGTCAAACAGAAAGGCAAGCTAGCAAAGACTTCACAATGAAGGACAGAGAAGGAAAGGATAGAACCAGTAGCTCGGGGAAGACAGTGATTTGTTAGACCAGTTCTAGTTGCTGTGACAACTGTACGTCTGGTTAGGGAGGCTGAGATTTAACTCAGAAGACCGCGTCTTCACCTTGTTCCCCTTGAGCTAAGAACACTTAGTCCTCGCCCAATCACTCTAGTAAGTCTTCAAGGTAAACTTCCAAACCTTCACAGACTTCGTTCACCGGCAATCCACAATCACTAGTAGAAAAAGGGTCAAACGTGAAGCACATTAGTGCCGGTTTGATTTTGAGCCGGCACTAATGTGTACATTAGTGCCGGTTCCAACGGCTAGCTGGGCCGCTCTCATTAGTACCGGTTCGTGGCGAACCTTTAGCACCGGTTCGTGCCACAAACCGGTACTAATGAGAGTGGTGGAAGGATGTTGTCAGTCTGGGGCCCCTCCAGCACCTTTAGTACCGGTTCTTGGCACGAACCAGTGCTAAAGGTGGTCGTACATAAACCCTTCGTCCACCCGAGCTCGCTCTGTTCTTCCCCTTTCCCCTCTCCTCTCTGTTCTTTCCCTCATCCTCTCGAGCTCATCACACATTTTGCCCAAAATTTGTCAAGATTTGAAGGCCCCCATCCATTCAAATGATCACAAAGGTTAGTAACTTTGTCCTTTCATCTCTCATTGCTAGATTAGCTCTTGCAATGCTTTATATAGTGAATAATTTGTGAGTTTAGTAATTTGGGAGGAAATATATGTGCTAGTATTTGATTTATATGCAATTTGAGGTCCAAAATAACACTTAGTTTGCATATGTAGTTGTAGGATCGAAAGTAGGTCTAGAGGGGGGGTGATTAGACTACTTGACTTTATAAAAAAATGCCTTTTGATCATGCAATGTTTTTGGCAGTTTTGCAATTAAGATCAATTCAAGTATCACCCTACACATGCAATTCTAGAGTAATAGCAGCGGAAAGTAAATTGCACATGTAAAAGAGAGGTGGAGAAGATCAAACGCAGTTTGGAGACACGAAGATTTTTGTCGTGGTTCCGATAGGTGGTGCTATCGTACATCCACGTTGATGGAGACTTCAACCCACGGAGGGTAACGGCTGCGCGAGTCCACGGAGGGCTCCACCCACGAAGGGTCCACGAAGAAGCAACCTTGTCTATTCCATCATGGCCTACGCCCACGGAGGACTAGCCTTACTCGGGGTAGATCTTCACGAAGTAGGCGATCTCCTTGCCCTTACAAACTTCTTGGTTCAACTCCACATCTCAAAGACGGAGGCTCCCAAGCGACACCTAACCAATCTAGGAGGCACCACCCTCCAAAAGGTAATAGATGGTGTTGATGATGATGAACTCCTTGCTCTTGTGCTTCAAATGGTAATCTCCCCAACACTCAACTCTCCTCACTGATATGGCTGTGGTGGAAGAAAGGTTTGAGTGGAAAGCAACTTGGGAAGGCTAGAAATCAAGTTTCATATGGTAGGAATGGAATGGCTTGATCTCAACACAAGGGTAGGTGGTTCACTTCTCAGAAAGTGTATGGTAGGAGTGGTAGACTTTCTGATGGCTCTCTCCACGAATGAAGAGGGGGTGGAGGGGTATATATAGCCTCCACACAAAATCCAACCGTTACACACACATTTGACCAATCTCGGTGAGACCGAAGTGAAAACTCGGTCAGACCGAAAGTTCAAATATAGTGAACGTTGGGATTTTCGGTGGGACCGAAAATACCATCTCGGTGTGTCCGAAGTGAGTCAAAGGTTGGAGCTTGCCATCTCGGTGGGACCGAAAATAACAACTCGGATATTCCGAAGTGATGTCAATTGGTTACAGAAGGTTGGCAGTCCATTTTTGGTGAGACCGAAACTCAAAATCGGATGGACCGAGAAATTAGGCTTTGGAAGAATAACTGAGGTGGTTCATCTCGGTGGGACTGAGTTTGCAGAATCGGTTTGTCCGAGATTACTTATGAGTGTGTTAAGTAGTGAAGAGTGCTGATAGTTGAGGGAGCTAGATCACTAAGCACTTGAGCAACCAGATCATTAACACAACCTCATCCCCTTTTAATAGTATTGGCTTTTCCTATGGACTCAATGTGATCTTTGATCACTAAACCAAAAATAGAGTCTTGAGCTTTTGCCAATGCTTGTCTTAGCATTTTGAGGGGTCCACTTCTTCAGACATTTCCATACCCATATCATCGAACTTCTCTGAAATGATTCTCAAGTAAATATTAGTTCAATGATATATATGTTGTTATTAATTACCAAAACCACCCGGGGATTAGTTGCACTTTCAATCTCCCCCTTTTTGGTAATTGATGACAACATATAGATCAAAGCTTCGACAAAAGATATAATCAATGAGTAATATCGTCGCTTTGAGAAGTATGTGATAAACAAGAGCTCCCCCTAAATTTGTGCATTATTTAAAATTTGCGTTTGAATGCAAATGCACAATCGATTAGGATTATGGGTCACTCTTCCATGTCACATACATCTTGGTGGAGCGCACAAAATGATAAGAATGAATAACATGCACTCAATCACCAAGACAAGAGTAAATAGCCATACAATAAGGAATAGCATATGATAAGCATTAAGCACACATTAAAGCATAGTATGACTAGGCACTCATTAAGGTAGCATTAAACGTAGTAGCAAGCACACTGAAAGTTTCGAAAGACCAAAAGAAACCAATGTATCTCAAAGAAACCGGCAAAAGAACGAAAGACGAAAGAGCACTCTCTCTCTCAAAGCCCTATGATCTATAACAATTTCTCCCCCTTTGGCAACAAGTTACCAAAAAGTTCGAAAAGGTATAGAGCTAAGCGTCACTGCGGGCTCTGCTGGCGGCTCCCGTCTGGGTAGATGTCGGTGTAGAGATAGCTGCATCGGCGAAGACTTCTGCTGATGTCTGCGCTGGAGGAGTGGATGCTGAAGCTGGAGCAACTGCTGGAGCTGTAGCTGGTGCTGAAGTGGTAGCCCTGGAGTCAGTCACTGGGATAGCTGTAGATCTGGATCCTCTGGGAACCTGAGCAGTCTGGTGATGAGAGTCCTGGACTAGATCATCCTGCATAAGCTCTGCTCTCTCCTGCCTTGTCTCCTCCATGTCTGCTTCAAGCTTGTTGACAGACACCTGAATCTCAGTCAGCTTCACGTCCAGAGCGTGGATATTGTCCTCAACAATCCTCTCTAGGCTCTCCTGAGATTGCTCAATGCTGGCCAGGCGTTGTTCAATCCTCTGGGTAGCTTCAAGAATTTGTTCTCCAAAGCTCTTTGGCTTAGCTGCTGCTGCTGCTGCCTCTTTGTCAGCTTTAGCCTTCTTTGCAGCTTCGATTTTGGCATGTCCTTCAACTGAGGTAGGATCCTCTTCATCCATCACAACTACGTTGTCCTCATGCTCTGGCTGCAGTGGCAAGTGCTTCCTATCCAACATGAATTTGCCCGTGCCAAACTTGGCGTTGATGAGCATCTGTATCTGCGGAGCAAACCCACATGACCTCTTCTGGTCAGCTGCAGTCCTCTTAATGGTCTCTACCATCAAGTCCATCACCTTGAAAGGTGCCTTCTCATCGAGAATGTGCAGCATGTTGATAGAATAGCCTCGAATCATGCGGTGGTCTCCAGACTTAGGCATCAATGTATGCCTCAGAATAGTGTTAGTGGTGGTCAGACCTGCCTGGAGATAGTACACTGAGCCAAGCTTCCATCCTTCCAAATCAGCAGCCGGGATCTCCTTGTACATGTTCTTCATGGAATCATGACTCTTCTTAGGAATCCCATAGACATCAATGTCGTCCTCTCTCTGCACTAGAGCGTTCAGAAGTTCTGCCCATTCTTCAACAGTCGAAGAAAACCTTTGACCTTCAGTCATCCAGGTGATCTTGCCATCAGGATAGAAGTGGGCTGTGGCGTAGAACTGCATGATCATCTCGTCATTCCAAGCTGTCAGCTCTTGACCCACAAAATCAGCAACTCCACATGCAGTAAAGCTCTCATGCACATGGGGAAAGAAGTCCCGGTGCTCTTCACTGTCAATATACTTCCAGTCAACATACCTGGTGTCAGCAACAATGGGCTTCTTATCCATCAGCACGGTCTCATAGAAATCCTGCTGCTCTCTGGTGTGGAATCTGGGGTCCACAGCAGTCCTTCTCCTTACAGCATATGGATCAGACTGTCTCCATAGACTGAGACCTTTGTCCTTCCTTGCCTTCATGTCCTCAGCTTGAGGATGAGCATCATTGTGGAGTGGCAACTTGGGACGGAGCTTAAGCAACACATGCTCTTCATCTGATTCAGACGGTGGCATCTCACCTTTGTTCTTCTCAGAAGCTGGAATGCTTCTGGTTGTTCTCTTGGGCTTGGCTGGAGCTGCCTTGGCTTGAGCAGGCTTCTTGGGCTTAGAGGAGGCTTGAGCCCGAATAGCATCACCCATGAACTTAGCTTTCTGAGGAGGAGGCTGGGGTGCATCTTCTTCTTCTTCTTCTTCTGCAGCATCAACTTGAGGTTCAGCATATACTACCCTCTTCCTCTTGGAAGTCTTCTTCACCTTGCTTGGAGCTGGCTCTTCCAAGTTGAGCTTCTTTGCAACTGCTGACTGCTTTACTTTGCTTGTGCCTTTCCTTGTCTGCTGCCCTTGGTGCTCTTTGGCAACCACATTCCTCTTTGGCTTGGAGGTAACTTCCTCAGCAACAAAGTCAGAGTCCTCATCATCAGAAGTTCTCTTCTTCCTGGTTCTGGTGGCTGCAGGAGGCAAACCACTAGGGGTGCTCCTCTCACCATCATCACTGGAGCTGCTAGCAGGACTTGTATCTGCCTCTAGAATCTCAGCAAAAGGTGACTCAGACCTGTTTTGGCTGTCACTGACATCTGACATGGCTGAAAACCTGTGAAAAGTTAAGGTATAGGCAGAGTAGAAGAGTTATCACAACTGCAGAGGTTTTTTGCAAAAAATTGAGTTCAAAACTTAGTTTTGAGTTTTCACAGAATGTATTTCGGTCAAACCGATTTCAAGTTTCGGTGAAACCGAAGTGTTCAACAGAAACCTACACACCACTTTCGGTCAGACCGAAATGGGTTTCGGTCCTACCGATAACTTAGGGTTTCACTGAAACTACGTTTCGGTCATTCCGATTGGCACAACTCGGTTAAACCGAATGATGCAGTGCAATGGCCAGAGGCCAAATCGGTCATTCCGAGTTTCAAAATCGGCTTCACCGAGATGCGTTCCGTGGAAACCTAAACCTAAGAATTTTGCTCGAAACTAGAGGATCTGAACTAATGTATAGGGAATATCTCAAACGTGGATTGAATCATGGCAAGCCTATCGTGCAAGAATCGGATGGGGAGCACGAAAGGGATCGGGATACACCCTAACTTGGTGGAATCCCTCTACGGCGGCAACGGTGGAGATGATTACCGTTGATGGCGGCGGAGACCTGCGGCGAGGGCGCACAGGCGACGACGGTGACAATCCGTAGACCAGGGCGACGGCAGCAGGGGTTTTGGGGGCGAACGGTTTGAAGAATTAAATCGCGCGCAGCCCTCAGGTATATATAACCCCATGCTGTCGGTGGGACCGAGTTGAAAAACTCGGTGTCACCGAGATGTATAACTGCTGTGTAGTTACGCATATCGGTCAGACCGAGATTTTGAACTCGGTTTCACCGAGATGAAACCTAGATCAGTCTAAGCGTTTCGGTTGGACCGAGATTGAGAAGCCGGTCAGACCGAAATGGACTTAGAAGGTTTTGGAAGTCAGCCTTAGACGAATCGGTGGCTCCGAGTGCTCCTCACTCGGACTGTCCGAAAAAGACTTGTTCAAAGTTGTGATATGAGCATGAATAGAATTTGAGACAAGAAAGCATAGATAGCTAGGGAAAAGTGCTTAGGCATTCTTGTCCATCCATTTGGCCAGAAAAAAAATCAAAACAATCAAAACCACAAATGGATGTCCTTGAATGGATAAAATCATGCATTCAACATGCTCACACAATAAGATAGCAACTGAAATATGTGTCAAACATGCACAACCAACACTCTAGCTACTAGCACACAATTTGTCGATGACTAGGTCATCTATATATGAGTATATTGACTTAGGAGCCAAATGAGAACATTTGATCATAGGTCATACTCATCGTTTAAGCACAAGTGGGGTTACCACTTTTACATAAAGCATTTATGTGTTCACATCATTTGGAGATGTTTTAGCTCAATTTTTAGAGCAAAGCTCCCCCAAGATGTGAAAACCCCTTTTAAAGGGTCAAACTAACCTTGGGTTGTCGTAGAAGACTTCATGTAGATGTTGAAGATGTGGATGCTCAATGTTGATGCAGATCATCAAGAGTTGGGAGCAATCCTTTGGATTAGGGCACTTTCAATACCTACATGGGTTAGTCCCACAAGGAACAAACAAGAATATCCATAGACATAGAGTGAAGTACATAAAAGATGATGTCCATGAAAGCAATGATTACCTTGTCCCTTGACTTACCAACAAGAGGGTTTGTGACTCCATGAACTAGTGCATGATGTGGAAGTTGATTGCACAAGTTCTTGCCAAAATGAATATGAGTGAAGTTTGTTGGCGGAGTCACCCTCAAGAACCTTCTAGTTCTTCTTCTTTGGGATCCACATCATCTTGATGGGAATCCTTGGTGTTGTAGTTGAGCTTGACGAAGTAGAACTTGATGTGTCCTTGGGAACCCACTTGACCATGGCTTGAGGTGCTTCAATGAATGCATCAATCTCCTCTTGAAGCTTGTCCTTGGCCTTTAGCTTGTGGTCTTGTGGTGGAAGGTCATCTTGAGCTTGTTCCACATTGGAAGAAGTAGGATCATACTTCTCCTTTTGTGAAACAAACTGTGGAGTAGGGTATTCGCCTTCTTCCCACTCAACACCTTCGGCGTTGAACTTTCGCTCAAAACCAATCCCTTGATTCTTCCGGTGTCTTCCTTGTTTGCGAACAATCTCCTCAAAGTTTTTGCTTCCGGCAAGACTCTTGTAGACACCTTTCTCTATGATTTCCTTCAATAAGCTATTTTCTTGCTCAAGTGTAACTTGGCTTGAAACATTGTTAGTGGAATCAAGAGAACTACTAGAAGCAACAATATTGGATTTAACATTGTTATTGTTACTACTAGAGGAAGAATTTTTCTTGTGCTTGTCATGCTTAGTCTTAATAGGTGGCAAGAAATTAGACAAGAGAAGTCGTTTGGCAAGATATGAAGAACTCTTCTTTCGAAGATCGTCATTGATCGCTTTTAGAAACTCATGTTCTTGCTCTAGAGTGAGCTTCTCGAAGCGTAGCTTCTCATGAGATCTTAGGAGCTCTCTATGATCTTCTTGAGTTGTTTCATGAGCTAACTTAAGAGTGTTTAGTTCTTTAGTTAGACGCTCAATCTCCTTCATAGCATTGTCATTCGACTCTTCTCGACTATAAAGACTACTAGCATTTTCATCATTACTAAGCTCACTAGATTTATCATGCAAGAGCTCATCTTCACCAAGCAAGTCATCCTCATCACTATTAAAGTCAATGAATTCAGGGTGTGTTACCTTGGGGCCTTTGGCCATGAAGCATCTTCCAATTCCCTCATTTGGTGAATCAAATAAGTCGTAGGAGTTGGAGTTGGAGGATACGAGTGCAAGTCCGGCAACACCTTCATCTTGACTGTAGTCGGAGTCGGAGTGATAGCTTCCATCGGATTGATTGTCAGAGTCGGAGCCGGAGACCCATTCACCTACATGAGCTTGATGTCTTCTTCTTGTGTAGCTCCTTGATGACTTGTCTTTCCTCTCCGAATCCTTGCTTCTCCGAGAGGGTCTTCGTTCATAACGATCATCTCTACTCCTTCTCTCTCTCCGAGGTGACTCATCTCTTGCTCTTCTTCTTGGAGATTCTTCTCTTCTCTTGTGGGGAGCCGTACACTCATTTGAGAAGTGTCCGGGTCTTCCACAATTGTAGCAGTTTCGATCACGACTAGAAGATCTCTTTTCATCATATGATCTAGACTTTGAGCTTCTTTCTTTGCCTCTATTCTTGTAGAACTTGTTGAAGTTCCTAACCATTAGGCTTATCTCTTTATTGGAAATTAACTTGTCACTTGAGGTTGTGGGAGCATCACTTGTAGCTTTGTAAGCACCGCTTGACTTGTTGTGAAGCTCTTCCTTATCCTTAAGTGTCATCTCATGAGCAACAATTCTTCCAATGACTTCAGTTGGCTTGAGAGTCTTGTAGTTTGGCATCATTTGGATCAAAGTGCACACGGTGTCATACTTTCCATCCAAAGCTCTGAGAATCTTCTTAATGATGAATCGGTCGGTCATTTCTTCGCTTCCTAAGCCGGCAATCTCATTTGTGATGAGAGCAAGCCTAGAGTACATTTCAGCGACTCCTTCACCATCCTTCATCTTGAACTTGTCAAGTTGACCTTGAAGAATATCTAGCTTTGATTCCTTCACAGATTCAGTACCTTCGTGCATTTCAACCAAAGTATCCCAAATCTCTTTAGCATTCTCAAGACGGCTGATTTTGTTGAACTCTTCGGGACACAAAGCATTGAAGAGAATGTCACAAGCTTGAGCATTGTTTTGCAACATCCGCAACTCTTCCGGTGTAGCTTCGCGATCAGGAACTTTTCCTTCTTCAAAGAAATCACCTTGCATACCAACACAAATAATGCCCCATGCGGCTGGGTTATGACCAAGAATATGCATTTTCATTTTATGCTTCCAACTAGCAAAATTTGTACCCTCAAAGTAAGGACCTCTACGATAATTACCCTCACTAGACGCCATACTCTCCTAGGTTGTGAAACCAAGCTTATGGAGTCCAATGCAATGGAAACCAAAACAATGGAGACCAAAGCTCTGATACCACTTGTAGGATCGAAAGTATGTCTAGAGGGGGGGTGATTAGACTACTTGACAATATAAAAGATCTGCCTTTTGATCATGCAATGTTTTTGGTAGTTTCACAATTAAGATCAATTCAAGTGACACCCTACACATGCAATTCTAGAGTATAAGCAGCGGAAAGTAAATTGCACATGTAAAAGAGAGGTGGAGAAGATCAAACGCAGTTTGGTGACACGGAGATTTTTGTCGTGGTTCCGATAGGTGGTGCTATCGTACATCCACGTTGATGGAGACTTCAACCCACGGAGGGTAACGGCTGCGCGAGTCGACGGAGGGCTCCACCCACGAAGGGTCCACGAAGAAGCAACCTTGTCTATTCCATCATGGCCTACGCCCACGGAGGACTAGCCTTACTCGGGGTAGATCTTCACGAAGTAGGCGATCTCCTTGCCCTTACAAACTTCTTGGTTCAACTCCACATCTCAAAGACGGAGGCTCCCAAGCGACACCTAACCAATCTAGGAGGCACCACCCTCCAAAAGGTAATAGATGGTGTTGATGATGATGAACTCCTTGCTCTTGTGCTTCAAATGATAATCTCCCCAACACTCAACTCTCCTCACTGATATGGCTGTGGTGGAAGAAAGGTTTGAGTGGAAAGCAACTTGGGAAGGCTAGAAATCAAGTTTCATATGGTAGGAATGGAATGGCTTGATCTCAACACAAGGGTAGGTGGTTCACTTCTCAGAAAGTGTATGGTAGGAGTGGTAGACTTTCTGATGGCTCTCTCCACGAATGAAGAGGGGGTGGAGGGGTATATATAGCCTCCACACAAAATCCAACCGTTACACACACATTTGACCAATCTCGGTGAGACTGAAGTGAAAACTCGGTCAGACCGAAAGTTCAAATATAGTGAACGTTGGGATTTTCGGTGGGACCGAAAATACCATCTCGGTGTGTCCGAAGTGAGTCAAAGGTTGGAGCTTGCCATCTCGGTGGGACCGAAAATAACAACTCGGATATTCCGAAGTGATGTCAATTGGTTACAGAAGGTTGGCAGTCCATTTTTGGTGAGACCGAAACTCAAAATCGGATGGACCGAGAAATTAGGGTTTGGAAGAATAACTGAGGTGGTTCATCTCGGTGGGACTGAGTTTGCAGAATCGGTTTGTCCGAGATTACTTATGAGTGTGTTAAGTAGTGAAGAGTGCTGATAGTTGAGGGAGCTAGATCACTAAGCACTTGAGCAACCAGATCATTAACACAACCTCATCCCCTTTTAATAGTATTGGCTTTTCCTATGGACTCAATGTGATCTTTGATCACTAAACCAAAAATAGAGTCTTGAGCTTTTGCCAATGCTTGTCTTAGCATTTTGAGGGGTCCACTTCTTCAGACATTTCCATACCCATATCATCGAACTTCTCTGAAATGATTCTCAAGTAAATATTAGTTCAATGATATATATGTTGTTATTAATTACCAAAACCACCCGGGGATTAGTTGCACTTTCAGTAGTTGGAATCGAGGTCCAAAATTCCAACCGACCCTATTGTCGAGAGGTTAAATTTAGTTGAAAGAGAAAACGAGTACTTGAAAGAAAAATTGAAAAGAATTGAGGGGGAGAAGATGGAATTGGAGTTGCATGTTGCCGATGTCGTCGATGATCACAAGATCAAGATGGAGAAAATGCGCTTGAAGATTAGAAAGATTAGAAAATATGCCATCGATAGTGAGGCTTGGTATCATTATGCTGTTGGATCAATTGTTACCTTAGTTGCGATCTTGATCGCATTTGTTGTTGCATTTAAATGCTTTAGCTAGAGAGTTATTTGTTTGTTGCATTTAAGTGTTGTATGAACTTTATGTATGAACTTGTATTAAGTTGGTGTTTTTGGTGCTGTGTATTGAAGATGAGCCGACAATGGATGTACGATGACCGATGCTCTCCCGAGTTCATTAATGGTGTGCAAACTTTTCTGCTTGCGGCTGAGGCAAACAAGCGGGCAGATGGTTTTATGCCTTGTCCATGTGTTTTCTGTAAGAATGGTCTAAATTACTCTAAGTCAAGAACCATTCACGTCCACCTGTTTAAGTCCGGTTTTGTGCCCCACTATAATGTTTGGACCAAGCACGGAGAAAGAGGGGTTATGATGGAAGACAATGAAGAAGAAGAGGACGATGACAGCTATCCTGGCTATGGGTTCCCTGAATACGATGATACAACAATGGGGGAAGAAGCTGAGCCGGTAATGCGGGAAGAAGATGAGCCGGCAATGCGGAAGAAGCTGAAGAAGAGGCATCAGATGAGCCCGTTGATGATCTAGGTCGGGCCATTGCCGATGCAAAGAGAAACTGCGCAAGTGATTTGGAGAAGAAGAAGTTGCAGCGCATGTTAGAGGATCACAAAAAATTGTTGTACCCGAATTGCGTAGGTGACAAGAAAAAGCTGGGCACCACACTGGAATTGCTGCAATGGAAGGCAGAGAATGGTGTATCTGACAAGGGATTTGGAAAGTTGCTGGTAATGATAAAGGATATGCTTCCAAAGGACAACGAATTGCCGAGAGTACATACGAAGCAAAGAAGGTTGTCTGCCCTCTAGGGTTAGAGGTGCAGAAGATACATGCATGCCCTAATGATTGCATCCTCTACCGCGGTGAGTACGAGGATTTGAACGCTTGCCCGGTATGCGGTGCATTGCGCTATAAGATCAGCCGCGATGACCCTGGTGATGTCGAGGGCGAGCGCCCCAGGAAGAAGATTCCTGCCAAGGTGATGTGGTATGCTCCTATAATACCACGGTTGAAACATTTGTTCCAAAACAAAGAGCATGCCAAGGCGATGCGATGGCACAGAGAAGACCGTAAGAAAGACGGAAAGTTGAGAGTACCCGCTGACGGGTCACAGTGGAGAAAAATCGAAAGAAAGTACGGGAAGGAGTTTGCAGATGACGCAAGAAGCGTATGGTTTGGTCTAAGCGCGGATGGCATTAATCCTTTTGGGGAGCAGAGCAGCAACCATAGCACCTGGCCTGTGACTCTATGTTTGTATAACCTTCCTCCTTGGTTGTGCATGAAGCGGAAGTTCATTATGATGCCAATGCTCATCCAAGGCCCTAAGCAACCCGGCAACGACATTGATGTGTACCTAAGGCCATTAGTTGAAGAACTCTTACAACTGTGGAATGGAACAGGTGTACGTGCGTGGGATGAGCACATGGGGGAAGAATTTGACCTAAAGGCGTTGCTGTTCGTGACCATCAATGATTGGCCTGCTCTCAGTAACCTTTCAGGACAGACAAACAAGGGATACCGCGCATGCACGCACTGTTTGGACGATACCGACAGTATATATTTGGCTAATTGTAAGAAGAATGTGTACCTGGGACATCGTCGATTTCTTCCGAGCAGGCATCCCATAAGAAAGAAAGGCAAGCATTTCAAAGGTGAGGCGGATCACCGGACGAAGCCTCGCCACCGTATTGGTGCTGATGTACATGATATGGTCAAGGATTTGAAGGTGGTCTTTTGAAAGGGTCCTGGTGGACAACCTGTTCCGAATGACGCTGACGGACGCGCACCCATGTGGAAGAAGAAATCTATATTTTGGGACCTGCCCAATTGGAAAGACCTAGAGATCCGCTCCGCAATCGACGTGATGCACGTGACGAAGAATCTTTGTGTGACCCTGCTTGGCTTCTTGGGAGTGTATGGGAAGACAAAAGATACACCCGAGGCACGGGAGGACCAGCAATGTATTCACGGAAAAGACGACATACATCAGGGTCATGCAAGCTACGCTCTTACCAAAGAAGAGAAGGAAATCTTCTTTGAATGCCTACTCAGTATTAAGGTACCGTCTGGCTTCTCGTCGAATGTAAAGGGAATAATAAACATGGCAGAGAAAAAGTTCCAGAACCTAAAGTCTCATGACTGCCACGTGATTATGACGCAACTGCTTCCGGTTGCATTGAGGGGGCTTCTACCGGAAAACGTTCGATTAGCCATTGTGAAGCTATGTGCATTTCTCAATGCAATCTCTCAGAAGGTAATCGATCCAGAAATCATACCAAGGTTAGAGAATGATTTGGTGCAATGTCTTGTCAGTTTTGAGTTGGTGTTCCCACCATCCTTCTTCAACATCATGATGAACGTCCTAGTTCACCTATGCGAAGAGATTAACATTTTGGGTCCTATATTTCTACACAATATGTTCCCCTTTGAGAGGTTCATGGGAGTCTTAAATAAATATGTTCATAACCGTGCTAGGCTAGAAGGAAGCATCTCCAAGGGCCATCACAATGAGGAGGTCATTGAGTTTTGTATTGACTTTATTCCTGACCTTAAGCCGATTGGTGTTCCTGAATCGCGGTATAAGGGCAGACTGGATGGAAAAGGCATGCTAGGAGGGGAACAAATAATATGTATGGATGGACATTCTCTCACTGAAGCACACTACACAGTTCTACAGAATTCCGCCTTGGTGGCTCCGTATATGGATGAACACAAGAATTTGCTACGCTACAAACACCCGGAACGGTCTGATGACTGGATTACACGTGAACAAACCAGGAGTTTCGCCAGCTGATTGCAGACACGTACCATGCATGACACCTCTATTGAAGATGACATGTACTTGCTGTCCCAGTTACCATCTTCGAATATAATGACTTTCAAAGGGTATGAGATAAATGGTAATACATTTTACACGATCGCCCAAGATAAGAAGAGCACCAACCGAAACAGTGGTGTCCGCTTTGGTGCAGAAACCAAGACGGGAAAGGAAACATATTATGGTTATATATAGGACATATGGGAACTTGACTATCGACGTGGTTTGAAGGTCCCTTTGTTTCGGTGCAAATGGGTCAATATGACACAAGGCGGGGTAACGGAAGACCCGCAGTACGGAATGATAACAGTGGATCTCAACAATCTTGCGTATGCAGACGAACCATTCGTCCTAGCCAATGATGTGGCACAGGTTTTCTATGTGAAGGACATGTCTACCAAGCCAAGAAAAAGAAAAGATAAGGAAGCGAATGCATCGTACGATGAGTCAAAGCGGCACATAGTTCTTTCTGGGAAGAGAAGCATCATGGGAGTGGATGACAAGACAGACAAGTCAGAAGATTATGAAAAGTTTGATGAAATTGCTCCATTCACAGTGAATATTGACCCGAGCATCCCGTTAAATGACGAAGATTTTCCATGGTTACGGCGCAAAGGGACACACCCGAAGAAAAAGTTTCACACCCAAAGATCTGGGATGTGATCGACTTCACTATCATCACTTTCTTCTGTGTTTCACACCCAGAAGGGAATCTCTATAATAGTTAGGGTACTTATGTGTTTTGGCATTTGAAACGCGAAGAAATTTTATGTGCAAACAAATTCTTTCATGCATTTACTGATTTTTTCCAGCTAAATTGAAAAACACTTCAAATGAACTCCGAAAAGGTTGAAAGTTGGCATGATATCATAATTTCACTATAACGGACGAAAAACTCATCTGTTACAAAGGCATTTCATTTTTTAAATAACCTAAGCATTACCAAATTGAATATAATGATACAACACACTAATATTAAACATAATAAAAAAGAATCATTGAAAAATGAATTTTTAAAGTTAAGTTATTCACAAACTAGTGATTCACACAAATTTCAAATAATTCAAAATTTAAACTATTCAAATTTGAAAACTACCGGCACTAACAGAAAGTTAATATCTATTGTACGTAAAGCAAAAATATTCACAAAGAAAGTCTAAATACAACAAAAACAGCTAAAAAATTAATAAAACAAAATTAATAATGGAGAAAAGAAAAAAAGGAAAAAAAGCCCGCCTACTGGGCCACAGCGGCCTGCATACGACTAGAAACCCAACTTGTTGTTGGGCCAGGATGCAGGCCCGCAAGCCCAATAGGCCCCACATGGCAGAGTAGCAGAGATAGGCCCAGAAGGCCTGCATTTGAGAGGAGCTCAATGCAGTGCCCGCGTCGGGGCTTATAAACTGGTCCTGGCGCTCTTCGACTAGCGAGGTGGGACTAAACATATGCGCCCCTCGCCTGCCAGCACACCCCCATTAGTACCGGGTCGTGGCACCAACCGGTACTAAAGGAGGGGGGTCTTTAGTACCGGTTGGAGCCACCACCCGGTACTAAAGGCCTGCCCTTCCCGCCGCTTGGCTTGGCCAAAACAGACCTTTAGTACCGGTTAATGGCTCCAACCGGTACTAAAGGTCCATCCTATATAAGAAAACACTTCGAAATTTTGCAGTTTTATCTCCCACTTCCTCTCTGCTTCATCGCCGCCATCCCGTCCCACGCCGTCGCAGCCGCCGTCGTGCCGTCCCCGTCGACTCCGCGCCGCCCCCGTCCTCGTCGCGCCGCCCCCGTCACGCCGTCCGCGTCGCCGGCCCGTCCCCGTCCCCGCACCGGCCCGCGTCCCCGTGCTCGCACCGGCCCGCGTCGCCGGCGCCGTCGCCTTGACCTCGCCCGCGCTGTGAGCCTCTGTCCCCCCTCTCCTCTCTCCAATCAAAGCCGTCGCGCCCGCCGCCGGCGCCGTCGATCGCCTTGGCTCGCCGTCGCGGGCGTCCCCGCACCGTCGCCTGCACACACACATAACACATACACACACATACACACACACATACAAATTTTTTGATCTGTTTTTAGTTTTTAGTTTTTCTGTTTTTAGTTTTTAGTTTTCTGCTTTTAGTTATTAGTTATTAGTTATATATAGAAATGTTAGATTTTAGTTTTCTGTATTAATGTTAGAAATGTTAGTTTTTAGTTATTAGTTATATATAAAAATGTTAGTTTTTAGTTTTTAGTTTTCTGTATTAATGTTAGAAATGTTAGTTATATATAGAAATGTTAGTTTTTTCTGTATTAATGTTATAGAAATGTTAAAAAAAATTGTTATAGAAATGTTAGAAATGTTAGTTTTAGATATGGTCAATGTTTTTTTAGTTTATTACATTTTTAGTTATAAAATTTAGAATTCGCATATATGAAATCACAATCCATCATTTAAAAAACGTTACTTTACTTTTGCGGCATATAGTATTTGTTGTCGACGATGCCCGGCCCGCATCCTCGCCGTCGACCCGTTCGCGACAACGTCCTGCTTCAGAGGACCCATGTCTGGGACTGGGCTCCGCCGGGCTGGCACTGGGAGGTGCTGCCTGGAGGGGCGCGCCGCTTGATGAGGAACCCGGCCCCGGGTCCCGTCGTCGACCCTGATCTCGTTTGGTGGCGTTCGCGTGGGCCAGTTTCGGTGCGGAGGGAGCCGGCCCCGCCGGAGGTGGTACGTCGCCGTGTCAGGAAGGAGGACGAGCACGTCCATCGCTACATGGTTGCGTTAGAGGGCGGCAGGTTCTCCAATACCTGGCAGTTTCTTCAGGGATCTCACTTCAGCTATGATCCTGTGAGGGTTCCTTCTCTTTGGGTGTCCACCGCCCGCGCCGCAGGAACCGCGAGTGTCCCAGATTCTTCTGTAGTATTCGATCTTTATTAGCTACCTAGCCAGTGATGTATTCAATATTATATATTATTCGAGACGATGTATTCGAGATTATATATTATTCGAGACAATGTATTCGAGATTATATCTATTATTCGAGACGATGTATTCGAGATTATATCTATTATTCGAGACGATGTATTCGAGATTATATCTATTATTCGAGACGATGTAATTTGAATACTAAATTGTTTTATATTTCTTTTGGATTAGTTAAATAAAAGCTATGGCGGACAATACCAGCAGAGAGGGAGAACAGACCCTGTTCGATATGATACGCCATCCTCGCGGGCCAGATGATGATCAGAATGAAGAAGATTATGACGGCTCCGAATTTCTAAACAACACCGGAGAGGGTGATATGATATTCGATCGCGACGAACGAATTGATAAAGTCATGAACTACGATTATGATGATGACGAAGAAAATGTTGATCTTGAAACAACAAAGACCGGCGAGGTATATATATTTATATAAGCATGCACATCTGGTGATCATCACATGTTTTAAATGAATTGAAGATATATTAACGAATCGATCTTTCTTCTTTCAGCCATCCGGATCAAGCAAATCTTCAGGCAACAGGACGAAACGAGGCCCGAACAAAAAGTTGAAGGAGGGCGTAAAGTACAATATCGAGGCAATCAGACCTAATGGCGAACCATTAGCGCCTAAGAAGATTGCGGACAAGTTCGTTCGTCAGTGCGGAGTTCTTGTGAAGGACCAACTCCCGATCTCCCTTCAAGAATGGAGAGAGCCAGCAAAGCCACATCCAGATCTTACTTTTGTCGATGACAGACAAAAAAGTCTGCTTTGGGATACTCTCATGGAACATTTCACCCTACCAGATCATTTCACAGAAGCAGATGTGCAGAAAGTCAAGGACGCTGCTCTTAGGAAGATGGCTGTTGCATTCAAGAACCACAAGAATCGTGAATGGGACAAGTACGTCAAGGGAGGAAGGAAGACTCCAGTATTCGAGGGAACACTAGAGAAGCAAAGTTCTCATTGGGACGATTTCGTGAAATTCAAGGATTCAGAATTAGCTAAGGAACGGTCGAGAATAAACAAGAAGAATGCCGAAAAAAAGGATAAGTTCCATAAGCTGGGGCCAGGTGGCTACGCGGTGGCAATGCCTAAGTGGGATAAGTTTGAGAAAGAGATGGAGAATGCAGGTGTCACTCCGGTTACTAGGAGCTGGCCCCCCAGGTGTAGGACTTGGTTCTATGCGCATGGAGGGGAGTTAGACCCGAAGACAGGCAAAGTTTCGACGAAGGCATGTCTGAACGGAGCCGACGATAAGATACTTGTTGCAATAGAAGAGGCTCGATCGGGGGTGTTCCAGCCCAACAGAGAGAACGACGAGCTTACGCGTGCCCTGGGAAATCCTGAACACCCGGGAAGAACACGAGGCAAGGGCGCTATTCCGTGGTATGAGGGATTTTCGGACTAGAACGCCGACTACAGAACCCGTGCGAGAAGGAAGATTGCGGAGGAGAAGCAGATGAAGATGGAGGAGGAGCACAGGAAGCTGGACTATGAACGCCTTCAAGGCCTAGAATCAAAGCACGCGGACTTGGCAGTCAAATTCCAGCGGCAGCAGGAGCAGATCGACTCACTTAGCCCGCAAAGGGGGTCTCAGCAGCTTATACGTCCAAAACGTATCTATAATTTCTGCTTGCTCCATGCCTCTTTTGGATGATATTGCTATGATATTCATACACTAACATACACTTTTGATCATATTTGGACTAACCTATGAACTCAGTGCACCCCAGTGCCAGTTTCTGTTTTCGGCTGTTTTTGTATTTCAGGTTTTCACATTACGAGAACTGCCAGGAAAAATCCAGAAAAAATATATAAAAAATCAGCGTTCCAGAACCTATCGTGCGCCCGAAGGACAGCCGAGGGGGGGCCACCAGGGCTCCAGGCGCCCTGGCGGCGCGCCCCCCCTGGGCCACGCTGGGGGGGGGGGCGCCTGGGCCCCTCGAGCCCCGTCTGGTGCCCCCCTTTGGCATATATTTAGAGCGTCCTCCGAAACCCTCGAGACGGGAACTCTTTTTCGCGATCTCATCTCTGTTCCGCCGCCGCCGCCGCTTCCAAGATCGGGAGCACCAAGAGAACTCTTCCCGGCACCCTGCCAGAGGGGAGGGTCACCATCGGGAGCCTCTCCACCACCATGGACGCCTCCCGGATGAGTTGTGAGTAGTCTCCCTTGGACCATGAGTCCATGACCAGTAGCTATGTGATGTTCTCCTCCCGTTCTTGTGCTTCACTAATTAGTCCTCGTGAGCTGCCCTACATGATCGAGGCACATATGTAATCCTTATGCTGTTGCTATGTTGAGTTTGCTGGGATCCGATGGATTATGAGATTATGTTCAGATTGTGATTGAGTAATATATTTGATCTACCTCTTTTATATTTATGTTCGTAAGTAATTCTTGCATGTTCTCCGTTGTTATTTATTGCTTTGGCCAAGTAATAGGTAGTGACTCCAAGAGGGAACGTTATGCTCGATTGTGGGTTCATGCCCCTCGATGACTAGTTTGAGTGACAGAAACATGAGTCTAGGGGATGTGCTGTTGCCACAAGGGGGAAAACAACGGTGCTTGTGCCCGCGGGTGCAAGGATTGTTTACTTTACGCAAAGTTCTTTTAATGCAGTTGTCTGTTGCATTGAGTTTACACTATGGGTGGGGCTCGCAACTTAATACCAGTGAGATGTTCTGGATAGATATCTCAAGGTGGATGATTAGTAGTAGATATTGATGGATTTCGGTCTACTTACTTTGGCGTACCGCCCATGCTTTGAACATCAACCTTTCTTGCAATGTAGTCCGCATTGGTTTGCGTTCGTGGTCCTGTCAATTGCCCAGCTGTAATTCGTTTACCTCACATAGCTGTTTTATCGTCTTTTGGGAGAGATACATCACTAGTGAACATCATGAGACTCCGGTCCATATTACCATCATTTATCACATCCGCTATTTACTTTTCGCTATTATTTACTATTGCAAACATTATCTATCACTACTATCATTTGCGTTTAATCCTTTGTGAACTACAAGGCCGGAGGGATTGACAACCTCTCTGTACTCGTTGGGAGCAAAGTTATTTGTATCTGTGTGCAGGTCCACGTTGATTGCTAATGTCTGGCGCCGTAGCAGTTGACACCTTCTTGTTGAACCTAGGAGTCTCTGGGGATTCGATCCTTGGTATCTTGCCAAGGGAAAAACTTCCGCAACACTACATCTCACGCCTTCCACTTGGGGTAACCAACGAGGGGCTAGAGGCCCATCAAGGAGTTTTTCTGGCGCCGTTGCCGGGGACTCCACTCTTCAGGACAGGGGAGTTGCATGCTATCTTTTACCTTTGCTTTTTAGTCTTGTTAGTTTACCTTTCAGTTTTTGCTTTAGTACATTTTTATCGAAAATCACAAAAATAGTTATCTTGCTTGCTTGCTACTATGGGTTCCACCAAGAACACCAAGTTGTGTGACTTCACTAGTCACAACAACGATGACTTTATCATCACACCTATCACTACACCTGCCACTTCAGCACCTTCATATGAAATTAAACCTGCTTTACTGAACTTAGTCATGAAAGATCAATTCTCCGGTGCTGGAGATGATGCTGCTTTACACTTAAACAACTTTGTTGAACTTTGTGATATGCAAAAGTACCACGAAATAGATGGTAATATTGTTAAGCTTAAGCTTTTTCCTTTCTCCTTGAGAGGAGGAGCTAAAATTTGGTTTTAGTCTTTGCCTAGAAATAGCATAGATTCATGGGACAAGTGCAAAGATGCTTTTATCGGAAAATACTATCCACCTGCTAAAATTATCCAACTTAGAAGTAACATAATGAATTTTAAACAATTGGATAATGAACATGTTGCCCAAGCTTGGGAACGTATGAAATCTCTTCTCAAGAACTGCCCTACTCATGGTTTGACTACTTGGATGGTTATCCAAACTTTTTATGCGGGCTTGAACTTTACCTCGCGGAACTTGTTAGATTCGGCCGCGGGAGGAACTTTTATGTCAACTACACTTGGTGCTGCCACAAAGCTTCTCGATGAGATGATGACCAACTATTCCCAATGGCACACCGAACGCGCTCCAACAGGTAGGAAGGTAAACTCTGTCGAGGAGATTTCCTCCCTTAATGAAAAAGTTGACTTGATCATGTCTCTACTTTCGAAGCAATCCTCTGTTGATCCTCGTGATGTTCCTTTAAATTCTTTGATTGCTCAAGAACAAGTAGATGTGAATTTTATCTCTAGAAACAATTTTAACAACAATGCTTATAGGAGTAATTTTGGTAGCAATCCTAGACCGTTCCCCTCTAATTCTTATGGGAACAACAATGCTTATCCTATCACCAAGACCTCCACTACTGAACTAGAGACTATGCTTAAAGATTTCATCACTACCCAAAAAGCCTTTAATAAGAGTGTAGAAGAAAAACTACATAAACTAGATGATCTTTCTTTTAAGGTAGACCATTTAGCCAATGAGGTAAAATTGCTAAAAATTAAAACTCCTCCTCTTGAGGAGAGGGAAGTCACTCCTGTAAATGCTATTCAAGTGCAAATTAATGAAAACATTAGGATGATGGCTAAACTTAAAGAGAGATGGGCTAGAGAAAGGGAGGAAGAAGATAGAATTAAGAGCCTTCCTACCCACCACACTGTTGCTACTATCCAAGTTGTTGAGGATATCCAAACTCTTAGCACCCAATGTACTCCTGGTCCCATTGGACCTATTAATGGTGATGCTATGACTATAGAAACTACCAAACAAGTGAACTTAAAGGACACCACTACCACTTTACTTGATGCTAGTGACCTTGATTTTGATAATTGCACTCTTACCGAAGCTATTGATTTCCTTCACAAGATGTCTAGAGATCCCCGCACTAGCACGCTTAATCTTGCCTTCACACAGCATATCACTAATGCTCTCATCAAAGCTAGGGAGGAGAAACTTAGAGTAGAAGCCTCCATACCTAGAAAGCTAGAAGATGGTTGGGATCCTATGATAAAAATTAAATTGAATGACTTCTCTTGTTATGCATTATGTGATGTTGATGCTAGTACCTCTGTTATGCCCAAAAGACTATATGATATGCTTAAATTGAAACCTTATGATTCTTGTTCTTTTGGTGTTTGTCTCGTTGATTCTTCCATAAAGAAACCTTTGGGGAGGATCGATGATGTTCTTATCATTGTCAATGAAAATTATGTTCCCGTTGATTTCACTATTATGGATATTGAATGTGATCCTTCATGTCCAATTATTTTGGGACGTCCCTTTTTACGCACCGTTGGTGCTATCATTGACATGAAAGAGGGGAATATAAAATTTCAGTTTCCTCTCAAGAAAGGGATGGCACACTTCCCTCGAAAGAAGATCAAGTTACCTTTTGAGTCCGTTGTACGGGCTAGCTATTCTTTTACTCTTGATAAAACTTGATCTCTATGCATTATGCCTAGCTTAAAGGCATAAAAGAAAGCGCTTTTGGGAGGCAGCCCACATGAATAAATTTTTATATTTTGCTTTTCTTGTGTCTTGATGTTGTTTACTACAGTAGCATCATCATTGTATCTTTGCTTTTCATATTTGTGCCAAGTATAGCCTCTGATTGCTAGAAAGTTCAAAAGTTGTGAGGTGCTGTCCAGGAAACAGATTCTGTCCTTCGATAAAAAAATTCGTATAAAATCACCAGATCATATTTTTGGTCTGAATTTTTTCGACAGCGTTCTCTATATAATTGTCTTTCGTGTGTCTGTTCTGAGTTTTTTGATTTGAGTTGCAGAAGTACCCCGAACAGATCAATTACTACCTGCTGTTCTGTTTTTCACAGATTCTGTCCTGTTTTGCCTTTCCTTCATTTTGCAAACCAAGAGCTTGCTTTTTCTTTGCAAAAAACCTTTTGGCAATCTTGAGAAACAGTAGAACTTCAAGAATATCTTTATTTCCAGCAAGGAACAATTATTTTATTAAGGGTACTAACCTCGCTAATCAGATTATAATGAGTTATCTATGAAGGGAGTTTTCAAGTGTGCGAGGGAAGATGATAAAAAGATTCAGGAGTGTCAAGCGCTCAAGCTTGGGGATGCCCCCATGCACCCCCAAGAAATATTCAAGGAGACTCAAGCGTCTAAGCTTGGGGATGCCCCCGTGCATCCCCTTCTCCATCAACATTATCAGTTCGTCTTTCGTTCCACTATATTTTAATCACTTCATGTGTTATGTGCTATGCTTGGAGCGTCTTGCTTTTAGTTTTCTTTAGCTTTTCATAACGAGTCGGAACTCAGCTTTCTTTATGTGGGAGAGAAACACGCTCCACTTCTACCTAGAACATAACATAGAATTTTCATGTCTATCTTTGTTGTGTGTGTTCTTTGTCTTTTAAATAGCTACTATCATGCTCAGCTCTTAGTATGCATGCTTATCTTTTCAAAGAGCTTTTGTTTAGTTGGTTGCTTGAACTCTCTTTAATTACCATGCTCATCTCATTAAGAGAGTTTGCTTCCGTTGCATTGGTTAATATGTATATGATAAAGCTGCTACGTGCATAATGGCGCTTAGTAGTTCAGGTTTTCTTATGGTTAGTCTCAAATAGCTGGGGGATTCCCAATGTGTTATTGGAGTACCAACATGATTTGTTTGCCTATGATGTGGTATGGTTTAGTAATATCTTCCTTCAAGAATTTATTTTGATTGACTTGGCGTATGCTCACGCATATTTAAGACTGTAAAGAAAGTCTGTCAAGCCTTGATGATCTTTTATTTCTGAGTAGCGATATAACTTCCATGCCTGATTCAATATTGCTTTGTCGCTCTGCATGATTATGACCGTCATTGCTCTCTTAGTTGGTCGCTCCCAGTCTTTTTCTAACCTCCACCTGTACTAAGCGGACTGACTGCTTGTGCATCCACATCCTTTTAAACCAGTTATGCCATATGAGTCCACCATACCTACCTATATGTGGTATTTCACCGCCACTCCAAGTAAATTTACATGTGCTACCTTTAAAACCTTCATTTTTGCAATACATAGCTCATGGGAAAGTAGCTTAAAAACTATTGTGGTAAAGAATATATTGCCTATTTATCTTATTTCTTATAAGTTGCTTGCTGAGCGGTAACCATGTTTCTGGGGACGCCATCAACTGTTACTCTTTTGTTGAATATAATGTGAGTTGCTATGCATGTTCGTCTTGTCTGAAGTAAGGGTGATTTGCCATGGGTTGAATGAGTATGCATATTGTTAGAGAAGAACATTGGGCCGCCAACCAAAGCCATGTATCATGGTGGAAGTTTTAGCTTGGACATTAATCCTCAATCTCTTATGAGAATATGCTTATGCATTAAAGCGAAGTCCATTATCTATTTTCTATGTTGTCCCGGTATGGATGTCCTCAAGTTGAGATCTATCAAAAACGAGAAATCAAATGCGATTTATCTCCTTGGACCTTTGTACAGGTGGCATAGAGGTACCCCTTTGTGACACTTGGTTGAAACATATGTAATGCAATGACAATCCATGGAAATCCGAGCTAATTAGGACAAGGTGCGAGCACTATTGGTATTCGATGCATGAGGCTTGCAACTTATAGGATGTCTTATGCATGACACATATGAAGTACTACTACCGTTGACAAAATTGCTTCTATGTTTTCAAAATAAAAAAAGCTCTAGCACATAACCATTCTTTCACTTTTATGTTGAGTCTCCGCCTTCTTTCTTCAAGCACCAACTACTGAGAGCATGATTGTCATTCTAAGTGTAATGTGCATTGTTCCAAAGTAGCATTGTCTTTTGCATGATTGTGATATCGTTTATTTTGAAATCATTGTATCTAGTCATCACTTAAACCTTGAAGGTGCCCCTGCATTTATGTTTTGCTTCACTAAAGGGGGCAAGCTAGATATCACTTTATCATATTTGCACATCATGTTCATTGCAAATCTTTTTGATGTTTCAGTTTCATGTTGTAAAACTTTCAGTCCTTTGTGATTTTCTCATGAGGCAACTTAATTACTATAGAATCATTGTCTCAGTAAGCTTTTGTCATATGACTATGAAAAAGTCCTATATGGTTAATAGCATGTCACCACAGAAATTATTCTTGTTATCATTTACCTACTCGAGGACGAGCAGGAATTAAGCTTGGGGATGTTGATACGTCCAAAACGTATCTATAATTTCTGCTTGCTCCATGCCTCTTTTGGGTGATATTGCTATGATATTCATACACTTCCATACACTTTTGATCATATTTGGACAAACCTATTAACTCAGTGCACCCCAGTGCCAGTTTCTGTTTTCGGCTGTTTTTGTATTTCAGGTTTTCACATTACGAGAACTGCCAGGAAAAATCCAGAAAAATTATATAAAAAATCAGCGTTCCAGAACCTACCGTGCGCCCGAAGGACAGCCGGGGGGGGGCACCAGGGCTCCAGGCGCCATAGCGGCGCCCCCCCCCCTGGGCCGCGCCGGGGGGCGCCTGGGCCCCCCGAGCCCCGTCTGGTGCCCCCCTTTGGCATATATTTAGAGCGTCCTCTGAAACCCTCGAGACGGGAACTCTTTTCCGCGATCTCATCTCTGTTCCGCCGCCGCCGCCGCTTCCAAGATCGGGAGCACCAGGAGAACTCTTCCCGGCACCCTGCCAGAGGGGAGGGTCACCATCGAGAGTCTCTCCACCACCATGGACGCCTCCCGGATGAGTTGTGAGTAGTCTCCCTTGGACCATGAGTCCATGACCAGTAGCTATGTGATGTACTCCTCCCGTTCTTGTGCTTCACTAATTAGTCCTCGTGAGCTGCCCTACATGATCGAGGCACATATGTAATCCTTATGCTGTTGCTATGTTGAGTTTGCTGGGATCCGATGGATTATGAGATTATGTTCAGATTGTGATTGAGTAATATATTTGATCTACCTCTTTTATATTTATGTTCGTAAGTAATTCTTGCATGTTCTCCGTTGTTATTTATTGCTTTGGCCAAGTAATAGGTAGTGACTCCAAGAGGGAGCGTTATGCTCGATTGTGGGTTCATGCCCCTCGATGACTAGTTTGAGTGACAGAAACATGAGTCTAGGGGATGTGATGTTGCCACAAGGGGGAAAACAACGGTGCTTGTGCCCGCGGGTGCAAGGATTGTTTACTTTACGCAAAGTTCTTTTAATGCAGTTGTCTGTTGCATTGAGTTTACACTATGGGTGGGGCTCGCAACTTAATACCAGCGAGATGTTCTGGATAGATATCTCAAGGTGGATGATTAGTAGTAGATATTGATGGATTTCGGTCTACTTACTTTGGCGTACCGCCCATGCTTTGAACCTCAACCTTTCTTGCAATGTAGTCAGCATTGGTTTGCGTTCGTGGTCCTGTCAATTGCCCAGCTGTAATTCGTTTACCTCACATAGCTATTTTATCGTCTTTTGGGAGAGAGACATCACTAGTGAACATCATGAGACTCTGGTCCATATTACCATCATTTATCACATCCGCTATTTACTTTTCGCTATTATTTACTATTGCAAACATTGTCTATCACTACTATCATTTGCGTTTAATCCTTTGTGAACTACAAGGCCGGAGGGATTGACAACCTCTCTGTACTCGTTGGGAGCAAAGTTATTTGTATCTGTGTGCAGGTCCACGTTGATTGCTAATATCTGGCGCCGTAGCAGTTGACACCTTCTTATTGAACCTAGGAGTCTCTGGGGACTCGATCCTTGGTATCTTTCCAAGGGAAAAACTTCCGCAACACTACATCTCACGCCTTCCACTTGGGGTAACCAACGAGGGGCTAGAGGCCCATCAGCAGCTGCAGCAGCTAGCGGATGATCCAGCATTGGATACCACCGCCCCATCCATGCTGAGAAGCAGCGTGGGTTCCGCCCCGGGCGACGCAATGCTGGATAGATACCCCGTGGATGACATCATGGAGAACACTAACTGCGAGCTACACTTCAAAATGAAGAACATATCTATGAAGGTGGCGGACGCCGTTGCTTTTACAAATCCCCCCGAGGCAACCTTCCATTGCAACCCGATTCCAGCAGGCTATGCTCGTGTCTTGGTTGATGAGGTGGTGGACCAATATTCGGGGCTAGAGCTTGACATTCCTGGAGGTGACGAGGAGCACACACTCGGAGAGGCCAAACATCGTATCATCCTATGGAGAAAGGATTACATCATCTTTCGAAGGCCACCGACATCGCGTCAGCCGACTCCTCG
Organism: Secale cereale; assembly: GCA_902687465.1. NCBI lineage: Eukaryota > Viridiplantae > Streptophyta > Magnoliopsida > Poales > Poaceae > Secale > Secale cereale. The sequence continues at coordinate 827,886,734 of LR738711.1, read as the reverse complement.
TCGAAGTCCGCCACCGAGTCAGCAAACTCCCGCTCCTGCAAGTCCACCAACGCGTCAGGCCACTCCTCCTCCTCCAAGTCCGGCAAAGCGTTAGGCCACTCCTCCTCCAAGTCCGACACAACGTCAGACGTCCACTCCTCCTCCAAGTCCGACACAACTTCAGGCCACTCCTCCTCCAAGTCCGGCACAGCTTCAGGCCACTCCTCCTCGTCCAACTCAGCCCCGTCAGCCGTCTCCGCCGCCTCAGCAATCACTCAAGAGACACCCGCAACTATGGTGCGTAGCGGTACGAGTCTAGGCAGTACAGGAAGTACAGGCGGAGGCAAGCGATATAAATATGATCCAAGCCTCATTGATCTTCCTTAGAGGGCTTACGACAGGACGGAGGAGCAAACCAAGGCCATAGTGCGGGCAGAAGTGGGCGCCCATTTTGGACCGAAACCGCCACCGCCGCCAAGGGAGAAAGTGCCTGAGGAAAAGATTCACCACTTCATTCGCATGGCTCAACCACCAGCTCCCAAGCCTGTTGACACAGACTATGAGCGCCACATCAGGAAGTGAAATCGAACACGTCTACAGAAGGAGGCGAGCTCGAGCTCGAGCAAACAACAAGCAGCTGTCAAAAAATGCGGGAAAACCGTTCCCCAGCTGGGAGAACAGGCGGCGCAATCGATCCCATCGCTTGTTGTGCCAACAACACGTGAGAGTACGCACGCCCAATATTATTGTGGGCAAACAGTTTACGTTCCCGAGGTGGGCAATGTGGTAATAACCGAGGAGCATATAACGCAGGCTGAAATTCTCAACATCACTGTTGGAAAACTCCTCGAGATCGAGCCCATGCCTGTGCTTACAGAGGAGGAAATAAAACGGAAATATGTCCGGGGCGAACCTTTGGTCAAGCCAGACGAGGTCAAGAAGCTCCCAACGAGAATGTATGAATTGCATCAATGGTACATGGACATTACCAAGAGATCCAATCGAGAGTCCCTCATGGTGGAAGTCAAGAAGGATCATTACTACCATGAGAAAGTTGTGGCCGTTGAGTATAATGAACTGTTTCAGTTATGCAATCAAGACGCACTCGACAAATCTATCGTCAGTTGCTATTGTCTGTAAGTGATTTCTTTCTGTAATTTAAGTCTCAAGCTAGCTGTAGTGATCCTTTTGATCAATCATTACCTGTAATTATCCTCACTATATTCTTTTCTGTGGTATTATGCAGGATGAAGATGTATGAAATGAAAAAAGGTGGACGCTATGGCATTGGGTTCATTGACCCAAACACCGTTAATGAATACACATGGAAAATAGATGAATATCATGAAAAGCATGTAGAGGACAGCATGCTAGAGTTCTTGAAGTGCCTCAAATACAATGAAGATATACTACTTCCTTACAACTTCCAGTGAGTCACACTGCCTTGTATTACAAATTCTCTGTTTTTGCCTACTAGCTAACTACATGTTTTTGCTTACATATGTCTGCTTAATTAAGACATCCAAACGTGTGTGCATGCAGATTTCACTGGATCTTGTGTATCATTAAAGTTGACGCCGGAATAGTTGAAGTACTCGACTCACTACTTAAAAAACAAAGTGACTACACCATCTTGTTTGGGATAGTCTACAGGTAATTTCAATCATTATTAACTATATATCTCGGCCTATTTAGTTCGTCATTTCCTGATATGAACTATTTAATAACCCATTTATTCATTTTCTTTGTCGGCGGGCAGGGCTTGGGCAAGGTTCATCAGCGTCACTCCAGGCGAATGGAAACAAAGACTGCAATGGTTTCGACCCAAGGTAAGTAATTAAGTAGTACTAGCTAGCTAGCTAGCTGCCATTATCTCTTTAATTATCATGCTTGATTAATTATTATCTGATCAAATTCCATTCTCGTAAAGGCCCTGAAGCAGGCGCAGGGGACTGGTCTGTGTGCATACTGCGTTTGCGAGAACATTTGCATGATGGCGTCCGAAAGGAGCAGATCTCAAAGACTGGAATGGGTACGTTTGTCAGAACACTATTCACAATTCTTACACCATTATCGATATATAGTCACACAACTAATAAACATGCATATTGATCTCCTTCTTAACAGTTCACAGAGGTGCGGGACAAGCTCCTAGAAACGGAGCGCGTACAAGCACTTCAAGAGGAAATAGCGGGATTTTTGCTCGACCAGGTCATAGATCCGAAGGGAGAATACCATTACCCGCTACCGCCCCCATGAACCACTTCCAATTGTCATCGTGCTCCGAAGGCACCAATTAGGCTAATGCCACTGGCTCCGAAGGCAACATGTAGGAGAAATTGTATATAGCTCTACATGTGTGTATGTGTGAATTGGTGGTTTGTGAGACATTTGATGATATAGCTCGTGCCACGTGGTTGCCCTTTAGCACCGGTTCGTGCTGAACCGGTACCAAAGGGGGGGGGGGCTTTAGTGCCCACACTTTAGTGCCGGTTATGGAACCGGCACTAAAGGGCCTTACGAACAGGTGCTATTGCCCGGTTCTGCACTAGTGAATGACTCTTGGATGCTCAGAACGCGACGCCTAACCGACTGGAGGAAACACAGTCCTCAAGTGTAACAAGTCTTCAGGTCACATAGACAGAAAGATAGAAAGACTTCAGTGATGCCTAACACTCTTTGGCTCTGGGTGTTTGGGCTTTGTCCTCGCAAGGATCTCTCTCTCAAATGCTTCGGAGGTGGGTTGCTCTCAAATGACAAAAGTCGTGCAATAACTCTGAGCAGCCACCAATTTATGGTGTAGGGGGTGGGCTATTTATAGCCACTGGGCAACCCGACCTGATTTGTCCGAAGTGACCCTGGGTCACTAAGGAACTGGCACGTGTTCCAACAGTCAGATTTCAAACACACACGGCAACTTTACTTGGGCTACAAGTAAAGCTGACTCATCCAGCTCTGGATAAGATTTGCTCTCATTGTCTTCGCTCAAAGACATAGGATTTGGTTGAGCATCACTTCAGTCACTCTGACTTAGTTCACTTGGACCCCACTTAACAGTACAGTGGTTCCTATGACTCAACCAAGAAGAAAAGGAAACGACGAAACATCTAAGTCTTCGCGCTCCATAGTCTTCACACAATGTCTTCTCTTGTCATAGTCTTCAATATGATTATCTTCATGTATCACCACTGTCGTTAATGTCTTCATACATTTTTAGGGGTCATCTCCGGTAGGTAAACCGAATCAATGAGGGACTACTACCTGTGTTATCCTGCAATTCTCACAAACACATTAGTCCCTCAACCAGGTTTGTCGTCAATACTCCAAAACCAACTAGGGGTGGCACTAGATGCACTTACAGTACTCATAAACAACAAGGAAAAAGAACCACGGAGACGGCCAGGGGGAGCCCACACGGCCTAGCCCTTGGACGCGCCAAGTGCTCCCTGTGTTGTCTCTTTGACCATACAACCACTCATGACAATGCAAAACAAAATTTTGCCTAATTTTTTTGGGGCAGAGCCTCCTCCATCTCTAATCTTCTCCCGGGTGGCTCTCTGGAGGCTGATCTGGCATCTGAAGAATGGGATTCTTCGTTATCGACATCATCAACTTCGTATTCATCATCACCACCATGCTTCCCCCATCCATGTATGAGTAATTCTCTGTAGGCACATGGGATGGATGGAAATTGGATGAGGTCCATCACGTAATAATTACCAGATTTGTTATGGTTTTGATGGTTGGTGTCATTTATATTTTGAGATCGGTGTTGCTATGACCTTGCTACACTTAATGTGTGCCACGAAGACCCGAGTGATATGACTCCAGATCTGAACCGTATTTGTTTTCATGAATATGTAAGTGTTTGGATCATACGTACATGCAAGGCGTATGCACCCATTATAGTTTCTGAACCGGAGACCTCAAAGTGAAAATAATCTGGATCTCAATGGGAACTGCTATAATTTGATGATTACATGTAGTTGTTGAGTGTTAATTCTTTGCTCCGATGCTTTGTAAAATGAGCACCTTAATTACCCTGAATTTTCATTAGAATCATGTAGAAACTGGAGGGTACGACAAAATATGTGGCGCAAGTTCTTATTGCAAGCATGTACACCTACAGATGAAATACATGCCTACATGGGTTGAAGAATATGATTAGTTGACTACGCGCTATGTTTATGCTACTAGATGACCTGTTGCAGCCTTGACGCAAATACCAATTGCAGCCAAGAAACCAAGCAACCTATGAGCAACATGTTTTGTGAGTTATCTGTGGCGAGTGCATGGTTCCCTACATGACTATGAATAACCAACAAGGAAACCAAGTATAGTATATGAAATTGATTTTAATGAATGCAACTTAATATTTAAGCAAACTATTAGAAAGAAGTTATTAGCGAAGTATCTAAAAGCACGATGTTAATTTATGTATGGTAGGCCACAACATGATTTTAATTTATTCCAGTTGAATTGGTTATGCTTGCCTTGGGAAAATAACATAGCTAAATCCATGAAAGAAGCGAAGATGACCCCTAAATATTCGTTTGCCCGATGCATGCGGACCCGCGCCCGCTGCACCCCAGCGGGAAGGTGACCCCTAAAGCACCCACGGCTAGCCCAGCTCGGGGAGAGCGAAACACCCCATTAGGGGGCGAAGACGCTGGCAGACGGACCGGTCTGGCCCGTCGCGTGAGGGTGATGACCCACAAGTATAGGGGAACAACCACAGTCCTTTTGATAAGTAAAGTGTCGGACCCGACGAGGAGCAAAAGTAATTAATAGGGAAAATTTTGTTTTTGACACTCTAGATTTTGTCAATTTTCCTTATGCCACTCTATATTTTGACATTTCACTTTTGCCACTCTTAGTTGTTGACAATTGTCACTATTGCCATTCTTGTGGCGAAAGCAAAATTTTCAGAGTGGCAATTGTGATACATTTCAAAAGCTAAGAGTGGCAAAAATGAAATGAAATTATTTTGCTTTTGCCATGGAATGGTAATTGTGATAATTGTCAAAATCTAAGAGTGGCAAAAGTGATATGTCAAAATCTAGAATGACATAAGGAAAATTGGCAAAATCTAGAGTGGCAAAAAAAATCCCTAATTAATAGGGAGGTTTCAACAAGGATTTTACTGCAAGTGTTGATAGTTTTGATACCAAGATAATTTGTAACAAGGTAACAAGTAACGAGCATAGCAAGGTGCAGCAGATGGCTTAATCCTTAATTGTGCTAAGGACAAGCCGTTATAGTGATTAAAACGCTCTTTAGGACACACGGGAATAATGCCAAGTTACTTTCACCACAATTCATCGAATTACATTCATGGCATTGATAAGTGTTACGTGGGTGGACGGAGCTACGATATTCTCCTAACTTGAACAGATACCTACTTACGATTATACTCTCCATGCAAGCATCCACAACTACAAGAGAAGTAACTAAGATAAATCTAACCGTCGCATTAAGTAACTGGATCCAAATCAACCCCTTATGGAATAATTCAAAAATTGTGATTTAGATTTCTATCACTCCCGCAACCCATCATCTCAAACTAATTTCACAATGCCTTCCCCTAGGCCCAAAGATGACGAGGTTTCATGTAGTCGATGTTCACATAATACCATTAGAGGAAGTACAACTCCACATAATGCCAAACATTGAACGGTGATCAACTTCACATGATTACTAGCAACAAGACTTCACCCATGTCCTCATGAATAAATAGAACTACTCACAACTCATCATATTGATCATGATCGGTGAGTATAAATATATGATTAACAATCTAAACGTAATAATCGTCCACCAATTAAACCAACAAGCATCAACTACAAAATCTAATCAACACTATAGCAACCTCAGGTACTAATATGAGGTTTGGTACAAAGATTGAACACAAAGGATGGACTAGGCTTTGGAGATGAGATGGTGCTGATGAAGATGATGATGATGATCCCCGTGATGAACGGAATGTTGGTGATGATGATGGCTTTTATTTCCCACTTCCGGAGGGAAGTCTCTTCGGCAGAATCGCTCCACCGGAGAGCAAAAGTGCTCTTCCCAAGTTCTTCCTAGCAGACGGCGGTGGAAATTCCCGAAAATTTTATGTGATTTTTTCTATGGTAATTAAGATTTAATGGCCAAAGGGCATCGGGAGGTGAGCCACCAGGGCCCCACAAGGGCAGGGGCGCAGCCAGGGAGGTGGGTCGCACCACCTGTTCTTATGGCTGGCTGGTGGGCCCTCAAGCTTCTTTGCTCCAATATTATTCACATATTCCAAAATAATTCTCCAAAAATCCACACTTCATTTTGAGCTCCAGAGAATTGCTTTCTCTGCTATTACTATTTTAGGTCCATAATTCCTGCTGCCGTCAATCTCACTCTTTCCGTATAATTTCCATTTTAAGAGAAAAAAGCATTATAATTGCAACATAATGTGAAATATATCATTACAATAGAATAAATTACAGTAAGAAATAATGATGAAAAATTGATGTATCAGTGTGGTAACGCGTGAGTGGGTGCACACGGGTGCGACTGAAAATAACACATGTTGGTGGCCCTGGCCACAGCCCACCGGTGATGGACCCTCGAGCCAAGCAGTTCGGGCGTGAGGCGAACATATAGATCGGATGGCCCAGAGAGTCCCATGGAGCCAGCCACGTGAGGCCTGCGTAAAACAAACGATGAGGGCACTCTCGCATGCGGTGGCTCCTAGGAGGTGGGTACTCCAGCATCCTTTGTAGGAGTAATGCTTGATAGTCTTAGAATGTCATTGATCACGATGGTATCTTGATTACAAGTAATTAAAATAATAGGATGGTGGCTATCGCTATGGAGATGAGACGTGAAGCGAGGTTAATGACGCTTGCGTGGGTGCTTCGATTGATTGATGCGTTGTTTCTCTCGATGACATCTTCCTTCTCATTTATATAGTGTAGACAAATGAAATAAGGTTTCGGGGCTCCTTGGCCGTGAATTCGGCTTGGAACCTTTGACGAAGTTGCTTCACGATGATGTCACCAAGGCGGCGTGAGGTGGTATGAGCGGGTTTCACTCGTACCCTCCATCATCCTCTCTTCTATTTTCCTTGGATGTGTGGCTAAGTATATGGAAATGACCATATCCTCCAATACCGCCCACATATGAGTTGATTTTCACCTAAAGCGTCCATATCTACAAGAAATGAAATAAACAAGGAGATTTACACATCTTTTGCATTTATTATTGATTAGCGGGAAAGTTGGAGGGATGAACACAGAAAGTATATGAAAATATCCAATTTAAAAGAGAAAAAAATGAGTGTAAAAATTACTCAACAAGCGTCATGACCAGATGAGTTCTGTGTGGAATAGATGGGTTCTGTGTGGAGTTATGCCAACGTTTTCACGGGGTAATAAAAGGGGTCCGATGCCACTATTTGGGGAGCTGTCCAGTGGGACTTTACCCTTGTTCAAGTACAAAAATATCATCACCCTATTACCTGAGCAAGATGATGTAGTCGAAATACAACAGTATCGTCCAATTATTCTCCAAAATGTTTACTTTAAGATTTTCACCAAAGTTTCCATTCACCGTGTTATAGCAACCTCATACAAAGTGGTCAGGCTGACTTGGTCAACTTTGATGCTAGGACGACATATCTTACAGGGGGGTTGTTTTCCTACATGAGACCATTCATGAGTTGCATGTGAAGAAACTCGATGAGCAACCATCAAGGTGGACTTCTAAAAAGCATATGACAAGGTCAAGTGGCATTCTCCAACAGCTATGACACATGAACCAAACACTTTTCGATGGAAACTAAAGGCATCAGGTCATTTTTACTGTCAAATCAATGTATTGCAATCTCATCAATGATGGTCAGACCTATAAGCACAACTTTATTTTTGAAACTTGAAGTCCCTTTGGTGATAATATGCTTATGTGGCACTTGGATGGGAAAGTGTCCTAGTGTCCTAATCGTAGACAACCTCAAAACGCGCACATGTCAAGATTGCACAAAATGATGTTTTTGTGCAAATAAGTATTTTATTCAGAATTTGTTCCTATATTGCTCACTTGCTAAGATTTTGTGGCGCTATATTCATGTTTCAACCTATCACTCCGGCGGGTATTATAATGAGTCAATTACACCACAGGTGTCTGAACTTGACGAGAAAAGTCAGTTTGGTACTAAAACTTGCGGCATACATTGAACCAATGACACAACTTAACTTGAGCGTGCATCGACGATGCTAATCATGTTTGTATACGCTCAGCATGCTGATGAGGCGCGCCCGCGTGGCATGGGACCCAATGTCAGTGACCAGAAGGCGGGGACAGGGTGTGTTGCCTTTTTTGCGAAAAACACACTGGAATTTTTTCAGCGCGAAAAAGCCCCTTGATTTCAAATTTAGTTCTTAAAACATCTTTACATAGTTGGGGTCCACCCGTCAGCAAACACTAGAAAGAGGAAACCCCATAATAGCAAAAGTGACAGCGCGGGGTTTTGAACGTGCAATCTCATAATAGCAAGTTGGACGTGCTAGCCACAACACCAAGGCCCAGTTCTTTTGGCAGCTTAAAAAATAAGCCGCCTCTTTCTTAACTTTTTTCATAAGCCACATCCCTCATTCATTGAGACTTCTGAACTAGTTATGGAATAACTAATTTAGAAACCTCAACAAATTTTGAGAGTGGCTTATTTTTTAAGCTGGGGAGAGGCAGCTTATTTTTTAAGCCGTCCAAAAGAACTGGCCCCAAGTATCACTTGCTGCCTATAATTGATAGCTTGCCGTAATGACCTATATATAAGCACTCATATCGGCTTTAAATTCAATAATAATATTCTCGTAGAGTGAATAAATTAACAATTTTGTGAATGCGGGAATATAGCCTAAAATAAATGACAATTTTTATGAACATTTTTTAATAGCATTAATATTCCTTTAAATAATAACAGCTTGTTGAATTACATGGACATTATTTTGAATAAGACTGTTTTCAGACTTACGTGAATATTATTTTAAATAGAAATAGTATTTAGAATTATATGAATATTATTTTATTTTTGAATTAATGAAAATATTTTAACAAAATTATTGTATTTGTATGTACATTATTTTTAATTTAGGTATTTTACATAACTCTTTGTTTATTGAAAGAATAAAAACTAACATGTGCAAATGGGCCGTGGTGATGGAGCCTATTTAAGCCTATGTGGATGCTCGGGTACGGCCATTAAAGGTAGAAATCCGAATTTGTCATCTTCTGACGCTTAGTGTATATGCTATCCTATCCGTTCATATGTGACAGGTCGTGTGTTCGACCCTACGCTCGGAGCCCAATTGTCATAGTGTCATTTCAGGTATTTTTCTAGAAAAATATTTCAAGAGTTTTTTCACGAAAAAATATCCAGGGGTGTTTTCGCAAAAAAACACAGGACACGCCTAGCCCATGCCTTCCACTCACTAACATTGGGTCCTGCGACACGCCGGCGCGCCTCGTCAACACCTCATGTGTATACACATGTGATTAGCACCGTAGATGCACACCCAAGCCAAGTTCTATCACTGGTTCAATGTATGCCGCAAGTTTTAGCACCAAACTGACTTTTCTCACCGGTAATTAGTTGGCAGGGGTGCATTCAAATATTAAGGCTTGGATCTTTGTGAGAGTTTGTGTTTTACTTTGAGCTGTATGAAATTGTCACAACGATTGTTTTAAACAAAAGTTACCATTTTTAGGGGTCATTACATAGATACTTTCATAGGTGGTCCTTTCTTCGTCGGGTATTCAATCGATTTAGTTGGCAGCCTAATAATAGGATATGTGATGCATCATGCATGGAGCTTCATATTTCTTCTTTGCTCTGGACCTTCCTTTATTGAATCTATTAGTAGTGGAACATTGGCATATACCTTTATTTAGGCACTAGTTGCGGGTATCCTCTTCTCTTGAAGGAATTTCTGCGCCGGCTCTGAACCCGCAGCTTCTGCCTTGACTGGGCAGTGCTTTAACCAATTGAACATAGGTTGTTCAAAAAAAAATTTGAACATAGCAGTAGGATGTAATCTGTGTTGAAATCTGAGATGGGCCTAGAGCCCATATGACAATTTCAGTTTTGATCTCTAAGGGCCCATGTAGGTGGCATGACAAAGTGGTGGGAAGTTTAGTCCCACCATGCTAGTGGAAGGAGAGTTGGAGTGGTTTATAAGGGATTCTCTCCCTCATGCTATTGGAGCTTGAGAAGAGATGAGGCCCTCGCGCACTCCTCCTTCTCCGCTCGCCACGCCTCGTCACGACGCGACGCGCCGCGCCGCGGGTTGCGGGATTGAGCCGAGCCGAGCTCACTCCTATGCGCTTCTTTTTGCCGGTCAGGAACGGAGAGTCTTTGACAGGTAGGGCCACGATCTGAGACGTCAGATCGTGGGCTACCGACTTGGACGTGGGTTCGTCCCACGCGCGGTCGCACATATATATGTGGGGCGCTACCAACCCTAGCCGCCGCAACACAGAACGCATCTGCCTCCACGCCCGTCGTCGTCCCTTTGCTGCTGCTGCCGCCGGTGACTCCATCCCGTTCGCCGCGTACACGGTCGACGGGAGAGCAGGTCTCCGAAGCCTCGCCTCTCTGGATCCTGTACGGGAGAGGGGCGAATAGGTTTTTGGGAAGCGACTACGCGACTGCTCGCCGTTCGTCTACTTCCTCTACGTCCGCGTCGCCCTCGTCATCACCATGGCCACCGACGCCGAACGTGCAGCCGCCGAGAAGATCGAAGCCGACAAGAAGGCAGCCGAGGACGCTGCTGCCGTCACCGCTGCCGCGGCCTCTGCATGGCCCACTGGAGGGTATAACTCGTTTATCCCGCTCCTACTGTTTTCTGTTTTAGGCATGCTAGCGTTATACGTAGATCTGTCTACAATTAGCGTAGTATGTGTTTGCATGATTGATTATCAGTATGCTATTATTTGTGTCAATGCCATGCTAGTAGTTAATTCGTGGATTAAATTAATCGGAAAATTGCCTATTTACTCAGCAATCCAAAAACCTATTATGTGTAGGAATTTTTCGACAAGTGGCTTTGCCGCTGCACTGAAACCGGATAAGTTTACCGGTACATATTTTAAGCGTTGGCAGACTAAGACCACTTTATGGCTCACGGCTATGAACGTGTTCTGGGTCGCCGGTGTGCCCACGGGAACGATTGCTCCTGAACAGGAGAAGGCGTTCAGGGAGGCCACCGTCGTTTTTCTCGGAGCACTTCTTAGCGTGATCGGAGATAAACTGGTCGACGCATATTTACATGTGCATGTCGCCAAGGACTTGTGGGAGGCGCTCGAATCTAAATTCGGGGCCACCGATGCTGGGAGTGAGATGTATATTATAGAGCAGTTCCACGATTACAAGATGGTTGAAAACCGTCCTGTGCTGGAACAGGCTCATGAGATAATATGCATTGTTAAGGAGCTTGAGCTTCTGAAGTGCGAGTTACCGGGCAAGTTTGTCACGGGCTGCATAATCGCTAAGCTCCCTAATTCCTGGAGGAACTTTGCCACTACTCTGAAACATCAGAGGCGTGAATTCTCAGTGGAGGATGTCATTGGCCATCTGAGTGTTGAGCAGAACTCAAGGGCAAAGGACTCGAACGGGAAAGCGGTTGAGGGGACTTCTGTCGCCAACATGGTGAACCAGAGGAACTTCAACTCCCACAAGCCCAAGGGAAAGAACGGTGTCCAACACAATGCCGACTTTAAGAAGAAGGGTAAGAAGACCTTCAAGAAGAACAAGAAGGATGAGGGCTGCTTTACTTGTGGTTCGGCTGAACATTGGGCCAACAAGTGCCCAAACAAGTACAAGAAGCCAGGACATGACTCCAAGTCTGTCAACATGATTGTGGGCAACAATGACAATGGTGCATCTGGGTACGGTAATTTATTTACTGTTTTTTCAGTGTTTCAGCCCAACGATTGGTGGGTGGACACGGGTGCAGGAGTTCATGTGTGTGCTGACATTTCATTGTTCACTTCTTACCAGGTCACAGGCCACGGGTCCGTATTGATGGGGAATGGCGCGAGTGCTTCTGTTCATGGTGTTGGCACGGTCGATCTGAAGTTTACTTCGGGAAGGATCGTGCAGCTGAAGAACGTGCAGCATGTCCCCGCCATCAAGAAGAACCTCGTTAGTGGCTCCCTTCTATGTAGAGAAGGGTTTAAGTTGGTTTTCGAGTCTAATAAATTAGTTGTTACGAAATATGGACTCTTTGTTGGAAAAGGTTATGAGAGCGGAGGAATGTTCCGCCTTTCCCTCGCAGATTTTTGTAATAAAGTCGTGAACCATATGCATTCGAATATTAATGAATCAGAAGTTTGGCATTCACGTCTTTGTCACATTAGTTTCGGTGTTATGACGCGGCTAGCTAAGTTGGATTTAATCCCGAGTTTCACTTTAGCCAAAGGTTCTAAGTGCCTTTCATGTGTGCAAGCTAAGCAACCTCGCAAGCCTCACAAGGCCGCGGAGGAGAGACACTTGGCACCATTAGAACTCATACATTCTGATCTTTGTGAGATGAATGGTGTGTTGACTAAAGGTGGAAAGAAATACTTCATGACATTGATAGATGATTCCACTAGATATTGCTATGTTTATCTGTTAAATACTAAAGATGAGGCTCTACACTACTTTAAAATCTATAAGGCAGAAGTTGAGAAACAACTTGAAAAACAAATTAAACGAGTCCGGTCAGATCGTGGTGGAGAGTACTTCTCGAGTGAGTTTGACTCCTTTTGTGCGGAACACGGCATTATTCACGAGAGGATGCCTCCCTATTCACCCCAGTCAAACGGGGTTGCCGAGCGGAAAAACCGTACTCTAACTGATTTGGTTAACGCCATGTTAGATACGTCGGGTTTATCCAAGGCATGGTGTGGGGAGGCTATATTGACGGCATGTCATGTCCTGAATAAAGTTCCGACAAAGGACAATGAGATCACTCCCTATGAGAAATGGGCGAAGAGAAGGACAACACTCTCGTACTTGCGTACTTGGGGCTGTTTGGCGAAAGTCAATGTGCCGATCCCCAAAAAGCGCAAGCTTGGACCGAAGACCGTGGACTGCGTTAATTTGGGCTACGCTAAGAATAGCGTTGGCTATAGATTTCTAGTAGTGAAATCTGAGGTACCTGACCAAAAGGTTGGTACAATTATGGAGTCTAAGGATGCTACATTCTTCGAGGATATATTTCCTATGAGAGATAGGCAAAGCACTTCTAGACAGGAATCTGAGGAGACTCCTGAGCCTGCCATTCCTATGGAATACTATGAACGAACACATGATGAAAATCCTGAGGAGGATGACGAGGAAACCCTTGGTAGGGGAAAGAGACAAAGGACTGCAAAGACCTTTGGTGATGATTTCTTCGTGTACCTCGTGGATGATGCTCCCACTTCTATTTCAGAAGCGTATGCCTCTCCAGAATCTGACTACTGGAAGGAAGCGGTCCGTAGCGAGATGGATTCCATCATGGCTAACGGGACATGGGAGATTACTGAGCGTCCCTATGGTTGCAAACCATTGGAATGTAAGTGGGTGTTCAAAAAGAAGCTTAGGCCCGATGGTACGATTGAAAAGTACAAGGCTAGGCTTGTGGCCAAGGGCTATGACCAAAAGGAAGAGGAAGATTTCTTTGACACTTATTCACCTGTGGCCAGACTGACCACCATTCGAGTATTACTCTCGTTGGCGGCCTCGCATGGTCTTCTCGTCCACCAGATGAATGTTAAGATAGCTTTCCTGAATGGAGAGCTAAACGAGGAAATCTACATGCAACAGCCAGATGGCTTTGTGATAGATGGTCAGGAAGGAAAAGTGTGTAGGTTGATAAAATCTTTATATGGCCTGAAACAAGCACCTAAGCAATGGCATGATAAGTTTAATACAACACTGACATCTGTTGGCTTCGTCGTTAATGAAGCTGACAAATGTGTATACTATCGCCATGGTGGGGGCGAAGGAGTTATACTGTGCTTGTATGTTGATGACATACTGATATTCGGAACCAACCTCAAAGTAATTGAGGAGGTCAAGTCGTTTCTATCTCAGAACTTTGAGATGAAAGACCTTGGTGTGGCTGATGTTATCTTGAACATCAAGCTACTGAGAGATAATGAGGGTGGGATTACACTTTTGCAATCCCATTATGTTGAGAAGGTGTTGAGTCGTTTTGGATACTCGGACTGCACACCATCTCAAACACCATATGATCCTAGCGTGTTGATTCGAAAATCCAAAGGCACGGCTATAGATCAATTGAGATACTCTCAAATCATTGGTTCACTGATGTACCTGGCTAGCGCTACGAGGCCTGACATCGCTTTTGCTGTGAGCAAACTGAGTCGGTTTGTATCAAAACCGGGTGATGTACATTGGCATGCTGTTGAAAGAGTTATGCGTTATCTGAAGGGTACTATGAACTATGGACTTCACTATACCGGATACCCGTCGGTACTTGAAGGGTATAGTGATGCGAATTGGATCTCTGATGCTGATGAGATGAAGGCCACAACTGGGTATATGTTTACTCTTGGAGGTGGCGCTGTTTCCTGGAAGTCTTGTAAGCAAACGATCTTAACGAGATCGACAATGGAAGCAGAATTAACAGCATTAGACACATCTGGTGTCGAAGCGGGATGGCTTCGAGATCTCTTGATGGACTTGCCATTGGTTGATAAACCGGTTCCGGCTATCCTTATGAACTGTGACAATCAGACCGTCATCACCAAGGTGAAGAGTTCTAAGGACAACATGAAGTCCAACAAACACATAAGAATGAGATTAAAAGCTGTCAGAAAATTGAGAAACTCCGGAGTGATAGCGTTGGAATATGTCCATACGGCTAAGAATCTGGCAGATCCCTTTACAAAAGGGCTATCACGTGTTGTGATAGATAATGCATCGAGGGAGATGGGCATGAGACCCACATGAGTTGCCATGGTGGTAACCCAACCTATGTGATCGGAGATCCCGTGAAGTAGGACCTGGGAAAACAAGCCAGTGGTGAACTGAGGAGAGTAACTATACTAACCCACTCCGCTGGAGATGCAATACTCTCAACACTGTATGGGAGGATGACTACTGTCTTAATGTGTTCCAAGGCTTATATGTATAAGCAAGATGCTATCCTACAGAGCGATCTTTGGAGGAACACACCTATATGAGCCCGACTGCTGGTCACAGTCTATGAGATTGGGGTGATCTCTAGTAAGCTCATGAAACGGCCAGGAGTGTGACTTATATGCTCCACCCGAGGGGTCAGCCTTCGGCAGCCTAGTATCAGTAAGACATGTGGTGAAACTTCTTTACGCCAAACTGACAATTCAAGGCTTAGTACATTGTTCAGTTGTGAAGGAGTGTAGCTACTTGCTCTAGGTGAAGCTCAACCTTAACAGGTCTTCGCTGAAACACTGGTATATCGAAACAGTAATTGGGACAAGAGCACACAATGGGCCCTCGAGATCTGGTGGGGGATTGTGAAATCTGAGATGGGCCTAGAGCCCATATGACAATTTCAGTTTTGATCTCTAAGGGCCCATGTAGGTGGCATGACAAAGTGGTGGGAAGTTTAGTCCCACCATGCTAGTGGAAGGAGAGTTGGAGTGGTTTATAAGGGATTCTCTCCCTCATGTTATTGGAGCTTGAGAAGAGATGAGGCCCTCGCGCACTCCTCCTCCTCCGCTCGCCACGCCTCGTCACGACGCGCCGCGCCGCGGGTTGCGGGATTGAGCCGAGCCGAGCTCACTCCTATGCGCTTCTTTTTGCCGGTCAGGAACGGAGAGTCTTTGACAGGTAGGGCCACGATCTGAGACGTCGGATCGTGGGCTACCGACTTGGACGTGGGTTCGGCCCACGTTTCTCCACGCGCGGTCGCACATATATATGTGGGGCGCTACCAACCCTAGCCGCCGCAACACAGAACGCATCTGCCTCCACGCCCGCCGTCGTCCCTTTGCTGCTGCTGCCGCCGGTGACTCCATCCCGTCCGCCGCGTACACGGTCGATGGGAGAGCAGGTCTCCGAAGCCTCGCCTCTCTGGATCCTGTACGGGAGAGGGGCGAATAGGTTTTTGGGAAGCGACTACGCGACTGCTCGCCGTTCGTCTACTTCCTCTACGTCCGCGTCGCCCTCGTCATCACCATGGCCACCGACGCCGAACGTGCCGCCGCCGAGAAGATCGAAGCCCACAAGAAGGCAGCCGAGGACGCTGCTGCCGTCACCGCTGCCGCGGCCTCTGCATGGCCTACTGGAGGGTATAACTCGTTTATCCCGCTCCTACTGTTTTCTGTTTTAGGCATGCTAGCGTTATACGTAGATCTATCTACAATTAGCGTAGTATGTGTTTGCATGATTGATTATCAGTATGCTATTATTTGTGTTAATGCCATGCTAGTAGTTAATTCGTGGATTAAATTAATCGGAAAATTGCCTATTTACTCAGCAATCTGTTCCTTGGTTTGCACTTGTGGCTTTTTTTATTGCACTTATACTATTTAGCAGTTTGGATACTTGTAAACTCTGCAATAAGCAATTGAGGCTTGTGTGCGTCCATGGTCCATTTAAAAAAAAATACTCCCTCAGTTCCAAAATAGATGACCCAACTTTGAACTAACTTTGTACAAAGTTGAGTCATCTATTTTGGAACGGATGGAGTACGTTACAGATCCATATTGAGATAAATGGACCATAAAGTTTAACATTAACTCTATTTCTATCTTGTAAGACTTCAGTACAAACTCTCCATGGAAGACACTTCGAGTGATCCCCACGATAGTTCAAAGAACAAGCGATTTATTTTCATGATTAAAGATGCACCATTTCTCTCAGCTCTGTGTCTTGCTTACTTTACATTTCCTTCTTCTATGTAATTGCAGTTAACATCGGGGCAACAGTTTAGTAGTAACTGAACTTCGAGAACAAAAGAAAGAAAAGGAAGGTCAGACGTTCTGCCCTGGCTACCTCCATGAATCCGGAAGACAGTACTAGATTCAGATTTAGTCGTAAACTCCAAACCACAGAATCGACAGGGTACAGCCTTGTATTGTATGCTTGTTAATTCTGTGAAATTACATTCATGTTTGTAAAGAGAATCGATTTTTCCAGGACAAGAATTGACATCATAAAAAAGCATCAGTTCATCTTCAAAACAACAAACCGATCTAGAGATCAAATTGGTGCAAAGGTGGCAACTGCACCCAAACCGACTTCAACAAAGCAAAATGTGGAAAACTCCAACAGCCATTCAGAACTGGTAATTGGAATTTGGAACAAGGCTGCTGAAGTTGCCTCAGTGAACTGAAGAAAAGCTGGTTTGGTCTTAAAGTTGCTTCCAGTATCTCCACAACCACATTACTGAAAATAGGCTTTACAAAGTTTTGCCATGTACTCCCTCCGTAAACTAATATAAGAGCGTTTAGAATACTAAAGTAGTAATCTAAACACTCTTATATTAGTTTACAGAGGGAGTACTGATAAACTCTTGATTGTATCAACAACGAATCATGCGTCTGTCGGACATACAAGTTTTTGATTTATAAGCAACCAAAGAACGAAGCAAAGACATGCTACTCTATACAATAATCTAGCAAAGAAATTGCAACCTAATTACTAGCAAACTTAGCCTGGCAGCTTTAGGTTCTGGGTTCAGTTGGTGTATGAAAATGGATTGTACCGGTGCCTGAAATGTTTGCCACCAGGGTCTTTTGATGGCGTGCCAGTACATGTATTGGAAACTCCATTTTTTTCAAATGACATGGTGGATTCAAAAGTTTGAATCTCATACACCGTTTGCCATTTGTTTTCTTTGGAAGACAAAATTCAAAACGATTTCCAGTGCGGGGAAACCGCGGAGCAATCGCATTGATCGAGCTTACTGCTTAATCGCATCCGAGCTTCTGGTAGGAAACATACGGATACGCGCAGTAACCGCTCCGATTGGCGGGGTCTTGATGCGGCCGCTGGACGTCGAAGCGGGGAAAGAACGGCGGTGGCGGCGGCGAGGGCGCGGCGGCGCCGGGGCTGGAGCGCTTGAGGTAGAGGCGGTACTTCTGGAGGTGGCTGGCGACGTTCTCCCGCGTGAGGCCGTCGACGTTCATGAGGCGCACGATGGCCTTGGGCACGGCGCCCTTCTCGCCGAGGTGCTCGACGGCCTCGACGAACCGGTGGTGCAGCTCGGGCGTCCACACCATCCTCGCCTTCTTCCCGCCGCCCCTCCGGCCCCCGGCGGCGGCGGGTTCGTCGGTCTCGCCCTCCCCCTCCTCCTCGTCCTCCTCGTCGTACTCGTCGAACCTGGAGGTCAGGTGGGAGGTGGGCGAGTCGTGGAGGAAGCCGGCGTCGACGGGGGAGGAGAGCGCGTCCGCGGGGCCGATCCCGAAGGCCGCGGCGAGGGCCGGCGGGATGAGCGGCTGCGAGACGGGCGTCAGCTCGGCGGCCGAGGGGAGGCCGAGCTCCCACTCGGACACGCGGTCCACCATGTGGCGCCGCGACGAGGAGGAGCCGGCGGAGGCCGTGCCGTCGTGGGGCTGGGGCCGGACGACGCGAGGGGATAACATGGCAGATACTCTTCTCTTCTCTTCGCTTCTCTTTCCCGGCGGGGGCGGGGGCGGGGGCGGGGGCGGGGTCAGGTTTGCTGAGGGCGGGGTGGGGCCGCTGGGGTGGCTCAAAAAGGAGGAAGATAGGATATTTTCTCTCTCTCGAGCGAAGGAAGGAGGGATTGGATTTGTGACGACGTGGGTGATGCCCCGCTGATCCGTGGGCGCGAGCCGCGGGGAGCTGCGCTCGTCACTCGGCCCCGAGCACGTACGTGGAGCGAGTCAGTCGGCCCCGTGCATGCTTTCCACGACAAGTGGCGAGTGTTTTTTCGAGGCTTATTTGAGTTAAAAGCACCAAATCCTACAACTTGCATGAACTGTCGTGATTTTGTCCAAAACTTAGGGCATCTCCAGCCGTTGCCCCCCGGGAACGGCTAAAAATCGCCCCTGGACGCACCGGCGGTAAACCGCGCACTGGGGGCGTGATGCCCCCATCGCGGCTCCCCACGGGTTTTTAAAATGTTCAAATTCGACGCAAACACGGGCGAATTCGTTCAAATTTAAACATATTTTACAAAAAAAAACTACCGCGGGCTACCCCCGCCGGCTCCCTCGCCGCCCGCCCACGCGGTTCTACATGCCGAGGAGGCTGTAGAACCACGTGTAGTCACCGCCGCCGTCGTTGTCGTCGTCGTCGTCATCGCCCCCGCCTACGCCTCCGTCGTCCCTGCTGCATCCCTACCCCGGTTGGCGCGGCGGGTTGGACGGTCCGGGGGCGTCGTCGTCGTCGCTATCGAGGACGACGACACCGTTCTCGTCCTCGCGCCCACGTTTGCGGGCGGCGATCTCCTCCAGGGCCCGGCACTGCCGGACCATCTCCTCGCGCAGGTAGTCGTCGCGCAACCACCGCATGGCGTCCTCGTCGGAGAAGCCGCGCCGGGCTATCTCCTCGTACTCCTGGGGGAGGCTGGACTCCTCCTTGGGCTCGACGAGGGCGCCGGAGCTGCGGGTACGCGCGCTGACAGGCGTGTCCTGGGGCTCCGGCTTGACGGGACGGAGGTGGAGGCAGGGAGAGCCGCCGGACGAGGAGGAGGACACCCCGGTCTCCATGCGCCTCGGCGTCCAGGAACTTCCCCGGCGGCGTGAGAAGGACGGGGGAGTGGGGTACTCGAGGCGCGGCGTGTTGCCGCCCTCGATGTACTCGAGGACGGACTCCAACGTGCGCCCAGGCACGCCCCACCACCTGCGCCGGCCGTCGGCGTTGAACCTGCCGGAGGGCACGACGTCGTTGGTGGCCTCGAGCTGCTCGTCGTGCCGGCGGCGGAAGTACGGCTCCCAGATTGTGCTGTCGGGGGCGTACCGGGGCCCCTCCCTCGCCGCACGCGGCAGGGACGAGCGGATACGTGCGATCTCCGCACGTCGCGCCGCGCCAGTGGGTACCGGGGGCACCGGCACGCCGCCGGCGCTGATCCTCCACGCCCCGGGCACCCGCATGTCCGGCGGGACCGGGTACTCGACCTCGAAAAGGAGGCGAGCCTCGTCCTCGTGCAGATGACGACGCCCGAATCCGTTCGCCGCCGCGCCGTCGCCTGGGAAATGCTCGGCCATGCTTTCTCAACTGGTGACAGCGAGAGGAGGAAAGAGGGAGAAATGAGCGCGTCTTCGGAGGATGATCGGGGCGAGTCTCTCCGGCGCGCTTCGGTCGGCTTTTATAGGCAGAGAAGCCGCGTGGTAGGCTTGGCCGACGCGTTACGCGTGGCGTGATTGCGTGGCGGCCGAGGGACGCGTCGCCCGGCCTTCACTGCGCCGCCCGTGAGGCATCAATGGAGGCTGACCGGGGCGGCAGCGCGCGGCAGCTTTGGCATTGATTCGCCGCGGGAAACGAGGTGATGAGGACGACGAAGGGGCGATAAGAGAGTAGAGTCCCTGAGGCGGCAGGCCCGCGGCTCTTCGCGCCAAAAACGATTCGCCCGGCGCCCCCGAGTGACCCCCAGCGCTCCGGGTTCGGGTTGGGTCCGCCGGTGCCAATTTCGGCCCGAGCCGGCGAAAACTGGGCTCTTGGGGGCGCGACTGGGCCGATTTTTCGTTGCCGGCGCAAAAAAAACGCCTAGGGAGGCCTTCCTGGGGGCGCGGCTGGAGACGCCCTTATAAAACGCTACCCCGCTATCCTTGCGGCAATTCCAATGCTAGACCCCAAACGAACACGGATACTTGTCCGTTTGGGTATCGAAAAGGGTGGACGTCCGGGGGCGGATGGTCGGCCGACACATCCGCGCCCAACGCGGCACGCGTAGCCTTGACCCAAAACGGTCTGCCCCGAACTCATTGCTGCCCCGCGCTCGTCAAAGCACGCCGCCCGCGCCCGCCCCTACCGTCGAGCTCGCCAGCGCGCGCCGCCGCACCGTGCTTGACATGCACTCCCCTGCCTCGACCCGAGCTCGCCGGAGGCCCGCAGCTCCTCCAACCGATGTTGCTTGTGAGGCGTAGGGCCGCGAGACGCCGGGGCAGTGCGCCGGAGAGCCGATTCCCCCAGAGGCCGATGGAGCGAAGACGGCGGGAACAGGCCGGAGAAGCACTTCCCCGACGGCCTGCGCAGCGAGTGGGGAGCGGAGGGACGGCGAGCTACGACGCTCGGGATGTGTGGCGGCGACGTGGTTGCTCTCAGTCTCACTGATTTGTGGGCCAGAGAGAAGGCATGGGCGGACGGGAGCGGAGGGGAGGGACAAGGAGAGCGTCCGTTTCTGTCCGCTCGGGAGCATTTCTGACCGAAGTTTGGTCTAGATTTGGGGTTGGGCCGGGCAAAAGCGGATGCCAACGAACATGCTTGTTCGTTTGGGTACGCCCATTGGGCCAGGTTTTGCTCCATACGGACAGAACCGGACCAGATGGGGGTCGGCTTTCGAGTTGGCCTTAAACTTGTGGCACATGTGATGATTTGGTCCTAGGCAATCACGCAGAGCCAAGTGGCGCCTAGCTGGCCGGACCGGTCGTTGTCTGGACTTTTGCACAAGAACCCCTACCATTTTCTCTATTCAACCCGCAGACAACCCACCTGAACTAATTATGTCTCCTTCTCCGTGTCGTTTGAGACACCCGGGTTCTAGCATGTCAGGGGCGACAGGAGCTCACGGGCGGGCGATGGGGTGATGATGATGTCAGCCACCAGCGCGATGTCGCAGGAGTTCACCGACGGTGCAGAGGCACCTCCATCCGCGCATCTCGTCTGCCCGTTCGGCGTCTTCCCTCCTGAGTACTTGTAAGTGCATCTAGTGCCCCTTAGTGATTTTGGTGTATTGAAGACTTATAGGTTAAGGGACTAATGTGTTTATGAGTATACACAGGCCTATAAGTCTATGAGGAGTTTGATATTTACAGAGAAAGTTGACCCCTAAAAATGAAGTTCTTCGACCGAAGACTTTGGATTTCTGAAGAATTTCTGAAGAATTTGAAAGTGAAGAAATTGGTGTGACCTTGAAGACTTAGTATTCATTTGAGGAACATGAAGTGTGAAGACTTTTGTTTTCGTAGTTTCATTTTCTCCTTCTTGAGTCATAGGAAACACCGTACTGTTAAAGGGGGTCGAGGACATACTAAGGAAAAAAATTCATGTGATGCTCAACTCAAAATCCTACACCTACCAATCCCTTCGAGTGAGCCATTGGAAATCTCATACAGTTCAGTCATATTCTTCAGTGACAGAGACGAAGTTCTTCTGGTCTCCGAGGAATTTTTTCTGACTGAGGAGTTAGAATTGGCCAGTGCGGATTACCTACATAGTGAGGAACATGATAGCCATGAGGAATTTGATACTCAAATTTCCGACCGCTGTTGTGCTACGCGTGAGCTGTCCCAAAATATCTACCTACCTAATGGTCATATCATTAAAGGGCATTTATGTCTTATCATGTCGGGCTGCTCCCTAGGCTATAAATAGCCGCCCCCTACAACCACTAGTTGGTTGGCTGCTCCGAGAAAAACTGACACTTGTCATAAGAGCAACCCATCCTTCGAGGACTTTGAGCGAAAATCATCAAGTGAGGAAAAACCCAAAACCAAAGCCAAACACCTACAAACCCAAAAGTGATTGAGCATCACTGAAGAGATTGATCCTGCGTGGATCCGATGCTTGTTACCTTTGAATATTGTGCTTCTTCCACACGGTTTGGCGTCATGGTCTAGAGCATCCAAGAGGAATTGTGGATCGCCGAGTGACCGAGTCTGTGAAGGTTCGGATGAGGAAATATGCCCTAGAGGCAATAATAAAGATGTTATTTGTATTTCCTTATATCATGATAAATGTCTTTTATTCATGCTAGAATTGTATTAACCGGAAACTTAGTACATGTGTGAATACATAGACAAAACAGAGTGTCCCTAGTATGCCTCTACTAGACTAGCTCATTGACCAAAGATGGTTATGTTTCCTAGCCATAGACATGAGTTGTCATTTGATCAACGGGATCACATCATTAGTACAATGATGTGATGGACAAGACCCATCCGTTAGCTTAGCACTATGATCTTTAGTTTTACTGCTATTTCTTTCTTCATGACATATACATGTTCCTTTGACTATGAGTTTATGCAACTCCCGAATACCGGAGGAACACCTTGTGTGCTATCAAACGTCACAACGTAACTGGGTGATTATAAAGATGCTCTACAGGTGTCTCCGAAGGTGTTCGTGGGGTTGGCATAGATAAAGAATAGGATTTGTCACTCCGAGTGTCGGAGAGGTATCTCTGGGCCCTCTCGGTAATACACATCATAAGCCTTGCAAGCAAATGACTAATGACTTAGTTACAGGATGATGTATTACATAACGAGTAAAGAGACTTGCCGATAATGAGATTGAACTAGGTATTGAGATACCGACGATCGAATCTCGGGCAAGTAACATACCGATGACAAAAGGAACAACGTATGTTGTTATGCGGTTTGACCGATAAAGATATTCGTAGAATATGTAGGAGCCAATATGAGCATCCAGGTTCCCCTATTGGTTATTGACCGAAGATGAGTCTCAGTCATGTCTACATAGTTCTCGAACCCGTAGGGTCCGCACGCTTAACGTTTGATGACGATCGGTATTATGAGTTTATGAGTTTTGATGTACCGAAGGTAGTTTGGAGTCCCGGATGAGATCACGGACATGACGAGGAGTCTCGGAATGTCCGAGACGTAAAGATTGATATATTGGACAACTATATTCGGACACCGGAAGTGTTCCGGAAAAGTTTCGGATTTAACCGGAGTGCCGGGGGGGGGTTATCGGAACCCCCCGGGGAATATTGGGCCCTAATGGGCTTTAGGGGAGAGAGAGAGGGCAGCAGCCAGGAGGTGGCGCGCCCCCTCCCAAGGGGGATTCCGAATTGGACTAGGGGAGGGGGGCGCGGCCCCTCTTTCCCTCTCCCTCTCCCTCTCCTTCCTTCCCCCCTCTCTCCTTCTTAGTGGACTCCTACTAGGAATAGGATTGGAATCCTATTCCTAGTAGGATTGCCTCTCTTGGCGCGCCATAGAGGGCTGGCCAGCCTCCCCCTTGCTCCTTTATATACGGGGGCAGGGGGGCACCCAAAGACACACAAGTTGATCTGTTGATCTCTCCCAACCGTATGCGGTGCCCCGCTCCACAGAAAAACACCTCGGTCATATCGTTGCGGCGCTTAGGCGAAGCCCAGCGACGGTAGCTTCATCATCTCCGTCACCATGCCGTCGTGCTGAAGAAACTCTCCCGCGAGGTTCTACTGGATCAAGAGCTCGTGGGACGTCATCAAGCTGAACATGTGCTGAACGCGGAGGCTCCGTACGTTCGGTGCTTGATCAGTTGGATCGCGAAGAAAGTTTGACTACATCAACCGCATCTAGACGCTTCGCTCCCGGTCTACGAGGGTACGTGGACACACTCTCCCCTGTCGTTGCTATGCATCTAGTAGATAGATCTTGCGTGATGATAGGGATTTTTTTGAAATACTACGTTCCCCAACAGTGGCATCATGAGCCAGGTCTATGCGTAGATGATATGCACGAGTAGAACACAAGTGAGTTATGGACGATACTAGTCATACTGCTTACCAGCATGTCATACTTTGGTTCGGCGGTATTTTGAGATGAAGCGGCCCGGACCGACATTACGCGTACGCGTACGCGAGACTGGTTTCACCGTTATGAGCACTCGTTGCTTAAAGGTGACTGGCGGGTGTCTGTCTCTCTCACTTTAGTTGAATCAAGTGTGGCTACGCCCGGTCCTTGTGAAGGTTAAAACAACACATACTTGACGAAATATCGTTGTGGTTTTGTATGCGTAGGTAAAAACGGTTCTTGCTAAGCCCATAGCAGCCACGTAAAACTTGCAACACCAAAGTAGATGACGTCTAACTTGTTTTTGCAGAGCATGTTGTGATGTGATATGGTCAAGACACGATGAATTATACGTTATTGTATGAGATGATCATGTTTTGTAAAGTTATTGACAACTGGCAGGAGCCATATGGTTGTCGCTTTATTGTATGAAATACAGTCGCCATGTAATTGCTTTACTTTATCACTAAGCAGTAGCGATAGTCATGGAGGCAATAGTTGGCAAGACGACAATGATTCTACGATGGACATCAAGGTGTCGCTCCGGTGACGAAGGTGATCATGACGGTGCTTTGGAGATGGAGATCAAAAGCACAAGATGATGATGGCCATATCATGTCACATATTTTGATTGCATATGATGTGTATCTTATTATGTTTCTTATTTTGCTTAGTACGACGGTAGCATTATAAGATGATCCCTTACAAAATTTCAAGGTATAAGTGTTCTCCCTGAGTATGCACCGTTGCGAAAGTTCGTCGTGCTGAGACACCACGTGATGATCGGGTGTGATAAGCTCTACGTTGACATACAACGGGTGTAAGCTAGTTTTGCACACGCAGAATACTCGGGTTAAACTTGACGAGCCTAGCATATGCAGATATGGCCTCGGAACACTGGAGACCGAAAGGTCGAGCGTGAATCATATAGTAGATATGATCAACATAAGATGTTCACCAATGAAAACTACTCCATCTCACGTGATGATCGGACATGGTTTAGTTGATTTGGATCACGTGATCACTTAGATGACCAGAGGGATGTCTATCTAAGTGGGAGTTCTTTAGTAATATGATTAATTGAACTTTAATTTATCATGAACTTAGTCCTGATAGTTTTTGCATATATATGCTGTTGTAGATCAATGGCCCGTGCTACCGTTCCTTTGAATTTTAATGCATTCCTAGAGAAAGCTAAGTTGAAATATGATGGTAGCAATTACACGGACTGGGTCCGTAACTTGAGGATTATCTTCATTGCTGCACAGAAGAATTATGTCCTTGAAACACTGCTAGGTGAGAAGCCCCCTCCCGCTAATGTAGACGCTTTGAACGTCTGGCAGACGCGGTCTGATGACTAGATGATAGTTCAGTGTGCCATGCTTTACAGCTTAGTGATAGCTTCTCGTCCCTCGTTGGTTACCCCAAGTGGAAGGTTTGAGATGTAGGTAACGGCAAGTTTCCCTTGGCAAAGATACCAAGGATCGAATCCCGTGAGACTCCGAGGGTCGACAAGAAGGTGTCAATGGCGCCAGAAACTTAGCGGTTGACAGGACCTGCACACAGATACAAATAACTTTGCTCCCAACGAGTACAGAGAGGTTGTCAATCCCTCCGGCCTTGTTGTTTACAAAGGATCAAACACAAGAGATAATAATGATAGCTATGACTGCAACTAGGAAATAAGAACAGGAAGTAAATATAAGGTGTGATCAATGGTGGTAATATGGACCGGGGTCCCATGATGTTCACTAGTGATGTCTCTCTCCCAAAAGACGATAAAACAGCAAAGCGAGGTAAACAAATTACAGCTGGGCAATTGACAGGATTATGTGCGCAAACCAATGCTAACTATGCTGCAAAGAAAGGTAGAGGCTCTAAAGCATGGGTGGTACGCCAAGGCAAGTAGACCGAAATCCATCTGCATCTACTACTAATCATCCACCTTGAGATATCTATCCAGAACATCTCGCTGGTATTAAGTTGCGAGTCCCACCCAAAGTGTAAACTCAAAGAAACAGACAACTACATTAAAAGAACTTTGCGTAAAGTAAACAATCCTTGCACCCGCAAGTACAAGCACCGTTGTTTTCCCCCTTGTGGCAACAGCACATCCCCTAGACTCATGTTTCTGTCACTCAAGCTAGTCATCAGGGGGCATGAACCCACAATCAAGCATAACGCTCCCTCTTGGAGTTACTACCTACTACTCGGCCAAAGCAATAAACAGCAACGGAGAACATGCAAGAATTACTCAAGAACAAATATATAAAAGAGGTGATTCAAATATATTACTCAAACACAATATGAACATAATCTCATAATCCATCGGATCCCAGCAAACTCAGCAGAGAAACAGCATAAAGATTACATATGTGCCTCGATCATGTAGGGCAGCTCACGAGGTCTAATCCATGAAGAAGAAAGAGGGGAGGAGAACATCACATAGGTACTGGTCATGGACCCATGGTCCAAGGGGGACTACTCACGACTCATCCGGGAGGCGTCCATGGTGGTGGAGAAGCTCCCGGTGGTGGTTCTCCCCTCCGGCAGGGTGCCGGGAAGAGTTCTACTGATGCTCCCGATCTTGGAAGCGTTGCGGCGGCGGAACAGAGGCGAGATCGCGAAAAAGGGTTCCGTCCTCGAGGGTTTCGGGACACGAGGAATATATATGCGAAGGGGGGTCACCAGAGGCGGAGAGGGGGCCCGAGGCGCCCCCCTGGCGCGGCCAGGGGTGGGGCCGCGCCGGGTGGCCGCCTGGGCCACCCCTGGCTCCCCTCTGGCCCCACTTTGGTTTTTCTCGAAGCTTCCTGTACGCTGATTTTTCCTGTATTTTTCCCGGAATTTTTGGAGCACTTTTAATATGGGGGAAATCTGAAATAGAAAAACAGTAGAAAACAGGAACTGGCACTGTGGTGCACTGAGTTAATAGGTTAGTCCAAATATGATCAAAAGTGTATGGAAGTGCATAAATATCATAGCAATATCACACAAAAGAAGCATGGAGCAAGCAGAAATTATAGATACGTTTTGGACGTATCAACATCCCCAAGCTTAATTCCTGCTCGTCCTCGAGTAGGTAAATGATAACAAGCATAATTTCTGTGGTGACATGCTACCAACTGATACGTCCAAAACGTATCTATAATTTCTGCTTGCTCCATGCCTCTTTTGGGTGATATTGCTATGATATTTATACACTTGCATACACTTTTGATCATATTAGGACTAACCTATTAACTGAGTGCACCCCAGTGCCAGTTTCTGTTTTCGGCTATTTTTGTATTTCAGGTTTTCCCATTACGAAAACTGCCAGAAAAATCCCGGAAAAATTATATAAAAAATCAGCGTTCCAGAAGCTTCCCGGCACCCGAAGTACAGCCGGAGGGGGGCCACCAGGGCTCCAGGCGCCCTGGTGGCTCGGCCCCCCTCCTGGCCACGCCGGGGGGCGCCTGGGCCCCCCAGGCCTCCGCTGATGCCCCCCTTTGGCATATATTTATATCGTGTCCCGAAACCCTCGAGACGAGAACCCTTTTTCACGATCTCATCTCTGTTCCGCCGCCGCCGCGCTTCCAAGATCGGGAGCACCAGGAGAACTCTTCCCGGCACCCTGCCGGAGGGGGGATCACCACCGGGAGCTTCTCCACCACCATGGACGCCTCCCGGATGAGTTGTGAGTAGTCTCCCTTGGACCATGGGTCCATGACCAGTAGCTATGTGATGTTCTCCTCCCGTTCTTGTGCTTCACTAATTAGTCCTCGTGAGCTGCCCTACATGATCGAGGCACATATGTAATCTTTATGCTGTTGCTATGATGAGTTTGCTGGGATCCGATGAATTGTGAGATTATGTTCAGATTGTGTTTGAGTAATATATTTGATCTACCTCTTTTATATTTATGTTCGTAAGTAATTCTTGCATGTTCTCCGTTGCTACTTATTGCTTTGGCCAAGTAGTAGGTAGTGACTCCAAGAGGGAACGTTATGCTCGATTGTGGGTTCATGCCCCTCGATGACTAGCTTGAGTGACAGAAACATGAGTCTAGGGGATGTGTTGTTGCCACAAGGGGGAAAACAACGGTGCTTGTGCCCGCGGGTGCAAGGATTGTTTACTTTACGCAAAGTTCTTTTAATGCAGTTGTCTGTTGCTTTGAGTTTACACTATGGGTGGGACTCGCAACTTAATACCAGTGAGATGTTCTGGATAGATATCTCAAGGTGGATGATTAGTAGTAGATGCAGATGGATTTCGGTCTACTTGCCTTGGCGTACCGCCCATGCTTTGAACCTCTACCTTTCTTGCAACATAGTTAGCATTGGTTTGCGCACATGGTTCTGTCAATTGCCCAGTTGTAATTCGTTTACCTCACATAGTTGTTTTATCGTCTTTTGGGAGAGAGACATCACTAGTGAACATCATGGGACCCCGGTCCATATTACCATCACTGATCACATCCGCTATTTACTTTCCGCTTTTTACTTACTATTGCAGCAATACCTATCACTATTATCACTTGCGTTTGATCCTTTGTAAACGACAAGGCCGGAGGGATTGACAACCTCTCTGTACTCGTTGGGAGCAAAGTTATTTGTATCTGTGTGCAGGTCCGCGTTGATTGCTAATATCTGGTGCCGTTAGCAGTTGACACCTTCTTGTTGAAACTGGGAGTCTCAGGGGAAATCGATCCTTGGTATCTTTGCCATGGGAAAACTACCGCTACACTGCATCTCAAACCTTCCACTTGGGGTAACCAACGAGGGGCGAGAAGCCATCAAACAAAGTTTTCTGGCGCCGTTGCCGGGGACTCCACTCTTCAGGATAGGGGAGTTGCACGCTATCTTTTACCTTTGCTTTTTAGTCTTGTTAGTTTACCTTTCAGTTTTTTGCTTTAGTATCTTTTATCGAAAATCACAAAAATAGTTATCTTGTTTGCTTGCTACTATGGGATCCACCGAGAACACCAAGTTGTGTGACTTCACTAGTCACAACAATGATGACTTTATCTGCACACCTATCACTACACCTGCCACTTCAGCACCTTCGTATGAAATTAAACCTGCTTTACTGAACCTAGTTATGAAAGATCAATTCTCCGGTGCTGGAGATGATGCTGCTTTACACTTAAACAACTTTGTTGAACTTTGTGATATGCAAAAGTACCAAGAAATAGATGGTAATATTGTTAAGCTTAAGCTTTTTCCTTTCTCCTTGAGAGGAGGAGCTAAAATTTGGTTTCAGTCTTTGCCTAGAAATAGCATAGATTCATGGGACAAGTGCAAAGATGCTTTTATTGGAAAATACTATCCACCTGCTAAAATTATCCAACTAAGAAGTAACATAATGAATTTTAAACAATTGGATAATTAACACGTTGCCCAAGCTTGGGAACGTATGAAATCTCTTGTCAAGAACTGCCCTACTCATGGTTTGACTACTTGGATGGTTATCCAAACTTTTTATGCAGGCTTGAACTTTACCTCGCGGAACTTGTTCGATTCAGCCGCGGGAGGAACCTTTATGTCAACTACACTTGGTGCTGCCACGAAGCTTCTCGATGAGATGATGACCAACTATTCCCAATGGCACACCGAACGCGCTCCAACAGGTAGGAAGGTAAACTCTGTCGAGGAGATTTCCTCCCTAAATGAAAAAGTTGACTTGATCATGTCTCTACTTTCGAAGCAATCTTCTGTTGATCCTCGTGATGTTCCTTTAAATTTTTCGATTGCTCAAGAACAAGTAGATGTGAACTTTATCTCTAGAAACAATTTTAATAACATGCTTATAGGAGTAATTTTGGTAGCAATCCTAGACCGTTACCCACTAATTCTTATGGGAACAACAATGCTTATCCTAGCACCAAGAACTCCAATACTGAACTAGAGATTATGCTTAAAGATTTCATCACTACCCAAAAAGCCTTTAATAAGAGTGTAGAAGAAAAACTAGCCAAACTAGATAATCTCTCTTCGAAGGTAGACAATTTAGCCCATGAGGTAGAATTGCTTAAAATTAGAACTTCTCCTCTTGAGGAGAGGAAGGTCACTCCTATGAATGCTATTCAAGTGCAAATTAATGAAAACATTAGGATGATGGCTAAACTTAAAGAGAGATGGGCTATAGAAAGGGAGGAAGAAGATAGAATTAAGAGCCTTCCTACCCACCACACTGTTGCTACTATCCAAGTTGTTGAGGATATCCAAACTCTTAGCACCCAATGCACTCCTGGTCCCATTGGACCTATTAATGGTGATGCTATGACTATAGAAACTACCAAACAAGTGAACCTAAAGGACACCACTACCACCTTACTTAGTAGTAGTGACCTTGATTTTGATAATTGCACTCTTACCGAAGTTATTGATTTCCTTCATAAGATGTCTAGAGATCCCCGCACTAGCACGATTAACCTTGCCTTCACAGAGCATATCACTAATGCTCTTATCAAAGCTAGGGAGGAGAAACTTAGAGTAGAAGCCTCCATACCTAGAAAGCTAGAAGATGGTTGGGATCCTATGATTAAAATTAAGTTGAATAACTTCTCTTGCTATGCTTTATGTGATGTTGGTGCTAGTACCTCTGTTATGCCCAAAAGAATATATGATATGCTTAAATTGAAACCTTTTGATTCTTGTTCTTTTGGTGTTCGTCTTGTTGATTCTTCCATAAAGAAACCTTTGGGGGGGATCGACGATGTTCTTATCGTTGTCAATGACAATTACGTTCCTGTTGATTTTACTATTATGGATATTGAATGTGAACCTTCTTGTCCAATTATTTTGGGACGTCCGTTTCTAGACACCGTTGGTGCTATCATTGACATGAAAGAGGGGAATATAAGATTCCAATTTCCTCTCAAGAAAGGGATGGAACACTTCCCTCGAAAGAAGGTTAAGTTACCTTTTGAGTCCGTTATACAGGCTAGCTATTCTTTCACTCTTGATAAAACTTGATCTCTATGCATTATGCCTACCTTAAAGGCATAAAAGAAAGCGCTTTTGGGAGGCAGCACAATAAATAAAATTTTATTTTGTTTTTGTTGTGTCTTGATGTTGTTACTACAGTAGCATCATCATTGTATCTTTACTTTTCAATTTAGTGCCAAGTGTAGCCTCTGATTGCAAGAAAGTTCAAAAGTTGTGACGTGCTGTCCAGGAAACAGATTCTGTCCTTGGATAGAAAAATTCGTATAAAATCACCAGATCATCTTTTTGGTCTGAAATTTTTCTACAGCGTGCTCTATATAATTTTCTTTCGTGCGTCTGTTCTGAGTTTTTTGATTAGAGTTGCAGAAGTGCCCCGAAAAAATCATTTACTACCTGCTGTTCTGTTTTTTACAGATTCTGTCCTGTTTTGCCTTTCCTTCATTTTGCAAACCTTGAGCTTGCTTTTTCTTTGCAAAAAACCTTTTGGCAATCTTGAGAAATAGTAGACCTTCAAGAATATCCTTATTTCCAGCAAGGAACAATTATTTTATTAAGGGTACTAACCTCGCTAATCAGATTATGATGAGTTATGTATGAAGGGAGTTTTCAAGTGTGCGAGGGAAGATGATAAAAAGATTCAGGAGTGTCAAACGCTCAAGCTTGGGGATGCCCCCATGCACCCCCAAGAAATATTCAAGGAGACTCAAGCGTCTAAGCTTGGGGATGCCCCCGTGCATCCCCTTCTCCATCAACATTATCAGTTCGTCTTTTGTTCCACTATATTTTTATCACTTCATGTGTTATGTGCTATGCTTGGAGCGTCTTGCTTTTAGTTCCCTTTTTAGTTTTTTTAGCTTTTCATAACGAGTCGGAACTCAGCTTTTTTTGTGTGGGAGAGAAACACGCTCCACTTCTACCTAGAACATAACATAGAAATTTCATGTATATCTTTGCTGTGTGTGTTCTTTGTCTTTCAATAGCTACTATCATGCTTAGCTCTTAGTTTTCATGCTTATCTTTTTAAAGAGCTTTTGTTTAGTTGGTTGCTTGAACTCTCTTTAGTTATCATGCTTATCTTATTAAGAGAGAGTTTGCTTCTGTTGCATTGGTTGATATGTCTATGATAAAAATGCTACGTGCATAATGGTGCTTAGTAGTTCATGTTTTCTTATAGTTAGTCTCAAATAGATGGGGGGTTCCCAATGTGTTATTGGAGTACCAACATGATTTGTTTGCCTATGATGTGGTATGGTTTAGTAATATCTTCCTTCGAGAATTTATTTTGATTGACTTGGCATATGCTCACGCATATTTAAGACTATAAAGAAAGTCTGTCAAGCCTTGATGTTCTTTTATTTCTGAGTAGCGATATAACTCCCATGCCTGATTCAATGTTGCTTTGTCGCTCTGCATGATTATGACCGTCATTGCTCTTTTAGTTGGTCGCTCCCAGTCTTTTGCTAACCTCCACCTGTACTAAGCGGACTGACTGCTTGTGCATCCAAATTCTTTTAAACCAGTTATGCCATATGAGTCCACCATACCTTCCTACATGGTATTTACCTGCCATTCCTAACGGAGACTTGCATGTACCATCTCGAAATTATTCAAAAAAATGCATTCCTATTTTGTGCCTCTGTTTTAAGTTCATGAGGAAGTAGTAGTTAATTCATGATCTTTTTAAGTTGGACAAGCTTCACCCCGGGATTGCATGTATAATGTGCAAACCCATAATACGAGAAGGAACTGGCAAAGAGTGCGCCCGGCTCAAAATAATATAACAAACAAACCCTCCTTCACGCTTTGTTCATGAGAAATCAGAAAACTTTGGCAGTGATAAACAAAGGAGATTAAGAGGATGTGATCGTCCTCATTCGGGAGCCGTTCCTCGAAACTTGTCCATCTCAAGAAGTGATTGAGTTGTCTGCTAGCATTCGTTGACGGAACATGCATAATCTAAAAATAATAATTATTACCTCTGTTTTTAAAACCAAGAGCTCTGGTACATGTTTTGTCTTTGTTTCCGACTACGGGTTTTCAACCTTGCCAACAAAAGCCACGGTTCGAGAGTCTCCACCTTCTTTTAAAGCACCAACTACTGAGAGCATGATTATCATTCTGAGTGTAATGTGCATTGTCCCAAAGTAGCATTGTCTTTTGCATGATTGTGATATTGTTTATTTTGAAATCATTGTATCTAGTCATCACTTAATCCTTGGAGGTGCCCCTGCATTTATGTTTTGCTTCACTAAAGGGGGCAAGCGAGATATCACTTTATCATATTTGCACACCATGCTCATTACAAATCTATTTGATGTTTCAGTATCATGTTGTAAAACTTTCAGTTCTTTGTGATTCTCTCATGAGGCAACTTAATTACTACAGATTCATTGTCTCAGTAAGCTTTTGTCATGTGACTATGAAAAAGTCCTATATGGTTAATAGCATGTCACCACAGAAATTATTCTTGTTATCATTTACCTACTCGAGGACGAGCAGGAATTAAGCTTGGGGATGTTGATACGTCCAAAACGTATCTATAATTTCTGCTTGCTCCATGCCTCTTTTGGGTGATATTGCTATGATATTTATACACTTCCATACACTTTCGATCATATTTGGACTAACCTATTAACTCAGTGCACCCCAGTGCCAGTTTCTGTTTTCGGCTGTTTTTGTATTTCAGGTTTTCCCATTACGAAAACTGCCAGAAAAATCCCGGAAAATTTATATAAAAAATCAGCGTTCCAGAAGCTTCCCGGCACCCGAAGTACAACCGGAGGGGGGCCACCAGGGCTCCAGGCGCCCTGGTGGCGCGGCCCCCCTCCTGTCCGCGCCGGGGGGGGGGGCGCCTGGGCCCCCCAGGCCTCCGCTAATGCCCCCCTTTGGCATATATTTATATCGTGTCCCAAAACCCTCGAGATGAGAACCCTTTTTCGTGATCTCATCTCTGTTCCGCCGCCGCCGCGCTTCCAAGATCGGGAGCACCAGGAGAACTCTTCCCGGCACCCTACCGGAGGGGAGGATCACCACCGGGAGCTTCTCCACCACCATGGACGCCTCCCGGATGAGTTGTGAGTAGTCTCCCTTGGACCATGGGTCCATGACCAGTAGCTCTGTGATGTTCTCCTCCCGTTCTTGTGCTTCACTAATTAGTCCTCGTGAGCTGCCCTACATGATCGAGGCACATATGTAATCCTTATGCTGTTGCTATGATGAGTTTGCTGGGATCCGATGAATTGTGAGATTATGTTCAGATTGTGTTTGAGTAATATATTTGATCTACCTCTTTTATATTTATGTTCGTAAGTAATTCTTGCATGTTCTCCGTTGCTATTTATTGCTTTGGCCAAGTAGTAGGTAGTGACTCCAAGAGGGAACGTTATGCTCGATTGTGGGTTCATGCCCCTCGATGACTAGCTTGAGTGACAGAAACATGAGTTTAGGGGATGTGCTGTTGCCACAAGGGGGAAAACAACGGTGCTTGTGCCCGCGGGTGCAAGGATTGTTTACTTTACGCAAAGTTCTTTTAATGCAGTTGTCTGTTGCTTTGAGTTTACACTATGGGTGGGACTCGCAACTTAATACCAGCGAGATGTTCTGGATAGATATCTCAAGGTGGATGATTAGTAGTAGATGCAGATGGATTTCGGTCTACTTACCTTGGCGTACCGCACATGCTTTGAACCTCTACCTTTCTTGCAACATAGTCAGCATTGGTTTGCGCACATGGTTCTGTCAATTGCCCAGCTGTAATTCGTTTACCTCATATAGCTGTTTTATCGTCTTTTAGGAGAGAGACATCATTAGTGAACATCATGGGACCCCGGTCCATATTACCATCACTGATCACATCCGCTATTTACTTTCCGATTTTTACTTACTATTGCAGCAATACCTATCACTATTATCACTTGCGTTTGATCCTTTGTAAACGACAAGGCCGGAGGGATTGACAACCTCTCTGTACTCGTTGGGAGCAAAGTTATTTGTATCTGTGTGCAGGTCCGCGTTGATTGCTAATATCTGGCGCCGTTAGCAGTTGACACCTTCTTGTTGAAACTGGGAGTCTCAGGGGAAATCGATCCTTGGTATCTTTGCCAAGGGAAAACTACCGCTACACTGCATCTCAAACCTTCCACTTGGGTTAACCAACGAGGGGCGAGAAGCCATCACCAACCATATAAGAACTTTTTAAGTAAAGCAATCAAGGCATGTAATTCAATTCAAGTCATAACAAGCAAGAGTCTATATTAGCATTGTAACAAGTGACATAAGAACATAAAGGTGCAAGAGCTCTCGTTGTCCGTGACTCGAATGTCTCCAAATGTTGTTTGCGTGCAAGAAAGGGGATAGGGATATACGAGAGAGTAAAACATAGTTTTTGTATTGTTGAGAACTTAATCTACTAAAGTTTCACACTTGGTCTTCTTTGGAATCTTATCTTGACTCATCCCCAGACCAACAGCCAGGTACAAGTCAAAATGATCCACTCCCTTTCGATATTTTGAGCACTCATGCAATGGATGAGCGTAAGCAAGAAAGTCGACACTTAGGATGGCAAAAAGAGAAAAATGATGGAGGGGGAAGACAAAAAAGGTGTGAAAGGCTCACATCAATGAGGACAATCATCGGCGAGAGAAAGCCAAATGATAGATATGATGTGAGGAGTAGGGATTGCCATGCAACAGATGCACATATGAGCTAAGGTAAGCTCTCCAATGGAACTAGTGGGGGTGCATCCAACTTGCTTGCTCAAGAAGACCTAGAGCTCTTTTGAGGAGGCTCATCATTGGAATATACAAGCCAAGTTCTATAGTGTGAAGGTCCCCACATAGCTATATGCATAAATGATAATCTCTATGGAGTACAAGGTATAAGATGGAGTACGAGTGTGGATCTCTCAAAAGAAATAGTAGTGTGCCCCCTTCTCTCTTTTTATTTCTTTTTCTCTTTTTTTTTATTTTTTTTTATTTTTTGTGGCTTCAATGGCTCTTTCTATTTAACTCTCATTTGTCCTCTTTGGGATCTTTTGATTTGTCCTCTTTGGGATCTTTTCCTCACTTTAGGGGCAACACTCTATATATTACAAGAAGTATAGAAGATCTTTCACACTTTACAAAAGTACTCAACATAAAGAAAATGAAACTATCATGATGTATGCAAATGTATGCCTCTGCCAGTGTAGCAGGATATGCAATGATACTAGCGCGTCATGTAGCAATGATTAGGGCAAGGCCCAACTAGCATGCGGCTCATCGATCAAGCAAAAAGCATGTATGACATGAAGATCAAGTCATGAGAAGATGGATGTTGCATGGCAATGTATCTCGGAAAGGCTATGGAAATGCCTTGATAGGTAGGTGTGGTGGCTGTTTTGAGGAAGGATATAATGAGGCTTATGATGATAGAGCGTATCGTGCCAAGGATTTGGATGCACCGGTGAAGTATGCGCCAACTCTCGAGGTGAGAAAGGGCAATGCACGGTACCGAAGAGGCTAGAAAAATATAGATAGGTGGATGTGTCAACTTTCGAATACTCACATTAGTCCGAAGAACCATGCACTTATTATCGGTAACTCTCAATCTAATTAGGAGGTTCACAAAGAGACAAGTACCCCGAGGAGGAGTGTATGGGGGTTTGGTTATCCTTGCGCATCCTCGGCTCATGGTACGTGAGTGTACTCTAATATTCGATCCCTCCAAAGATTAGTGATCCATTTAGTAGCTAAAGTTCTCAACTGTTTTGTAGGTTTTCAAAAATAAACACGGATTGCCCCAAATACGACATCTATCACTAATAGGCTAAAGCTCTTGACACCAAAAGTTCAGACATTACTCATGGCAATACCTCAAAACTATTGCAAGTTACTACTAAAATTAAATAGCAACCTCAGTTACCTACTTTAAGTCAAGACACACAACTCAGTGCAACAGGCAAACTCTCTTAACAAGATAAACATGAAAACTCAAGAGAATTCAGCAACCAACTAAACAAAAGCTCTTTAAAAAGAAAAGCATGAAAACTAAGAGCTAAACATGACAACAGCTATGGAAAGACAAAGAACACACACAGCAAAGATAAGCATGAAAATCCTATGTTGTGTTCTAGGTTGAAGTGGAGCGTGTTTCTCGCCCACACAAAGAAAGTTGGGTTCTAACTTGTTATGAACAGCAAGCAAAGCTAAAGAAAACTAAAAAGGAAACTAAGAGAAAGACGCTCCAAGCAT
The DNA here is from genome assembly GCA_902687465.1 of Secale cereale. Classification (NCBI taxonomy): domain Eukaryota; kingdom Viridiplantae; phylum Streptophyta; class Magnoliopsida; order Poales; family Poaceae; genus Secale; species Secale cereale. The sequence goes on along the minus strand of LR738711.1, from coordinate 827,848,945 downwards.
AGCACATAACGCATGAAGTGATTAAAATATAGTGGAACGAAAGACGAACTGATAATTGTTGATGGAGAAGGGGATGCACGGGGGCATCCCCAAGCTTAGACGCTTGAGTCTTCTTGAATATTTCTTGGGGGTGCACGGGGGCATCCCCAAGCTTGAGTGTTTGACCCTCCTGAATCTTCTTTTATCATCTTCCCTCGCACACTTGAAAACTCCCTTCATACATAACTCATCATAATCTGATTAGCGAGGTTAGTACCCACAATAAAATAATTTTCCCTACTGGAAATAAAGATAATCTTGAAGAGCTACTGTTTCTCAAGATTGCCAAAAGGTTTTTGCAAAGAAAAAGCAAGCTCAAGGTCCGCAAAACGAAGAAAAGGCAAAACAGGACCGGATCTGTGAAAAACAGACCAGCAGGTAGTAAATAATTTTTTCGGGGCACTTCTGCAACTCAAATCAAAAAACTCAGAACAGACGCTCGAAAGCCAATTGTATAGAGCACGCTGTCAAAACAATTTAGATCAAAAAGATGATCTGGTGATTTTATACGAATTTTTCTGTCCAAGGACAGAATCTGTTTCCTGGACAGCAAGTCACAACTTTTGAACTTTCTTGCAATCGGAGGCTAAACTTGGCACAAAGCTGAAAAGAAAAGATACAATGATGATGCTACTGTAGTAACAAACATCAAGACACAACAAAAGCAAAATAAAACCTAATTCGTTGTGGGCTGCCTCCCAAAAGCGCTTTCTTTTATGCCTTTAAGCTAGGCATGATGCAAAAAGAGAAGATCAAGTTTTATCAAGAGTAAGAGAGTAGCTAGCCCGTGTAATGGACTCAAAAGGCAACTTAATCTTCTTTCTAGGGAAGTGTTCCATCCCTTTCCTGAGAGGGAATTGGAATTTTATATTCCCCTCTTTCATGTCAATGATAGCACCAACGGTGCGAAGAAAAGGACGTCCCAAAATAATTGGACAAGAAGGTTCACATTCAATATCCATAATAGTAAAATCAACGGGAACATAATTGTCATTGACAATGATAAGAACATCGTCGATCTTCCCCAAAGGTTTCTTTACGGAAGAATCAACAAGACGAACACCGAAAGAACAAGGATCAAAAGGTTTCAATTTAAGCATATCATACATTCTTTTGGGCATAACGGAGGTACTAGCTCCAACATCACATAAAGCATAGCAAGAGAAGTTATTCAACTTAATTTTAATCATAGGATCCCAACCATCTTCTAGCTTTCTAGGTATGGAGGCTTCTACCCTAAGTTTCTCCTCCCTAGCTTTGATGAGAGCATTAGTGATATGCTCCGTGAAGGCAAGGTTAAGTGTGCTAGTGTGGGGATTTCTAGACATCTTGTGAAGAAAACCAATAACTTCAGAAAGGGTGCAATTATCAAAATCAAGATCACTACTATCAAGTAAAGTGGTAGTGGTGTCCTTTAGGCTCACTTGTTTGGTAGCTTCTATGGTCATGGGAGTTTCTTCTTTTACGGTTGAGGTCATAGCATCACCATTAATAGGTCCAATGGGACTAGGAGTGCATTGGGTCCTAAGAGTTTGGATATCCTCAACAACTTGGATAGTAGCAACAGTGTGGTGGGTAGGAAGGCTCTTAATTCTATCTTCTTCCTCCTTTTCTCTAGCCCATCTCTCTTTAAGTTTAGCCATCATCCTAATGCTTTCATTAATTTGCACTTGAATAGCATTCATAGGAGTGGTCTTCCTCTCCTCAAGAGGAGAAGTTCTAATTTTAAGCAACTCTACCTCATGGGCTAAATTGTCTACCTTCGAAGAGAGATTATCTAGTTTGGCTAGTTTCTCTTCTACACTCTTATTGAAGGCTTTTTGGGTAGTGATGAAGTCTCTAAGCATAATCTCTAGTTCAGAAGTGGAGTTCCTGGTGCTAGGATAAGTATTGTTGTTCCCATAGGAATTAGAGGGGAACAGTCTAGGGTTGCTACCAAAATTACTCCTATAAGCATTGTTATTGAAATTGTTTCTAGAGATAAAGTTCACATCTACTTGATCTTGAGCAATCAAAGAATTTAAAGGAACATCATGAGGATCAATAGAAGATTGCTTGGAAAGTAGAGACATGATCAAGTCAACTTTTTCATTTAGGGAGGAAATCTCCTCGACAGAGTTTACCTTCCTACCTGTTGGAGCGCGTTCGGTGTGCCATTGGGAATAATTGGTCATCATCTTGTCGAGAAGCTTCGTGGCAGCACCAAGTGTAGTTGACATAAAGGTTCCTCCCGCGGCCGAATCTAACAAGTTCCGCGAGGTAAAGTTCAATCCTGCATAAAAAGTTTGGATAACCATCCAAGTAGTCAAACCATGAGTAGGGCAGTTCTTGACAAGAGATTTCATGCGTTCCCAAGCTTGGGCAACGTGTTCATTATCCAATTGTTTAAAATTCATTATGTTACTCCTTAGTTGGATAATTTTAGCAGGGGGATAGTAATTCCCAATAAAGGCATCCTTGCACTTGTCCCAAGAATCTATACTATTCCTAGGCAAGGATTGAAACCAGATTTTAGCTCCTCCTCTCAAGGAGAAAGGAAAAAGCTTAAGCTTAACAATATCACCATCTACTTCTTTGTACTTTTGCATATCACAGAGCTCAACAAAATTATTTAAGTGCAAAGCAGCATCATCTCCAGCACCGGAGAATTGATCTTTCATAACTAGGTTCAGTAAAACAGGTTTAATCTCATAAGAAGGTGCTGAAGTGGCAGGTGTAGCAATAGGCGTGCAGATAAAGTCATTGTTGTTATGACTAGTGAAGTCACACAACTTGGTGTTCTCGGTGGAACCCATAGCAACAGCAAGCAAGATAACTATTTTTGTGATTTTTGGTAAGGGACACTAAAGCAAAAACTGCAAGGTAAACTAACAGGACTAAAAAGCAAAGATAAAAGATAGCGTGCAACTCCCCTATCTTGAAGAGTGGAGTCCCCGGCAACGACGCCAGAAACTTTGCATGATGGCTTCTCGCCCCTCGTTGGTTACCCAAGTGGAAGGTTTGAGATGTACCGTAACGGCAAGTTTCCCTTGGCAAAGATACCAAGGATCGAATCCCGTGAGACTCCGAGGGTCGACAAGAAGGTGTCAATGGCGCCAGAAACTTAGCGGTTGACAGGACCTGCACACAGATACAAATAACTTTGCTCCCAACGAGTACAGAGAGGTTGTCAATCCCTCCGGCCTTGTTGTTTACAAAGGATCAAACACAAGAGATAACAATGATAGCTATGACTGCAACTAGGAAATAAGAACAAGAAGTAAATATAAGGTGTGATCAATGGTGGTAATATGGATCGGGGTCCCATGATGTTCACTAGTGATGTCTCTCTCCCAAAATACGATAAAACAACAAAGCGAGGTAAACAAATTACAGCTGGGCAATTGACAGGATTATGTGTGCAAACCAATGCTAACTATGCTGCAAAGAAAGGTAGAGGCTCTAAAGCATGGGCGGTACGCCAAGGCAAGTAGACCGAAATCCATCTGCATCTACTACTAATCATCCACCTTGAGATATCTATCCAGAACATCTCGCTGGTATTAAGTTGCGAGTCCCACCCAAAGTGTAAACTCAAAGCAACAGACAACTGCATTAAAAGAACTTTGCGTAAAGTAAACAATCCTTGCACCCACAAGTACAAGCACCGTTGTTTTCCCCCTTGTGGCAACAGCACATCCCCTAGACTCATGTTTCTGTCACTCAAGCTAGTCATCAGGGGGCATGAAACCACAATCAAGCATAACGCTCCCTCTTGGAGTTACTACCTACTACTCGGCCAAAGCAATAAACAGCAACGGAGAACATGCAAGAATTACTCAAGAACAAATATATAAAAGAGGTGAATCAAATATATTACTCAAACACAATCTGAACATAATCTCATAATCCATCGGATCCCAGCAAACTCAGCAGAGCAACAGCATAAAGATTACATATGTGCCTCGATCATGTAGGGCAGCTCACGAGGTCTAATCCATGAAGAAGAAAGAGGGGAGGAGAACATCACATAGGTACTGGTCATGGACCCATGGTCCAAGGGGGACTACTCACGACTCATCCGGGAGGCGTCCATGGTGGTGGAGAAGCTCCCGGTGGTGGTTCTCCCCTCCGGCAGGGTGCCGGGAAGAGTTCTCCTGATGCTCCCGATCTTGGAAGCGTTGCAGCGGCGGAACAGAGGCGAGATCGCGAAAAAGGGTTCCGTCCTCGAGGGTTTCGGGACGCGGGGAATATATATGCGAAGGGGGGGTCACTAGAGGCGGAGAGGGGGCCCCAGGCGCCCCCTTGGCGCGACCAGGGGTGGGGCTGCGCCGGGTGGCCGCCTGGTCCACCCCTAGCTCCCCTCTGGCCCCACTTTGGTTTTTCTCGAAGCTTCCTGTACGCTGATTTTTCCTATATTTTTCCCGGAATTTTTGGAGCACTTTTAATATGGGGGAAATCTGAAATAGAAAAACAGCAGAAAACAGGAACTGGCACTGTGGTGCACTGAGTTAATAGGTTAGTCCAAATATGATCAAAAGTGTATGGAAGTGCATAAATATCATAGCAATATCACACAAAAGAAGCATGGAGCAAGCAGAAATTATAGATACGTTTTGGACGTATCACTTAGAACCGGGACTTCAACGACGTTTTGAACGTCATGGAGCATATGAGATGTTCCAGGAGTTGAAGTTGATATTTGAAGCAAATGCCCAGATTGAGAAATATGGGATTTCCAATAAGTTCTACAGCTGTAAGATGGAGGAGAACAATTTATCAGTGAACACTTGCTCAGAATGTCTAGGTACTACAATCATATGACTCAACTTGGATGCAAAGTTGACGAAGATAGTGTTATAGATAGAGTTCTTCAATCACTGCCACCAAGATATAAAGGTTTTGTGATGAACTATAACATGCAAGGGATGCAGAAGACAATTCCCGAGCTCTTCGCTATGCTCAAAGCTGCGGAGGTAGAAATCAAAAAGGAGCATCAAGTGTTGATGGTTAACAATACCACTAGTTTCAAGAAAAAGGGCAAGGGAAAGAAGGGGAACTTCAAGAAGAATATCAAGACAGTTGCTACTCCCGCGAAGAAACCCAAGTCTGGAGCCAAGCCTGAAACTGAGTGCTTCTACTTCAAAGGGACTGGACACTGGAAGCGGAACTGCCCCAACTATTTGGCGGATAAGAAGGATGGCAAGGTGAACAAAGGTATATGTGATATACATGTTATTGATGTGTACCTTACTAATGCTCATAGTAGTACCTGGGTATTTGATACCGGTTCGGTTGCTAATATTTGTAACTCGAAACAGGGACTACTGATTAAATGAAGATTAGCTAAGGACGAGGTGACGATGCGCTTGGGAAATGGTTCCAAAGTCGATGTGATCGCCGTCGGCACGCTACCTCTACATCTACCTTCGGGATTAGTTTTAGACCCGAATAATTGTTATTTGGTACCGGCGTTAAGCATGAACATTATATCTGGATCTTGTTTGTTGCGAGACGGTTATTCATTTAAATCTGAGAATAATGGTTGTTCTATTTTTATGCATAATATCTTTTATGGTTATGCACCCTTGAAGAGTGGTGTATTCTTGTTGGATCTCGATTGTAGTGATACACATATTCATAATATTGAAGCCAAAAGATGCAAGGTTAATAATGATAGAGCAACTTATTTGTGGCACTGCCGTTTAGGTCATATTGGTGTAAAACGCATGAAGAAACTCCATAGTGATGGACTTTTGGAATCACTTGGTGCTTGCGAACCATGCCTCATGGGCAAGATGACTAAAACTCCGTTCTCCGGAACAATGGAGCGAGCAACAGATTTGTTGGAAATCATACATACTGATGTATGTGGACCAATGAGTGTTGACGCCCGCGGTGGGTATCGTTATTTTTTGACCTTCACTGATGATTTGAGCAGATATGGGTATATCTATTTGATGAAACACAAGTTTGAAACATTTGAAAAGTTCAAAGAATTTCAGAGTGAAGTAGAAAATCATCATAACAAGAAAATAAGTTTCTACAATCTGACCGTGGAGGTGAATATTTGAGTTACGAGTTTGGTCTTCATTTGAAACAATGTGGAATAGTTTCACAACTCACGCCACCCTGAACACCATATCGTAATGGTGTGTCCGAACATCGTAACCGTACTTTATTAGATATGGTGCGGTCTATGATGTCTCTTACCGATTTACCACTATCGTTTTCGGGATATGCTTTAGAGACAGCTATATTCACGTTAAATAGGGCACCATCAAAATCCGTTGAGATGACGCCTTATGAATTGTGGTTTGGCAAGAAACGAAAGTTGTCGTTTCTTAAAGTTTGGGGCTGCGATGCTTATGTGAAAAAGCTTCAACCGATAAGCTCAAACCCTAGTCGGAGAAATGTGTCTTCATAGGATACCCAAAAGAGACTGTTGGGTACACCTTCTATCACAGATCCTAAGGCAAGATATTCGTTGTTAAGAATGGATCCTTTCTAGAGAAGGAGTTTCTCTCGAAAGAAGTGGGTGGGAGGAAAGTGGAACTTGATGAGGTAATTGTACCTTCTCCCGAATTGGAAAGTAGTACATCACAGAAACTAGTTACAGTGATTCCTACACCAATTAGTGAGGAAGCGATGATGATCATGAAACTTCAGATCAAGTTTCTGCTGAACTTCGTAGATCAACCAGAGTACGTTCTGCACCAGAGTGGTACAGCAACCCAGTTCTGGAAGTCATGTTACTGGACCAAACCTATGAACTATGAGGAACCGATGATGAGCCCAGATTCCGCAAAATGGCTTGAGGCCATGAAATCTGAGATGGGATCCATGTATGAGAACAAAGTATGGACTTTGGTTGACTTGCCCGATGATCGGCAAGCCATCGAAAATAAATGGATCTTTAAGAAGAAGACCGACGCTGACGGTAATGTTACTGTTTATAAAGCTCGACTTGTTGCGAAAGGTTTTCGACAAGTTCAAGGAGTTGACTACGATGAGACTTTCTCACCCGTAGCGATGCTTAAGTCTGTCCGAATCATGTTAGCAATTGCCGCATTTTATGATTATGAAATCTGGCAAATGGATGTCAAAACTACATTCCTGAATGGATATCTCAAAGAAGAGTTGTATATGATGCAACCAGAAGGTTTTGTCGATCCTAAAGGTGCTAACAAAGTGTGCAAGCTCCAGCGATCCATCTATGGACTGGTGCAAGCATCTCGAAGTTGGAATATATGCTTTGATGAGGTGATCAAAGCATATGGTTTTATATAGACTTTTGGAGAAGCATGTATTTACAAGAAAGTGAGTGGGAGCTCTGTAGCATTTCTGATATTATATGTGGGTGACATATTGTTGATTGGAAATGATATAGAATTTCTGGATAGCATAAAAGGATACTTGAATAATAATTTTTCAATGAAAGACCTCGGTGAAGCTGCTTACATATTAGGCATCAAGATATATAGAGATAGATCAAGACGCTTAATTGGACTTTCACAAAGCACATACCTTGATAATTTTTTGAAGAAATTCATAATGGATCAGTCAAAGAAAGGGTTCTTGCCTGTGTTACAAGGTGTGAAGTTGAGTAAGACTCAATGCCCAACCACTGCAGATAGAGAGAAAATGGAAGTCATTCCCTATGCCTCAGCCATAGGATCTATCATGTATGCAATGATGTGTACCAGACCTGATGTGTGCCTTGCTATAAGTCTAGCAGGAAGGTACCAAAGTAATCTAGGAGTGGATCACTGGACAGCGGTCAAGAACATCCTGAAGTACCTAAAAAGGACAAAGGATATGTTTCTCGTATATGGAGGTGAAAAAGAGCTCGTCGTAAACGGTTACGTCGATGCAAGCTTTCACACTGATCTGGATGACTCAAAGTCACAAACCGGATATGTGTTTTTATTAAACGGTGGAGTTGTAAGTTGGTGCAATTGCAAGCAGAGCGTCATGGCGGGATCTACGTGTGAAGCGGAATACATAGCTACTTCGGAAGCAGCAAATGAAGGAGTCTGGATGAAGGAGTTCATATCCGATCTAGGTGTAATACCTAGTGCATCGGGTCCAATGAAAATCTTTTGTGACAACACTGGAGCAATAGCCTTGGCGAAGGAATCCAGGTTTCACAAGAGAACAAAGCACATCAAAAGGCGCTTCATTTCCATCCGCGATCTAGTCAAGGAGGGAGACATAGAGATTTGCAAGATACATACGGATGTGAATGCAGCAAACCCGTTGACTAAAGCCTCTTCCACGGGCAAAACATGATCAGCACCAAGACTCCATGGGTGTTAGGATCATTACTTTGTAATCTAGATTATTGAATCTAGTTCAAGTGGGAGACTGAAGGAAATATGCCCTGCAGGCAATAATAAAGATGTTATTTGCATTTCCTTATATCATTATAAATGTCTTTTATTCATGCTAGAATTGTATTAACCGAAAACTTAGTACATGTGTGAATACATAGACAAAACAGAGTGTCCCTAGTATGCCTCTACTAGACTAGTTCATTGATCAAAGATGGTTATGTTTCCTAGCCATAGACATGTTGTCATTTGATCAACGGGATCTCATCGTTAGGAGAATGATGTGATGGACAAGACCCATCCGTTAGCTTAGCACTATGATCGTTTAGTTTTACTGCTATTGCTTTCCTCATGACTTATACATGTTCCTATGACTATGAGATTATGCAACTCCCGAATACCGGAGGAACACCTTGTGTGCTATCAAACATCACAACGTAACTGGGTGATTATAAAGATGCTCTACAGGTGTCTCTGAAGGTGTTCGTGGGGTTGGCATAGATGAAGAATAGGATTTGTCACTCCGAGTGTCGGAGAGGTATCTTTGGGCCCTCTCGGTAATACACATCATAAGCCTTGCAAGCAAATGACTAATGAGTTAGTTACGGGATCATGTATTACGGAACGAGTAAAGAGACTTGCCGGGAACGAGATTGAACTAGGTATTGAGATACCGACGATCGAATTTCGGGCAAGTAACATACCGATGACAAAAGGAACAATGTATGTTGTTATGCGGTTTGACCGATAAAGATCTTTGTAGAATATGTAGGAGCCAATATGAGCATCCAGGTTCCGCTATTGGTTATTGAACAGAGATGAGTCTCAGTCATGTCTACATAGTTCTCGAACCCGTAGGGTCCGCATGCTTAACGTTTGATGACCATCGGTATTATGAGTTTATGAATTTTGATGTACCGAAGGTAGTTCGGAGTCCCGGATGAGATCACGGACATGACGAGGAGTCTCGGAATGTCCGAGACGTAAAGATTGATATATTGGACGACTATATTCGTACATCGGAAGTGTTCCGGAAAAGTTTCAGATTGAACCGGAGTGCCGGGGGGGTTACCGGAACCCCCCGGGGGAATATTGGGCCCTAGTGGGCTTTAGGGGAGACAAAGGGCAGCGGCCAGGAGGTGGCGCGCCCCCTCCCAAGGGGGAGTCCGAATTGGACTAGGGGAGGGGGCGCGGCCCCTGTTTCCCTCTCCCTCTCCCTCTCCTTCCTTCCCCCTCTCTCCTTCTTGGTGGACTCCTACTAGGAATAGGACTGGAATCCTATTCCTAGTAGGATTGCCTCTCTTGGCGCGCCATAGAGGGCTGGCCAGCCTCCCCCTTGATCCTTTATATACGGGGGCAGGGGGCACCCAAAGACACACAAGTTGATCTGTTGATCTCTCCCAACCGTGTGTGATGCCCCCTCCACAGAAACACACCTCGGTCATATCGTTGCAGCGCTTAGGCGAAGCCCTGCGACGGTAGCTTCATCATCTCCGTCACCACGCCATCGTGCTGACGAAAGTCTCCCACGAGGTTCTACTGGATCAAGAGCTCGTGGGACGCCATCAAGCTGAACGTGTGCTGAACGCGGAGGCTCCGTACGTTCGGTGCTTGATCGGTTGGATCACGAAGAAAGTTCAACTACATCAACTGCGTCACTAGACGCTTCCGCTCCCGGTCTACGAGGGTACATGGACATACTCTCCTCTCTCGTTGCTATGCATCTTGTAGATAGATCTTGCGTGATCGTAGGGATTTTTTTAAATACTGCGTTCCCCAACATCGGAAGTCACCTGAAGACTTACCACGAGTGATTGGGCGAGGTCTGTGTGACCTCAACTCAAGGGGAATACGGTGAGGACTTGGTGTCTTGGACTGTGTGTCTAGGACTGGGTGTCCGGGACTGTGTGTCCTCAGGTTTAAATACCTAGCCGCCCTAACCAGATGTACAATTGAGACAACAGTTGGAACTGGTCTAACAAATCATTGTCTTCACCAAGCTTACTGGTTCTATTTATTCAACTCTTTCATTTCCTCGTATCTGTGTTGTGTGCTTGTTCATATCTGTTTGAAGATTTTGACTGAAGACTTTCTCAATTTCCTCAGTTCTATTTCTTCAGTCTGTTTGCCTTCATCATGTGTTATCCTGTGTTTACGCTTTCTGTACTCTGTGTTTGTCTTCATTTCTTCATGATGAACATGCTTGTATTCTACTATGTTTACTTCTGAGTACTTATTCTCCTGCAAGTAGTTCTTCGCTAATGAATTTCCTCAACAGCAAATTCCTCAGTGAAGAATTCATAAAAATCTCCTATTCGCCGCCCCTCTAGTCGATATAACGCACTTTCAATTGGTATCAGAGCGAGGTACTGCCTTGTTCTGTGTGATTTTGGTTTAACCGCCTGGAGTTTTAGTTATGTCGACCACAGGTATGATCAAGATCTCAGCTGGGTGTCCTACCTTCGATGGGACGGACTACCCCTACTGGAAGAACAAGATGCAAATGCATCTTGAGGCAATTGATAGCGATCTCTGGTATGTTGTGGAAAATGGTGTTCCCTCGGTATCACCTTCTATGAATGCTGCTGATGTGAAGAGATTCAAGCAACTCGATTCTCAAGCGAAGAATATCATTTGTGGTCATCTGAGCAAAGGACAGTATGGAAGAGTGAGTGCTTTGGAAACTGCTAAGCTTATCTGGGATAGGCTGTCCAAAGTCAATGAAGGAGTCTCAACACAGCGTGACTCTCGAGTTGATGTTCTTCGCAATCTCTTCAATAGCTTTAAAAGACTTGACAAAGAAAATGTTCAGCAAACCTTCGATCGCCTCACTCACATCTCAAATAAACTTCAAGCACTTGGTACCACTGACATCACCGACCATGAGGTGGTGAAGAAATTGCTGAGATTGCTTGATTCCTCATTTGATACTCTGGCATTGATGGTTCAAGAGCGTGGTGACTACAAGTCACTTGATCCCGCTGATATCCTCGAAAGGCTAAACACTCATGAGTTCCAGCTTGCTGAAAAGAGAGATCTCTATGGTCTGAGCTATGACAGATCACGTGCCCTGAAGGCCAAGCTCTTCTTTGAATCTGAAGGTGAAGATTCTAGTAGTAGCCTTGGTGATCCTGAAGAACTGAGCCAGGAGCAAGCACTGCTCGTGAAGAAATTCCAAAGATTCTCAAGACGTGGTCGCTTTGGAAAGTTCTCAAAGAGAAATGACTCCTCGTCCAGTGACTACAATAAAAGGCTATGTCACAAGTGCAAGAAGCTTGGTCACTACATTCAAGATTGTCCTCGATGGGAAAAGGAATCTAAGAAGAAGAAATACAATGATTACAGTTCTGATGATGCAAATAAGAAGAAGAAATCGTCAAAATCTTATTCATCAAAATCCTCAAAGTCTTCATCTCACAAGAAGAACAGCTCCAAGAAATCTCGGGCATTCATTGGCAAGGAAATGGACTCTGAAGCTGAATCTGAGGTTCATGAGGAAGAGGAGGAATCTGAGGAGTCCGAGTCTGGTGTGGCAAATCTAGCTCTTGCTACTGCATTCGTCAGCAAGTCTATCTTCAACACTAAAGAAAATGGTTTCACCAACAAGGCTGATGAAGGCAATGATGACTATGCTCCCACCTATTTCTTCATGGCAAAGGGTGCCAAGGTACTCAAATTTACCTCCTCTGAATCTACTGAAAATGAATCTGATGAAAACCTTAAGCCCAGCTATTCTAAACTTGCTAAGATTGTTGTGCAACAACAAAAGGCTCTTGATATGGTTCAAAACATGCTAGATAAAAGTGATGATATGTTGGGTGAAGAAATGGATCGATCTAAAATCTTGACTGAAAATCTTCAGAGACTTCAGTCCAAGTATGATAACCTTCAAGGTCATCATACCACTCTCTTGTCTGATCATGAGAAGCTTTCTTATGAATTTCTTCAAAGAAAGCAAGATCTTGAAAAGCTAAGAGTGAGTTATGAAGATCTTCAGAAGGAGCGCGATTCATTACTTGCTCAACAAATCAGCACTTCTCAGGAAGAGTTCATTCCTCCATGCTTGAAATGCATTGAACGAGAAACTGCTAATTCTTCACCTGGATGTTCAAATGCTTCTAATGCTACAAATTCTTCAACTGTCTCTGCTATCACTAATTCCTTATCTGAGGACATTGCTAGTATCATTGATAATGCAGGGCTGAAGGAATTGTACATGGCAGGCATGTACAAAAGCCTCAAAGGGCATCAGACTCTTTGTGATGTGCTTAAAAAGTAGATCCTCAACAGGAACCCTAGGAAAGAGGGTATTGCCTTTGAGAGGAAACTTAATGCTGATGGTTCATATTGGAAGCCTGAGCAGTACCCCAAAACCTCATGGGTTGCTGCAAAGGGACCTCCAGTTGATCCATCCAATTTATCTGGCTTTGCATGTGAATCTCCCCATTCTTCTGAAGAGTCATTGGACTCCAACTATAAACTGTTCAAAAATCAGAATGGTGAAGTATTTGCTAGATATGTTGGAACTAACTGTAGGAATGGTCCCCCTATGAAGAAAATCTGGGTCCCAAAGAGGCACCTTGAAAGTCTTCAAGTGAATATCCTCATGACACCTCGTGTGAGGAATAGGAACCCCAGATCCAATTCTTCATATGGATCAAAATCTTCAGATGGATTCAAATCCTCATACGGACCAAATTCCTCATATGGATCAAATTTCTCAAAAGGATCAAAGTCCTCATATGAATATCATCATGCTAACAACTCTGTTTCGCAGGGAAGAGCTAAGGGCTATGAATATGAGCATTATTCTTCTAACCATTATGTTCATAAGTCCTCGAAGAATTTCTCTGCCTATTCATATGCTTATCCTAACTACTCTTATGTGAAACAAAATGGGCTGGCATCTATGCCACCTTTCTCGTATGGAGCTTGGAGAGTGATGAACTCTTTGCCACCACTTCATATGTGGGTGGTGAAGAAAAATAACTAATCTCTTCTGCAGGGTCAGGTCTCCAGACGTGCTCTAATGTCTGAAGAATTTGCTGGAGACCTAAAAATGCCTGAAAGGACGCAGGCTAATCATGAAGAAATGAACTCTCATTTCTCACGTCCTCATAATGCTTTATCTGTTGCTTTGCTTGATGAAATTGATCTGATGATTTAATGTCATATTCTTCACTGATGAAGTATATGAGTTTGTAAGCTGCACTAATTCATCTGCAGGATGATCAACCCAAAGCCTCTGAATGGGTCCTCGATAGTGGATGTACAAATCACATGACTGGTCACAAGAATCTATTGATGGATGCTCCCTTATCACCATCTCATTTGAAGCATATCATCTTCGTTGACAAAGGCAAAAGTCAGGTATTGGTGATACGTCCAAAACGTATCTATAATTTCTGCTTGCTCCATGCCTCTTTTGGGTGATATTGCTATGATATTTATACACTTCCATACAATTTTGATCATATTTGGACTAACCTATTAACTCAGTGCACCCCAGTGCCAGTTTCTGTTTTCGGCTATTTTTGTATTTCAGGTTTTCACATTACGAGAACTGCCAGAAAAAATCCAGAAAAATTATATAAAAAATCAGCGTTCCAGAAACTACCGGGCGCCCGAAGTACAACTGGGGGGGCACCAGGGCTCCAGGTGCCCTGGCGGCGCGCCCCCCTGGGCCGCGCCGGGGGGGCGCCTGGGCCCCCCGAGGCTCCGCTGATGCCCCCCTTTGGCATATATTTAAAGCGTCTCCCGAAACCCTCGAGACGGGAACTCTTTTTCGCGATCTCATCTCTATTCTGCCGCCGCCGCCGCTTCCAAGATCGGGAGCACCAGGAGAACTCTTCTCGGCACCCTGCCGGAGGGGAGGATCACCACCGGGAGCTTCTCCACCACCATGGACGCCTCCCGGATGAGTTGTGAGTAGTCTCCCTTGGACCATGGGTCCATGACCAGTAGCTATGTGATGTTCTCCTCCCGTTCTTGTGCTTCACTAATTAGACCTCGTGAGCTGCCCTACATGATCGAGGCACATATGTAATCCTTATGCTGTTGCTATGATGAGTTTGTTGGGATCCGATGGATTATGAGATTATGTTCAGATTGTGTTTGAGTAATATATTTGATTCACCTCTTTTATATTTATGTTCGTAAGTAATTCTTGCATGTTCTCCGTTGTTATTTATTGCTTTGGCCAAGTAGTAGGTAGTGACTCCAAGAGGGAACGTTATGCTTGATTGTGGGTTCATGCCCCTCGATGACTAGTTTGAGTGACAGAAACATGAGTCTAGGGGATGTGATGTTGCCACAAGGGGGAAAACAACGGTGCTTGTGCCCGCGGGTGCAAGGATTGTTTACTTTACGCAAAGTTCTTTTAATGCAGTTGTCTGTTGCTTTGAGTTTACACTATGGGTGGGACTCGCAACTTAATACCAGCGAGATGTTCTGGATAGATATCTCAAGGTGGATGATTAGTAGTAGATGCAGATGGATTTCGGTCTACTTACCTCGGCGTACCGCCCATGCTTTGAACCTCTACCTTTCTTGCGATGTAGTCAACATTGGTTTGCGCACGTGGTCCTGTCAATTGCCCAGCTGTAATTCGTTTACCTCACATAGTTGTTTTATCGTCTTTTGGGAGAGAGACATCACTAGTGAACATCATGAGACTCCGGTCCATATTACCATCATTGATCACATCCGCTATTTACTTTTCTCTTTTACTTACTATTGCAATTATACCTATCACTATTATCACTTGTGTTTGATCCTTTGTAAACTACAAGGCCGGAGAGATTGACAACCTCTCTGTACTCGTTGGGAGCAAAGTTATTTGTATCTGTGTGCAGGTCCACGTTGATTGCTAATATCTGGCGCCGTTAGCAGTTGACACCTTCTTGTTGAAACTGGGAGTCTCAGGGAAATCGATCCTTGGTATTGCCAAGGGAAAACTTCCGCTACACTGCATCTCAAACCTTCCACTTGGGGTAACCAACGAGGGGCGAGAAGCCATCAAGCAAAGTTTTCTGGCGCCGTTGCCGGGGACTCCACTCTTCAAGATAGGGGAGTTGCACGCTATCTTTTACCTTTGCTTTTTAGTCTTGTTAGTTTACCTTTCAGTTTTCTCTATGTCTTTTCACTAGTTTTGCTTAATGGAAAACAACAAAAATATGAGAGAGCTTTATAAGCTCTACCTTGCTTTGGGACATGATGTGTTTGAAGAGAAAATTAAAAAACCTATGGAACTTTATTATTTGCATAACAATCATGATGGTGGTGATGTTATTAGTATGCTTTCTTTGAATATCAATATTGCTAATGACATGGAAAGCTCTAAGCTTGGGGATGACACGTTTGATGAACATGATATTTTTAGTCCCCCAACTTTTGAAGAGAAAATTTACTTTGATGATACTTTGCTTCCTATATATGATTACAATGATGAATATGATGTTTTCAGTCCACCTACTATTGAGGATAAAATTTATTATGATTATGATATGCCTCCTAAATACAATGATTACCATGATGGTTATGATTGCTTTACTCTCACTATTCCTAATAAGAAAGATTTTGCTTATATGAAGAGTAATGATACCTTTTTGCATGTGGATCATGGTAAAAATGCTTTATGTGATGCTTATATTGTTGAGTTTATTCGTGATCCCATTGAAAATTATTATGAGAAGGGAACATATGCTTATAGATATTTCAATAATATCAAGTTCCCTCTCTTTATGTTGAAGGTTTTGAAGCTGCACTTGTTTTGTCTTCCTATGCTTATTGCTTTGTGCTTCAATGAATTATTGTATTGCAATATTCCTATGCATAGGAAGCATGTTAGGCTTAAATGTGTTTGGTATTTGCTTCTTGATGCTCTCTTTTGTTCTTCAACTCTTATTCCTACGAGAGCATCATTAAAGTCTTAAGCCTATCTTTATGGCTATAAAGAAAGAGCTCTAGGGAGACAACCCTTGTTATCTTTGCTTTCAGTTTGTTCTTTCAGTTTTAGTGGTCTTGATGTTTGGTACTACTGTAGCAACATCATTGTATCTTTACTTTTCAGCTTTGTGCCAAGTTTAGCCTCTGATTGCAAGAAAGTTCAAAAGTTGTGACGTGCTGTCCAGGATACAGATTCTGTCCTTGGATAGAAAAATTCGTATAAAATCACCAGATCATCTTTTTGGTCTGAATTTTTTCGACAGCGTGCTCTATATAATTGTCTTTCGTGCATCTGTTTCGAGTTTTTTGATTAGAGTTGCAGAAGTGCCCCGGAAAAATCATTTACCACCTGCTGTTCTGTTTTTCACAGATTCTGTCCTGTTTTGCCTTTCCTTCATTTTGCATACCTTGAGCTTGCTTTTTCTTTGCAAAAACCTTTTGGCAATCTTGAGAAACAGTAGACCTTCAAGAATATCCTTATTTCCAGCAAGGAACAATTATTTTATTATGGGTACTAACCTCGCTAATCAGATTATGATGAGTTATGTATGAAGGGAGTTTTCAAGTGTGCGAGGGAAGATGATAAAAAGATCCAGGAGTGTCAAACGCTCAAGCTTGGGGATGCCCCCGTGCACCCCCAAGAAATATTCAAGGAGACTCAAGCGTCTAAGCTTGGGGATGCCCCCGTGCATCCCCTTCTCCATCAACATTATCAGTTCGTCTTTCGTTCCACTATATTTTTATCACTTCATGTGTTATGTGCTATGCTTGGAGCGTCTTGCTTTTAGTTTCCTTTTTAGTTTTCTTTAGCTTTTCATAACGAGTCGGAACTCAGCTTTCTTTATGTGGGAGAGAAACATGCTCCACTTCTACCTAGAACATAACATAGAATTTTCATGTCTATCCTTGCTGTGTGTGTTCTTTGTCTTTTAATAGCTACTATCATGCTTAGCTCTTAGTATTCATGCTTATATTTTTAAAGAGCTTTTGTTTAGTTGGTTGCTTGAACTCTCTATAGTTATCATGTTTATCTTATTAAGAGAGTTTGCTTCCGTTGCATTGGTTGATATGTCTATGATAAAGATGCTACGTGCATAATGGCGCTTAGTAGTTCATGTTTTCTTATGGTTAGTCTCAAATAGCTGGGGGGTTCCCAATGTGTTATTGGAGTACCAACATGATTTGTTTGCCTATGATGTGGTATGGTTTAGTAATATCTTCCTTCAAAGAATTTATTTTGATTGACTTGGCGTATGCTCACGCATAATTAAGACTGTAAAGAAAGTCTGTCAAGCCTTGATGATCTTTTGTTTCTGAGTAGCGATATAACTTCCATGCCTGATTCAATGTTGCTTTGTCGCTCTGCATGATTATGACCGTCATTGCTCTCTTAGTTGGTCGCTCCCAGTCTTTTGCTAACCTTCGCCTGTACTAAGCGGACTGACTGCTTGTGCATCCACATCCTTTTAATCCAGTTATGCCATATGAGTCCACCATATCTTCCTACATGGTATTTACCTGCCATTCCTAACGGAGACTTGCATGTACCATCTCGAAATTATTCAAAGAAAAAGCATTCCTATTTTGTGCCTCTGTTGTAAGTCCATGAGGAAGTAGTAGTTAATTCATAATCTTTTTAAGTTGGACAAGCTTCACCCCGGGATTGCATGTATAATGTGCAAACCCATAATACGAGAAGGAATTGGCATTGAGTGCGCCCGGCTCAAAAAGATAATATAACAAAAAAACCCTCCTTCACACTTTGTTCATGAGAAATCAGAAAACTTTGGCAGTGATAAACAAAGGAGATTAAGAGGATGTGATCGTCCTCATTCGGGAGCCGTTCCTCGAAACTTGTCCATCTCAAGAAGTGATTGAGTTATCTGCTAGCATTCGTTGACGAAACATACATGATCTAAAAAAATTATTACCTCTGTTTTAAAACCAAGAGCTCTGGTACATGTTTTGTCTTTGTTTCCGATTACGGGATTTCAACCTTGCCAACAAAAGCCACGGTTCGAGAGTCTCCACCTTCTTTTTAAAGCACCAACTACTGAGAGCATGATTGTCATTCTGAGTGTAATGTGCATTGTCCCAAAGTAGCATTGTCTTTTGCATGATTGTGATATCTTTTATTCTGAAATCATTGTATCTAGTCATCACTTAAACCTTGGAGGTGCCCCTGCATTTATGTTTTGCTTCACTAAAGGGGGCAAGCGAGATATCACTCTATCATATTTGCACATCATGTTCATTACAAATCTATTTGATGTTTCAGTATCATATTGTAAAACTTTCAGTTCTTTGTGATTTTCTCATGAGGCAACTTAATTACTACAGATTCATTGTCTCAGTAAGCTTTTGTCATATGACTATGAGAAAGTCCTATATGGTTAATAGCATGTCACCACAGAAATTATTCTTGTTATCATTTACCTACTCGAGGACGAGTAGGAATTAAGCTTGGGGATGTTGATACGTCCAAAACGTATCTATAATTTCTGCTTGCTCCATGCCTCTTTTGGGTGATATTGCTATGATATTTATACACTTCCATACACTTTTGATCATATTTGGACTAACCTATTAACTCAGTGCACCCCAGTGCTAGTTTATGTTTTCGGCTGTTTTTGTATTTCAGGTTTTCACATTACGAGAACTGCCAGAAAAAATCCAGAAAAATTATATAAAAAATCAGCGTTCCAGAAACTACCGGGCGCCCGAAGTACAGCCGGGGGGGCCACCAGGGCTCCAGGCGCCCTGGCGGCGCGCCCCCCTGGGCCGCGCCGGGGGGGCGCCTGGGCCCCCCGAGGCTCCGCTGATGCCCCCCATTGGCATATATTTAAAGCGTCTCCCGAAACCCTCGAGATGGGAACTCTTTTTCGCGATCTCATCTCTGTTCCGCCGCCGCCGCTGCTTCCAAGATCGGGAGCACCAGGAGAACTCTTCCCGGCACCCTGCCGGAGGGGAGGATCACCACCGGGAGCTTCTCCACCACCATGGACGCCTCCCGGATGAGTTGTGAGTAGTCTCCCTTGGACCATGGGTCCATGACCAGTAGCTATGTGATGTTCTCCTCCCGTTCTTGTGCTTCACTAATTAGACCTCGTGAGCTGCCCTACATGATCGAGGCACATATGTAATCCTTATGCTGTTGCTATGATGAGTTTGCTGGGATCCGATGGATTATGAGATTATGTTCAGATTGTGTTTGAGTAATATATTTGATTCACCTCTTTTATATTTATGTTCGTAAGTAATTCTTGCATGTTCTTCGTTGTTATTTATTGCTTTGGCCAAGTAGTAGGTAGTGACTCCAAGAGGGAACGTTATGCTTGATTGTGGGTTCATGCCCCTCGATGACTAGTTTGAGTGACAGTAACATGAGTCTAGGGGATGTGTTGTTGCCACAAGGGGGAAAACAACGGTGCTTGTGCCCGCGGGTGCAAGGATTGTTTACTTTACGCAAAGTTCTTTTAATGCAGTTGTCTGTTGCTTTGAGTTTACACTATGGGTGGGACTCGCAACTTAATACCAGCGAGATGTTCTGGATAGATATCTCAAGGTGGATGATTAGAAGTAGATGCAGATGGATTTCGGTCTACTTACCTCGGCGTACCGCCCATGCTTTGTGTTGGGGAACGTTGCATGGGAAACAAAAAATTTCTCTACGTTCACCAAGATCAATCTAGGAGATGCATCTACGAGGGGAGAGTTGGATCCACATACCCTTGTAGATCGCTAAGCGGAAGCGTTCAAGAACGCGGTTGATGGAGTCGTTCTCGCCGCGATTCAGATCGCCGAAGATCCTAGCACCGAAGCAACGGTGCCTCCGCGTTCTTCACACGTACAGCTTGGGGACGTCTCCTCCTTCTTGATCCAGCAAGGGGGAAGGAGAGGTTGATGGAGACACCGGCAGCACGACGGCGTGGTGGAGATGGTGGTGGAGGATTCCTGCAGGGCTTCGCCAAGCACCGCGGGAAAACGAAGATTGTAGTGGGAGAGGGAGGGCAGCACCGAGGCACGAACGTGTGTGGCTGCCCTCCCTCTGCCTCTCTTTATATAGGGGGGTAGAGAGGGGAGGGGCGCCCTAGGGTTAGCCCCTAGGGGCGGCGGCCAAGGGGAGGTGGGAGGGGGCGGCGCCCCAGGGTTAGGGTTCCCCCCCCCCCCCAAGTGCCTTGCCCCCCAAGCCTAGGGGGGTGCGGCAGCCCTAGGGGGGGCCACCACCCCTTGCGCATGAGGAGAGGGCCCAGGGGGGGGCGCACAGCCCTATGAGGGCTGTTGTGTCCCCCTTTGTGGCCCATTAGGCCCGAAACCCCTTCCGGGACCCCCGAAACCCCTTTCGGTCATTCGCCGATTTCCCGATACTCCCCGGAACACTTCCGGACTCCGAAACCTTTCATCCTATATATCAATCTTCGTCTCCGGACCATTCCGGAGACCCTCGTCACGTCCGGGATCTCATCCGGGACTCCGAACAACCTTCGGTAACCATGCACTGTTCTCACTAACAACCCTAGCGTCACCGAACCTTAAGTGTGTAGACCCTGCGGGTTCGGAAACCATGTAGACATGACCGAGACACTCCCAGGTCAATAACCAATAGCGGGATCTGGATACCCATATTGGTTCCCACACGTTTCTCGATGATCTCATCGGATGAACCACGATGTCAAGGATTCAGGCAATCCCGTATACAGTTCCCTTTGTCTCGTCGGTATGTTACTTGCCCGAGATTCGATCGTCGGTATCTCTATACCTAGTTCAATCTCGTTACCGGCAAGTCTCTTTACTCGTTGCCGTAATACATGATCTCGTGACTAACCACTTAGTCACTTTGAGCTCATTTAGATGATGTATTACCGAGTGGGCCCGGAGATACCTCTCCGTCACACGGAGTGACAAATCCCAGTCTCGATCCATGTCAACTCAACAGACACCTTCGGAGATACCTGTAGAGTACCTTTATAGTCACCCAGTTACGTTGCGACGTTTGGCACACACAAAGCACTCCTACGGTGTCAGTGAGTTACATGATCTCATGGTCATAGGAACCTATACTTGACATGCAGAAAACTATAGCGATAACTGATACGATCAAAAGCTATGTTTAACGTTTGGGTCTCGTCCATCACATCATTCTCCTAATGATGTGATCCCGTTATCAAATGACAACTCATGTCTATGACCTGGAAACCGCGGTCATCTTTGATCAACGAGCTAGTCCTGTAGAGGCTTACTAGGGACACAAAGTTTGTCTATTTATCCACACATGTATATGAGTTTCCAATCAATACAATTATAGCATGAATAATAAACGATTATCATGAACAAGGAAATATAATAATAACTCCTTTATTATTGCCTCTAGGGCATATTTCCAACAGTCTCCCACTTGCACTAGAGTCAATAATCTAGCATTACAAGGTAATGAATCTAACACCCATAGAGTCTTGGTGTTGATCATGCTTAGCCCGTGGAAGAGGCTTAGTCAACGGATCTGCAACATTCAAATCCGTGTGTACTTTGCAAATGTTTATGTCCTCCTCCTTGACTGAATCGCGGATGGAATTGAAGCGTCGCTTTATGTGTCTGGTCCTCTTGTGAAACCTTGGTTCCTTGGCTAGAGCAATGGCACCAGTGTTGTCACAGAACAGAGTCATTGGGTTTAGTGCACTAGGCACAACTCCAAGATCTGTCATGAACTCCTTCATCTAGACACCTTCCTTTGCCGCCTCCGAGGCAGCTATGTACTCCGCTTCGCATGTAGAATCGGCTACCACGCTTTGCTTGGAACTGCACCAGCTTACCGCTCCCCCGTTGAGAATATATACGTATCCGGTTTGAGACTTAGAGTCATCCGGATCAGTGTCAAAGCTTGCATCGACGTAACCCTTTACGACGAGCTCTTGATCACCTCCATAAACGAGAAACATTTCCTTAGTCCTTTTCAGGTACTTTAGGATATTCTTGACCGCTGTCCAGTGATCCATACCAGGATTACTTTGAAACCTTCCGGCCATACTTATGGCAAGGCTGACATCTGGTCTTGTGCACAGCATTGCATACATGATAGAGCCTATGGCTGAAGCATAGGGGACGACACTCATCTTTTCTCTATCTTCCGCAGTCACTGGGCATTGAGTCTTACTCAACTTTGTACCTTGCAATACGGGCAAGAACCCCTTCTTGGATTGATCCATTTTGAACTTCTTCAAAACTTTATCAAGGTATGTACTTTGTGAAAGTCCTATCAAGCGTCTTGATCTATCTCTATAGATCTTGATGCCCAATATGAAAGCAGCTTCACCGAGATCCTTCATCGAAAAACTCTTGTTCAAATACCCCTTCACGCTATCCAAAAATTCTATATTGTTTCCAATCAGCAATATGTCATCCACATATAATATTAGAAACGCTATAGAGCTCCCACTCACTTTCTTGTAAATACAAGCTTCATTATAAACTTGTACAAACCCAAACGCTTTGATCACCTCATCAAAGCGAAGATTCCAACTCCGAGATGCTTGCACCAGCCCATAAATGGAACGCTGGAGCTTGCATACTTTGTCAGCATTCTCTGGATCGACAAAACCTTCCGGTTGCATCATATACAACTCTTCCTTAAGAAAACCGTTAAGGAACGCTGTTTTGACATCCATCTGCCAAATTTCATAATCGAAATATGCAGCTATCGCTAACATGATTCGGACGGATTTAAGCATCACTACGGGTGAGAAAGTCTCATCGTAGTCAATTCCTTGAACTTGTGAAAAACCCTTTGCCACAAGTCGAGCTTTATACACGGTGACATTACCGTCAGCGTCCGTCTTCCTCTTAAAAATCCATTTATTCTGAATGGCCTTCCGCCCTTCAGGTAATACTTCCAAAGTCCATACTTTGTTTTCATACATGGATCCCATCTCGGATTTCATGGCCTCTAACCATTTGTCGGAATCCGGGCCCACCATCGCTTCTCCATAGCTCGTAGGTTCACCGTTGTCTAACAACATGACCTCCAAGACAGGGTTACCATACCATTCAGGTGCAGTGCGTACCCTTGTCGACCTACGAGGTTCGGTAGTAACTTGATCAGAAGCTTCTTGATCATCATCATTGGCTTCCTCTTCAACCGCTGCAGGCTCCACAAAAACATCTTTCTGTGCTGCGCAACTCTCTGGTTGAAGCAGAGGTTCAATAACCTCATCAAGTTCTACCTTCCTCCCACTCAATTCTTTCGAGAGAAACTCTTTCTCGAGAAAGGACCCGTTCTTAGCGACAAACACTTTGCCTTCGGATCTGAGATAGAAGGCGTACCCAACAGTTTCTTTTGGGTATCCTATGAAGACACATTTGTCCGCTTTGGGTTCGAGCTTTTCTGGCTGAAGCCTTTTGACATAAGCATCGCAACCCCAAACCTTGAGAAAAGACAACTTAGGTTTCTTACCAAACCATAGTTCATACGGTGTTGTCTCAACGGACTTGGATGGAGCCCTATTTAAAGTGAATGCAGCTGTCTCTAACGCATATCCCCAGAACGATAGTGGCAAATCGGCAAGAGACATCATAGAACGCACCATATCTAATAGGGTTCGATTACGACGTTCGGACACACCATTACGATGTGGTGTTCCAGGTGGCGTCAACTGTGAAACGATTCCACATTTTCTTAAGTGATTGCCAAACTCATAACTCAGATATTCTCCCCCTCGATCAGATCGTAGGAACTTGATCTTCTTGCTACGATGATTTTCAACTTCACTCTGAAATTGCTTGAACTTTTCAAAAGTTTCAGACTTATGCTTCATTAAGTAAATATACCCATATCTACTTAAGTCGTCAGTGAAGGTGAGAAAATAACGATATCCACCTTGCGCCGTGACACTCATCGGACCACACACATCAGTATGTATGATTTCCAATAAGTCACTTGCCCGTTCCATTGTACCTGAAAATGGGGTCCTTGTCATCTTGCCCATGAGGCACGGCTCGCATGTGTCAAGTGATTCAAAATCAAGAGACTCCAAAAGTCCATCAGCATGGAGCTTCCTCATGCGTTTTACGCCGATATGACCCAGACGGCAGTGCCACAAGTAAGTGGTACTATCGCTAACTACTCTACATCTTTTGGCATCAATGTTATGAACATGTGTATCATCACTATCGAGATTCAATAAGAATAAACCCCTCACTTCGGGTGCATGACCATAAAAGATATTACCCATATAAATAGAACAACCTTTATTCTCTGATTTAAATGAGTAACCGTCTCGCATCAAACAAGATCCAGATATAATGTTCATGCTTAACGCAGGCACTAAATAACAATTATTCAGGTTCATAACTAATCCCGATGGTAATCGAAGAGCGAGCGTGCCGACGGCGATCACATCAACCTTGGAACCATTTCCCACGCGCATCGTCACTTCGTCCTTCGCCAGCCTCCGTTTATTCCGTAGTTCCTGTTTAGAGTTGCAAATGTGAGCAACCGAACCGGTATCAAATACCCAGGCACTACAACGAGAGTTGGTAAGGTACACATCAATAACATGTATATCACATATACCTTGCTTGTTGTTGTTGTTGGCCCCCTTCTTGTCTGCCAGATACTTGGGGCAGTTCCGCTTCCAGTGGCCGTTCCCCTTGCAATAGAAACACTCAGTCTCTGGCTTGGGCCCAGCCTTGGGTTTCTTCACTGGATGAGCAACTGCCTTGCCACCCTTCTTTGAGTTACCCTTCTTGCCCTTGCCATTTTTCTT
Organism: Secale cereale; assembly: GCA_902687465.1. Lineage (NCBI taxonomy): Eukaryota > Viridiplantae > Streptophyta > Magnoliopsida > Poales > Poaceae > Secale > Secale cereale. The sequence continues at coordinate 827,823,888 of LR738711.1, read as the reverse complement.
GAAACTGGTAGTTTTATTGACCATCAACACTTGATACTCCTTCTGGATGTCTGCCTCTGCGACTTTCAGCATTGAAAACAGCTCGGCGATGGATTTATTCATCCCTTGCATGTTATACTGCTGCACGAAGCTCTTGTAGCTAGGTGGGAGTGACTGGAGAATTCTGTCAATGATAGCCTCCTCCGGGAACACAAGTCCCAGATCAGCTATGCGGGTATAGTACCCAGACATCTTCAGCAAGTGCTCACTGACAGACGAATTCTCCTCCATCTTGCAAGCAAAGAATTTATCGGTGGTCTCATACCTCTCGATCTTGGCATTCTTTTCAAAGATGAACTTCAACTCCTGGAACATCTCATATGCTCCATGACGTTCAAAACGCCTTTGAAGTCCTCCTTCCAAGCTATACAACATGGCACACTGCACTACTGAGTAGTCATCCGAACGCGACTGCCAGGCGTTCATAACGTCCACAGAGGCCGGAGCGGGGGGTTCACCTAGCGGTGCACTTAGGACATAAACCTTTTGGGCAGCTGTGAGGATGATCCTCAGATTGCGGAGCCAGTCCACAAAGTTGCTCCCATCATCTTTCAGCTTAGTTTTCTCTAGGAACGCATTAAAATTCAGGGAGCTACTGCGCGAGCCATCTACAACAAAAGATTTGCAAAGACATCTTAGACTATTGTTCATGATAAGTGAGTTTTTAACTAATCAAATTACTTATAACTCCCACTCAAATTGACATCCCTCTGGTCATTCGAGCGTGGCATGATCCAAATCCACCAACCCAAGTCCGATCATCACGTGAGATGAGGTGGTGTCAATGGTGAACATCTTCATGTTGATCATATCTACTATATGACTCATGCTCGACCTTTCGGTCTTCCGTGTTCCGAGGCCATGTCTGTACATGCTAGGCTCGTCAAGTCTAACCCGAGTGTTCTGCATGTGCAAAACTGGCTTGCACCCGTTGTATGCGAACGTAGAGTCTATCACACCCGATCATCACGTGGTGCTTCGAAACGACGAACCTTCGCAACGGCGCACACTCGGGGGGAACACAATTTCATCTTGAAATTTTAGTGAGGGATCATCTTATAATGCTACCGCCGTCCTAAGCAAAATAAGATGCATAAAAGGATTAACATCACATGCAAATCATAAGTGACATGATATGGCCATCAACTCGTGCTTTTGATCTCCATCTTCAAAGCACCGGCATGATCTCCATCGTCACCGGCGCCACGCCATGATCCCCATCATCATGATCTCCATCATCGTGTCGCCATCGAGGTTGTCGTGCGCCCACCATGCTCTTACTACTATTGCTACCGCTTAGCGATAAAGTAAAGCATTACATAGCGCTTAATGATTGACACGCAGGTCATACAAAAATTAAAGACAACCCTATGGCTCCTGCCGGTTGCCGTATGCATCGACATGCAAGTCGATATTAACTATTACAACATGATCATCTCATACATCAAATATATCTCATCATGTCATTGGCCATATCATATCACATACATACCCTGCAAAAACAAGTTAGACGTCCTCTAAATTGTTGTTGCATGTTTTACGTGGCTGCTATGGGTATCTAGCAAGAACGCTTCTTACCTACGCAAAGCCACAACGGTGATATTCAAGTTGCTATTTAACCTTCTACAAGGACCGCCTTGTTCTATTCCGATTCAACTAAGATAGGAGAGACAGACACCCGCCAGCCATCTTATGCAACAAAAGTCACATGGCTGTCGATGGAACCGGTCTCATGTACGTGGACATGTAAAGTTGGTCCGGGCCGCTTCATCCCATAATACCGCTGAATCAAGAAAGACTAAGGAGGGAAGCAATCTAAACATCAACGTCCACAAACCCTTTTGTGTTCTACTCGTGAAAGCATCTACGCAAGATCCTAGCTCATGATGCAACTGTTGGGGAACGTTGCATGGGAAACAAAAAATTTCTCTACGTTCACCAAGATCAATCTAGGAGATGCATCTACGAGGGGAGAGTTGGATCCACATACCCTTGTAGATCTCTAAGCGGAAGCGTTCAAGAACGCGGTTGATGGAGTCGTACTCGCCGCGATTCAGATCGCCGAAGATCCTAGCACCGAAGCAACGGTGCCTCCGCGTTCTTCACACGTACAGCTCGGGGACGTCTCCTCCTTCTTGATCCAGCAAGGGGGAAGGAGAGGTTGATGGAGACACCGGCAGCACGACGGCGTGGTGGAGATGGTGGTGGAGGATTCCTGCAGGGCTTCGCCAAGCACCGCGGGAAAACGAAGATTGTAGTGGGAGAGGAAGGGCAGCACCGAGGCACGAACGTGTGTGGCTGCCCTCCCTCTGCCTCTCTTTATATAGGGGGGTAGAGAGGGGAGGGGCGCCCTAGGGTTAGCCCCTAGGGGCGGCGGCCAAGGGGAGGTGGGAGGGGGCGGCGCCCCAGGGTTAGGGTTCCCCCCCCCCAAGTGCCTTGCCCCCCAAGCCTAGGGGGTGCGGCAGCCCTAGGGGGGGCCACCACCCCTTGCGCATGAGGAGAGGGCCCAGGGGGGGCGCACAGCCCTATGAGGGCTGTTGTGTCCCCCCTTTGTGGCCCATTAGGCCCGAAACCCCTTCCGGGACCCCCGAAACCCCTTTCGGTCATTCGCCGATTTCCCGATACTCCCCGGAACACTTCCGGACTCCGAAACCTTTCATCCTATATATCAATCTTCGTCTCCGGACCATTCCGGAGACCCTCGTCACGTCCAGGATCTCATCCAGGACTCCGAACAACCTTCGGTAACCATGCACTGTTCTCACTAACAACCCTAGCGTCACCGAACCTTAAGTGTGTAGACCCTGCGGGTTTGGAAACCATGTAGACATGACCGAGACACTCCCAGGTCAATAACCAATAGCGGGATCTGGATACCCATATTTGTTCCCACACGTTTCTCGATGATCTCATCGGATGAACCACGATGTCAAGGATTCAGGCAATCCCGTATACAGTTCCCTTTGTCTCGTCGGTATGTTACTTGCCCGAGATTCGATCGTCGGTATCTCTATACCTAGTTCAATCTCGTTACCGGCAAGTCTCTTTACTCGTTGCCGTAATACATGATCCCGTGACTAACCACTTAGTCACTTTGAGCTCATTTAGATGATGTATTACCGAGTGGGCCCGGAGATACCTCTCCGTCACACGGAGTGACAAATCCCAGTCTCGATCCATGTCAACTCAACAGACACCTTCGGAGATACCTGTAGAGTACCTTTATAGTCACCCAGTTACGTTGTGACGTTTGGCACACACAAAGCACTCCTACGGTGTCAGTGAGTTACATGATCTCATGGTCATAGGAACTTATACTTGACATGCAGAAAACTATAGCGATAACTGATACGATCAAAAGCTATGTTTAACGTTTGGGTCTCGTCCATCACATCATTCTCCTAATGATGTGATCCCATTATCAAATGACAACTCATGTCTATGACCTGGAAACCGCGGTCATCTTTGATCAACGAGCTAGTCCTGTAGAGGCTTACTAGGGACACAAAGTTTGTCTATTTATCCACACATGTATATGAGTTTCCAATCAATACAATTATAGCATGAATAATAAACGATTATCATGAACAAGGAAATATAATAATAACTCCTTTATTATTGCCTCTAGGGCATATTTCCAACACTTTGAACCTCTACCTTTCTTGCGATGTAGTCAGCATTGGTTTGCGCACATGGTCCTGTCAATTGCCCAGCTGTAATTCGTTTACCTCACATAGCTGTTTTATCATCTTTTGGGAGAGAGACATCACTAGTGAACATCATGAGACTCCGATCCATATTACCATCATTGATCACATCCGCTATTTACTTTTCGCTTTTACTTACTATTGCAATTATACATATCACTATTATCACTTGCGTTTGATCCTTTGTAAACTACAAGGGCGGAGGGATTGACAACCTCTCTGTACTCGTTGGGAGCAAAGTTATTTGTATCTGTGTGCAGGTCCATGTTGATTGCTAATATCTGGCGCCGTTAGCAGTTGACACCTTCTTGTTGAAACTGGGAGTCTCAGGGAAATCGATCCTTGGTATTGCCAAGGGAAAACTTCCGCTACACTGCATCTGAAACCTTCCACTTGGGGTAACCAACGAGGGGCGAGAAGCCATCAATTGGGTCTACGTAAGATTGCAATCTCAAAGGATCGACACATGGACAAAGTCATGCTTGTCGAATCCTTAGGATACAACCTCATGTCTGTCTCAATGTTTTGCGATCTTGATATGGTTGTAGTCTTCGGCAAGTATCGTTGTGTTGTGGTCATGGAATCTGACAACTCCAAAGTCTTCGAAGGCTTTAGGAGAGGAGACATGTATATTGTTGATTTCTCTGCAGGACCTCAACCAGCTGTGTGTCTACTTGCAAAAGCTTCAGAAGGCTGGCTATGGCATCGAGGACTTGGTCATGCAGGCATGAGGAATTTGCACACGCTTGCAAAGAAGAAGCATGTCATTAGCATTGAGAATATCAAATTCCTTAAGGATCACTTATGAGGTGCCTGTGAAGCTAGGAAGATGACCAAGGCCAAGCATCCAGTGAAGACTATCATGACTACTACTCGACCATTTGAATTGCTTCACAAGGATCTCTTCGGTCCTAACCATTATTCTGCAGTTTCAAATGATGCTTCTAAATATGGCTTTGTTATTGTTGATGATTACTCTCGATACACATGCACATTGTTACTTACAAACATGAAGTGCAGGAAGTCTTCAAACGATTTTCCTTGAGGGCTTCAACCAACTTTGGTGTGAAGATCAAGCACATCAGAAGTGACAATGGAACTGAGTTCAAGAACTCTGGTCTCGATGACTATCTTGATGAACTTGGTATTACTCATGAGTTATCTGCTCCTTATACTCCTCAGCAGAATGGCGTCGTGGAGCGCAAGAACAGGACTCTTGCTGAGATGGCTCACACTATGCTTGATGAATACAAAACGCCTCGTCATTTCTGGATTGATGCAATTGATACTGCGTGCCACATCATCAATAGAGTATATCTTCACAAATTCTTCAAGAAGACTGCATATGAACTCTTCACTGACAAGAAACCCAATGTGAGTTATTTCAAAGTCTTCGGTGCTAAATGTTGGATTAGAGATCCTCATCACAACTCAAAATTTGCACCGAAAGCACATGAAGGGTTTATGCTTGGTTACGGAAAGGACTCGCACACCTACAGAGTCTTCAACAACGTTCTTCACAAGGTTGCTGAAACTGTAGATGTGCGGTTCGATGAAACTAACGGCTCACAAAGAGAGCACCTACCTTTTGTGTTAGATGAACCAGCACCTGAGGAAACTATCAAATTCAAGGCTACTGAGGATGTCATTCCTACCGAAGAATCTGCTGAAGAATTCATTCCAGAGCGTGAAGAACGTCGAGCTAATGCACCTGAAGAAAATGGTGCTGAAGAAAATGCTGATCAAATTCCACGACGACAACCAGCTCATCCTCGCGTGGCATAAGAAGTGCAGATTGAGAAAATCATCAATGACATTGAAGCACGAGGTCCTCTCACACGCTCAAGAGCTTCACATTTATCTAACTTTTGTGGGCACTTTGCTTTTGTCTCTATCACAGAGCCCACTAAGGTAGATGAAGTATTTCTGGAGCCTGAGTGGATTCAAGCTATGCAAGAAGAATTACATCAGTTCGAGCTCAACAAAGTCTGGCAACTGGTCAAACGTCCAGATCCTCACAAGCATAATATCATTGGCACAAAGTGGATCTACCGCAACAAGCAAGATGAAAATGGCCTTGTGGTTTCGATGGCTTGTAGCTCAAGGCTACACACAGTTTGAAGGAATTGATTTCGATAAAACTTTTGCACCTGTTGCTAGACTTGAGGTTATTCGCATATTACTTGCTTATGCTAACCATCATGATATCATTCTATATCAAATGAATGTGAAAAGTGCATTCCTCAATGGTAAGCTTGAGGAAGAAGTATATGTTACTCAACCCCCAGGTTTTGAAGATCCAAAGAATCCTGACAAAGTCTTTAGACTCAATAAGGCCCTATATGGCCTCAAGTAGGCCCCTCGGGCGTGGTATGATACTTTGAAGGAAGTCCTCATGAAGAAAGGCTTCAAACCCAGTTCACTTGATCCTACACTTTTCACTAAATCTTATGATGGTGAATTATTTGTGTGCCAAATATATGTTGATGATATTATCTTTGGCTGTACTGACCAACATTATAGTGATGAATTTGCCTATATGATGAGTGAAGAATATCAAATGTCTATGATGGGAGAGTTGAAATTCTTCCTAGGTCTCCAAATTCGTCAACAACGCAATGGCATATTCATATCTCAAGAGAAATACCTCAAGGATGTACTGAGGAAATTCGGCATGCACGATTGCAAAGGCGTCAAAATTCCCATGCCCATAAATGGCCATCTGTGCACTGATGAAAATGGTATTGACTTCGATCATAAGGTATACCGCTCCATGATTGGTTCTTTATTGTAATTATGTGCATCTAGGCCAGATATAATGCTTAGTGTTTGCATGTGTGCCCGATTTCAAGCTACACCGAAGGAATCAAACCATAAGGCTGTGAAACATATTCTTCGATATCTAGCTCACACACCAACACTTGGATTATGGTACCCCAAGGGCTCGGCTTTTGATCTCATTGGATATTCAGACTCTGACTATGCTGGTGATCGTGTGGACGGCAAGTCAACATCTGGTACATGTCATTTCCTCGGAAGATCTTTGGTCTGTTGGTCCTCGAAGAAACCGAACTATGTATCACTGTCTACAGCTGAAGCTGAGTATATTGCTGCTGGCTCTTGCTGTGTGCTACCTCTTGAGCTTGCGTTGTATTCCCTCGAAGAGGAAAGGGAGATGCAGCATAGTAGCGTAAGTATTTCCCTCAGTTTTTGAGAACCAAGGTATCAATCCAGTAGGAGACAACGCACGAGTCCCTCGCACCTGCACAAACAAATAAGAACTTCGTAGCCAATGCGATAAGGGGTTGTCAATCCCTTTACGGTCACTTACGAAAGTGAGATCTGATAGAGATGATATTTTATATTTTTGGTATTTTTAGTTTAATAAAACAGCAAATAAAAGCGATAAAAGTAAAGTAGATGTAGATTGATATGTTGAGAATAGACCCGGGGGCCATAGTTTTCTCTAGTGGCTTCTCTCATGATAGCGATATTCTACGGCGGGTAAACAAATTACCGTCAAGCAATTGATAGAAAAGCGAATAATTATGAGACTATCTAGGCATGATCATTGTATATAGGCATCACGTCAGAGACAAGTAGACCGAAACGAATCTGCATCTACTACTATTACTCCACACATCGACCACTATCCAGCATGCATCTAGTGTATTGAGTTCATAAGAACAGAGTAACGCCTTAAGCAAGATGACATGATGCAGAGGGATAAACTCAAGCAATATGATATAAACCCCATCTTTTTATCCTCGATGGCAACAATACAATACGTGCCTTGTTGCCCCTACTGTCACTGGGAAAGGACACCGCAAGATTGAACCCAAAGCCGAGCACTTCTCCCATTGCAAGAACTATAGATCTAGTAGGCCAAACCAAAACCAATAATTCGAAGAGACTTGCAAGGATATTATGAGCACACATAAAAAGTTCAGAGAAGAACCATATATCTTTCATAGATAACCTTGATCATAAACTCACAATTCATCGGATCTCGACAAACACACCGCAAAAAGAGATTACATCGAATAGATTGTTGGAAATATGCCCTAGAGGCAATAATAAAATGGTTATTATTCTATTTGCTTGTTCATGATAATTGTCTGTTATTCATGCTTGAATTGTATTATCCGGAAACAGTGATACATGTGTGAATACATAGACCACAACGTGTCCCTGGTAAACCTCTAGTTACTAGCTCATTAATCAACAGATGGTTACGGTTTCCTGACCATGGACATTGGATGTCATTGATAACGAGATCACATCATTAGGAGAATGATGTGATGGACAAGACCCAATCCTAAGCCTAGCACAAGATCGTGTAGTTCGTAATGCTAAAGCTTTTCCAATGTCAAGTATCTTTTCCTTAGACCATGAGGTTGTGCAACTCCCGGATACTGTAGGAATACTTTGGGTGTGCCAAACGTCACAGCGTAACTGGGTGGCTATAAAGGTACACAACGGGTATCTCCGAAAGTATCTGTTGGGTTGGCACGAACCGAGACTGGGATTTGTCACTCCGTGTGACGGAGAGGTATCTCTGGACCCACTCGGTAAGACACCATCATAATGAGCTCAGTGTGACTAAGGTGTTGGTCACGGGATGATGTATTACGGAACGAGTAAAGAGACTTGCCATGACGAGATTGAACTAGGTATCGGTATACCGACGATCGATTCTCGGGCAAGTACTATACCGATAGACAAAGGGAATCGTATACGGGATTGATTGAATCCTTGACATCGTGGTTCATCCGATGAGATCATCGACGAGCATGTGGGAGCCAACATGGGTATCCATATCCCGCTATTGGTTATTGACCGGAGAGTCGTCTCGGTTATGTCTACGTGTCTCCCGAACCCGTAGGGTCTACACACTTAAGGTTCGGTGACGCTAGGGTTGTAGAGATATAAGTATGCGGTAACACGAAAGTTGTTCGGAGTCCCGGATGAGATCCCAGACGTCACGAGGTGTTCCGGAATGGTTCGGAGGTAAATATTTATATATAGGAAGTCTAGTTTCGGCCATCGGGAGAGTTTCGGGGGTCACCGGTATTGTACCGGGACCACCGGAAGGGTCCCGGGGGTCCACCGGGTGGGGCCACCTATCCCGGAGGGCCCCATGGGCTGAAAGGGGAAGGGGACCAGCCCATAGTGGGCTGGTGCACCCCCCTTGGGCCTCCCCCTACGCCTAGGGTTGGAAACCCTAGGGGTGGGGGGCGCCCCACCTGCTTGGGGGGCAAGTCCCCCCCTTGGCCGCCGCCCCCCTAGGAGATTGGATCTCCTAGGGCCGACGCCCCCAGGGCCCCTATATATAGTGGGGGGAGGGAGGGCAGCCACACCCATGCCTTGGCGCCTCCCTCTCCCTCCCGTGACACCCCTTCCTCCTACAGAACTGCTTGGCGAAGCCCTGCTGGAATACCGCTGCATCCACCACCACGTCGTCGTGCTGCTGGATCTCCATCAACCTCTCCTCCCCCCTTGCTGGATCAAGAAGGAGGAGACGTCGCTGCTCCGTACGTGTGTTGAACGCGGACGTGCCGTCCTTTGGCGCTAGGATCAGCGGTGATTTGGATCACGACGAGTACGACTCCATCATCCACGTTCTCTTGAACGCTTCCGCTCGCGATCTACAAGGGTATGTAGATGCACTCCCCTCTCCCTCATTGCTAGATGACTCCATAGATTGATCTTGGTGAAGCGTAGAATTTTTTTGATTTCTGCTATGTTCCCCAACATAGATCTCCTCGAAGACCGAGGAGAACTTTGTATTGAGATCCAGAGAGAGAGAAGAAGCCATCTAGATACTAGCTATGGACCCGAAGGTCTGTGGTAAACTACTCACAACTCATGGTGAGGGCGATGATGATGATGATGATGATGATGATGATGTAGGCCTTCATGATGGATCCCCCTCCGGTGGAGCTCCGGAACAGGCTACAAGATGGGATCTCCACGGGAACAGAAGGTACATCGGTGGAATTAGGGTTTTCTCTCAGTTCACGGAGTTTCTGGGGCACGTAGACTTATATAGGAAGAAGGAGGGCACCGGGGGAGTCACGGGGGTTCCACGAGGCAGGGGGCGCGCCCCCCACCCTCGTGGGCCTCATGTGGCTCTTCTGATGTGGTTCTCAGTTCTTCGTGCGTGATTTCCTCCAAAGATATCTCTCGCGAAGGTTTCATTCCGTTTGGACTTCGCTTGATATTCTTTTTCTACAAAACCCTGAAACGGGCAAAAAACAGCAATCTGGACTGGGCCTTTGGGTTAGTAGGTTAGTCCCAAAAATGATATAGAAGTGAATGATAAAGCCCATTAAACATCCAAGACTTCATAAATAATAGCATGGAACAATCAAAAATTATAGATACGTTGGAGACGTACCAAGAATCCCCAAGCTTAATTCCTGCTCGTCCTCGAGTAGGTAAATGATAAAGAAAGAATTTTTGATGTGGAATGCTAACCAATATAGTCTTTCAATGTAATTCTCTTAATTGTGGCATGAATGTTCAGATCTGAAAGATTCAAGATAAAAGTCTATGTTGACATAAGAAATAACAATACTTCAAGCATACTAACAAAGCAATCATGTCTTCTCAAAATACTATGGCTAAAGAAAGTTATCCCTACAAAATCATATAGTGTTGGCTATGCTCCCTCGTTATCACACAAAAATATCCATATCATGCACAACCCCGATTTCAGCCAAGCATTTATTTTCATACTCTATCTTTTCAAACCTTTGAACATTCACACAATACATGAGCATGAGCCATGGATATAGCACTATGGGTGGAATAGAGGTGGTTGTGGAGACGACAAAAAGGAGGGAGATAGTCTCACATCGACTAGGCATATCAACGGGCTATGGAGATGCCCATCAATAGATATCAATGTGAGTGAGTAGGGATTGCCATGCAACGGATGCACTAGAGCTAAATATGAATGAAAGCTCAACAAAGGAAACTAGTGTGGGTGTGCATCCAACTTGCTTGCTCACGAAGACCTAGGGCATTTGAGGAAGCCCATCGTTGGAATATACAAGCCAAGTTCTATAATGAAAATTCCAACTAGTATATGAAAGTAACTAAACATGAGACTCTCTAAAATGAAGAACATGGTGCTACTTTGAACCACAAGTGTGGAAAAAGATAGTAGCAATTGTCCCTTTTTTATTTTTTATTTTTTTTGGGGCCTTTCTTTTTTTTTTGGCCTTTCTTTCTTTTTTTTTCTTTTTTTTTGCGGAGGGGCTTCATAGATTTAGCCTTTCCTCCCATGGGACAATGCTCTAATAATGATGATCATCACACTTTCATTACAACTCGATACTACAACAAAGTATGACTCTATATGAATGCCTTCGGCGGTGTACCGGTATGTGCAATGAAACAAGAGTGACATGTATGAAAAGCTATGCATGGTGGCTTTGCCACAAATACAATGTCAACTACATGATCATGCAATGGCAACATGACAATATGGTGCGTGTCATATGAACGGAATGGTGGAAAGTTTCATGGCAATATATCTCGGAATGGCTATGGAAATGCCATGATAGGTAGGTATGGTGGCTGTTTTGAGGAAAAATATGGTGGCTGTTTTGAGGAAGGATATATAGTGGGTTTATGGCACCGGCGAAAGTTGCGCGGTACAAGAGAAGCTAGCAATGGTGGAAGGGTGAGAGTGCGTATAATCCATGGACTCAACATAAGTCATAAGAACTCATATACTTATTGCAAAAATCTACGAGTCATCAAAACAAAGCAATCAACGCATGCTCCTAGGGGGGAGGTTGGTAGGAGTTAACCATCGCGCGCCCCCGACCTCCACACAAAGGTTGACACTCTACAAATACCTCATGCACTAACTACGTCACATAGCGGTTCACCATACGTGCATGATACGGGAATCACTAACCTTAGCACAAGTATTTCTCAATTTCATAATAACTTCACTAGCATGACTCTAATATCACTATCCTCATATCTCAAAACAATTATCAAGCATCGAACATCTCATTCTATTCAATGCACTTAGTGTGAAATTTTTTACTACATTGACATTGGATGTCTATCATGTGAAGACTAGTTTCTTTAGCCTAAACACATTAACATGATGTTTTAATAGACTCTCAAATAGATATAAGTGAAGCATGAGAGTTCAACAATTTCTACAAAATATTACCACCACCGTGCTCTAAAAGATATAAGTGAAGCACTAGAGCAAAAACTATTCAACTCAAAAGATATAAGTGAAGCACATAGAGCGTTCTAACAATTTCTAGGACATATTTAACTCTCTCAAATAGGTGTGTCAAGCAAGGATGATTTTGGCAAACTAAAAACCAAAGACTCATATTATACAAGACGCTCCAAGCAAAACACATAACATGTTGCGAATAAAAATATAGCTCCAAGTATAGTTACCGATGGATGAAGACGAAAGAGGGGATGCCTTCCTGGGGCATCCCCAAGCTTAGGCTTTTGATTATACTGAATTTACTTGGGGTTCCATGGGCATACCCAAGCTTAGGCCTTTTCTACTCCTTGTTCCATAGTCCATCAAAGCAATACTCAAAACTTGAAAACTTCACAACACAAAACTTAGACAGAAATTCTCATGAGCTCCGTTAGTATAAGAAAGCAAACCACTACTCATAGGTGCAGCAATGAATTCATTCTTTGTTTATATTGGTGTTAAACCTACTGTAATACAGCTTCTCTATGGTTCATATCCTCCAATACTACTCATAGATGCATCGGAATAAGCAAACAACACACGAAAAATAGAATATGTTAAAAATAGAACAGTATGTAGTAATCTGCAGGTTTCGCCTACTTATGGAACTCCAAAAAATTCAAACTAAATTGGTAAATTTGCGGAATTTGTCTACCAATCATCCGCGAAAAGAATCAACTAAAAAGGACGCTCCAGTAAAATCTGAAGACTACTTTAGCTAGCGCTAACGATTCTGTTTTTCACAGCAAGATCACATAAACTTCACACAAGTCTTCCCAAAGGTTCTACTTGGCACAAACACTAAACAAAACATGAAAACACATCTAATCAGAGGCTAGATGCAATATTTATTCCCTAACAGCAACAAAAACAAAAAACAAAAAATTGGTTTGCCTCCCAACAAGCGCTATCGTTTTACGCCCCTAGCTAGGCACGATACAAGATAAATCTAGGTATTGCCATCTTTGGATGTCAATCCATAAGTGGCTCTCATGATAGATTCATATGGTAATTTATTTTATTTCTAGGAAAGTGTTCCATGCCTTTCCTTAACGGAAATTGGAATCTAATATTTTCTTCCTTCATATCAATAATTGCACCAATCGTTCTAAGGAAAGTTCTACCAAGAATAATAGGACATGAAGGATTGCAATCTATATCAAGAACATGAAATCTACGGGCACATAATTCCTATTAGCAACAATAAGAACATCATTAATTCTTCCCATAGGTTTCTTAATAGTGGAATCCGCAAGATGCAAATTTAAAGAACAATCATCAAGCACATGGAACCCTAGCAAATAACACAAAGTTTTTGGGATAGTGAAGACACTAGCACCCAAATCACACAAAGCATATCATTCATGAATCATGACCTTTTATTTTTATTTTGATAGTAGGTTCCCACTCTTCCTAAAGCTTTCTAGGGATAGAAACTTCCAACTCAAGTTTTTCTTCATAAGATTGCATCAAAGCATCAACTATGTGTTTGGTGAAAGCTTTATTTTGACTATAAGCATGCGGAGAATTTAGCACGGATTGCAACAAGGAAATACAATCAATCAAAGAGCAATTATCATAATTGAATCCCTTGAAATACAAAGTAGTGGGTTCATCACTATGCAAAGTTTTATTCTCTTCACTCCCACTTTTAGCAATTTTAGCATCAAGATCTAAAAACTCCGAATCATTGGGACACCTTAAAGCAGAATTATTTCCAACCCTATCTTCATCAAGATTAATACTAGAAAACAAGGATCTAATAGGAGACACATCAATAACTATCAGATCTTCATCTTTATTTTCATGATAACTAGAATAACATGATTTAATATAATCTTCTCTTTTAGCACGCATTCTAGCGGTTCTTTCTTTGCATTCATCAATGTAAATTCTCGTAGCTTTGAGAGACTCATTGATATCATGCTTAGGTGGAAAAGATCTAAGTTTCAAAGAATCAACATCAAGAGTAATTCTATCCACACTTCTAGCCAATTCATCAACCTTAAACAATTTCTCTTCAAGCAAAGCATTGAAATTCTTTTGCGAGATCATAAACTCCTTAACACTAGTTTCAAATTCAGAAGGCATCTTTCCATAAGAGTTGTTGTAGGAATTACCAAAATTATTAGAGGAATTACTAGAAAAAGGCCTAGGATTAAAATTACCTTTATAAGCATTGTTACCAAAATTATTCCTACCAACAAAATTCACATCCAAAGATTCATTGTTATTCTCAATCAAAGTGGACAAAGGCATATCATTAGGATCAGAAGAAGCACTCTTAGCAGCAAACAATTTCATAAGTTCATCCATCTTTCCACTCAAAACACTAATTTCTTCGATAGCATGCACTTTTTTACTAGTAGATCTTTCGGTGTGCCATTGAGAATAATTAACCATAATATTATCTAGGAGTTTGGTAGCTTCTCCTAAGGTAGTTTCCATGAAAGTGCCTCCGGCGGCCGAATCTAAAAGATTTCTAGAAGCAAAATTTAAGCCAGCATAAAAGTTCTGAATAATCATCCATAGATTCAAACCGTGTGTAGGGCAATTATGTATCATCAATTTCATTCTCTCCCAAGCTTGCGCAACATGCTCATGATCTAGTTGCTTAAAGTTCATAATATCGTTTCTAAGAGAAATGATCTTAGCATGAGGGAAATACTTAGAGATAGAAGCATCTTTGCACTTATTCCATGAATCAATACTATTTCTAGGCAAAGAGGAAAACCAAGTTTTAGCACGATCTCTAAGTAAAAACGGAAATAACTTCAATTTAACAATATCGTTATCCGTATCCCTTTTCTTTTGCATATCACACAAATCAACAAAGTTGTTTAGATGGGTAGCGGCATCTTCACTAGGAAGGCGATAGAATTGATCTTTCATGACAAGATTCAACAAAGCAGCATTGATCTCACAAGATTCAGCATCGGTAATAGGAGCAATCGGAGTACTAATAAAATCATTGTTGTTGGTATTGGAGAAGTCACACAATTTGGTATTGTTCTGAGCCATAGTGATAGGCAAGCAATCCAACACGCACAAGCAAACAAGAGGCAAGCGAATGATAAACACACGGCGGAAGAAGGGCAAATAAAACGGCAAGGGTGAAGTGGGGGAGAGGAAAACGAGAGGCAAATAAATGTAATGCGAAGGATAGGGGTTTGTGATAGGTACTTGGCATATGACTTTTGCGTAAGCTTCCCCGGCAACGGCGCCAGAAATTCTTCTTGCTACCTCTTGAGCTTGCGTTGTATTCCCTCGAAGAGGAAAGGGAGATGCAGCACAGTAGCGTAAGTATTCCCTCAGTTTTTCAGAACCAAGGTATCAATCCAGTAGGATACCACGCGCGAGTCCCTCGCACCTGCACAAACAAATATGAACTTCGCAGCCAACGCGATAAGGGGTTGTCAATCCCTTTACGATCACTTACGAAAGTGAGATCTGATAGAGATGATAGTTTATATTTTTGGGGCACGTAGACTTATATAGGAAGAAGGAGGGCACCGAGGGAGTCACGGGGGCTCCACGAGGCAAGGGGTGCGCCCTGGGAAGGGGGCGCGCCCCCCACCCTCGTGGGCCCCACGTGGCTCTTCTGATGTGGTTCTCAAGTTCTTCGTACGTGATTTCCTCCAAAAGTATCTCTCGCGAAGGTTTCATTCCGTTTGGACTCCGTTTGATATTCTTTTTCTGCAAAACCCTGAACGGGCAAAAAACATCAATCTGGACTGGGCCTTTGGGTTAGTAGGTTAGTCCCAAAAATGATATAAGAGTGAATGATAAAGTCCATTAAACACCCAAGACTTCATAAATAATAGCATGGAACAATAAAAAATTATAGATACATTGGAGACGTATCAAGCATCCCCAAGCTTAATTCCCGCCCGTTCTCGAGTAGGTAAATGATAAAGAAAGAATTTTTGATGTGGAATGCTAACCAATATAGTTTTTCAATGTAATTCTCTTAATTGTGGCATGAATGTTCAGATCTGAACGATTCAAGATAAAAGTCTATGTTGACATAAGAAATAACAATACTTCAAGCATACTAACAAAGCAATCATGTCTTCTCAAAATACTATGGCTAAAGAAAGTTATCCCTACAAAATCATATAGTGTTGGCTATGTTCCCTCGTTATCACACAAAAATATCCATATCATGCACAACCCCGATTTCAGCCAAGAGTTTGTTTTCATACTTTATCTTTTCAACCTTTCAACTTTCATGCAGTACATGAGCGTGAGCCATGGATATAGCACTATGGGTGGAATAGAGGTGGTTGTGGAGAAGACAAAAAGGAGGGAGATAGTCTCACATCGACTAGGCGTATCAACGGGCTATGGAGATGCCCATCAATAGATATCAATGTGAGTGAGTAGGGATTGCCATGCAACGGATGCACTAGAGCTAAATATGAATGAAAGCTCAACAAAATAAACTAGTGGGTGTGCATCCAACTTGCTTGCTCACGAAGACCTAGGGCATTTGAGGAAGCCCATTGTTGGAATATACAAGCCAAGTTCTATAATGAAAATTCCCACTAGTATATGAAAGTGACTAAACATGAGACTCTCTACAATGAAGAACATGGTGCTACTTTGAAGCACAAGTGTGGAAAAAGATAGTAGCAATTGTCCCTTTTTTTGGGCCTTTCTTTTTTTTTCTTTGGCCTTTCTTTCTTTTTTTTTCTTTCTTTTTTGCGGAGGGGCTTTATAGATTTAGCCTTTCCTCCCATGGGACAATGCTCTAATAATGATGATCATCACACTTTCATTACAACTCGATATTACAACTCGATACTACAACAAAGTATGACTCTATATGAATGCCTCCGGTGGTGTACCGGTATGTGCAATGAAACAAGAGTGACATGTATGAAAAGTTATGCATGGTGGCTTTGCCACAAATACAATGTCAACTACATGAGCATGCAATGGCAACATGACAATATGGTGCGTGTCATATGAACGGAACGGTGGAAAGTTGCATGGCAATATATCTCGGAATGGCTATGGAAATGCCATGATAGGTAGGTATGGTGGCTGTTTTGAGGAACAATATGGTGGTTGTTTTGAGGAAGGATATATAGTGGGTTTATGGCACCGACGAAAGTTGCGCGGTACAAGAGAGGCTAGCATTGGTGGAAGGGTGAGAGTGCGTATAATCCATGGACTCAACATTAGTCATAAGAACTCATATACTTATTGCAAAAATCTACGAGTCACCAAAACAAAGCAATCAACGCATGCTCCTAGGGGGGAGGTTGGTAGGAGTTAACCATCGCGCGCCCCCGACCTCCACACAAAGGTTGACACTCTACAAATACCTCATGCTCTAACTACGTCACATAGCGGTTCACCATACGTGCAAGATACGGGAATCACTAACCTTAACACAAGTATCTCTCAATTTCATAATAAATCCACTAGCATGACTCTAATATCACTATCCTCATATCTCAAAACAATTATCAAGCATCCAACATCTCATTCTATTCAATGCACTTAGTGTGAAAAAATTTACTACATTGACATTGGATGTCTATCATGTGAAGACTAGTTTCTTTAGCGTAAACACATTAACATGCTGTTTTAATAGACTCTCAAATAGATATAAGTGAAGCATGAGAGTTCAACAATTTCTACAAAATATTACCACCACCGTGCTCTAAAAGATATAAGTGAAGCACTAGAGCAAAAACTATTCAACTCAAAAGATATAAGTGAAGCACATAGAGTGTTCTAACAATTTCTAGGCCATATTTAACTCTCTCAAATAGGTGTGTCCAGCAAGGATGATTGTGGCAAACTAACAAGCAAAGACTCAAATTATACTAGACGCTCCAAGCAAAACACATAACATGTTGCGAATAAAAATATAGCTCCAAGTATAGTTATCGATGGATGAAGACGAAAGAGGGGATGCCTTCCCGGGGCATCCCCAAGCTTAGGCTTTTGATTATCTTGAATTTACTTGGGGTGCCATGGGCATCCCCAAGCTTAGGCCTTTGCTACTCCTTGTTCCATTGTCCATCAAAGCAATACTCAAAACTTGAAAACTTCACAACACAAAACTTAGACAGAAATTCTCGTGAGCTCCGTTAGTATAAGAAAGCAAACCACTACTCAAAGGTGCAGAAATGAATTCATTCTTTGTTTATATTGGTGTTAAAACTACTGTACTCCAACTTCTCTATGGTTCATATCCTCCAATACTACTCATAGATGCATCGGAATAAGCAAACAACACACGAAAAACAGAATCTGCCAAAAACAGAACAGTCTGTAGTAATCTCCAGGTTTCGCCTACTTCTCGAACTCCAAAAAACTAAAACTAAATTGGTAAATTTGCGGAATTTGTCTACAAATCATATGGAAAAAGAATCAACTAAAAAGCACGCTCCAGTAAAACCTTAAGACTACTTTAGCGAGCGCTAACGATTCTGTTTTTCACAGCAAGATCACATAAACTTCACACAAGTCTTCCTAAAGGTTCTACTTGGCACAAACACTAAACAAAACATGAAAACACATCTAATCAGAGGCTAGATGCAATATTTATTCCCTAACAGCAACAAAAACAAAAAACATAAAATTGGGTTGCCTCCCAACAAGCGCTATCGTATTACGCCCCTAGCTAGGCACGATACAAGATAAATCTAGGTATTGCCATCTTTGGAAGGCAATCCATAAGTGGCTTTCATGATAGATTCATATGGTAATTTGATTTTCTTTCTAGGAAAGTGTTCCGTGCCTTTTCTTAACGGAAATTGGAATCTAATATTTCCTTCCTTCATATCAATAATTGCACCAATCGTTCTAAGGAAAGTTCTACCAAGAATAATAGGACATGAAGGATTGCAATCTATATCAAGAATAATGAAATATACGGGCACATAATTCCTATTGGAAACAATAAGAACATCATTAATTCTTCCCATAGGTTTCTTAATAGTGGAATCCGCAAGATGCAAATTTAAAGAACAATCATCAAGCTCATGGAACCCTGGCAAATCACACAAAGTTTTTGGGATAGTGGAGACACTAGCACCCAAATCACATAAAGCATAGCATTCATGATCTTTTATTTTTATTTTGATAGTAGGTTCCCACTCATCATAAAGCTTTCTAGGGATAGAAACTTCCAACTCAAGTTTTTCTTCATAGGATTGCATCAAAGCATCAACTATGTGTTTGGTGAAAGCTTTATTTTGACTATAAGCATGCGGAGAATTTAGCACGGATTGCAACAAGGAAATACAATCAATCAAAGAGCAATTATCATAATTGAATCCCTTGAAATCCAAAGTGCTGGGTTCATCACTATGCAAAGTTTTAATCTCTTCACTCCCACTTTTAGCAATTTTAGCATCAAGATCTAAAAACTCTGAATCATTGGGACACCTTAAAGCAGAATTATCTCCAATCCTATCTTCATCAAGATTAATACTAGAAAACAAGGATCTAATAGGAGACACATCAATAACTTTCAGATCTTCATCTTTATTTTCATGATAACTAGAAGAACATGATTTAATATAATCTTCTCTTTTAGCACGCATTCTAGCGGTTCTTTCTTTGCATACATCAATGGAAATTCTCATAGATTTGAGAGACTCATTGATATCATGCTTAGGTGGAATAGATCTAAGTTTAAAAGAATCAACATCAAGAGTAATTATATCCACACTTCTAGCCAATTCATCAACCTTAAACAATTTCTCTTCAAGCAAAGCATTGCAATTCTTTTGCGAGATCATAAACTCCTTAACACTAGTTTCAAATTCAGAAGGCATCTTTCCATAAGAGTTGCTGTAGGAATTACAAAAATTATTAGAGGAATTACTAGGAAAAGGCCTAGGATTAAAATTACCTCTAAAAGCATTGTTACCAAAATTATTCCTACCAACAAAATTCACATCCAAAGATTCATTGTTATTCTCAATCAAAGTGGACAAAGGCATATCATTAGGATCAGAAGAAGCACTCTTAGCAGCAAACAATTTCATAAGTTCATCCATCTTTCCACTCAAAACACTAATTCCTTTGATAGCATGCACTTTTTTACTAGTAGATCTTTCGGTGTGCCATTAACCATAATATTATCTAGGAGTTTGGTTGCTCCTCCTAAGGTAGTTTCCATGAAAGTGCCTCCGGCGGCCGAATCTAAAAGATTTTTAGAAGCAAAACTCAAGCCAGCATAAAAGTTCTGAATAATCATCCATAGATTCAAACCATGTGTAGGGCAATTACGAATCATCAATTTCATTCTCTCCCAAGCTTGTGCAACATGCTCATGATCTAGTTGCTTAAAGTTCATAATATCGTTTCTAAGAGAGATGATCTTAGCAGGAGGGAAATACTTAGAGATTAAAGCATCTTTGCACTTATTCCACGAATCAATACTATTTCTAGGCAAAGAGGAAAACCAAGTTTTAGCACGATCTCTAAGTGAAAACGTAAATAACTTCAATTTAACAATATCATTATCCGTATCTCTTTTCTTTTGTATATCACACAAATCAACAAAGTTGTTTAGATGGGTAGCGGCATCTTCACTAGGAAGGCCGGAGAATTGATCTTTCATGACAAGAATCAACAAAGCAGCATTGATCTCACAAGATTCAGCATCGGTAATAGGAGCAATCGGAGTGCTAATAAAATCATTGTTGTTGGTATTGGAGAAGTCACACAATTTGGTATTGTTCTGAGCCATAGCGACAGGCAAGCAATCCAACACACACAAGCAAACAAGAGGCAAGCGAACGATAAACACACGGCGGAAGACGGGCAAATAAAACGGCAAGGGTGAAGTGGGGGAGAGGAAAACGAGAGGCAAATAAATGTAATGCGAAGGATAGGGGTTTGTGATAGGTACTTGGTATATGACTTTTGTGTAAGCTTCCCCGGCAACGGTGCCAGAAATTCTTCTTGCTACCTCTAGAGCTTGCGTTGTATTCCCTCGAAGAGGAAAGGGAGATGCAGCACAGTAGCGTAAGTATTTCCCTCAGTTTTTGAGAACCAAGGTATCAATCCAGTAGGAGACCACGCGCGAGTCCCTTGCACCTGCACAAACAAATAAGAACTTCACAGCCAACGCGATAAGGGGTTGTCAATCCCTTTACGGTCACTTACGAAAGTGAGATCTGATAGAGATGATAGTTTATATTTTTGGTATTTTTAGTTTAATAAAACAGAAAATAAAAGCGATAAAAGTAAAGTATATGTAGATTGATATGTTGAGAATAGACCCGGGGGCCATAGTTTTCTCTAGTGGCTTCTCTCATGATAGCGATATTCTACGGCGGGTAAACAAATTACCATCGAGCAATTGATAGAAAAGCGAATAATTATGAGACTATCTAGGCATGATCATTGTATATAGGCATCACGTCCGAGACAAGTAGACCGAAACGATTCTGCATCTACTACTATTACTCCACACATTGACCGCTATCCAGCATGCATCTAGTGTATTGAGTTCATAAGAACAGAGTAACGCCTTAAGGAAGATGACAAGATGTAGAGGGATAAACTCAAGCAATATGATATAAACCCCATCTTTTTATCGTCGATGCCAACAATACAATACGTGCCTTGCTGCCCCTACTGTCACTGGGAAAGGACACCGCAAGATTGAACCCAAAGCAAGCACTTCTCCCATTGCAAGAACTATAGATCTAGTAGGCCAAACCAAACCAATAATTCGAAGAGACTTGCAAGGATATTATGAGCACACATAAAAAGTTCAAAGAAGAACCAAATATCTTTCATAGATAACCTTGATCATAAACTCACAATTCATTAGATCTCGACAAACACACCGCAAAAAGAGATTACATCAAATAGATCTCCTCGAAGACCGAGAAGAACTTTGTATTGAGATCCAGAGAGAGAGAAGAAGCCATCTAGATACTAGCTATGGACCCGAAGGTTTGTGGTAAACTACTCACAACTCATGGTGAGGGCGATGATGATGATGATGAAGGCCTTCGTGATGGATCCCCTTCCGGTGGAGGTCCATAAGAGGCTCCAAGATGGGATCTCCACGGGAACAGAAGGTACGGCGGTGGAATTAGGGTTTTATCTCTGTTCACGGAGTTTCTGGGGCACGTAGACTTATATAGGAAGAAGGAGGGCATCGGGGGAGTCAGGGGGGCTCCACGAGGCAGGGGGCGCGCCCCCCACCCTCGTGGGCCCTACGTGGCTTTTCTGACGTGGTTCTCAAGTTCTTCATGTGTGATTTCCTCCAAAAATATCTCTCGCGAAGGTTTCACTCCGTTTGATATTCTTTTTCTGCAAAACCCTGAAACAGGCAAAAAACAGCAATCTGGACTGGGCCGTTGGGTTAGTAGGTTAGTCCCAAAAATGATATAAAATGAATGATAAAGCCCATTAAACATCCAAGACTTCATAAATAATAGCATGGAACAATCAAAAATTATAGATACGTTGGAGACGTGTCACTGTGCTCAATTGTTATGGATGAAGCAAACTCTTAAGGACTATGGCGTCAACGTGAAGAATGTGCCTCTCTTCTATGACAATGAGAGTGCCATAAAGATTGCTCACAACCCAGTTCAGCACTCGAAGACCAAGCACATTCAGATTCGTCATCATTGTCTTCGTGATCATGTGTTGAAGGGCGACATTTCTATTGAGCATGTGAAGACTGAAGAACAGCTAGCCGATATCTTCACAAAGCCCTTGGATGAGAAGAGATTTTTCAAGTTGCGGTGTGAGCTAAATATCTTAGAATCTTCGAATGTTCTTTGAATTGGACACTCATCCTAACACTTATGCAAAATTGATGACTTAGATGTGCAACACATGAAGAAATTGTTTTTCTTCAATCAATGAAGAATAATGCTCTAAGTGTGAAGAAATTAATGAATAATTTGATTCTCAGAACCCTACGACAATTGTACGCAGTGTCTGAAATCATCATTCTTATACGGTGGGTCATGCCACCACAAAAGTTGAAAATCTTCAGTTTGAGTTTTTTCTGAAATTCCTCGGTTGTTCATATTCTTCAACTTTGCATTGTCTTCACTGTTTCAGTCTCTTTTATTTATTGGCTATATATATATATATATATATATATATATATATATATATATATATATATATATATATATATATATATATATATATATATATATATATATATATATATGAGTTTATGTCCTCTACAACATTCACTTATTGCTATTTCTTCAAGTTGTTTTTTCTGCTAAGTGAATGTGATCGGACCCTTCCCCCTCTATGCTAAAGTCAACCCATTCCATTCACAAATTCTTCATATGCGTTCTATTTGAAACTTGCTCAAAATCTTCACCGTGTCCTTCTCACCTAAAGAAATTGCGAACACAACGTTAAAACTTATCCTATCCAAAAAATTTGGTTTTGCCACTCGAATCGCTCTGCATCCCACGATAATATCTATTCACCCACGATCTCCACTACACAGTACGTGGGTGACAAATGTCGTGCGAATGAGAAGGGTCAGAGGCACGTTCGTCCAAATTCTTCAGGCGAACAGTTATTCATCTCCGCTATAAATACCCCTCCCCTTCCCTCACTTCACTTTTTACTCCGCTCGTTCTCACTCTCCCGCTCGAGCTTCTCCAACCCTAGCGCCGCTGCTACTTTATCATCGCCGGTGAGGAAGAGCTTCACTGCCTCGACCTCGTCGTCGTCGTACTCGCGCCGGTCGCGGATTTCTTCACTCCGCCACCGCCGTAGCTGTCTTCCTCTGCCAAGTTAGGGCGTGGAAGATCCGCACAGACGAACTTCACTTCTCCACCTCACAGTTCATCGTGTTCTTCATCCAGGGTAATTAAAAGTTACTTTTACTGCCCTCTTTGATTCGAATGTTTTCTTCAAAATTCTCAAAGGTGTTTTACTTCTTCAAATCTTCACACACTAAACACCTCACATGTTATCTGTTCTTGATTCGATTTCTCCAAGCTATGTTTTTCTTCAAGATTCCTCAATTGTGTGGATTTTCAATCTATACAACTCTGGAACCCAAGACAAAGAACGCTTTGTGAAATTCTTCAAGACACATCTGGTCAAATTCCTCAAACTTGTTCTTTTTACAAAACCTTCTGAGAACGCATATGACCTCTCCAAATTCCTCGCAACTATACTCTGTTCACAGGTACTCATGTTCGCTGCTGAATCACTAGGTTCTCATCAACTTAACTCATTTGCAGCGTTCCTCGAAGAAAAGTTGCATACTTCTTCCGAGAATTCAATTGTTCAAATTCCTCGTGTGAAGAAAATGGCTGATGGAAAGAAGCCACAGAAGGGAGGAAAGAGGCCTGAGGTCAATACTGCTTTCGAGATACCTGAAGACATATATGCTGACTATTGCACTCCTGATGAGGCAAAATACGGAAAAGAGGACAAGAATCAGCGCAAGATGCGCATACAAAGAATAGAGAGGAGATGGGCAAGAGAGTGGAGGGAGTACAGATATGTGACTCCCAAATACATGAAGAAATTCGCACTCAATACTCCCTGCCCAAGACCTCCATTGGCACATGGCCAAGTTGCTGATCCCACTAGCCTCAAGCGCGGTGAGGATTATCCTGAAGAATGGGCTAAGCGCCAGACCAAGTTGACCAAACAAGCAAAAGAAGCAGTGAGGAAATTCAATGAAGACTCTGTTGCTGCTACTGCCACTATTGAGGCCTCTGCTTCCAAGCCTAAGAAGGCTATGACAAAGAAGCCTGCTCACAAGCCAAGTGCTTCTTCTTCAATGCCCTCATGGCCCAGTTCCTCAGCAATGCCCTCACGGCCAGATTCTTCAAAGCCCTCACGGCAAATTCCTCAGACTGCTCCTGCTCCTCCTAAGTCCTCAGCTCCTCCACCAAAGTCCTCAGATGCTCCAGCAAAATCATCTACTCCAGTGCATCTTGCCACATGTCAAAGGACTGCGGGCATATCCATTGCCTCAGGAGCCTCTGCAAGTTCCTCAGCTGCTCCTAGTTCCTCAGCGATACCAAGTTCCTCAGTTGGTCCCTCGCTGCTGAAGAAAAAGACCACGGCTGAACGAGGCTCTCGCCCAAATCCTCACAAGAAACAAGTTGCTTTCCAAGTGTCATCTGATGACGAAGCTGATGATGAAGAACTTGTTCAAATCATCAGAGACAGGCAAGAAAGGGCCGCTAGAGCCAAAGGAAGCGAAGTGCCACTACTTTTGGATCCAAAGGTGATCCTTGACTTTATTGATCTCTGGCATCAGGACCCCAACACTCCTATGCCTGACTTCAACCTGACTCCTGGCCAAAGTCACATACTGACCGCCTTCATAGGCGAAGAAAAATGGAAATTTGAAAAGGCCAGGCAGACGAAGAAAGCGCAGTACAAGAAGGAGCGCTTCCTGAAGAAGAATGATGTCAACATGACAACTGAAGAACTTGTCCAGCTTTAGGGTGAAATCAAAACCCTCAGTGATGAATTTGATGCATATTGCGCAGACTGGATGGGTGCCAAAGTCAGATTTGTGAATCTGACTAAAGGTTTTTCTTCAAGTGTTGCTCGTCAAACGCACATTGAAATTCCTCAGGCTGAAGCATCTGCTCAGTCTATTGAAGGACATGCCAGCACTGCTAAAGAACATCAGGCTACTGAAGAAAATACCAGGGCTGATGACTGCATTCCAACCGCTGAAGAAATTGCCAAGGCAACCTCTAGTGTTGCGCCTGAAGAAAATGTCAGGCCAGCTGAAGCTCCAAAGGTTGTGCCTGAAGAACATGAAGAAGTCAGGGCAACTGCATCAGTTGTGCCTGAAGAAAAACAACCAGATTCCTCTGCTCCTCCTGCGCCTACATCAACTCCAATCCTTCCATCTGCATCAGATGTGAAGAAGACAAAGGCTGCAGAGCATGCAGCTGTGAAGAAAAGGAAGGCATCAGCTTCATCAGATTCTTCAGCTTCGAAGAAGATGAAGCCTTTGACAAGCTCAGCTGACAATCCAATCGATGTCGTTCCAATTTCATCCATGTCATCAAAGGAACTTATTCCGTTTGATGAAGAATATGTGATTCCTAGTGAATCAGAGAAGATATTCCCTCTGCTGCTTCCTCAGAGCAGACGGATGAAGAAATTGAAGTGGATGCAATCCCTTCAACCCCAATCATCTCCTCGCCCATGCCTCAGTTCACTCCTGAAGAGGCCGCGTTGAGGAATTGGAAGAACAAGACTCAGACGTGGACATTGGGAGTGCTACTCCTTTGATGAATGATAAATTTTGGGATAGTCAGCATCCCAACTCTCCTCTGTTCACGCCGCTGCAACAAGTTCCTCATTCACCGGCACAAATTGTTCCATTGGGCTCTGAAGAAACTCATCCCACACAGTCTGTCCATGAAGACATTCCAGCCACTAGTGCTGAAGAAACTGTTGTTGTTGCTGAATCTGTGAAGACCACCACTGAAGAGGAACCAAAAATTCCTCAGCCTGAAGAACCTGAGATTGTGAATTCGGAGGTTGTGATGCAATTGACTGACACTCCTCAACCCAAGCCAAAGGATCCTTTCTCAAGAAATCAAACTTTCAAGGAGGCTGATTTCTTCGGCGAGCATGTGTTCTTCACTGACTACAATCCTTATGACTCTGCTTGCATTAGGAAGAGGCGTTTCTGGACTGCCAGTCAGGCAAATTTCTATTCCTCGGTGCTATACAACAAAGACAAGGTCTTCGATCATCATCATATTCCTCGCGTGGATATGGAATCTCTGTCGTGCTTCGTGTCAGTCATCTGTGTTCTTCACGATGCTGGACTGTTGGGTTACTGCACTGACATATGTGATTGGAATGATGAACTCATTCTTCAATTCTATGCAACGCTGCACATCACTGGCAATTCTGAAGATGTGAATCCATGGGTGCTGGACTGGATGACCGAAAACACTCACTACAAGGCACCAACCTCTGAATTACTTCAAGCTCTGCCTCTCAGTCCTCCCACTGAAGCAGCACGTTGCATGTATGAAGAAATTGTTCACTGATCACTACATGCAAGTGCTTATGAAGCCTTTGAAGCCAGGTCAAGCCCCAAGGACCAAATTCCTCGTGAAGTAATTGTTGTTTCTGCCACGGACTGTCTATCGCATTCTGACGAAGACATTGAGTCCAATCAAGGGCCACGACTCAACTGATGAAGAAGTCGTTGGCATCATGAAGAATCTGTTGCTCAACATCATCCATGGCATTCCCGTCAACTTCCATGATTTCTTCATGAGGACTATGGCAAATGTTGCATTGTCCCCTTTCAACCTGAAGCCTTATGCTCCGTGGATTATGAGATTCATCAGGACAAGGTCTTCAGTGAACTACAAAGCTGACACACTAAATCATTGCAGCTACTTGCCCCCAATTGAAGTCCTCAAATGGACATTTTCCTCAGCTGATGACAAGGGAAAGGCCACTGTTGTTTTTTATGAAGGCATTCGTCCATTGGATGACCAATTTCGTAAAGCTGCATCTTACTCCAGCAATGATGACTCTGCCACTCATGACTCTGCCGCCAACGCTCCCAAGCCAAATCCTCAAGGCACAGCTCCCAGGGTGATGACTGATCGTGAGCTTCTCCTCAGTCTTCATCAGAAGGTTGATCGCAACCACAAATGGGTCAAGCGTCAGTTTGGTTCAATTCTTCACAACACGACTTCTACACACAATGCAGTGAAGAAAAACCATTACTACCTTCATGAAACCCTCAACCGCACCTGGGATGTTCTGTCTCATCTGTATGGCGAAGAAGATCTGAAGAAAATGGGTCTCAAGGATGACTTTGACTGGTCTGCTCCTCCTCCGAAGAAATACAAGAAGGTCAAGGTTCCTCCCTTGGTGGCCAGCTCCTATTCTTCATCGCGCGAAACCGATGAGTATGAAGACTTGGACGACACTGTGGCAGGCCCTACATCAACTATCGACCCCAACAACGCTGGCGCTCCTTCATCGTCATGAGATTCTTCAGGGGCGTTAGTCCTCAGTTTCGACCCTTTTGGTCATCCGATGACAAAGGGGGAGAAATTTGAGTTAGTCTTCAAGAGGGTCTACTTATATGGGTGTTTTTTTTGCTAAGTTACAACTCTCGTTCTTATGATGATTTTGCTGGATCGAGTTGTAAACTTAAACTCCATGGTGACCTGATACTTTTGTTGTGGTGTTTCTGCATGCTTATTTCTCATTAATTTTATGCACGCATGCTGAATTACATTAGTCACCATATTTCATCATGCATTTCAAATTCTTCATATTATATGTCAAATGCGTGTGTGAATTACAAGATATAGGGGGAGATCTCTATGATTCTACTCTTCAAGTGTGCATTGCTTCAAAAGCAAATTCCTCACTATGCACATCCTCAGGGGGAGTTCTTCTATATCTTGCAATCAAATTCCTCAATATCGGTATTTACACTTCACATGTTTATCCCTGTTGAAAACTTAACCTTTATTGTCATCAATCACCAAAAAGGGGGAGATTGGAAGTGCATCTGGTGCCCCTTAGTGATTTTGGTGTATTGAAGACTTATAGGTTAAGGGACTAATGTGTTTATGAGTGTACACAGGTCTATAAGTCTATGAGGAGTTTGATATTTACAGAGAAAGTCGACCCCTAAAAATGAAGTTCTTCGACTGAAGACTTTGGATTTCTGAAGACTTTGAAAGTGAAGAAATTGGTGTGACCTTGAAGACTTGGTATTCATTTGAGGAACATGAAGCGTGAAGACTTTTGTTTTCGTAGCTTCATTTTCTCCTTCTTGAGTCATAGGAAACACCGTATTGTTAAAAGGGGTCGAGGAAATACTAAGGAAAAGTTTCCATGTGATGCTCAACTCAAAATCCTACACCTACCAATCCCTTCGAGTGAAGCCATTGGAAATCTCATACAGTTCAGTCATATTCTTCAGTGACAGAGACGAAGTTCTTCTGGTCTCTGAGTAATTTGTTCTGACTGAGGAGTTAGGAATTCGCCAGTGTGGATTACCTACACACCGAGGAACATGATAGCCCTGAGGAATTTGATAGTCAAATTTCCGACCGTTGTTGTGCTATGCGCCAGCTGTCCCAAAATATCTACCTACCTAACGGTCATATCATTAAAGGGCATTTATGTCTTATCATGTCGGGCTGCTCCCTAGGCTCTAAATAGCCGCCCCCTACAGCCACTAGTTGGTTGGCTGCTCTGAGAGAAACTGACATTTGTCATAAGAGCAACCCATCCTCCAAGGACTTTGGGCGAAAATCATCAAGTGAGGAAAAACCCAAAACCAAACCCAAACACCTACAAACCCAAAAGTGATTGAGCATCACTGAAGAGATTGATCCTGCGTGGATCTGACGCTTGTTACCTTTGAAGATTGTGCTTCTTCTAGACGGTTAGGCGCCATGGTCTAGAGCATCCAAGAGGAATTATGGATCGCCGAGTGACCGAGTCTGTGAAGGTTCGGAAGTCACCTGAAGACTTACCACGAGTGATTGGGCGAGGTCTGTGTGACCTCAGCTCAAGGGGAATACGGTGAGGACTTGGTGTCTTGGACTGTGTGTCCAGGACTGGGTGTCCGGTACTGTGTGTCCTCGGGTTTAAATACCTAGCCGTCCTAACCAGATGTACAACTGAGACAGCAGTTGGAACTGGTCTAACAAATCATTGTCTTCACCAAGCTTACTGGTTCTATTTCTTCAACTCTTTCATTTCCTCATATTTGTGTTGTGTGCTTGTTCATATCTGTTTGAAGACTTTGACTGAAGACTTTCTCAATTTCCTCAGTTCAATTTCTTCAGTCTGTTTGCCTTCATCATGTGTTATCGTGTGTTTACGCTTTCTGTACTCTGTGTTTGTCTTCATTTATTCATGATGACCATGCTTATATTCCGCTATGTTTACTTCTGAGTACTTATTCCGCTGCAAGTAGTTCTTCGCTAAGGAATTTCCTCAACAGCAAATTCCTCAGTGAAGAATTCATAAAATCGCCTATTCACCACCCCTCTAGTCGATATAACGCACTTTCAGTACTGTGAGTCATCTTCCTTCCCTCTCCTCGGCTCTACTCGCCGCCTACCAGTTCCACCGTTCACAACAGCTCTAACCTCACATAGTCACGTATCATAACATAGAACATTCCCTCTAGAGCAGTTGTTTATGAATAACAGAAACTATGTTATCTTAATACGAATAAACCAGCATATGAATAGATTTTTTAAGTTGTTTCTTTTAAGTTTGACCCGCAATGTTGTATGGCGCTGAGTGTTGGCCGACTGAAAGGCGAAATGTTCAACAGCTAGGTGAGGCGGAGATGCGCATGTTCAGATGGATGTGTGGCCACACGAGGGAGGACCGAGTCCGGAATGATAATATACGAGATAGAGTTGGGGTAGCACCAATTGAAGAGAAGCTTGTCCAACATCGCCTGAGATGGTTTGGGCATATTCGACGCAGGCCTCCAGAAGCTCCAGTGCATAGCCGACGACTAAAGTGTGCGGAGAATGTCAAGAGAGGTCGGGGTAGACCGGATTTGACATGAGAGGTGTCCGTTAAAAGAGACCTGGAGGATTGAAGTATCACCAAAGAACTAGCTATGGACAAGGGTGCGTGGAAGCTTCCTATCCATGTGCGAGAGCCATGAGTTGGTCGTGAGATCTTATGGGTTTCACCTCTAGCCTACCCCCAACTTGTTTGGGACTAAAGGCTTTGTTGTTGTTGTTGTTATCTGTATATAATTCAAAAAATTCGATGGGTATGGTTGTCCATGGGAATCTTTAGGGCAAAGGCGGACACCCTAGTGGGCATGGACATGCGTGTGATATTGCTTGGTTCGTGCAAATTCCAACACATTGCCATCTTTAATATGGTTGTTGTGATTCATGTACGTAACTACTATGAGGTAATAAACGTAAAATATGTTGCAATGCTTAAGGGCTCTTTTACTTAATATAAAGCAGAGAGAAAACCTAGAAATGTGAAGTTTCACTTTTTGAAGAAACACCAAGTATAACCCTAGAAGTAATCACAAGTCCCGCATTGTTGTTGGCGGCTATAGCCAACAAAAGCTTGAAAAAAGAAGGCTTCAATCATATGTTCCCTCCATCACCCTAGACTGAAATGGATGATATCAGAGTGTTTTTTTACCATCAAAACGTATCTCTTTATTCATTGGTATAAATTATTACATCATTAACTAAAAGAGATACAATTGAGGGGGTGGAACTTCAATCCAAGAACCCGCTTCATTGAACTTTGCTAGCTGGGTTAGTTCTTGGGCAGCCGGGTTCGTCTCACGAAATTCATGTTCAAAGACCACTTTGGCAAATTCTCAAGTCATGAAGCCCACATTCATTAAGTATTGATGCTGCACTTCTTGTTGCCTGCATGTCATTGTTCATGGCTTCAATTACTTCATTGTTATTCAAGCAAACAATCAGTCTGTCACACCTAATTAAATCAGCAAGCAGCAGCCCATCAGAGCCATAGCTTCTGCTGAAATGACATCACACATCGTACATAATTTTAAGTTTCTAGCAGCAACAAAGCGGGCCCTATTATCCTTTATTATGACCCTTGTAGTCCCTGAGAGATTATCCTCGCCGAAAGAAGCATCGACGTTGGCCTTCATGGAAATTTTAGGTGGTGAGTTCCGGTTACTTTTTTCTTTACGATCTCAAAGTTCTTGATATGAAAATACATTATTAAGTGCTCCATTTTTTTATTAAGGATGAACCTCAATATGTGCTTTAAGAGATAGCTCCATACATTGGTTAAAGGATATATGGATTCTCGAGAAGTAATCCTGCCTGCCACCACTGGATCCCATGGGCGAGTAGAAAATTGGATCCACATGGGATCTCACCTTAAATGCCCCATCTATCCTCCTGAGAAGTTTGTTTTAGTTTCAAGCTCTACTGAAAAATAACCAGTTTTAACAAGGAACGCGTGACTTCGAACTCGAGTTTGATCATGCTGGATGAAACAGCCACCATACAACCAAATGGATGTTTCTCATAGTATAAAATGCTTCTTTGGTGGCATCCATTCATTTAAAAATTGGTGCGTAAGTTTCTGAAAAGCTTTAAAGTAAAGACATATAAATTGTGCAAACAGAATTGATCCCTTGGTTGGACATTGATCTTTATTGGCACGAGTACAATCTTTTATCCAAATTTGCAAAACATAGTCTTTTTCCAATCATATTTTGCACTTCTTTTTTAAGGGTTATTTTGCACTTCTACTCCTACCATGTTTCCGCATTTTCATGGGAAAAGAACAGACCCTTATAGGCCAGACAGGATCATAGAGGATTACAGGAACTGAACAGCAGCTAACTTCATACTCAGTTATACACACGGGATGGCGATCAAATTTGTTCTAGACAAGCTCTGATAGCTTTCTCTCTCAGGATTGCAGATTTGTACACTCGCAAAATATCGACTCTCCTCCCCTTTTTACACCTAGACGACAACTTATACATGACGCCTATCTTCTCCGCGGTGGCATCAGGTAGATAAACTCGCTGAGCCAAACCCTGACACGACTATAAGCTCAAACTACAAAATGTACAAAGTCTCGGTACAACATGTTTATTTCTAACTTGGCTTGCAGCAGCCCAAAAGCAGGCGGCAGAAGGTAGGTCTCGGTGGCCATGGTTAGCTGTACATGGTCATTCCTATGCCATTAGGAAGGATACTGCGACGACTGAAGCCCAATCCTCCTCTCTGAATTCAAAGTATATATAAACACACGTTAAAAGAACAGTTCATCAGAAGAGAGATGGATCAGTAAGAATGTCCAAGACCAATTTATTTCAATGATGTATCAGTAAAAGGATTGAACACTGCATCTTACCACCAGCAGCAACAAGTTTTTCCACTCGAGCAACAATGTGCTTCCCATATGTATATTTCTTCAGTGCATTTAAGTGAACCTTTATTCGTGAAAGAATCAGCTCTCTCTGCTGATCATCACAAGTCTCTAGTACTTTCTGTACAACATAGTTACCAAACTGATCCTTCATCATGGCCTGCATGCGATCAAGGTAGAGACGTCAGAAAGTTGAGCAGCCCTTTACGAGAACATAATTTCTCATTTTTGTAAATAAACTATATTTTGCAAAGCCCAAAAGGTGCATATACAGATTAAAAATTAACAATGTGTCATTTGTGGACTGTAAGCAAAAAACATAATGTGATCAATAATAATGAATGTACAAGTATCCATTGAATGACAACTTCGATTTGGTGCAGCCCACAGATGAAAGCAACTTTTCATGAACTTTGCAGATTTAGCGTGTTCTCGTGTATATATGTGTGATTGTCCTGGATTTTTTTTTAATTGTAAATGCACCTTCTGAATTCTTCAATATAAAGGGATCACTAGAGATCGGGAGCAAAAGCAATTACCACCCAGTTCAGTTGGATGATAACGTATTTCAAAGCCACAGTGAAATACTAGATTTATGAATACCACTATATTTTGCAGTGTTAGTGGCCTATTAGGTACAACTATGACATGTTTAACATTTGCAATGTTTTCATTAAACCATAGCTGTTACAATAACTAACCATTATTTTTTAAATAAAACGTTCGGAAACCACTGTTCAGTAGGAGTATTTTCTCTCTGAGAAGCTTTCAGATATACTCCCTCCGTCCCAAAATACTTGTCATCAAAATGAACGAAAAAGGATGTATCTAGAACTAAAATACATCTAGATACATCCCCTTTTATTCATTTTGATGACAAATATTTCCGGACGGAGGGAGTAGCAAATACAGAAGTATGTCAAACCCACTCAACATTTTACCTGTACTATGATATTACCTATCTAGGTTTATCAATTATATCATTCAACGCTGAGTGTGATTAAATAGTATCTAGGGAAGTCCATAGTTCTTCTCACAAAGGTTAACCATATTTAAAGCTCAATGGATAGAGATATGTGTACATCTTAAACTCATAAGTTTATATCACATAATTACAGTTAGTTCCAGCACACTCTAGACTGTATAGGTCACCAGATTTTGTTATAAAAAAGAGGTAGCGCAGTTTTTGTAGCACGAAAGCACCTCAAAGTTTTGAATACTACAATATTTTCAACAAACCTTGGTATTACGGAACAAACACCAAAAATACTTCTGATCCAAACAAACCCTTTAGTAATACTCATTTTCGGACTTGGAGGTGACATTGTTAAATCATTAATACCATAGAAAATTGACATTGTACAATCCCCAATAGTAGTTTCATTTCAAAAAGTTCTTCATTGTGCTACTTTAATAACTTCACGTGTGCCAATTTATTATGGCTTTCTTGAAAAATCTGAATTTTCATGGTGAGCCCTCATATAAATCTTGAAAATTGCTGATCCCAATAAATTCTTCCCATCAGACTCCCATGCTGCTATTGTAATCACATCACGGTACGAGGGTGTGGCCAAAATAGTTTATCTGTGCGAAGTTAAAATACCTGGAGAGGCTCATTCTCATCAGTAGTTCCGAGCATTTCATTTATGATAACTTCCCGCTCTGAAGGTCCTCCAAATGTTAGACACTTCTCGACAACATTTGAGGCAAATTTCTGTTGGCTCATCTGGATGATCTGTCCAGCTAGCTTTTCAATAATAAAAGACCGCTCATGAGGCTTCCCATGCTGCATAACATGCTGCACAAGAATAAATCAGACATCATCAATAGACAATATCCGTTAAAACAATTACAAAGGAAACACAGAACATAGGACTGGGCTAGTAGTCTACCATAAAGGAGTGACTGGAGGGGGGTGACAACTAACAAGGATGAGGTATGTACTCTATCTAGAATAGACTACATACATCATATTTTCAATGTATATCAGTTGATTGAGTTTGTCGCTTAAGTTTTAACTGAAGTTCCTGATCGACTCCTACATAAGATTGTATGTGTTTTATTACTTTGCAACACTAACAAAAACAATAGTGAGTTTTACTCTCCAAAATTAATGATATATCATCAAATTTCAGTCCAACAAGGTGGATTAGTGTATATGCACCTTTGCAAAACACATCCTGAATATCACCGCTTCACTAGTTGTCAGAAGGTATTAGATTAAAGATGAACATTTATTTTTTGACAAAAAAAGTACGGAATCCTTACTGCGGCCTTTTCATATATACAGGATATTTACAAATATGAACGTGAATATCACAAAAAAGTGCGCATAAATGCTCATTCATGAAAACACAGTGACATGATCAGGCACAAATGCATGCATTTTATATGCAAAATACAGAGACATGGTCAGGCACATAACAGGTGTATCTCATGTAATGTTATGCACAACTTGATCAAGAGCATGCTTTACTAGGAATGGTGGTAAAAAAGACTAATTATCAGGTGACCAGTCAAAATTGTCAGCAGATGCCAGGGCTAGGATGACCAATTTTACAAGAGAATTGTTATTTCTGGATTAGTTGGGACATCACACCAGGTCTAATTGGTTTTACAAGTCATTTTGGGCAAACAATAGATGTAATATTCCTTAATGGCAGGCCTCAACTGCACTTCGCCATGAATTAGTCCAATTACAGTATCACAGGAAAAGGCTTTGATATCATAATCTTTATTTCCCCAATGGTTAATGGTTGAAATTCCAAATTCTGGCATCAAAGCATACTACATATGATTTAAGTATGATTCAGAAGTGGTATATCGTTCTAGTTTCATACAAGGTTGGTGTAGCTAAAACAAAGTTGCTTTGTTTGGGCCTTTGGGGCCGTCGCAGCGGCGTGGGATAGATGATATGTTTTGCTGTGATGTTGAGTAGCTGATATGTGTGGCAGCTTGTGTGCACCAGTTTCTTCCTTTTCTTTTCATTTCCTGCAGGCTGTTGTGATTTCTTTGGTCTGTTTCTTCAATGTGACGCCAATATTGTGTGACGCTGGTCACGCCAGTGAGACTATTGCGTTGTAAAAGCAGGGCTGGAATATATTCTCTAAAGAAACAAAGCTGCTGAAGAAAAGATCAGGATGCCACATCAAGGCCGATGTTGCAGCTAGAAATTAGGAGATATAACAAACCTGGATAACATAATTTCCATACTGGTCTTGTGCCAGCATGCATACAGATTGCAATATCTCATCCATGACAATTTGCTGTGTGTTTGTATCAGTGCAATGCTCCAGTACTCTCTGAGTGAAGGAAATAAATTCATGAGTTTAACTAAAATAAAAGAGTAATAATGATCCGTATCATCACAAAGATCACCAAGTTGGAAATATAACCGAATGTGTCACTCACATGTGGCCCCTATACTCCACATGTCATCTTCACATGGGATGGTATTTTCCGTTTATACCTCTTTTTGATAATACTGATCTAACTTACTGAATTTAAAATTCAGAGTTTCAAAATTGAATGCGCAGAATTCAAAGACCAACCTGTATGACTCTGCAGCCATAGGGGTGAGTGGACAGTGTAACGACTTGACCATAGAATGTCGAGATAATAAACTGAATGGAATCTTCGGGTATACACTCAATACATTTCTGGATAACATGGTTTCCATTTTGATCACGCACACATCGCATGATATGACCATCAAGCTCAGTAACCATTTTTGTCTTCTGGTCCAGATCAACAACCTCTATTGCCTTCAGTAATGTGCATATGAATATACTTGAGTCAGTAAATAATCCTAGAAGAATTTATGAAACATAAACTACATGAATTATGTAGTACCTTTTGGATAACTCGACAACCATACATCTGAATGCTAAGAGTTAGTACATGTCCAAATAGTTTATCAGCCAGCTCCCTGCGTTGTGTGGAGCTCCCATGCTCAAAAAACTGAAAAAAATAGAGGCAAGTCCAGGCATCCTTAATAAAATGTAATTTAGAAAATGCTATGAGAATTGAAGAAAGAAACTGAGTGTTCTCGATGTCAGTGAGCAGCACCAGTGTCTCAGTAACGAATACCTTCTGCACTACATAATTCCCAAATACATCAGTCATCAATGAGAGAGCGTGAGGCATGATCTCCTCAAAAACCATGTTTTTTTCCTCAATTGTCGCAGTTTCAAGTTTTTGCTGTATGAAACGACTTCCATATTGGTCAGCACTGCATATTCAAAGCAAACATCATATGAGGATTTAGAACGCATCAATAACAAAAATATTAGTAATCACAGGATCATCATTACTGCAGAGGGTTGCTGAGAAAACAAAACAAAAAACGTGGTTTAAGGGGGAAGAGTTCCCTCCCTTAACGGTCCATTATTTTTGTAGAAATCGGACCTCCGTGTGGATCAAATGCGGGTGGGCTAGCTTACACCCGTAAGCTCTAGCCATCCGAGCCAGCACTCGGTTCTAATATTCAAGTGTTAAGAATAAGCTGGTAGACTGCTTTGACAGATACTCCCCCCGTACCTTAAATAAGATGTTTTTTGACACTATGACAGTGTCAAAAAACGTCTTATATTAAGTTAAAGACGGAGTACTATTTAGGGATCATCTATTATAAGCCCACGTAAAGAATGGCGCTAGAGAAAATACGCCCCTGCCTTTAAGTTAAAGACGGAGTACTATTTAGAGATCATCTATTATAAGCCCACGTAAAGAATGGCGCTAGAGAAAATACGCCCCTGCCTTTATCCACAACGTGCTGCTCTACTTGTTGTGCTAGTGCAGATTTTGTTATCTTTCAGATATTTGAGTGTTCAGAAAATTGACATCAAATCCATCTCATGTGGAGGACGGCGAGCTCCCAGCCCATGCCGATACCATCAAGCAGCTCCCTCTCCCCCGTATGTTTGGAACCGAGGGATCCACGTCAGAGGGGCGCAAGTGCCTTAGCTGCATCTAGCAGCTAGTGGCCAAGTCTGTGCACAACACACCCTGGTACAATGCTCCCGAGGTGGAGCTCAATCATGGGGAGCAAGCTTGAGTGTGCAGTGAACCAGCTGTGGCCGCACCATGGTGAAGAGTGAGAAGAGGTTAGAGGAAAGAGAGATAGGAACAATGGGAGGAGGGGCTAATCCATCATGTGGCAGGGTCTAACACTAGACAGGGAAAAGGTCTCAGTTTTTTAAAAGATGGCAAAATCAAGTGGGCACACACTTTCACTCTTTTTTCCTTAACATGTTAAGTGCGAAGAATAAGCTGGTAGACTGCTTTGACAGAATGACACACTATGCCCCTGTGAAGAAAGGCACTAGAGAAAATATGCCCCTGCTAATTGTAATCCAGAATGTATCGCTCTACTTGTTGAGTGTAGATTTTGCGATCTTTCAAATATTTGAGTGTGAGATGACAATGAAGAGAGCTGACACCAGGCTACCGTCTATCCATCTCATGAAGAGGACGACAAGGTCCCAGCCCACGGTGGCACCATCAGGCTGCTCCCTCTCCCCTGTGCATTTGTAAACAATGGATCCACGCCGGAGGGGCGCAATCGCCGTAGCTGTATCTAGCAGCTAGCGGCAGAGTCTATGCACAACACCCTGGGACGAAGCTCCCGACATGGAGCTACGTCACAGCTATGTTTTTAAGGCGACGCTTTGCTTTAAGGCGCTGGGGGGGCGCCTCGACGCCTAAAGCGGGCATATTTGCAAAGCGCTGGGGGGG
>LR738711.1:827659438-827785237 GCA_902687465.1 Secale cereale | reverse complement strand
CGACGCCTAGGCGTCGCCTTACGGACGCCTTTAAAACATAGCGTCACAGGAGCAAGCTCAAGTGTGCAGAAAGCTACGTCATGGGAGCAAGCTTGAGTGTGCAGGAAGCTACGTCATGGGAGCAAGCTTGAGTGTGCAGGAAGCTACGTCATTGGAGCAAGCTCGAGTATGCAGTGAACAAGCTGTGGCCGTGCCATGGTCAAGGGTAAGAAGAGGTTAGACTTAGGAAGGAGAAAGATAGGAACAAGGAGGGAGGGGCAAAACCATACTGGTATTGCAAAGGTATGAAATGTATGAAATGACCAAGTATACCTGAACTCCACCACATTCCCAGCAATCTCAGCAAGGTCAAAGCTTCTGGCCTTATTGCTTTTGAATTCATCCAAAAGTGAAGATGGGAAGTTCCCATTCATATAGCCACTTGGATCAGCGTTCCAACCACTCAAGCTTCTTGCGTTAGAAGGAAACCTCAGATTCCGCTCACCGAGCCTAATTGGACTGCCAGGACCTGATGGGGAAGCAACAGGACTTCCCAAAGGGCTTCCAGGGTATGCCATACCCATGCCGTAACCCAGATTGCTATAATAACCATGATTTGAGGCTACTGATTTACCAAGTGGCATTCCATATTGCTTCTGCTGAAGCAAAGCTTCAACATAAGCTTTCTGAACTGGTGTTAAATCAGCATACGAACTACCCATGAAACCTCTTTCCAAGTAAGGATCGCTGTAGTGGGCTGCTTCCTGCGCTGTATATTGAGCTGTCTTCAAATACTGAACATAAAAAGGATCGGAGAGAGGAGACTGAAGACCAGTGGCTGTTTGATTATTGGATCTACCAAGGTTATGCAGATCAGATAGACTTAAGGCAGGTGGTGACGAAATATTGCTACCAAGGTTTCTTGAATCTGACCCGAGTGAAGCTATAGCGGATGCTGCTGCACCACTTTCAAACAGAGGAGGCATGCTACCTGAACCCATATTATTCATCATCATAGAGTTGAAACCCGGATTGAGTGGATATCCACTGAGCCCATAGTTAAGAAATGCTGAATTTGTTCCGTCAAGATTCTGATGTTGAGCAGGAGAACCACCTGGGCTTGCATTAGAAGATGGTGGTGACTTCTGATATGAACGAGCAGAAAGAGTAGATCTTTTTATCTCCCCGTGTCCATCAAACCGTGTGTTCGTGGAACCTCTGAGGTCTGCTGGATTAGGTGCACTATTCTTAATATCAGCAAATGAAGAATTTGATGGTATAGCTGCATATTCAGCATCTGCTTCCAACATCGCAGAATACTGCCTACTGCTGACTTGAGCAGCTTGCGGGCCAAGAGCAAAATTATGGTAGTCACTTATCTCTCTCTGAAACTTCGATTGACTAATGTTGCTGTTGCCGTTCAAAGTGCCACCTTTTGACAAGCTCATGCTAGATAGTGCAGTTAATATATCAGCAGGCTCAAGTGCTTTTGATGATATTGTGTTGAATGATGACGATGAGCAATTCAGTCTCTTCTCATTAGAACTAATCCTAGCGCCAACAGGTGGAAGGCCAGGGCTAGGAACCCTAGGGATATAATGGGAATCTGGTGTCGCATTCCTTGAAGCTGATGAACCCAGAACAGAAGCAAAAGTTTGAGATGCAGATGCATTAATACTGGAAAGACCGCCGACACTTTGTGCATTTCCAACAGAGCGCTGTGCATCCATAGTATGTAAAGAGTATTGGTTCTCAGAAGGATCAACTGATTCCTGGTTGTCAAGAAATGAATTGCGACTGGCTGCACGAGAGGAATGTTCTGAAGTAGGTGTTATGCGGCCAAGGTTATCCTGAAATAACAGAAATTAAACTAAATCAGTTGTCCAGTGAGCAAAGAACTGCAGCGGAAATCAATAAATTAAGGTACTAAAAAATAAAACATTAATAAGAAGGTGTTATTCATGTTCCAAGGATAAATTGCGCTGCTGGAGTAGTAACTACCAAGAAGAAAAAAGATCTCGCTTAAACAGCAAATGGATTGCAGTTGGCTTGAAGTAAAAATCAGTTAATGACTCCTTAACACAAAGAAATCACATTTGTTGCAGCCTTACAGGTGTGCACGTCTCAAACATATATAGCTCTAATGGGTACAGAATTGTACGAGACAGTTGTTTTAACTTTTGAGATGTACCACAGCACAGAAACCAAATGTCGCATGTTTGTGCAAACTACAGAACCGCGCCACTCTATTATGTGATTTGTAATAACTGGTGAGGTCCACCCAGCGCATGCTTTCACAGGTGCCCAAACTCAGGCAGGAAAGAAACTCAAAACTTCTAGCCAGACACCATGCACCCACAGTCCAACTTCTAACTGGATAGCGTGCTGGAAATGGCCAGGCTTGCTTATTCAGGTTGTTTGGTTCCCAGCCACAGTTTGCCAAGCCAAAATTTGGCAGCCACAGTTTATTTGGCATGTGTTTGGTTTTTGCCACACTTTGGCTTGCCACACTCTATTGCCCCTATGGCCCACTTGTCATAGAGACAATTTTTTTGCCAACTTTTGCCAAAGTTTGGCGTCCGATTTCTCAGCCACACTTGTGTGGCTTGCCATACTTGTGTGGCTAGCCACACTTTGGCTTGGCCACACTAGTCTCCAACCAAACGGACCGTCAATCCAAAGGAGGGGATCTAAACCCCAGAAGTATCTAGTAAACAATAGCAAGCGACATACTACAGCAAAAACCATTAATTTTGATATGATAGCCCAATGGATAAACCTCAGTCAGCTATGAGAGTTTATGATAACAAATAGCAACCTTTGTGGTGCCAAGGGAGACCAACCTGAAACATATCAGCAAAGCTGCGTTGCCGTCCTAGTGATAACCCAATGAGCCCATCACCTCCTCTATCCACCCACTCTGCAGCACCGCCCACACCCTTGCTTCCATCCTCCTCCCGATCGAAACCAGGACTCTGCGGGAACAGCGACATACCGGCAGCCATCCCCTGTCCAGCCTCCTCTTGCGCTGCCTTTCTCCTGTCTCCAATCCCTCCCACCACCCCTACCCCTGCCTTCAGCCGCTGTGTTGACCGCCAGTCCTCCTTTGTCAGGACCGGCGGTGGCAACCTCGGGTTAAGATTGGCATGAGAGTAATAGTACGACAGGTAGGCTGGGTCAGCCCGGAGCTCCTCCTCCGACAGTTGTCCACCATGTCCGTTCAACTCCTCGGCATCAGGGACGGCGGCAGCTGCCCGGGGCGTCTCAGCACCACCGCGGAGCAGGCCGCCGATGGCGTTTAGCGAACCCTCAATGGTCGGCGGCGCAGACCCGCTTCGGAATATGCTGAGCCGCTCCCTCTCGCCAGCCTCCTCCCCAAGCCGACGCGCTCCGCCGCCACCGGCACGGAGCAGTGCGTCAAGCTCGTCCTCCGGCTCTTCCTCCTCCCTCACGCCGCCCATCCCCTGACGCATCGCCAAAGGGCTCTCGCTGAGCATTCCTCCAACCCTGCAGAGCACGAACCACCAAATCACGCAAAGTAAACAAACACCAAAACCGAAATGGAAAGCTCGTAGTACAAAAGCCGCACCGCCGATTAGCCGTCGCGGCGAAAGAGACGCTGCTCTCTCCGCAGGACACCCGAAACCCCACCAGAGAGCGAGAGCGACCACCGCTCGGTCAGAGTCAGTCACAGAACCTGCGTCCCCCGGGCCAAAGCACCACCGAATCGCGCGTCGCGAGCCCGATCGGGACAGTGGCGGCCATTTCCAACCGGGGCGTTTTTGGGGATTCGGGAGATCGGGCTACTGCGGAGCGACCCGGCTCAGATTGGGCTCTGATCGGCCGGCGATTTCGCCATTTTTGGGGGCACCGGACCCAAGGCTTCGAGCTGCTTGGAGAAGGGGGGAGGAGGTGGGGGAGGGAGCACACAGTAAAGGAGCTGCAGCAGCAGTCAGGAACGGAGCCCGAGGAAGGAGACGGCGGACTGATAAGCACGAGCTCCCCTCGGAGCCCCAGCCGTCCGATCGGACGCATCGGCGGACGAGATCTTCCCCGCCTCAAGAACCCTCTAGGGTTTTATGACTTTTATTGCGGGCGCTGGCGCAGGAGTTATTTCCCTCTGATCCGCGGGCCCCGAGCCTGTACTGGACTCGTTTGTATTTAGTTGAGGTATTAAGGTGTAAATAGTATAGTACGCTTTTATCACTGTGCCCCGAATGAGTACTACTAATCCTTAATTTTCCCTTTATAATTGGAATTGGGGTCGAGGGATGGCCCCACGTGGTAGAGGAAGCACGACGTGGGCCCCGGGCGCGT
Source organism: Secale cereale (assembly GCA_902687465.1). Lineage (NCBI taxonomy): Eukaryota > Viridiplantae > Streptophyta > Magnoliopsida > Poales > Poaceae > Secale > Secale cereale. Next base: position 827,780,941 of record LR738711.1, on the reverse strand, counting down.
GGCAACGTCGGCACCTAGATTCACTCGTGCAACTGTTATTACGGACGGGGCGGATTGGAGCAGTTGGCTCCGACCTCAGGTCATGACAGTGACCAGCGTAGACAACAACTTTGGAGATAAATAATGGCGACGTGCTTCCATTCCTCGAGCTAATTTCGGATAAGCCCTTGACTTCGAGGATTAATTGTATTTGATAGTTTAGGATTTGTAATCCGTCTTCTACTTTATCTGTAGGAGCGAAATTGCTCCACACATGATAATTATGGAACGATCCTTGCACGAATCAATCCAGCGGCTGTCAACTGTTTACTTCTATGCATGTATGGTTTGATCTTAAAGATCATGCATGAATCGGCTGGCATGTGTCGGGCGCATAGCAGCGTTCCTGTAGGAGAGTATTTTTGCCCTTCAAATACTCGATATGTACTTGCCCTCGAGGCTCAATAATACATCTATCGTATTCCGTAATTATAGGATTGAAAGTAGGTCTAGATGGGGTTGATTAGACTACTTGACCAAATAAAAATCTAACATTTTTTCTATTTTAAGTCTTGGTAGATTTTAGCAACTTAGCACAAATAAAGCAATCAACTTACACATGCAATTCTAAGAGTGTAGCAGCGGAAAGTAAAATATTGCATATGAAGGTAAAGAGGAGGGTTTGGAGAAGGCAAACGTAATGTAGGCACGGAGATTTTTGGCGTGGTTTTCGATAGATGGTGATATTGTACATCCACGTTAATGGAGACTTCAACCCACGAAGGGTAACGGCTGCGCGAGTCCACGGAGGGATCTACCCACGAAGGGTCCACAAAGAAGCAACATTGTCTATCTCACCATGGCCATCGCCCACGAAGGACTTGCCTCACTCGGGTAGATCTTCATGAAGTAGGCGATCTCATTGCCCTTACAAACTCCTTGGTTCAACTCCACAATCTTGTCAGAGGCTCCCAAGTGACATCTAACCAATCTAGGAGACACCACCCTCTAAAAGGTAATAGATGGTGGGTTGATAATGAACTCCTTGCTCTTGTGCTTCAAGTGATAGTCTCCCCAACACTCAACTCTCTCACACAGATTTGGCTATGGTGGAAAGATGATTTGAGTGGAAAGCAACCTCGGCAAAGACTAAAGATTAAGATTCTTGTGGTTGGATTGGAATGTCTTAATCTCAACACATGAACAGGTGGTTCTCTATCAGAAAAATGAGTAGTGGAAATGTAGGCATATTCTGATGGCTCTCTCACAATTGGAGAAGGGGGTGGAGGGGTATATATATCCTTCACACAAAATCCAACTGTTACACACATTTGATCCAACTCGGTCAGATCGAATAGAAGACTCAGTGAGACCGATTTAGTTCAAAATGTGAACGTTAGGAATCTCGGTGGGACCGACATGATCAACTCGATGGGACCGATGTGCTAGGGATAGGGCAAAATCTCATCTCGGTGAGACCGATTGCATGAACTCGGTGAGACCGATTTCAGCAAAGATCAAACCGAGAATTGGTCAGGCAAACTCGGTGGGACCGATCGCTCTTTTCGGTGAGACCGAAATGTTACGAAGGGAAACAGAGAGTTTGTCATGCAAACTCGGTGGGACCGAGATCCGTATCGGTGTGATCGAATTGTCTAGGGTTTCTGGCAGTGGCTATGTCAACTGAATTCGGTGGCGCCGGATAGATCAAATCGGTGAGGCCGAGTTTGACTTTCGGTTTTGAGCATATTTGGAAATGAGAAAGTGGCTGAGGGTTTTGGAGCAATATCACTAAGCACTTTGAGCAAATAGACCATTAAGCAACACTTCATCCCCTTTTAATAGTATTGACTTCCATATGGACTCAATGTGATCATGGATCACTAAAATGAAAATGAAGAGTCTTGAGTTTTTGCCAATCTTTGTCCTTAGCCTTTTGAGGGGTCCACATCTCTACTCCATGCCATGCCAATCATTCAACTTTCTGAAACATTTAACCTAAATGGATATTAGTTCAATGAGCCATATATTGTTATGAATTACCAAAACCACCCGAGGATTAGTTGCACTTTCAGCAACAATACCTCTCCCTCCCTTCTAACATGGTATCAGCCTTACCTCGATCCTAAACACTAGTCGCTGCCGCTTCCGCACCCATGCGTCGCCCCCGGTGCAGTCGGCCTCCATGACCGCCGCCGGGGACCACGCCGCCCGTACCTAGAGTTCATCTGCCCTTTGTGTTGACCAGCTGCCCTAGAGAGTCTTTTCCGAGCCCTTACTCCAGGTTGTTTCTCTCTCCCGCTGGTCACCTTGATCGACGTTTTTCTTTTTGGTTTTCCGATCTAAGCTTAATCAGTTTGCGTCGCCTGCCGCCCTTATCGACCCACCGCGTCTCTACTTCGACACCAGCGCGACCGACCGGCCTCTCCTTCGACCCGGCGGCCATCTCCCTGCGCCGACCAGAATTCTTCATCATCCATCGTGTCCGCCGCGTCTGTGCGGCCCCATCGCTGGCTACCTCGGGCGCGCTGGCTTCCTCGGGCCGGCTGTCTCGGCCTTGCCGGCTACCTTGGGACGGTAGAGTCGGACTCGCCGGTTGCGCCATCATCATCGGCTTCATCTTGGACTCCACCACCACCCCGCCTCCACCAAGCGGCTCCCCAGACCTCGCGCGCGATCGGATTGATCACCCGCCTGCCGCCACGATGCGCCTCATCTACGCCGGGCGACCGACCTGGCCCGTCGATTGCACGCGCCTTTGAAAATCCCGTGAAGATTTTCCCGAGTACAGCGCGCCTCTCAACCTACCGAGCATTGAGCCGTCGATGCGTCGCCCCGTCGGGCCTCAACGTCGCTGCCATGTGGTTCTCTCCGCGGCTGCACCTACCCATGTCACCACTGTGTCGCCCCTTCGAGCCGTAGTGTCGTGGCCCGCGGTCCACTGCCGCCCCGGGGTGTACGCTCCAGGCCGTCCCCGTGGCTGCGCCGACCCTCGCGTCGCCGTTGAGTCGCGCCGTAGCGAGCGTGGCACGTGATCCACGCCGCCCGAGGCCGTCCCCGCGGTTGGACCAACCCGCACTCCGTTGATGTGTCGCCCCTTCGAGTCATAGCTCCGCGGCCCGTGGTCCCCGCCACCGCCCCGAGGTCTTCCCGTCGTTGCCCCGACCTGCCAGTCATCGCTGCGTCGCCCCTTCGGGCCGTAGCGCCACGGCCCGCGGTCCACCGCCGTCCCCACATGTCAACCTATCATGGTATGCTTCGCGCCGCCTTCCTTGGCGCGGGAACTCCATCGTCCGCGCCGGTCTTCGTCACGCTGTCGGATTCCTCGTCTACTTCGAGCACCGTCGTTGTCGTGGGAACAGGCCTGACAATGGAGTATGGGGGTACGTATGAGAAGGGCAGGGTCCGGCTATGGCAAGGTTGTACACTCAGATTTTACGAGTTCATGCCCCTCTCGGAGGAGGTAACGACCCTATGTCTCAGTGTTGCGGGAGCTCTGTTGATATGGAGTGTTGAGTTACAGGGGGTGTGAACCCTTATGCAGGAGTGGAGGGGCGACCTATATAGAGTTCGTCGGCCCCTCATCAATGCTTCCGTTACACAAGGGTTCAATGGAGAGGAATAAAGGTGCGAGCGTTACAGGTAACATCGGCCTTTAGTATTCTTTATGGTGGAGACTTGATCGCCTGACCGTTGCTATCCCAGAGTGACCTTCGGTCTTCGAGTGGCTCTAGGTGCTCCGAGTGAATAGAAGCGGTCAAGTGATGGTAAAGTCTCTGAGTGGATCCTGTGTCGAGTGACCCGTGGATACGAGGTCTTTCCGTCGGTGACTTTTCCCTGGCTTTGAAGGACTTGTCCTCTTGTATGTGGCACCTTAGGGGAGGGTATGTAAGTCAGGCCTAGGACCCTACCCCTAGTACATGTCATCATCATTAGCCCCTGAATGGATCGGGGACAGAGTGAAATGATTAGGGGGGAATCCGATTGGATCGCACGCCTCGGGGACATTTTCGAGCCCTGCGGGTCTAGATGTCGCTTTAACTCTTTGAAGCTGCCCCGATCGATTATGGCTTGTTGTAAAGTCGAGTGGAACGAATGCTGGTCGTAGGTTGTCGACTGAGCCGAAGGAGCGAGGAGATCTTCAACGCAATCGGGCGCCCTGCCAGATCCCGGATTTCACGGGATTCCAAATTTCAGAGCAGCGCGCGGTTCGACAACGGCACGATAAGCGGGGCAAGTGGGAGGGAGACGCCTCGATTATTGCGCCCACTTTTTTGCCACGTATCGGGCTGCCGCTGTTAGTGGGATGCGCAGGGATCTCGCGGGCCCAGATGTCAGCGACCCCAACGCACGGATATAAGAGGTGACACGGCCGGGGTCGGAACAGTGTGCTCCCCCAATCTTCTCCTTTTTCGCTCGAATCCTCCTCCTCTCCGCCTCCACGCTGCACCGCTCCGCCCGAATCAGGCGACCACCGTAGAGATGGCAAAGGATAACACGACGAAGCTGGAGCGCACCAAGAAGGCGACCAAGGCGAAGAAGGCATCGAGCTCCCGCGACGCCCTGCCGCCGGGCTGGATGCAGAGCGATTGGTTGCCTCCGATGACCACGATGGAGGATCTGGCGGGACTCGTCTCCGACGGCTTGCTTGCTCTGGAGTCTTGGAGGCTGCTGGAGGATGGGGAAGTGGAGCCAGCGCCACACCCAAGGGAGCGGGTCCTCCTCACCACGCACGTGGAAAGAGGTTTCTCTCTGCCACCTCATCCATTCTTCCGAGGTTTCTTGAATTTCTTCGGTGCTCAACTCCACCACCTTCCCCTGAATGCCATATCGTATCTTGCTGCTTTCATCTTAATGTGTCAGAATTTCTTGTATTTTCCTCCTCACTGGGGGCTATTCAAGCACATCTTTACATGTCGGTCCCAGTCAATCAAGAAAGCCGATCCGAATGGCCCTAGGACCAAACTGATTCAGTTATGCGGCGGCTTGGGCATCCAGATGAGAGGTAGGAGTGCATTCCCTGCGATGACCTTCCCCGAGTCGGTTAGAGGCTGGCAGTCGACTTGGTTTTACTGCAACGACGTTCCAACTCCTGGCTCATCGACTGGTCTCCCTCCCTTCACATCCGCAAGGATTGGCACCCCCCCCGCTCGCTAACTGTGACCAAGGAGGAGAAGGGTGAAGTAGGGATCTTGGTGGAATCCGTAGTAGAGCTGATCTGGGGCGAGTGATGGGTCTGGATCTGTTGGAGGTGTTCCTCAATCGATGGATCCAGCTGCTGCAGGCCCGGGATCATACCATGTGGTTGTACTCGGGCTCAGATGACACCACTCGGACCCATCCATAGGAAGTCGAGGAAGAGATAGTGAAGCAATGGCTTCACAGTATCACTGGGGCTCGCGACAACCCTCGAGGGTCCAGGAGGATCCAGCCTTTCGACGCTGAGCATCCTCCACGAGAGGTAAGATGTGTTTTGTCGAGTGCTTGTTTGTTTCTTCTTTCTTGTTCACCCGACTGGGTTATTTAACCGACTATATTTGATTGATGCACTTCACAGGCGTTCATGCAGATGTTTTCGCCCGTATCGAATGGAGAGCGGCTCATCAAGGGTGGAGAGAGAGAAGGCGGGAGCGCTGACATTAGGTGCACCAGCAATGAGTCGTAGGATGGTGAGGAAGCTGAATCCTCTCCGTCAACTGAGGTGCGCACCAAGCGTCGGTCCAAGTCAAACCAGGATCTGATTGCTAGTTGGGGGAAGGCAGTGGCGTCGAGTCACAGGAACCCAAAGCGCACTCACACCGCAATGCCAGAGCTGACTGAGAAGACGGCGAAACAACTCAAGGCCGTCGCGTCGAAGCCTCGGAAGGCCCTGCCCAGGATCAAAGTCAACGTGCCCATTGCTTCAACGTGGGTGTCACTTTTTTTCTCCTTCATAATCGCAAATCTTCACACTGCGGCTGATTGAGTGAGAGTCGCGCATCAGAGCTGCTACCTCAATGATGACGCCACTTCAAATTGATGAGGACCCAATGGACATGGATACTGCTAATACGGCCACTTCTCGGCAAGGTATGTGTCGGCGTTCTGGGAACGGGGGTACCCAGACTTGCCTGCCCGCGGCCCAGAGCGTGGCTCGCAAGGCGGCCTAGTGTGGCCCAACTTCTTCAGCAACACTCAAGACCCTCGTGAGGGGCCAAGACTCACGAGGCGGACGACACAAGACATCCCCTAGGGCGGCCTTGCTAGGCCGGCTCGTGAGGATCGAAGATATCAAGGCGAGAGGCACCTCGCGAGGTCCTCATGACGTGAGCAGTGACGACTAAAGCCAGGCGGGCACAGAGCGCCAGTTTCCTCTTCGGTGCTAAAGGAGCAGGTGTAGGCGCGGAGTCCCGAGGCGTTAGGCAAAGGTTTCTATATCAGTGCAAGAAGACCAAGACCAGCAGGACGGCAGGGCGGAGGTCATCGCGGAGCCCACAGCGGTGTCACCACCAGATCCTTTGGCAACAAAGACCACCTTTTGTCACGATAGCTTGTACTAGATGTTCCCCTTCAAATTTGGCCGTTGTGGGATTCCTTCCCGCTCAATATTTGGGAAGAGGACCCGGGCCACTATAAATAGGACTAGCCACCACCATCGGGATGATCTCATCAGGGACAGAGTTGATCTCATCTCAAGTTGATCAGATAGAAGGCCACACACCTCAAGCTCACCCGAGCACAAGAACACCTCTCCCCAAGAGGCAGTTCATCCATGTACTGGTTCTTCCTCTGCCTATAAGGCAATCCACCACACACACTCGATTAGGGTGTTACACCACAACGATGGCCCGAACCAGTATAAATCTTGTGTCTCATGTTCATTGGATCTGACGAGCTAGGCCTAGAACTGTCAAGTAGAAGGGCTAGGGCGGAAGGATAGATCTTCGTGCGCACCCCAGAGTTCGAACCTTAAGGGTTTTGCCGGAACCCTAAATTCGACATTTGGCGCGCCAGGTAGGGGTGCGCCGGATCTGTTCCTCCGTCGCCCACACCATCATCACCCCGCATCCTGATGGCCGACGACCTGGGGGCTCATGCCAACCACTGGGCGACCTGGCCAGCGCGGACGACGCCGCCTGACCATGGAGACCTCAACCCTGCGCTCCAGGCTGCCCCGGCACCACCCAACGCCGCCGGCTGTGGGCGACGCGGGCCGGCGGCCACCGCTTCGGCGTCCCGGCACGCGCGCTCCGCGACGCGCTCTGCAAACCATGCCGCGGCGACGGCACCTTACACCCGACGGGAGCAGGCGAACACGAGGGTTGCGCTCATCGTGGCGCGAGAGCTGCTACGATGCAGGCTGGCTAAGAGCGGCCGCGACGTGGTGCTGGAACGAGTTGCTGAGCTACTGGGCTGCACTTGCGGAGGCGCACCGCCGTTTTGCTCCTCACCCCCGCCCCAGGTTGCAGGTGGGGCGCTGGTGAGGCCCCGACCGGTGCTGCAGCCCGCCGACACGATTGGAAGACTCGGCAACACCGGTAGGCGCGCCGGTGTCCACCTTACAACCGGGACAACCTCATCACCGACAAGAGCAGACGCTGACGGTCCTTCGAGAGGGTACGACGGGGTTCAACCCAGCGGGCGCCAAAACCAGATGCTGCAACCGGGGGGGTCAAGGCGTGGGGCACGGGGGCTGCGTCCCTGGTGGGGCTACAGACGAAGCCTACGTGCCCCGCATGGTGGACCTGACGTACATGTTTGGGGAGGGCCCCACTGCTTCCACGGGCCAGGTTGGAACGACGAGGCTCACGAGGAAGAAGATTACCGTGGGTCACCCAGGGACGCCGTGGACCCCTTCAGCGACGAGGACAGAGCACCACAGGTATCCCAGCAGCAGGCGTACGCTAACTATGGACTGCATGTGAATCAAACCACGATGATGGTCGACGACCCCAAAGCGACCGCCCCACCCTCGACCGGGGCGGAACACCGGGGGCTGCGCGTAGAAGGCCTAGAGCCGCAGCCTCCCCAACGGCGCGAGGAGCAGGGAAGTATGCGAAATTAGGTCCTCTGTCGGGGCGAGCCTCGCCAAGCTACCCTCCGGCAGAGGGCCCGTGGTCGCCGAGGGCGTCGCTGGCGTCGCCTTTCTGCCTCCTTGGTCCTGTCCTAGTTTCCGGTCGCCCCAACGAAGGTCGATGGTGGCGCAAGGCGGTGCCCTCGTCTGGCGATATGAAGCAAGGCTCGGGCCTGTGAAGATCTCCGCCCGTGACACTCTCACGTAATAATGAGTGGGGTTGTACATGCCCCGGAGTCTTCGGAGAGCCGCCCTCGAGCCTCGGGGGCTCCCTCCCATGTCCTAGTGGCAGCACTTAGCTCGGCGCTGGTGAGAAGAATAAAGACTAGATAGGAGCCGAACGCGGCTATTTGCTTTCCTCGCCTTCCTTTCTGTAATTGGATTCGCCGTGTCTTTCGAGTTGAATTTGAAGTCTCGCTTATTGCCAAAACGGGGGGGAAGTTCTCTTTGATTTCTGCCGGATTTTGCCACTTCTGGCCGTCTCAAAAATCTTACTCCGGGCCCTCAGGCCCGGGGGCCAATCCCGCTTGGCATGCCGCTACAACCTCGGCAGGACCCTCCCGGGGCAATAGCCTACGCGCCACAATCATGTCACGTAGGCATCCTGTCGCGGCCAGCGGAACGCCACTGGCCCTGTTCCCCGGAGCAGGGCCAAGCACTGCTCAGGAAGCCTACGGCGCGGTGCGACCGCTGACCATCTCAGGAGGAAGGCGGTCCCACGGCCTCACAATCCTCACGAAGGCGAGGAAGATCTAGATAAGGTGCCACAATAGCTAAGCCGGAATGGCTTAAGAGCTCACACCGCATGTTCGGGTTCAATCACCAAACAAAAAGGAAGAAAGCAGAATACTAGTTTACACGCATAGGGGGCTCCCCCCGTCAAAATGCTCTCATACCCCTCAGGGCCCTTTGTAAGTTGACACGTGCAGGAACAGGTCAGAAGAATATGAGCTCAATCAGACATATCACTCGCAGAGCCGCCCAAGCCACCCTCGTATGGGCCACCAATGCTATCAATGGACACATCTCCGGCGTCTTCAACTGCGCCTCCTTCGTCCGCCAAGACCACGACATCATCATCATCGGTGGCGAAGGCTTGGACTAGGGCATCCACGTGGTCATCCACCCAGTGTGCCAAGTTGTCTCGGACAGCTCCGGGCACGGGGGCAATGGCAGCATCAAAGTCAAAATCAGGATCAATGTTCTGGAGGTGGCTGAAGACCCGCGAGAACGCGCGATCCAGGAGACCGCGGCTTTTCTCCTCGACAAGATGGCGGGCCCTCATGGCCCGGTTCTCCAGGCACGTCACGATCTCGGTGAAGAAAACAAGGTGACCGGCATAGTCCTCCATGTGGGGGTCAGGGGCATTCTCCTCGCAGATGGTTCCCAGTGCCCGGTTCGCCCTCGATCGGAGGGTCCGGAGCATGGGGCCATGCTCATGCTGCAGCACGAGTCGGTGGTTGTCCTCGTCCTCGCGCTGACATGCCAGGACAGTGGCCTCATCAACCTGTCTTTGAAGCAAGCCCAGCTTTACCTGCACGGAGGCCAACTCGGCCTGGGCGGAAGACTGGGCGGCTGCAGCGGCCCCCTCGCGCAGCTCTGCCTCCCTCAGCCTCGTCCTGAGGGCGGCGGTCCTCCCATCGGCCTCCACTCGCTGGAACTCCAACTTCAAGTTATACCCCTCAGCGAGGTCCGTGCGGACCTTCACCACCCTCCGGTTGACTTCCTCCTGAGCCATGGACTCACGAGCGGAGACGTCATCCTCAACCAGGGTCACGTGGCGCTCTCTCGCCTCCAGTCGCTCTAGCTCCAGGCTACGCTCCGGCCTCCAACATCAGCGCTTCCTCGTGCCTCAAGACCTCTGCCTCATCAGGGGGCGTCCCCCGCATCGATGCCAGGGCGGCCCTACGCACCTCAGCACGATCTTCCAAGTCGGCATTTAAGACCTGGAGCTCCAGGAGGCGCCTCTCCGCGGCCTCACGACGGACATCAGCTTCCCGGGCCTCTTCCATAGCTCGGGCACAGGCCTCTCACGAGGCGGCGAGGGACGCGTCTGCCTTCATGCTGGCGCTCTCATGCTGGAGACGCCCAAGGTTGATGGCCATCCTTAGCCGGCGCCACTCGTCCAACAGTTGGAGGCCTTCAGCCTCAAGACAAGCGTCAGCCCCTTCAAGCTCCTTCCCAAGCCGGCCCAGCGCGCCCGCCGCCTCCCGGAGAAGCTTGCGGCGGGCAGCCCCGTGCCTGCGCAACGACTCGAGTAGGAGACCAGGGCCGTCCTTGGCACCAGGAGCAGTTGAAGAAGTCTGAGGAGACCCATCTCCCCCCGGAGGTGGAGCCGGTGACTCCTCCGCCCCAGGCGTCTCTCGGGCCTCCGCCGGGGCCCGGAAGGGCTAGGGCCCACCGCCTGAACAGGACACTAGAGCTGAAGTGGCCCCGACGCATTCCACAACCAAGGGGGGAGCCCTTAGCACACTCCCCAGCCCCCAGGCAGGGTCACAGCGGAGGAACGACGAGAATGCGGGGTCGAGGCCCCAGGTTGGTGCGCTCGGCATTGTGGGCGGCCTCACGGCCAAGGAAGCGCATCACCCAGGGGCGCCCTGAGCGGGCGAGAGGCTCGGGGCCGCAGGGGCCCACTCCTCAGTGGGCGTCGCAGTCTTGGCAGGCGATACCCTGAGAGATCACAGTCAGGAAGGAAGGCAACACACAGGAGATCAAAAGAGCAAGCTACTCACTCTTTTATGGCAACGAAACTCCTCAGCTTCAGCGGTCGGGGGGCAGCGTCGCCATCGCCAGGGATCCTCCCTCTGTTGCGGAGAACTTCGAAATTCGGTCGGAGCCGGCCTAAGCCCCGGAAGCGGTCGGCAACGTCGGGCACAACCGAGGTGCCTCCCAAGGCACCGGCACCCCCATCAGGACGACGCGAAGGGCCCACGGGGGCTTTGGTCCCAGGAGCATCCGATGGCACCTGCACCCAACCGCTCCTTCGGGGTGACTCCCTTGAACTCCAGAGGGCAGCACTTCAGGAATGTCAGTAGGCGTCGGAGCAGAGGCAACAGTGCCACCAGTACACGGGAGCAGTTGTCCCCCAGCACCCACCTCCGGGGCAACTGCCTCAACAGCCGCAGGCGAGGGAGCTACGCAGACTAGGTTCTCGCGAGATCCAGCGAGCCCGGGTGGGCGGATCCCCCATTCGTCGAAAGCGGGCATCTGCCTCACGAACTCCATCTTGTTCGAGCAGCAATACAAGAGACAGCCCTCCTGCGGTAGGCGTTCCGTAGACGAATCGCCTGTCAGGATCTTGAGCATTGTGCGCCGTGCCTCGGGAGGAAGAGCAGGCGCCTGAAGCTTCATACGGTCCCCGTGACCGAAGAAGGCCCACATCGACCGAGAATGGCGCTGGAGTGGGGCGACGCGGCACCGGATGAACTCCCTCACCACCATCGGCGCCGTCACACCAAGCCTCCACAGCCTGGCGAGTCAGAACCAAACATGAGCTAGCTTCGGGCTAGCAAGCCTCACATGGCCCCAGCTAGAGCTCGGAGTGGCCGGGCTCCAGGGCGAGAGTAACAGAGGGCTGCGCACCCCGACGTCGACGAACACCCACTGCTTCCTGAAGCCTCCAATGATCGGCTAAAGGTCGAAATCTATGCCCGCATTGGCCGTCGCCACAATGGTTTGGAAAGACACGCATCCGGATTATTGGAGCGCGTCCGTCAGATCGAGCGAGAAGAAGTGGCGAAACAATTCCACGGGGGGAGCAATGCCCACCATGACGCCACAGACGAATGCGAAAATGATGAGGAGAGTGATGGACTGATGGTCAAGATGCAGCACACTGATTTGGTAATGCGACAACACCGCATTGAAGAAGTCAGAGAAGGGAGGAATGAGGCCAACGCAAAGGGTGCGAAGATGAAGGGGGACCTCGGTGGCGGACCTGTCAATCGCGGCACGCGAAGCAGGCCAGGCCATCATCGCCCCCACTCGTTGGAGGCGGCGGCGAGCGCCGAGCGCACCTTCTCCATCATCTCTTCATTTACCACCACCGACCGCTCAGTGGCAGGCATGAAGTCGGGCGACAAAGAGGCCGAGGCGCTGGGCCTCGCTCCCTCTTCACCTTCTCTACCAGAAGCCATGGTGGCGGAGGAATTTGGTGTTGGATCTGTCCGGGGAAGAAGGTTCAAGAGATGAATAAAACCATCGGGCGCGCTGCTGATAGAGGAGGCACAATCGAGCAGGTAACAGTGGTCGCCGGTCGGGCGAAAATTGAGGCTATATGGGGAGGTGGAGACGCCCACGTCCCGTCAATCGTCACGCGTCAGTCAGGACCACATGCTTTGGGGCCCACGGCGCTTTGCACTTGGCCCTTGGCTTCACCGCGAAGCCAAGCCCGAGCGCGCCTTGGGCCCGGGGGCTACTGTCGGCGTTCTAGGAATGGGGGTACCTAGACTTGCCTGCCTGCGGCCGAGAGCGTGGCTCGCAAGGCGGCCTAGTGTGGCCCAACTTCTTCAGCAACACTCAAGACCCTCGCGAGGGGCCAAGCCTCGCGAGGCGGATGACACAAGACATCCCCTGGGGCGGCCTCGCCAGGCCGGCTCGTGAGGATCGGAGATATCAAGGCGAGGGGCACCTTGCGAGGTCCTCATAACATGAGTAGTGACGACTAAAGCCAGGCGGGTGCCAGCGGGCGCAAAGCGCCAGTTTCCTCTTCGGTGCTAAAGGAGCAGGTGCAGGCGCGGGGTCCCGAGGCGTCAGGCAAAGGTTTCCATATCAGTGCAACAAGACCAAGACCAGTAGGACGGTAGGACCGAGGTCATCGTGGAGCCCACGGCGGTGTCACCACCAGAGCCTTTGGCAGCGAAGACCGCCTTTTGTTAGGATAGCTTGTACTAGCTGTTCCCCTTCAAATTTGGCTGTTGTGGGATTCCTTCCCGCTCAATATTTGGGAAGAGGACCTAGGCCACTATAAATAGGACTAGCCACCACCATTGGGATCATCTCATCAGGGACAGAGTTGATCTCATCTCAAGTTGATCAGATAGAAGGCCGCACACCTCAAGCTCACCCGAGCACAAGAACACCTCTCCCCAAGAGGCAGTTCATCCATGTACTAGTTCTTCTTTTGCCTACAAGGCAATCCACCACACGCACTGGATTAGGGTGTTACACCACAACGGTGGCCCAAACCAGTATAAATCTTGTGTCTCTTGTTCATTGGATCTGACGAGCTAGGCCTAGAACTGTCGAGTAGAAGGGCTAGGGTGGAAGGAGAGATCTTCGTGCGCACCCTAGAGTTCGAACCTTAAGGGTTTGGCCGGAACCCTAAATCCGATAGTATGGTCGGCTTTCACTCTGTTATGTTCCAATACTTAATTCGATGGTCGATTGAGTTGCTGCTATCAACTGTCTGTAGAGCCAGTGGATATTATCCATGTTGCGGATGACGATGAAGACGAGTCCTGGCGGGGTATAAGGAGAGACAGTGTGACCCCGGCCACCTCTCATAGCCTCACTCAGAGAGTGTCGCCGAGCAAATCGCCTCGGGTGCCACCTACAGCTGAATCTCAGGAACAAGGTGGTTCGGCTCATGGTGGCACTGGATTAGCTGCCCCTACACTGACTGCTATGCCCTTGGTGCCGCTTCCTATGCCTCAGGGACGACTAGCCAATCTCAAGCGCTGATTCACTCGGCCTTAGGGCTAGCCGAGTTGGCTCAGGGGCCTACTCCTGCGGCTGTGACGACGACTCCTCCACTGAATGTGTTCACTCTGCATCGCGTTCCAAAGGACCAGACTGGGGCCAGCAAGGAAGCCCTGATCCAAGCTAGTCTTATGATGCAACGACTGAAGGAGGCATACGAGGCTAGTCGACCGGCTTATGATGCCATCACAACTCTTCAGGCGAATGTTCGAGTAAGTATGATTGTAGTTGATTTCTGATTGAATTGTCTTCAGTCCGTCTTGACTCTGTACACACCCACTAGGTGTTTTGACTTGTGATGTTGGAATATTTTCTTTCATAGTTCTATACATGGACCACGTCGAGTATGGACCGATCCAGTGGGGGCACGCTGAGTGCACCCACTAGGTGTAGCCCCCGAGACCGTCGTCGAATGTTTGATTTGGCGGGGGTCTGAATGAATCATATTTTTTCTTGTAGCTCTCCACTCGGAACTGACAGGCCGCGTCGAGTGAAAATCCTTCCAGTGGGGGCATGCTGCACGTTGAGTGCGCCCACTGGGTGTAGTCCCCGAGACCGCCGTCGAATGTTTTATTCGGTGGGGGTTTTAGAACCTCCTTTTTTGTGTTCTTCACTCGAGCCAGACAAGCCGTGTCGAGTGGAAATCTTTCCAGTGGGGGCACGCTGAGTGCACCCACTGGGTGTAGTCCCCGAGACCGTCGTTGAATGTTTGATTCATCGGGGGTCTAAAATAATGTTTTGCTTAGCAGTTGAACTTGTTCTTATCCACTCGAAATTAGAGGATCCGTCGACCGAATTGCTTCTTTCTTGACCTCAGAAAACTTGTGAGCTTGGGACCCAATATGCTGCCTTGTGATATGTCCATTTTGCATCATGCTTTTATATCATTATTTATTGCATTGTGGGCTGTTATTATACATTATGGTACAATACTTATGCCTTTTCTCACTTATTTTACAATGTTTACATGAAGAGGGAGAATGCCCGCAACTGGAATTATGGACTGGATAAGGAGCAAATATTAGAGACCTATTCTGCACAACTCCAAAAGTCCTGAAACTTCACGGAGAGCCATTTTGGAAAATATAAATAATATTGGTCGAAGAAAGTACAAAAGGGGGGCCACCTGCCATCCACAAGGGTGGGGTGATACGTCCAAAACGTATCTATAATTTCTGCTTGCTCCATGCTTCTTTTGTGTGATATTGCTATGATATTGATGCACTTCCATACACTTTTGATCATATTTGGACTAACCTATTAACTCAGTGCACCACAGTGCCAGTTCCTGTTTTCTGCTGTTTTTCTATTTCAGGTTTCCCCCATATTAAAAGTGCCCCAAAAATTCCAGGAAAAATATAGGAAAAATCAGCGTACAGGAAGCTTCGCGAAAAACCAAAGATGGGCCAGAGGGGAGCCAGGGGAGGCCCAGGCGGCCACCTGGCACGGCCCCACCCCTGGCCGCGCCAGGGGGGGCGCCTGGGGCCCCTGCTCCGCCTCTGGCTGCCCCCCTTCGCCTATATATCCCTCTCGTCCTGAAACCCTCGAGGACAGAACCCTTTTTCGCGATCTCGCCTCTGTTCCGCCGCCGCAGCGCTTCCAAGATCGGGAGCATCAGGAGAACTCTTCCCGGCACCCTGCCGGAGGGGAGAACCACCACCGGGAGCTTCTCCACCACCATGGACGCTTCCCGGATGAGTCGTGAGTAGTCCACCTTGGACCATGGGTCCATGATCAGTAGCTATGTGATGTTCTCCTCCCCTCTTTGCTCTTCATGGTTTAGACCTCGTGAGCTGCCCTACATGACCGAGGCACATATGTAATCTTTCTGCTGTTGCTTTGCTGAGTTTGCTGGGATCTGATGGATTATGAGACTATGTTTAGATTGTGTTTGAGTAATATATTTGATTCACCTCTTTTATATCTTTGTTCTTGAGTAATTCTTGCATGTTCTCCGTTGTTGTTTGTTGCTTTGGCCAAGTAGTAGGTAGTAACTCCAAGAGGGAGTGTTATGCTTGATTGTGGGTTCATGCCCCCTGATGACTAGCTTGAGTGACAGAAACATGAGTCTAGGGGATGTGTTGTTGCCACAAGGGAGAAAACAACGGTGCTTGTACTTGCGGGTGCAAGGATTGTTTACTTTACGCAAAGTTCTTTTAATGCAGTTGTCTGTTGCTTTGAGTTTACACTTTGGGTGGGATTCGCAACTTAATACCAGCGAGATGTTCTGGATAGATATCTCAAGGTGGATGATTAGTAGTAGATGCAGATGGATTTTGGTCTACTTGCCTTGGCGTACCGCCCATGCTTTTGAGCCTCTACCTTTCTTTGCAGCATAGTTAGCATTGGTTTGCGCACATAATCCTGTCAGTTGCCCAGCTGTAATTTGTTTACCTCGCTTTGCTGTTTTATCGTCTTTTGGGAGAGAGACATCACTAGTGAACATCATGGGACCCCGGTCCATATTACCATCGCTGATCACACCTTCTATTTACTTCCTGTTTTTATTTCCTAGTTGCAGTCATAGCTATCATTATTATATCTTGTGTTTGATCCTTTGTAAACAACAAGGCCGGAGGGATTGACAACCTCTCTGTACTCGTTGGGAGCAAAGTTATCTGTATCTGTGTGCAGGTCCCGTCAACCGCTAAGTTTCTGGCGCCGTTGACACCTACTTGTCGACCCTCAGAGTCTCACGGGATTCGATCCTTGGTATCTTTGCCAAGAGAAATTTGCCGCTACGCTACATCTCAACCTTCCACTTGGGGTAACCAATGAGGGGCGAGAAGCCATCAAGCAAGTTTCTGGCGCCGTTGTCGGGGACTCCACTCTTCAAGATAGGGGAGTGCACGCTATCTTTTATCTTTGCTTTTTAGTCTTGTTAGTTTACCTTTCAGTTTTTGCTTTAGTGTCCTTTATAAAAAATCACAAAAAATTATTTGTTTTTCTGTTAGTAGTCCTTTCTGTTTAGTCAAGCATGTTAGGACTTGTGCTTTGAGGGAATCAGAAGTTCTAGATTTCCATCAAAGGGATGGAGAAAATATGAAGAAGGCACGGGAGAGAATTTCTGATGCACATAGGAGAATTATGCCTTGGATACCTATAAAAATTGTGCTTAGAAATTTTCACCATGGTCTTTTTAAATGGTGTAAACACTCTCTTGATATTATAGCTGAAGGAGATTTCCTAGAGTGTGATGAAGCTAGAGCTCTTGAAATTATACATGGTCTATCTAGTTACTTTGTTTATGATCATAGTTTTGATACTGTCATAGATAGACTTGCTACTATTGAGAAGAGAATGGATGCTCTAGACTTGATGAAGGTAGAGAAACCCAAACCCAAAAAGAGAGATATTTTGGAAATAGACAATGATTGGGAGCCTTTTGTTAGGATTAGCATCTCTAATCAAGACTTCCTTGCTTATTGTGATATTGGATCTATGGTTTCTACTATGCCAAAAATTGTTCATGATTCTTTAAAATTTAACATGGACAAATTATCATCCTATCATGAACATGCTAATGGAGATATTTCTGAGAGCTAGGGAAGAATAAAAGACGTACCAGTTACATTCCTTAAAGGGATTGCAATGGTTGATTTCTTCATCATGAAGCCAAACCAAGGAAATATAGTGCTTGGAAGGGACTTCCTTCGAGCCGTAAAAGGCTTCATCGATATAGGTAAGGGACAAATCCGCCTACGCGGGAAGGCAAAAGGTACGTACCCCTTTCCTAGAAGGAACAAGGATGAACTTGTTGAGGAACCATTTGAAGCAATTTATAACTCCGATTATTATGATGACTTTTGATTCCTTCTTTTTGCATCATGCCTAGCTTAAAGGCATAAAAGAAAGCGCTTTTGGGAGGCAGCCCACAACGAATTAGGACTTATTTTGCTTTTGTTGTGTCTTGATGTTTGTTACTACAGTAGCATCATCATTGTATCTTTTCTTTTCAGCTTTGTGCCAAGTTTAGCCTCCGATTGCAAGAAAGTTCAAAAGTTGTGACGTGCTGTCCAGAAAACAGATTCTGTCCTTGGACAGAAAAATTCGAATAAAATCACCAGATCATCTTTTTGATCTGAATTTTTTGACAGCGTGCTCTATACAATTGGCTTTTGAGCGTTTGTTCTGAGTTTTTTGAATTGAGTTGCAGAAGTGCCCCGAAAAAATTATTTACTACCTGCTGGTCTGTTTTTCACAGATTCTGTCCTGTTTTGCCTTTTCTTCGTTTTGCAAACCTTGAGCTTGCTTTTTCTTTGCAAAAACCTTTTGGCAATCTTGAGAAACAGTAGCTCTTCAAGATTATCTTTATTTCCAGTAGGGAAAATTTATTTTATTGTGGGTACTAACCTCGCTAATCAGATTATGATGAGTTATGTATGAAGGGAGTTTTCAAGTGTGCGAGGGAAGATGATAAAAGAAGATTCAGGAGGGTCAAACGCTCAAGCTTGGGGATGCCCCCGTGCACCCCCAAGAAATATTCAAGAAGACTCAAGCGTCTAAGCTTGGGGATGCCCCCATGCATCCCCTTCTCCATCAACAATTATCAGTTCGTCTTTCGTTCCACTATAATTTGATCACTTCATGCGTTATGTGCTATGCTTGGAGCGTCTTGCTCTTAGTTTCTTTTTTTTAGTTTTCTTTAGCTTTGCTTGCTGTTCATAACAAGTTAGCTCCCAGATTTCTTTGTGTGGGAGAGAAACACGCTGCACTTCAACCTAGAACACAACATAGGATTTTCATGCTTATCTTTGCTGTGTGTGTTCTTTGTCTTTCCATAGCTGCTGTCATGTTTAGCTCTTAGTTTTCATGCTTTTCTTTTTAAAGAGCTTTTGTTTAGTTGGTTGATGAACTCTCTTGAGTTTTCATGTTTATCTTGTTAAGAGAGTTTGCCTGTTGCACTGAGTTGTGTGTCTTAACTTAAAGTAGGTAATTGAGGTTGCTATTTAATTTTAGTAGTAACTTGCAATAGTTTTGAGGTATTGCCATGAGTAATGTCTAAACTTTTGGTGTCAAGAACTTTAGCCTATTAGTGATAGATGTCGTATTTTGGGCAATCCGTGTTTATTTTCAAAAACCTACAAAATAGTTGAGAACGTTAGCTACTAGATGGATCACTAATCTTTGGAGGGATCGAATATTAGAGTACACTCACGTACCATGAGTCGAGGATGCGCAAGGATAACCAAACCCCCATACACTCCTCCTCGGGGTACTTGTCTCTTTGTGAACGTCCTAATTAGATTGAGAGTTACCGATAATAAGTGCATGAGTTCTTCGGACTAATGTGAGTATTCGAAAGTTGACACTTCCACCTAGCCATATTTTTCTAGCCTCTTCGGTACCGTGCATTGCCCTTTCTCACCTCGAGAGTTGGAGCATACTTCGCCGGTGCATCCAAATCCTTGGCACGATACGCTCTGTCATCATAAGCCTCATTATATCCTTCCTCAAAACAGCCACCATACCTACCTATCAAGGCATTTCCATAGCCTTTCCGAGATACATTGCCATGCAACATCCATCTTCTCATGACTTGATCTTCATGTCATACATGCTTTTTGCTTGATCGATGAGCCGCATGCTAGTTGGGCCTTGCCCTAATCATTGCTACATGACGCGCTAGTATCATTGCATATCCTGCTACACCGGCAGAGGCATACATTTGCATACATCATGATAGTTTCATTTTCTTTATGTTGAGTACTTTTGTAAAGTGTGAAAGATCTTCTATACTTCTTGTAATACATAGAGTGTTGCCCATAAAGTGAGGAAAAGATCCCAAAGAGGACAAAATCAAAAGATCCCAAAGAGGACAAATGAGAGTTAAATAGAAAGAGCCATTGAGGCCACAAAAAAATAAAAATAAAATAGAAAAAAGAGAAAAAGAAATAAAAAGAGAGAAGGGGGCACACTACTATTCCTTTTGAGAGATCCACACTCGTACTCCATCTTATACCTTGTACTCCATAGAGATTATCATTCATGCATATAACTATGTGGGGACCTTCACACTATAGAACTTGGCTTGTATATTCCAATGATGAGCCTCCTCAAAAGAGCTCTAGGTCTTCTTGAGCGAGCAAGTTGGATGCACCCCCACTAGTTCCATTGGAGAGCTTACCTTAGCTCATATGTGCATCCGTTGCATGGAAATCCCTACTCCTCACATCATATCTATCATTTGGCTTTCTCTCGCCTATGATTGTCCTCATTGATGTGAGCCTTTCACACCTTTTTTGTCTTCCCCCTTCATCATTTTTCTCTCTTTTCCATCCTAAGTGTCAACTTTCTTGCTTACGCTCATCCATTGCATGAGTGCTCAAAATATCGAAAGGGAGTGGATCATTTTGACTTGTACCTGGCTAGTGGTCTGGGGATGAGTCAAGATAAGATTCCAAAGAAGACCAAGTGTGAAACTTTACTAGATTAAGTTCTCAACAATGCAAAAACTATGTTTTACTCTCTCGTATATCCCTATCCCCTTTCTTGCACGCAAACACCATTTGGAGACATTCGAGTCACGGACAGCGAGAGCTCTTGCACCTTTATGTTCTTATGTTGCTTGTTACAATGCTAATATAGACTCTTGCTTGTTATGACTTGAATTGAATTACATGCCTTGATTGCTTTACTTAAAAAGTTCTTATATGGTTGGTAGCATGTCACCACAGAAATTATGCTTGTTATCATTTACCTACTCGAGGACGAGCAGGAATTAAGCTTGGGGATGTTGATACGTCCAAAACGTATCTATAATTTCTGCTTGCTCCATGCTTCTTTTGTGTGATATTGCTATGATATTGATGCACTTACATACACTTTTGATCATATTTGGACTAACCTATTAACTCAGTGCACCACAGTGCCAGTTCCTGTTTTCTGCTGTTTTTCTATTTCAGGTTTCCCCCATATTAAAAGTGCTCCAAAAATTCCAGGAAAAATATAGGAAAAATCAGCGTACAGGAAGCTTCGCGAAAAACCAAAGATGGGCCAGAGGGAGCCAGGGGAGGCCCAGGCGGCCACCTAGCGCGGCCCCACCCCTGGCCGCGCCAGGGGGGCGCCTGGGGCCCCTGCTCCGCCTCTGGCTGCCCCCCTTCGCCTATATATCCCTCTCATCCCGAAACCCTCGAGGACAGAACCCTTTTTCGCGATCTCGCCTCTGTTCCGCCGCCGCAGCGCTTCCAAGATCGGGAGCATCAGGAGAACTCTTCCCGGCACCATGCCGGAGGGGAGAACCACCACCGGGAGCTTCTCCACCACCATGGACGCTTCCCGGATGAGTCGTGAGTAGTCCACCTTGGACCATGGGTCCATGATCAGTAGCTATGTGATGTTCTCCTCCCCTCTTTGCTCTTCATGGTTTAGACCTCGTGAGCTGCCCTACATGATCGAGGCACATATGTAATCTTTCTGCTGTTGCTTTGCTGAGTTTGCTGGGATCTGATGGATTATGAGACTATGTTCAGATTGTGTTTGAGTAATATATTTGATTCACCTCTTTTATATCTTTGTTCTTGAGTAATTCTTGCATGTTCTCCGTTGCTGTTTATTGCTTTGGCCAAGTAGTAGGTAGTAACTCCAAGAGGGAGCGTTATGCTTGATTGTGGGTTCATGCCCCCTGATGACTAGCTTGAGTGACAGAAACATGAGTCTAGGGGATGTGCTGTTGCCACAAGGGAGAAAACAACGGTGCTTGTACTTGCGGGTGCAAGGATTGTTTACTTTACGCAAAGTTCTTTTAATGCAGTTGTCTATTGCTTTGAGTTTACACTTTGGGTGTGATTCGCAACTTAATACCAGCGAGATGTTCTGGATAGATATCTCAAGGTGGATGATTAGTAGTAGATGCAGATGGATTTCAGTCTACTTGCCTTGGCGTACCGCCCATGCTTTTGAGCCTCTACCTTTCTTTGCAGCATAGTTAGCATTGGTTTGCGCACATAATCCTGTCAATTGCCCAACTGTAATTTGTTTACCTCGCTTTGCTGTTTTATCGTCTTTTGGGAGAGAGACATCACTAGTGAACATCATGGGACCCCGGTCCATATTACCACCGCTGATCACACCTTCTATTTACTTCTTGTTTTTATTTCCTAGTTGCAGTCATAGCTATCATTATTATCTCTTGTGTTTGATCCTTTGTAAACAACAAGGCCGGAGGGATTGACAACCTCTTTGTACTCGTTGGGAGCAAAGTTATCTGTATCTGTGTGCAGGCCCCGTCAACCGCTAAGTTTCTGGCGCCGTTGACACCTACTTGTCGACCCTCGGAGTCTCACGGGATTCGATCGTTGGTATCTTTGCCAAGGGAAAATTGCCGCTACGCTACATCTCAACCTTCCACTTGGAGTAACCAACGAGGGGCGAGAAGCCATCAGGGGGTAAGCCCCCTGCCTTGTGGGTCACCTAGCAGGCCACCAATGCCCATCTTCTGCTATATGATGTGTTTTGACCTGTAAAAAATCATAAGGAAGCTTTCGGGATGAAGCACCGCCATCTCGAGGCGAAACCTGGGCGAAACCAATCTAGGGCTCCGGTGGAGCTGTTTTGTCGAGGAAACTTCCCTCTGGGAGGGGGAAATCGAAGCCATCATCATCACCAACGGTACTCTCATCAAGAGGGGGTCAATCTCCATCAATATCTTCACCAACACCATCTCCTCTCAAACCCTAATTCATCTCTTGCATCCGATCTTTGTCCCAAAACCTCAGATTGGTACCCGTGGGTTGCTAGTAGTGTTGATTAGTCCTTGTAGTTGATGCTAGTTGGTTTATTCGGTGGAACATCATATGTTCAGATCCTCAATGCTATACAATACCCCTCTGATTATGAACATGAATATGCTTTGTGGGTAGTTACATTTGTTCATGAGGACATGTGAGAAGTCTTGTTATAAGTAATCATGTGAATTTGGTATTCGTTCGATATTTTGATGAGATGTATGTTGTCTTTCCTCTAGTGGTGTTATGTGAACGTCGACTACATGACACTTCAACATGATTTGGGCCTAGGGGAAGGCATTGGGAAGTAACAAGTAGATGATGGGTTGCTAGAGTGACAGAAGCTTAAACTTAGTTTATGCGTTGCTTCGTAAGGGGCTGATTTTGATCCATATGTTTCATGCTATGGTTAGATTTATCTTAATTCTTCTTTCGTAGTTGCGGATGCTTGCGAGAGGGGTTAATCATAAGTGGGAGTCTTGTCCAATGAAGGCAGCACCCAAGCACCGGTCTACCCACATATCAAATTATCAAAGTAACGAACGTGAATCATATGAGCATGATGAAAACTAACTTGACAACAATTCCCATGTGTCCTCGGGAGCACTTTGCTTTATATAAGAGTTCATCCATGCTTGTCCTTTGCTACAAAAAGGATTGAGCCATCTTGCTACACCTTATTTACTTTTGTTACTTGTTACCCATTACGAATTATCTTATCACACAACTATCTGTTACCGATAATTTCAGTGCTTGCAGAAAATACCTTGCTGAAAACCGCTTGTCATTTCCTTCTGCTCCTCGTTGGGTTCGACACTCTTACTTATCGAAAGGACTATGATAGATCCCCTATACTTGTGGGTCATCAAGACTCTTTTCTGGCGCCGTTGTCAGGGAGTGAAGCGCCTTCGGTAAGTGAAATTTTGTAAGGAAACATTTATATAGTGTGCTGAAATTTACTGTCGCTTGTTACTATGGAAAATAATCCTTTGAGGGGTTTGTTTGGGATATCTTCACCCCAACCATAAGAGCAAAGAGTTTCTCCTCAACCTACTACACCTACTCAAAATATTTATTATGAAATTCCTTCGGGTATGATAGAGAAATTGCTAGCTAATCCTTATGCAGGAGATGGAACATTACATCCCAATATGCACCTAATCTATGTGGATGGAGTTTGTGGATTATTTAAGCTTGCAGGTTTGCCCGAGGCTGATGTCAAGAAGAAGGTCTTCCCTTTATCTTTGAAGGGAAATACATTGACATTGTATAGGCTATGTGATGATATTGGGACTTGGAACTACAACCGATTGAAATTGGAATTTCATCATAAGTTTTATCCTATCTATTTGGTTCATCGTGATCAGAATTATATATATAATTTTTGGCCTTGTGAAGGAGAAAGTATCGCTCAAGCTTGGGGGGGGGGCTTAAGTCAATGTTATATTCATGCCCCAATCATGAGCTCTCAAGAGAAATTATTATTCATAATTTTTATGCTCGGCTTTCTCGTAATGATCAATCCATGGTCGATACTTCTTGTACTGGCTCGTTTATGAAGAAGACTATTGAATTCAAATGGGATTTATTGGAAAGAATTAAACACAACTCTGAAGGTTGGGAACTCGGCAAAGGTAATGAGCCAGGTATAAACCTTAAGTTTGATTGTGTTAAATCTTTTATGGATACCGATGCTTTTCATGAATTTAGCACTAAATATAGACTTGACTCTGATATAGTAACTTCTTTCTGTGAATCATTTGCTACTCATGTTGATCTCCCCAAAGAGAAGTGGTTTAAATATCATCCTCCCATTGAAGTGAAAGTAGTAGAACCTATTAAAGTTGAAGAAGAAACTATTACTTATAATGTTGATCATGTCGTTCCTACTGCTTACATTGATGTAAGGGCATATTTCTCCCTAGGTGGTTTTGGTGATTGATGACAATGCATTTGCAGACTAATCGTGTGCATTGAGCATTTCAGATATCTCATGTCTAAGCACAAGACGATTAACTGCCCCTCGGAACCTATCGAAGACGGCGTTTCCTTTTGTTTCTTTTCGGTGGAATTGAGTCATAGGAAAGCCGTACTATTAAGAGGGGGTCCGCTTTGAAAAGGTTAGGGTGGAATCACCACGTACACATATATTCATTTGCACCACCTTTCCTTCGCTTCTTTGGAGCACCGACTGTTTTCCTTGTCATTGCAACAACAGAGGCTTTCTACTACTACTACTACTACTCTGTGACATGCGGTAGTACCGCTCAAGGGAGCGGTAGTACCGCAGGGTCCCACGGTAGCACCACTCCATGACTACAGTAGTACTGCACATCGCAGTAGTACCATGCCAGGGTCGCGGTAGTACCGTGAGCCCTGCCCCAGCGTCGTGGCTAGCATGGAAGTAATTTTTTACTTCCGCACCCTACGCGGTAGTACCGCTCCAAGCGAGCGGTAGTACCGTGCCGGGTTTTTGCATCGATCGAAACTCTGCGGAAGTAGCCACGGATGTAATTTTATTAGTCCGCGCTCTTCCCTGACCAGTCTGTACCCTGCCTTATGGTAGTACCGCAAGGGCGTGCGGTAGTACTACTCCGGCAGTACTGCCGCCCGTTGCTATACGCAACAGGGCTAGGTCTGGCTCCTACCGCGCCAGCGGTAGTACCGCATGGCCTTGCGGTAGTACCTCAAGTCTGGTGCGGTAGTACCGCATGTCGGGGGCAGAGTTAGTGGATGACGGTTGGATTTGTTCTTCCACTATATAAGGGGAGTCTTCTTCCCCAAGAAGACTCACCTCTTCCTCCCCAAGCTCCGTTGTTGCTCAAAGCTCCATTTTCAACCGATCTCTCTCCCAAGCCAATCAAACTTGTTGATTTCCTAGGGATTGGTTGAGAAGGCATCGATCTACACTTCCACCAAGAGAAATTTGATTCCCCCCACTAATCCCTTGTGGATCTTGTTACTCTTGGGTGTTTGAGCACCCTAGACGGTTGAGGTCACCTCGGAGCCATAGTCCATAGTGGTGAAGCTTTGTGGTGTCGTTGGGAGCCTCCAATTTAGTTGTGGAGATAGCCCCAACCTTGTTTGTAAAGGTTCGGTTGCCGCCTTCAAGGGCACCACTAGTGGAATCACGACACCTCGCATTGTGTGAGGGCTGAGGAGAATACGGTGGCCCTAGTGGCTTCTTGGGGAGCATTGTGCCTCCACACCGCTCCAACGGAGACGTACTTCCTCTCAAATGGAAGGAACTTCGGTAACACATCCTCGTCTCCACCGGCTCCACTTGTGGTTATCTCTTACCTTTATTTGTGCAAGCTTTTGTTGTGTTTCATGGCTTGCTTGCTTGTGTGCTCATTATTGTCGCATCATATAGGTTGCCCACCTAGTTGCATATCTAGACAACCTATATTGTTGCTAAGCTTAATTTGGTTAATAAAAGCTAAAATTTGTTAGTTGCCTATTCACCCCCTCTAGTCAACCATATCGATCCTTTCAATTGGTATCAGAGCCACGTCTCTTTATTAAGGACTTTTCCGTCCAAAGAGTATGGGTGACAACATAGTCGAGACGGAGGGACACTCCGGTGGAAATCCGTCCTTGCCTACGTTCGATGGGGGACCCTTGGTCTCTCGTGAGGAGTTCAATGTGGCTTTGGGCACATTGAAAGACTCATTGACGACCGAGGTCAAAGGCATGTTCAAAGAATTTCTTGAGGATCTTAAATTACCCACCGCACCATTGGAAGTGGTTCGTCCCGCTAACAACGTGTCGGATGCTATTCCCAATAAGGGAGAAGCTAGTAGTGAGCAAGTCCCGGTGACTAAGAATGGGAGTGGCATTTTTTCTCATTCCGCACCTCCCATCAATTATGGAGGACCGTTCCCACCCCACATCTAAATTCGGTTGGTCCTCCTCCTAAGTTTGTGAAAAATGCTGATTTTGCTACTTGGACATTTTGTTTTAAACGTCATTTAAACCATTGTTCTACTAATATTTGGAGAATCATTGAGCAAGGGTTCCACCCGCATGATCCTTACAACTTAACGCTAAGAGAAGTTGTGGATCATCAATTCAACGAGTCCGTTCTTTGCATCCTTCAAGAAGCCATCCCTCCCGAAGATATTGCACATCTTCAACCCTTCTTCGTGGCCAAGGAAGCATGGGAGCATGTTGGTTCCTTGTACACGGGAAGCGCAAGCATTCAACGCTCAAACTATGAAGTTGTGCAAGATGAAGCCGATGAGTTTGCCATGATCGAAGATGAAGATCCTCATGAACTTTATCAGAGATTAACCACTCTTGCGGTTTCACTTCGTGATCATGGGAGCAAGGAAACGGATGACAATTGGATCAAGCGCAAGTTTCTCAAGGCCATGATGCCTTACCACAAGGCCATGTCCTCGGTCATCCGCCAAAGACCGGACTTCCACACTTTGTCCCCAAGTGAAATGTTGGATGAGTTCGTTGCCATGAAGATCTTGGACAAGACTGCCGACAATGCGGTGTTGCGAGCTCAACGATCAAAGAAGCCCAACCTTGCATTGAAGGTGAAAGTGCAACTAATCCCCGGGTGGTTTTGGTAATTAATAACAACATATATATCATTGAACTAATATTTACTTGAGAATCATTTTAGAAAAGTTCGATGATATGGGTATGGAAATGTCTGAAGAAGTGGACCCCTCAAAATGCTAAGACAAGCATTGGCAAAAGCTCAAGACTCTATTTTTGGTTTAGTGATCAAAGATCACATTGAGTCCATAGGAAAAGCCAATACTATTAAAAGGGGATGAGGTTGTGTTAATGATCTAGTTGCTCAAGTGCTTGGTGATCTAGCTCCCTCAACTATCAGCACTCTTCACTACTCAACACACCCATAAGTAATCTCGGTCAAACCGATTCTGCAAACTCAGTCTCACCGAGATGAACCACCTCAGTTATTCCTCCAAACCCTAATTTCTCGGTCCATCCGATTCTGAGTTTCGGTCTCACCGAAAATGGACTGCCAACCTTCTGTAACCAGTTGACATCACTTCGGAATATCCGAGTTGTTGTTTTCGGTCCCACCGAGATGGCAAGCTCCAACCTTTGACTCACTTCGGACACGCCGAGATGGTATTTTCGGTCCCACCGAAAATCCCAACGTTCACTATATTTGAACTTTCGGTCTGACCGAGTTTTCACTTCGGTCTCACCGAGATTGGTCAAATGTGTGTGTAACGGTTGGATTTTGTGTGGAGGCTATATATACCCCTCCACCCCCTCTTCATTCGTGAGGAGAGCCATCAGAAAGTCTACCATTCCTACCATACACTTTCTGAGAAGTGAACCACCTACCCTTGTGTTGAGATCAAGCCATTCCATTCCTACCATATGAAACTTGATTTCTAGCCTTCCCAAGTTGCTTTCCACTCAAATCTTTCTTCCACCACAGCCATATCAGTGAGGAGAGTTGAGTGTTGGGGAGATTATCATCTGAAGCACAAGAGCAAGGAGTTCATCATCATCAACACCGTCTATTACCTTTTGGAGGGTGGCGCCTCCTAGATTGGTTAGGTGTCGCTTGGGAGCCTCCGTCTTCGAGATGTGGAGTTGAACCAAGAAGTTTGTAAGGGCAAGGAGATCGCCTACTTCGTGAAGATCTACCCCGAGTAAGGCTAGTCCTCTGTGGGCGTAGGCCGTGATGGAATAGACAAGGTTGCTTCTTCGTGGACCCTTCGTGGGTGGAGCCCTCCGTGGACTCGCGCAGCCGTTACCCTCCGTGGGTTGAAGTCTCCATCAACGTGGATGTACGATAGCACCACCTATCGGAACCACGACAAAAATCTTCGTGTCACCAAACTGCGTTTGATCTTCTCCACCTCTCTTTTACATGTGCAATTTACTTTCCGCTGCTTATACTCTAGAATTGCATGTGTAGGGTGATACTTGAATTGATCTTAATTGTAAAACTGCCAAAAACCTTGCATGATCTAAAGGCAGATTTTTTATTTGTCAAGTAGTCTAATCACCCCCCCTCTAGACCTACTTTCGATCCTACAAGTGGTATCAGAGCTTTGGTCTCCATTGCCTTGGTTTCCATTGCATTGGACTCCATAAGCTTGGTTTCACAACCTAGGAGAGTATGGCGTCTAGTGAGGGTAATTATCGTAGAGGTCCTTACTTTGATGGTACAAATTTTGCTAGTTGGAAGCATAAAATGAAAATGCATATTCTTGGTCATAACCCAGCCGCATGGGGCATTATCTGTGTTGGTATGCGAGGTGATTTCTTCGAAGAAGGAAAAGTTCCGGATCGCGAAGCTACACCCGAAGAGTTGCGGATGTTGCAAAACAATGCTCAAGCTTGTGACATTCTCTTCAATGCTTTGTGTCCCGAGGAGTTCAACAAAATCAGCCGTCTTGAGAATGCTAAAGAGATTTGGGATACTTTGGTTGAAATGCATGAAGGTACTGAATCTGTGAAGGAATCAAAGCTAGATATTCTTCAAGGTCAACTTGACAAGTTCAAGATGAAGGATGGTGAAGGAGTCACTGAAATGTACTCTAGGCTTGCTCTCATCACAAATGAGATTGCCGGCTTAGGAAGCGAAGAAATGACCGACCGATTCATCATTAAGAAGATTCTCAGAGCTTTGGATGGAAAGTATGACACCGTGTGCACTTTGATCCAAATGATGCCAAACTACAAGACTCTCAAGCCAACTGAAGTCATTGGAAGAATTGTTGCTCATGAGATGACACTTAAGGATAAGGAAGAGCTTCACAACAAGTCAAGTGGTGCTTACAAAGCTACAAGTGATGCTCCTACTACCTCAAGTGACAAGCTAATTTCCAATGAAGAGATAAGCCTAATGGTCAAGAACTTCAACAAGTTCTACAAGAATAGAGGCAAAGAAAGAAGCTCAAAGTCTAGATCATATGATGAAAAGAGATCTTCTAGTCGTGATCGAAACTGCTACAATTGTGGAAGACCCGGACACTTCTCAAATGAGTGTACGGCTCCCCACAAAAGAAGAGAAGAATCTCCAAGAAGAAGAGCAAGAGATGAGTCACCTCGGAGAGAGAGGAGTAGAGATGATCGTTATGAACGAAGACCCTCTCGGAGAAGCAAGGATTCGGAGAGGAAAGACAAGTCATCAAGGAGCTACACAAGAAGAAGACATCAAGCTCATGTTGGTGAATGGGTCTCCGGCTCCGACTCTGACAATCAATCCGATGGAAGCTATCACTCCGACTCCGACTATAGTCAAGATGAAGGTGTTGCCGGACTTGCACTCGTATCCTCCAACTCCAACTCCTACGACTTATTTGACTCACCAAATGAGGGAATTGGAAGATGCTTCATGGCTAAAGGTCCCAAGGTAACACACCCTGAATTCATTGACTTCGATAGTGATGAGGATGACTTGCTTGGTGAAGATGAGCTCTTGCATGATAAATCTAGTGAGCATAGTAATGATGAAAATGCTAGTAGTCTTTATAGTCGAGAAGAGTCGAATGACAATGCTATGAAGGAGATTGAGCGTCTAACTAAAGAACTAAACACTCTTAAGTTAGCTCATGAAACAACTCAAGAAGATCATAGAGAGCTCCTAAGATCTCATGAGAAGCTACGCTTCGAGAAGCTCACTCTAGAGCAAGAACATGAGTTTCTAAAAGCGATCAATGACGATCTTCGAAAGAAGAGTTCTTCATATCTTGCCAAACGACTTCTCTTGTCTAATTTCTTGCCACCTATTAAGACTAAGCATGACAAGCATAAGAAAAATTCTTCCTCTAGTAGTAACAATAACAATGTTAAATCCAATATTGTTGCTTCTAGTAGTTCTCTTGATTCCACTAACAATGTTTCAAGCCAAGTTACACTTGAGCAAGAAAATAGCTTATTGAAGGAAATCATAGAGAAAGGTGTCTACAAGAGTCTTGCCGGAAGCAAAAACTTTGAGGAGATTGTTCGCAAACAAGGAAGACACCGAAAGAATCAAGGGATTGGTTTTGAGCGAAAGTTCAACGCCGAAGGTGTTGAGTGGGAAGAAGGTCAATACCCTACTCCACAGTTTGTTTCACAAAAGGAGAAGTATGATCCTACTTCTTCCAATGTGGAACAAGCTCAAGATGACCTTCCACCACAAGACCACAAGCTAAAGGCCAAGGACAAGCTTCAAGAGGAGATTGATGCATTCATTGAAGCACCTCAAGCCATGGTCAAGTGGGTTCCCAAGGACACATCAAGTTCTACTTCGTCAAGCTCAACTACAACACCAAGGATTCCCATCAAGATGATGTGGATCCCAAAGAAGAAGAACTAGAAGGTTCTTGAGGGTGACTCCGTCAACAAACTTCACTCATATTCATTTTGGCAAGAACTTGTGCAATCAACTTCCACATCATGCACTAGTTCATGGAGTCACAAACCCTCTTGTTGGTAAGTCAAGGGACAAGGTAATCATTGCTTTCATGGACATCATCTTTTGTGTACTTCACTCTATGTCTATGGATATTCTTGTTTGTTCCTTGTGGGACTAACCCATGTAGGTATTGAAAGTGCCCTAATCCAAAGGATTGCTCCCAACTCTTGATGATCTGCATCAACATTGAGCATCCACATCTTCAACATCTACATGAAGTCTTCTACGACAACCCAAGGTTAGTTTAACCCTTTAAAAAGGGGTTCTCACATATAGGGGGAGCTTTGCTCTAAAAATTGAGCTAAAGCATCTCCAAATGATGTGAACACATAAATGCTTTATGTAAAAGTGGTAACCCCACTTGTGCTTAAACGATGAGTATGACCTATGATCAAATGTTCTCATTTGGCTCCTAAGTCAATATACTCATATATAGATGACCTAGTCATCGACAAAGTGTGTGCTAGTAGCTAGAGTGATTGGTTGTGCATGTTTGACACATATTTCAGTTGCTATCTTATGGTGTGAGCATGTTGAATGCATGATTTTATCCATTCAAGGACATCCATTTGTTGTTTTGATTGTTTTGTTTTCTCTTTCAGGCCAAATGGATGGACAAGAATGCCTAAGCACCTTCCCTAGCTATCTATGCTTTCTTGTCTCAAATTCTATTCATGCTCATATCACAACTTTGAACAAGTCTTTTTCGGACAGTCCGAGTGAGGAGCACTCGGAACCACCGATTCGTCTAAGGCTGACTTCCAAAACCTTCTAAGTCCATTTCGGTCTGACCGGCTTCTCAATCTCGGTCCAACCGAAACGCTTAGACTGATCTAGGTTTCATCTCGGTGAAACCGAGTTCAAACTCTCGGTCTGACCGATATGCGTAACTGCACAGCAGTTATACATCTCGGTGACACCGAGTTTTTCAACTCGGTCCCACCGACAGCATGGGGTTATATATACCTGAGGGCTGCGCGCGATTCAATTCTTCAAACCGTTCGCCCCCAATACCCCTGCTGCCGCCGCCCTGGTCTACGGATCGTCGCCGTCGTCGCCTGTGCGCCCTCGCCGCAGGTCTCCGCCGCCGTCAACGGTAATCATCTCCACCGTTGCCGCCGTAGAGGGACACCACCAAGTTAGGGTGTGTCCCGATCCCTTTTCGTGCTCCCCTTCCGATTCTTGCACGATAGGCTTGCCATGATTCAATCCACGTTTGAGATGTCCCCTATACATTAGTTCAGATCTTCTAGTTTCGAGGAAAATTCTTAGGTTTAGGTTTCCACGGAATGCATCTCGGTGAAGCCGATTTTTGAAACTCGGAATGACCGATTTGGCCTCTGGCCATTGCACTGCATAATTCGGTTTAACCGAGTTGTGTCAATCGGAACGACCGAAACGTAGTTTCAGTGAAACCCTAAGTTATCGGTAGGACCGAAACCCATTTCGGTCTGACCGAAAGTGGTGTGTAGGTTTCTGTTGAGCACTTCGGTTGCACCGAAACATGAAATCGGTTTGACCGAAATACATTCTATGAAAACTCAAAACTAAGTTTTGAACTCATTTTTTTTTGCAAAAACCACTGCAGTTGTGATAACTCTTCTACTCTGCCTATACCTTATCTTTTCACAGGTTTTTCAGCCATGTCAGATGTCAGTGACAGCCAGAACAGGTCTGAATCACCGTTTGCTGAAATTCCAGAGGCAGATACAAGTCCTGCTAGCAGCTCCAGTGATGATGGTGAGAGGAGCACCCCTAGTGGTTTGCCTCCTGCAGCCACCAGAACCAGGAAGAAGAGAACTTCTGATGATGAGGACTCTGACTTTGTTGCTGAGGAAGTTACCTCCAAGCCCAAGAGGAATGTGGTTGCCAAAGAGCACCAAGGGCAGCAGTCAAGGAAAGGCACAAGCAAAGTGAAGCAGTCAGCAGTTGCAAAGAAGCTCAACTTGGAAGAGCCTGCTCCAAGCAAGGTGAAGAAGACATCCAAAAGGAAGAGGGTAGTATATGCTGAACCTCAAGTTGATGCTGCAGAAGAAGAAGAAGAAGAAGCACCCCAGCCTCCTCCTCAGAAAGCTAAGTTCATGGGTGATGCTATTCGGGCTCAAGCCTCCTCTAAGCCCAAGAAGCCTGCTCAAGCCAAGGCAGCTCCAGCCAAGCCCAAAAGGACAACCAGAAGCATTCCAGCTTCTGAGAAGAACAAAGGTGAGATGCCACCGTCTGAATCAGATGAAGAGCATGTGTTGCTTAAGCTCCGTCCCAAGTTGCCACTCCACAATGATGCTCATCCTCAAGCTGAGGACATGAAGGCAAGGAAGGACAAAGGTCTCAGGCTATGGAGACAATCTGATCCATATGCTGTAAGGAGAAGGACTGCTGTGGACCCCAGATTCCACACCAGAGAGCAGCAGGATTTCTATGAGACCGTGCTGATGGATAAGAAGCCCATTGTTGCTGACACCAGGTATGTTGACTGGAAGTATATTGACAGTGAAGAGCATCGGGACTTCTTTCCCCATGTGCATGAGAGCTTTACTGCATGTGGAGTTGCTGATTTTGTGGGTCAAGAGCTGACAGCTTGGAATGACGAGATGATCATGCAGTTCTATGCCACAGCCCACTTCTATCCTGATGGCAAGATCACCTGGATGACTGAAGGTCAAAGGTTTTCTTCGACTGTTGAAGAATGGGCAGAACTTCTGAACGCTCCAGTGCAGAGAGAGGACGACATTGATGTCTATGGGATTCCTAAGAAGAGTCATGATTCCATGAAGAACATGTACAAGGAGATCCCGGCTGCTGATTTAGAAGGATGGAAGCTTGGCTCAGTGTACTATCTCCAGGCAGGTCTGACCACCACTAACACTATTCTGAGGCATACATTGATGCCTAAGTCTAGAGACCACCGGATGATTCGAGGCTATTCTATCAACATGCTGCACATTCTCGATGAGAAGGCACCTTTCAAGGTGATGGACTTGATGGTAGAGACCATTAAGAGGACTGCAGCTGACCAGAAGAGGTCGTGTGGGTTTGCTCCGCAGATACAGATGCTCATCAACGCCAAGTTTGGCACGGGCAAATTCATGTTGGATAGAAAGCACTTGCCACTGCAGCCAGAGCATGAGGACAACGTAGTTGTGATGGATGAAGAGGATCCTACCTCAGTTGAAGGACAAGCCAAAATCGAAGCTGCGAAGAAGGCTAAAGCTGACAAAGAAGCAGCAGCAGCAGCAGCTAAGCCAAAGAGCTTTGGAGAACAAATTCTCGAAGCTACCCAGAGGATTGAACAACGCCTGGCCAGCATTGAGCAATCTCAGGAGAGCCTAGAGAGGATTGTTGAGGACAAGATCCACGCTCTGGACGTGAAGCTGACTGAGATTCAGGTGTCTGTCAACAAGCTTGAGGCAGACATGGAGGAGACAAGGCAGGAGAGAGCAGAGCTTATGCAGGATGATCTAGTCCAGGACTCTCATCGCCAGACTGCTCAGGTTCCCAGAGGATCCAGATCTGCAGCTATCACAGTGACAGACTCCAGGGCTACCACTTCAGCACCAGCTACAGCTCCAGCAGTTCCTCCAGCTCCAGCATCCACTCCTCCACCGCAGACATCAGCAGAAGTCTTCGCCGATGCAGCTATCTCTACACCGACATCTACCCAGACGGGAGCCGCCAGCAGAGCCCGCAGTGACGCTTAGCTCTATACCTTTTCGAACTTTTTGGTAACTGTTGCCAAAGGGGGAGAAATTGTTATAGATCATAGGGCTTCGAGAGAGAGAGTGCTCTTTCGTCTTTCGTTCTTTTGCCGGTTTTCTTTGAGATACAGTGATTTCTTTTGGTTCCTGAAACTTTAAGTGTGCTTGCTACTAAGTTTGATGCTACCTTAATGAGTGCTTAGTCATACTATGCTTAATGTGTGCTTATTGCTTATCCTATGCTATTCCTTATTGTATGACTATTTACTCTTGTCTTGGTGATTGAGTGCATGTTATTCATTCTTATCATTTTGTGCGCTCCACCAAGATGTATGTGACATGGAAGAGTGACCCATAATCCTAATCGATTGTGCATTTGCATTCAAACGCAAATTTTAAATAATGCACAAATTTAGGGGGAGCTCTTGTTTATCACATACTTCTCAAAGCGACGATATCATTCATTGATTATATCTTTTGTCGAAGCTTTGATCTATATGTTGTCATCAATTACCAAAAAGGGGGAGATTGAAAGTGCAACTAATCCCCGGGTGGTTTTGGTAATTAATAACAACATATATATCATTGAACTAATATTTACTTGAGAATCATTTCAGAAAAGTTCGATGATATGGGTATGGAAATGTCTGAAGAAGTGGACCCCTCAAAATGCTAAGACAAGCATTGGCAAAAGCTCAAGACTCTATTTTTGGTTTAGTGATCAAAGATCACATTGAGTCCATAGGAAAAGCCAATACTATTAAAAGGTGATGAGGTTGTGTTAATGATCTAGTTGCTCAAGTGCTTGGTGATCTAGCTCCCTCAACTATCAGCACTCTTCACTACTTAACACACTCATAAGTAATCTCGGACAAACCGATTCTGCAAACTCAGTCCCACCGAGATGAACCACCTCAGTTATTCTTCCAAACCCTAATTTCTCGGTCCATCCGATTTTGAGTTTCGGTCTCACCGAAAATGGACTGCCAACCTTCTGTAACCAATTGACATCACTTCGGAATATCCGAGTTGTTACTTTCGGTCTCACCGAGATGGCAAGCTCCAACCTTTGACTCACTTCGGACACACCGAGATGGTATTTTCGGTCCCACCGAAAATCCCAACGTTCACTATATTTGAACTTTCGGTCTGACCGAGTTTTAACTTCGGTCTCACCGAGATTGGTCAAATGTGTGTGTAACGGTTGGATTTTGTGTGGAGGCTATATATACCCCTCCACCCCCTCTTCATTCGTGGAGAGAGCCATCAGAAAGTCTACCACTTATACCATACACTTTCTGAGAAGTGAACCACCTACCCTTGTGTTGAGATCAAGCCATTCCATTCCTACCATATGAAACTTGATTTCTAGCCTTCCCAAGTTGCTTTCCACTCAAACCTTTCTTCCACCACAGCCATATCAGTGAGGAGAGTTGAGTGTTGGGGAGATTATCATCTGAAGCACAAGAGCAAGGAGTTCATCATCATCAACACCGTCTATTACCTTTTGGAGGGTGGTGCCTCCTAGATTGGTTAGGTGTCGCTTGGGAGCCTCCGTCTTCGAGATGTGGAGTTGAACCAAGAAGTTTGTAAGGGCAAGGAGATCGCCTACTTCGTGAAGATCTACCCCGAGTAAGGCTAGTCCTCCGTGGGTGTAGGCCGTGATGGAATAGACAAGGTTGCTTCTTCGTGGACCCTTCGTGGGTGGAGCCCTCCGTGGACTCGCGCAGCCGTTACCCTCCGTGGGTTGAAGTCTCCATCAACGTGGATGTACGATAGCACCACCTATCGGAACCACGACAAAAATCTTCGTGTCACCAAACTGCGTTTGATCTTCTCCACCTCTCTTTTACATGTGCAATTTACTTTCCGCTGCTTATACTCTAGAATTGCATGTGTAGGGTGATACTTGAATTGATCTTAATTGTAAAACTGCCAAAAACCTTGCATGATCTAAAGGCAGATTTTTTATATTGTCAAGTAGTCTAATCACCCCCCCTCTAGACCTACTTTCGATCCTACAGAAGGCCAATGCTTGTGTGGAATAAGAGGATGAAGATGAGTGTTGCCCAGAAGACACCAAATATGCCTATCATGAGCACATGGCTCTAGCATCATGACAATTTTGGGGCAATAAGAAGAATTCAAGGCCCAACTTCAACAAGAACAATTCAAGTGGCTTCAAGGGCAAGCAACGAGTGAGGACGTGCTACAATTTTGGCAATGTGATTCACTTTGTTGTAGATTGCCCATATGAGAAAAGATAAGACAATGGAGGCAAGCTTATCCGAAAGGACAAGGAAAAGTCTTATCCCAACAAGAACAACTTCAACAAGAAGACTCCTCCCAAAGGATTGGTGGCCCAAGAAGAATGTGTTGAGGGTGATGATGATGAAGAAGATGACGAGATGGTTACCATGGCCACCGTTGCTATAGCAACAACTCCATGATCACCCCTCTTAGACTCACCTAATGAGAACTTCACCGCCAAGTGCCTCGTGGCTAAGGCCACCAACAAGGTAACCCCCAACATTAATTCTACCATGACTTCTAATCCTTCATTGACGGATTTTATTGATGAAAGTGAGGGGGCGGAGGAGGAGGAAAATGAATTTGAGTTGTTTATGAGTAAACTCAAAGGTAAACCCAAGAAGCACTTCGTTGCTCTCTTGGAACAACTTGGTGAAGCCAATGACATGATCGAGGCTCATGAGGAGGCCATCTTTAAAATGGAGGGTCATAGTCGAGACTATGCCGATGAGATATCGGATCTCTCTAATGCTCTTGAGGAAGAGCGTGGTCTTCATTTGTCTCTTGAGGAGTCACACAACGATGATCATGCTAAATTAAAGAAAGATCTCGATCATGCTTTAGTTGTCTCTCGTGTGCTCAATTCCGAGAAGGCAAAGCTTGTGGTTGACCATGCTAGACTCAAGGAGGAGTTTGTTACACTTGACAAGGCTCACAAGGTCTTGAAGAGTGTACATGCTAGCCTCAAAGAGTCTCATGATCAACTTCAAGTTTCGCTAACCAAGGAGAAAGCTACTTTTCCTCGCATGGTTTTAATTGATAATGCAAATGCTACTAACCCATGTTGCAAGCATGTGCATCTTGTTGAAGAGAATGCCAAGTTAAAGGAGCAACTTGAGAAAGGCCTTGTGTCTTGTATACAAGGTGAGAAGAACCTCAACGATCTTTTGAGCAATCAAAAGGAAGTTGTTGCCAAGGAAGGAATTGGGTTTGCTCCCAAGCCCAAGAAGAAGAAGAACGACAAGACAAAGCAACCCCCTCCCCTCAAGCAAACCTTTGTGAAGGAGGGAGAGGGTACTCCTAAGAAGAAGAAGACCAATGTGAAGAGTAGTGGAGTCAAGAAAACCACTGCCACTTCTTCCAACAGAGCTGGCGACTTTAACCCGTATTATGTGTTATGTCGTGCTAGTGATGGACATGTTTTTGCTAAATTTGTTGGTTCTTCTTATGAGTACATTGAATGGTCTATTTGGGTTCCTAAGACCCTTGTTAGTAACCCTAAAGGACCCATTACAAAATGGGTACCTAAATCCAAGCATTGATCTCTTGTAGGAGTTTGCTTCCGGTGGGGATCATGGTTGCTCGATAGTGGAGCCACAAATCATATGACCAGAAGCAAAGACTTGGTGGTAGAGGTGCACAAAGGTTCATCTATGGCCACCAATGTCGAATGGGGTGATGCTTCATCTTCAAAGGTATAGTGGCTTGGCAAGGTTGTCATTTCTCATGATCTCACGATCGAGAAAGTCATGCTTGTTGAGTCCCTTGCATGCAATTTACTTTCCATTCGTAAACTTGCACTCATAGGCTTTGCTAAATTCTTTGATATTGATACCTTGGCCCTCTTGTGGAGCAAGACTCTTAAAGTAGCCTTCGTTGGGCATGTTGAGAATGGTCTCTATGTGGTTAACTTCTCGGAGCGACCCACTAAGACCGTGACTGCCTAATGGCTAATGTTGATGTGGGATGGCTTAGGCATCACCGTCTAGCCCACATCAATATGAGATCTTTGCAAAGTATTATCAAGGGGGACCATGCATGTGGACTAACAAATGTTAGTTTTGCCAAAGATCGTGCTTGCAGTGCTTGTATCGAAGGAAAGCTACATGAGAAGGCTCACCCTCCCACGACAATCATCTACTCAACGAGACCTTTAGAGCTCCTCCGCATGGATCTCTTTGGGCCTCCATCCTTTGAAAGTCTTGGGGGTAGAAAGTATTGCTTCGTGATTGTAGATGATTATTCAAGATATAATTGGGTATACTTCTTCAAGAGGAAGATTTAGACCCAACAAACCATCATCAACTTTGCAAATGAAGCTCAACGACAACATGATGCAAAGATCTTGATGATTTGAAGTGACAACGGCAGCGAGTTCAAGAATTACACCTTAGATGAGTTTCTTAGTGATGAGGGGATCAAGCATCAATATGCCGCACCGTATACCCCTTAACAAAATGGTGTGGCGGAGAGAAAGAACCGGACATTGATGGACGCGGCAAGGACCATGATGGCGGAGTTCAAGTCTCCATACAACTTTTGGGCTGAAGCCATCAACACCGCTTGTCATGCATCCAATCGGCTTTATCTCCACAAAGGCTTGAACAAGACTCCATATGAGATACTTACCGGTAACAAGCCCAATCTCAAGTACTTCCGGGTGTTCGGTTGTAAGTGTTTCATACTCAAGAAAGGTGTTCGTTTGTCTAAATTTGAAGCTAGAGCTCATGAGGGCATATTTGTTGGTTATGCTACAAACTCTCATGCTTACCGTGTCCTTAACAAGTCCAATGGACTCATTGAGGAGATGTGTAACGTAGAGTTTGATGAGAATAACGGCTCCCAAGTGGAGCAAAGTGGTACTTGTGATGTAGGTGATGCAATTCCTCCTCGAGCCATAAGAAGAATGGGTGTTGGTCATATCCTACCCATTGAGGAACCCCTTGTGGCCGAAGGAGAAGGACAATGTTCCACTCAAGTGGAACCATCACCAACCCAAGACCCACACGCTTTTGAAGAACAAAGTGAAGGCCCTCAACCCGATGGACAAGGCCAAGTGCAAGATCAACCGCTAGATGGTGGTGATCCACCAAGTGATGCACAAGGTCAAGTTCCCTCTCCCGAGCATGTTCAAGATCAAGAGCAAGCTCAAGATCAAGATCAAGCTCATGACGACGCTCAAGATGATCAACTCATTGCTCCTCAACTATCACTTGAAGAGCAATTGGAGCGTCGTGCTGCCAAAGTTGCTTCCAGGCTCGCTTCTAGAGAGCATCACATGGAGAATATACTTGGAAGCATCACAAAGGGGGTAAGCACTCGTAGACAATTAGCAAACTATTATGCTCATCAAGCGTTTGTCTCTTGTGTTGAACCTCAAAAGGTCTATGAGGCGCTCGAAGACCCCGATTGGCTCAATGCCATGCATGAAGAAATCCATAACTTCGAGCGCAACAAGGTCTGGCGTTTGGTGCCAAGGCCGAAGGAGAACCATAATGTCATTGGAACCAAATGGATCTTTAAGAACAAGCAAGATGCTCATGGGATTGTCATTCGCAACAAGGCTCGTTTGGTGGCTCAAGGCTACTCCCAAGTCGAGGGTATCGACTACAGTGAAACCTTTTCCCCCGTTGCTCGCCTTGAATCTATCTTTTTGTTGCTTGCCTTTGCTTCTCATCACAACTTTAGATTGCAACAAATGGATGTGAGAAGTGCTGGTCCTCTTAATGAGTTGGTGTATGTCAAACAACCCTGGGGGTTTGAGGATCCTAAGTTCCCCAATCACGTGTATCAACTCGATAAGGCACTCTATGGCCTTAAACAAGCCCCACGTGCATGGTATGAGCATCTTACTGAGTTGTTGCAAGATCGTGGGTTTGAAATTGGGAAAATCGACCCCACTCTTTTTACTAAGAAGGTCAAAGGGGAGTTGTTTGTATGCCAACTATATGTTGATGATATTATCTTTGGTTCACCTAACAAAGCTTTCAATGATGAGTTTGCCGCACTCATGACCACGGAATTTGAGATGTCCATGATGGGAGAGTTGAAGTTCTTCCTTGGGTTCGAGATCAAACAAAGAAGAGTAGGAATCTTCATCAAACAAGCCAAATACACTCAAAACATGCTCAAGAGGTTCAATCTAAGTGATGTCAAGCTGGCTACTACACCAATGCCCACCAAGTGCCAACTTGACATTGATCCCAATGGTAAAGCGGTGGATCAAAAGGTATATTGTTCTATGATTGGATCCTTGCTTTACCTTTGTGCATCTAGACCGGATATCATGTTGAATGTGGGAATTTGTGCACGGTTTCAAGCCTCGCCTAAGGAAAGTCACTTTGTGGCAGTCAAGCGAATCTTTCGATATTTGGCTCATACCCCAAACTTTGGCTTATGGTACCCAAGATGAGCAAACTTCAACCTTGTAGGTTTCTCGGATTCGGATTGGGCGGGAGACAAAGTGGATAGAAAGTCAACTTTTGGAGGTTGCCAATTTCTTGGTTGCTCTTTGGTGAGT
This sequence comes from Secale cereale, assembly GCA_902687465.1. Taxonomy (NCBI): domain Eukaryota; kingdom Viridiplantae; phylum Streptophyta; class Magnoliopsida; order Poales; family Poaceae; genus Secale; species Secale cereale. The sequence continues at coordinate 827,739,831 of LR738711.1, read as the reverse complement.
TGGTCTTCCAAGAAGCAAAGTTGTGTATCTCTCTCTTCCACCGAAACCGAGTATGTAGCGGCCGACAGTTGTTGTGCTCAGCCTCTATGGATGAGGCAAACTTTAAAGGATTGCAGTGTCATTTGTGACAAAGTGACTCTTTGGTGTGACAATGAAAGTGCCATCAAGATTTCTCTCAACCCGGTGCAACACTTCAAGACAAAGCATATTGAGATTCGGTATCACTTCATCTGGAAGCATATTCGGCGAGGGGAAATTGATCTTCACTATGTCAACACTCATGATAACCTTGTAGATATCTTCACGAAGCCTTTGGATGAAGCAAGATTTCGCGAGTTAAGGCATGAGCTAAATATCATAGATTTGAGCAATGTGGATTGAAACTATGCACACCTCCTCACACTCATCATGTTATCGTGTTTAGGTGTAGGCATGGACATAGGGGGAGTAGTGTTCTCTCAATGAACTCTTCCTCCCCCCATTATGCATTAATTGATCTAGTCTTTCACGTTTGCCATTTTAGACGGTACTTGTACTTCAAGACGAGTGTTGGTCATGGGCACAGGGATAATTCTTCGCGGTGCCATACCAATTAACTCAAACATAGGTGGCTCCGTCCACCGCCCTCCTTTGGAGAGGGGTGTCTCGTGTTTGGTTCATATTGTCTTTTGACTTCCGTTCTTGTATCCGAGTCTGTGTTTAGGTTGCCTTGTGTGTTGGCTCGTTAGTATGTTCTTTTGCTTGAAGGTTGCTTTGATAAGCCTTTTCGAAACTTGTATTTTCTTGGGGCACCGGTACTACCGTGGCTTCCCACGGTACTACCGCAGGAGATACGCACGGTACTACCGTAACTAGCATGGCGGTATTTTTTTACTACCGCTGGAGAGCAGTACTACCGCCCAGTGCGCGGTACTTCTGCCCGAGCGGTACTACCGCGATGATTTGTGGTACTACTACGTCGTTATGAGTGGGTGGGGGTCAAAAGAGGGCAGGGGGAGTTCTAACTCCCCCATACCCATTCAACTCTTTTTCCCCACATCATCTCTCTCTCCTTCCCAAGAACGGCGCCGGAGGACCTCACCGGATCTCCGTCTCTGGCTACTCTCCTCGCATTTCTGATCGGTGGGATTGTTCCCCACCTCGCCCTCTTGCCATGGAACAAGGTTTCTCCCCAAATCACTCTTATTTTGCCTCGTTGTTTGTCTCTAGGTTTTTGGGGAGATGCAGGTTGTTCTTGAGTTCTTTAGGCCAAATCCTTGCAATAATAGGGGGTAGGAGAGTAGTTGTGAAGTAGAGATGCTAGTTGGTATGTTGCTACTCAGGAGTTGTGATCAACCGTAGTACCGCTCTTTTGTCTCACGCGTCTCAGATTGGATCTGCTTTCAGATCTAACCCCGAGCGGTACTACCGCACCTCCCGCGCGGTACTACCGCTCTGGTGCGTTTGCCACGTACGGTACTACCGCGCGCGGCAGTAAAATTTTACTAGCGCTCTAGGCGCGATACTATCGTGCCATTCCGGCGCGGTACTACTACGGCTAGAGCAGCAGTAAAATTTTAGTACGACAATGTGGAGCAGTACTACCGTTGACTCCAAACCTTCTTCGTAGCCACTACTTAATATCATTTCTACTTGTTTCACATGTTTTTGCTGTGATCTTTGCATTGATCCTTCTTGCTTTTCTTGCGTGTTCTTGTGTTTGTGTCATAGGTGGTGGCTCCGGTTCCAATGTCCGTCGCTCGAATCCCAGCCGTGACACAGGGTCGAAGCGTCTGCGCAACCGCGAGGATGCTCCTAAGGGCTCCAACGCGCCCAACGTAGAACCAAGACCACCGCCACCAAAGGAGCCAACAATGGGTATGGACAAGATTCCACTGGCTGATTTTGTCTCTAGGAGGAAGATTAACCCCTATGTGAATCCCCGCGCACACTTCAGAGGGGATGATCTGTTCTGGACCAAGCAGCAGAGTCTTATCTTTATGGATGTGATCAACGGCAAGCAGAACATATACGTGGATGTGCACTGGATTGACATGGTTCATATGAGGAAGGAGCAGCACTGGGCCTATTTTGCTGAGGCTCTGGACCTGGTGGAGCAATTTGGCATTGAGCACTTGATGACTTTTCGTATGGACTTTGACCCTGAGATTGTGGCCCGGTTCTTTGCTTTGGTCCACTTCCATCCTAAAGAGTAACGAAACATGACCTGGATGACGAATGGACATCAGATGACTGCTACTTGGAAGGACTTCATGGATTTGCTTCAGGTTGTTGATGAGGGGCTCAACACGCCAGTTGGTGTTCGCCCTCATGCCAATCCCGAGTCAGCCAACAAGAACAAGCTTTAGCCCTACTATGTTGAGAAGATGCTTCCCAGTGACAAGAGGACATGGGTGCCGAACTCTTTCCTTGATATTATGCATCGGATGTTCTGCAACTCCCTGTTTCCCCGCATTGGTGACAAGGATAAGGTACATGCCTATCTCGTGGATATGATGCTCATTTGTGAGGAGGCCCGTCATGCTCAGACGCAACCACTTGATGTCTCACATATCATGTGGTGTGAGATGCGGTTTGCGGTGTTCAACCGTAAGGTGCCCATCTATGGACCTTACCTGTTTCATTTGATTGCCAAGACTTGGGAGAAGCTTTATCCCGATGATGAGTTTGAGGCCCCTAATTGGATTCGTCATGAGCCCATCAAGCTCCGCATCAAGAGCCAGTGGGCTAACACCACTACCCGTGCTGAGGCTGCAACTACTCAGATGAATGTGGAGGAGGATGAGATTGAGGAAGAGGAAGCTGATGAGGACAGTTCTGGTGGATACACTCCTTCCTCTTCTGAGACCTCGTGGGCTAAGAAGCTGAAGAACAAGATGAAGGCTCTGTTCTGCATGCAGGCCAAGGGGCAGTACAGGTCACACATTGCTCAGAAGGAGGTTCGCCGGCGTGATAAGAAGATCCCGAGGACGTTCGGCAAGGAGGTGTCTGCTACCTCTTGAGCTTGCGTTGTATTCCCTCGAAGAGGAAAGGGAGATGCAGCACAGTAGCGTAAGTATTTCCCTCAGTTTTTGAGAACCAAGATATCAATCCAGTAGGAGACCACGCGCCGGTCCCTCGCACCTGCACAAAAAAATAAGAACTTCGCAGCCAACACGATAAGGGGTTGTCAATCCCTTTACGGTCACTTACGATAGTGAGATCTGATAGAGATGATAATTATATTTTTGGTATTTTTGGTATAGAAACAGAAAGTAAAGAAAGCAAATAAACAACGGCGGCAGAATTAACGGGAAAGTAATATGATAGAGATAGACCCGGGGGCCATAGTTTTCTCTAGTGGCTTCTCTCATGATAGCGATATTCTATGGCGGGTAAACAAATTACTGTCGAGCAATTGATAGAAAAGCAAATAATTATGAGATTATCTAGCCATGATCATTGTATATAGGCATCACGCCCGAGACAAGTAGACCGACTCCTACCTGCATCTACTACTATTACTCCACACATCGACCGCTATCTAGCATGCATCTAGTGTATTGAGTTCATACGAACAGAGTAACGCCTTAAGCAAGATGACATGATGTAGAGGGATAAACTCAAGCAATATGATGAAAACCCCATCTTTTTATCCTCGATGGCAACAATACAATACGTGCCTTGCTGCCCCTACTATCACTGGGAAAGGACACCGCAAGATTGGACCCAAAGCCAAGCACTTCTCCCATTGCAAGAAATATATATCTAGTAGGCCAAACCAAACCAATAATTCAAAGAGACTTGCAAGGATATTATGAGCACACATAAAAAGTTTAGAGAAGAACCAAATATCTTTCATAGGTAACCTTGATCATAAACTCACAATTCATCGGATCTCGACTGTCGGGGGAAACTGTCCGCCACGAACACCTATGGGACCGGAGCCCCTTGTCTGTGCGGTACGAGGGCGGAGGGAGCACGAAGAGCAGATCGTAGCGAGCACGCGGGCAGTTTTACCCAGGTTCGGGCCGCGGTAGACGCGCAAAACCCTACTCCTGCTTAGTTGTGTATTGAGTTTGAGTGCTCGGGAGCTTGAAGAAGCAGCTACACCGAGCGTGAGAGTGATCTAGGTTCCGAACCCCCTCCACGTTGTGCATGGGCCTCCTTTTATAGTGTAAGGGGTCACCGACAGGTGTCAACGTAGGAGAAAGGGGTAAAAACGTAAAAGAGGTGGTAGTTGTAACAGTGCGGGAACAGTGGAGCTACAGTGCAGAACAGTGGTCTATACCTACTTTGACAGTGGGGGACAAGGGCATTTAATGCCCGTCGCCGTCGACCCCAAAAGCTCCCGCCCTAGCGTCTCCGTCCGCCACGGCGATGGATCCACCACCGTGGAGTGCCACCGTGTACCCCAGGCTGCACAGCCATCCGCCACGCGTCCCTGGATAGGCCCCAGGGCGACGCGTGGGCCGATGAGCTGGAGCGCGGGCACACAGCGCAGCCTTCCCGGCAAGCGCCTTGCCGGGGCCTTGATCTTGCCGGGCCCGGGAGCTTGCCGCTCCCCGGGCCCTTGCCGGGGCGCATATAGCGCCGAGGCGTGTCTTCTAATCTTCCTGGCAAGCTCCTCTCGCCAGGGTCTTGTGCTAGTGGGGCAGTCTTGAGCCTGGTACGGCCTTCCCGGCAAGCTCCTGTTGCCGGGGTCTCGGTCTTCTTTCTTGTATACTTTGTTTTTGAATGGTTTAATAGGGAGCATGAAGGTCTCCGGCGAGCACGCGGTAAACCCTGCCGCGGGCAGTTGCAACTGCCCGTGCACAAGTTGGGGTACTGAGGTACCCCTACCTTAGTACACCGACAGGAGCCCCCGGGCCTGGGCCACACACGGTGCCGAGCGCTGTTGGGCCAGGCCCAAAACAGTGCACGGGCACCTGCGGCCCGCGGCGCGCCGAATCCACTTCCGTATCCGCCGCACCCCACCGTAACGGCACGCGTCGATCGCGGCGTCATGGGATGGGACGTGCCCACGATCTCTTAATGGAAAGGGCGAAACGCCCCCCACTCCCCCATAAAAGCAGAGGAAGCGGGCGCGGTTCCCCTCCTTGCGCTTTCATTGCATCGTCTTCCTCCTCCAAAGATTCTTCTTGCGCTCCGCCTCCACACCTCCGCCGCCGCCGTCTGCATCTCCGGCGTCGTCGGACCTTTCGCCCCTCCTTCCTTCCGCCGCGTCCGCCATGGCCCCGAAGACCGACAAGGCGAAGGCGGAGAAGGCCAAGAGGGAGAAATCGGAGCAAGCGGCGAAGCTCGCCGCGTACCGGAAGAAGCACCTCGTCTTCCCGCCGAAGCTCGGCGTGCGGGAGCTCTGGAACAAGTACTACTTGTTCTGGGCCAAGGACACCAAGGCGCACCCCCGCACACGAGCCTATCCGGCCGCCGCCAAGGACGAATACCCCGGCGGGTACTACTTCTTCGCAGCCTTTTTTCACTGCGGTCTGTGCCCTCCTTTCTCAAATTTCTTCTGCGACATTATGAACACATACGGCCTCCATCTGCTTGACTTCACCCCCAACGCCATCCTCACCATGGCGGTTTTCGCACACATGTGCGAAAACTTCATAGGAGTACACCCAAACGTAGCGCTTTTTAGGCACTTCTTCACTCCTAGAGCAGAGGCCGACGCCCCCCTCTCCGGAGGAATTTCTTGGGTTTTCCGTCTGAATAAGAAGGGATCCTACTTGCCGGGGGAGCTCCGCGGCAAGTGGGAGGAGTGGCGCGCGGAGTGGTGCTGGATCGTTGAAGATGCGCCGCAGTCCTTCACCGCGCCGCGCACAACACCCATCGTGCGTGGCAGGGATTGGAGCGAGCTGGACTCGGACGACATCAAGCTCGACATCGCCCTCGTCCGGATTCTTCGTCTTCGGATGGCCAAGCTGTCCGTTGCAGAGGTGGGCGCAGATTTCCTCCGCCGGCGCATCGCCCCTCTCCAAGACAGGAAGAGGCCGGCCTGGGAGTACGGCGGCCCGGCGGACATAATGAGGCTGCGCCCCGGGCTCAACTTCAACTTCACCACGCTGGAGCTGAAGGGGATGGTCCGGGAACTCTTCAAGTACGACCCGGCACACCCCGAGTGGTTCAGGCCTCCCCGGGAAGTGGTGCCGCTCTGCAACAGCACCGTCCGGGACCGTCTCCTCGCCATGATGCCCATGTGTGACTCGCACGGCGTGGACCGCACGTGGATCGCTCCCAAGCCCATCGACGTCCTCAACTTCTACGACAACCTCGCGGAGGTGGCGAAGAACAAGAACGACCTCAAGGAGCACACGCGGGACACCACCGACCAGGAGATTGCCTACATAGCTTCTCGGGCTGAAGAGGCCGCTGCAGCCGCAGCGGCAGGAATTTTTGGATACACGCCTGAAGAGGCGGAGGTTGCGGATGCGTCCACCCAGGCGGAGGAGGCGGAGATCCGCAGATTGCTGCAGCTCCCTCCCGACGCGCTCGCCGGGGTCCCCTCTCTGAGGCACTCCGGGATCCATGGAATCGCGGCCGAGGCCGCGGCAATGGAGGGTGCCGCCGGAGGGAACAGGGGCGCCGCGAGGGGCGGAGGCGCCAAGGGAAAAGGGGCCGCAGCGTAGGGCGCTGGGCCCAGTGAGCCGGCCGGGGAAGAGGAGGAGGAGGAGGCCGAGGACTCCGGCGGATCTACGGAGCTCTACGCCGACGACCTCTCCTCGTCGGAGAGCTCCCCGCCCCCGGCAAGCCCGAGGCAGTCCCCACCGAAGCGTCTCCGCAAGACGGCGACGGGGGAGAGGGCGCAGGCGCCCCGGCAACAGCCAGCTCGCCGGGCAGCTCCCCGGGAGAGCCAAGCCGCGCCAAGGCCGACCGGCGCACCAGCCACAGCAGAGGCGACCCGCGCGCAGGCCACGACGGAGGCGCCTCGCAGGCCGGCGCCGAGCCGACAGGGATCTTCTCGGAGCGGAGCAACGGCTCCGCCCGCTCCTCGGGCGCCGGCTACCACTGGGGCTGGGTCTTCACAGCCCCCAGCCCCAGGGACCACCAAGCGCGCGAGGGAATCTTCATCTTCCGCTCCTCGCGCCGACGCGCCGACGGTGGAGTACGACTTCTCCGCCCTGAGCGAGGACGACGAGGAGGACCAGGAGTAAGAGTCTAAGATCTTACACCTTCTCGAGTTTTGTCTTGGTTTTTGTTGATGCTGACTTTGTCTGTTGCTTTGATTTCAGGACCTTGACTCAGCGCGCGGCGAAAAAGGCCAAGGCGCCTGTGGTCGAGGCCGCGGAAGACCCAGCCGCCGCGGCGACAGGAGGCGCGCCGGAGCCGAGCCTGCCGGACCCGAGCGCTGCTCCGAGGAGCAGCCCCCAGCGCAGCCCCCAGCGTAAGTCTGGGGTTTATTCTTTCGCTTGTCGGGGTACGCTTGAGGATTTCGTCTTCTTTCATCATCGTGACGTTTCTTGTCTTGATTTGTGCAGAGGTGGAGCCACAGCGGGAAGAGCGCCCGGAGACCGTCGTCGAGGAGCCGCAGGCCCCGCCGTCCCCGCCAAGGCAGAACTCTCCGGCGAGGGAGAGTGCTCCGCCAAGGGCGGGTACTCTGCCAAGGCAGAGTACCCCGCCAAGGGCGAGCAGCCCGGCGAGGGTGGCCACTCCGCCAAGGCCGAGCTCCCCGGCGAGGGAGCCCGCCGCTGAGGACGTCCGCCAAGGTATGTTCTGTAGTTTGTCTTCTTGGCCTTGCCTCTTTTTGGATATTTGCTTGAACTTGAACTTCTTTTTCTTCTTCTTCTTTTTAGATCTTCCTCCTCCTGAGCCCATGGAGACGGAGGTTATCAACCTCGAGGAGGAGGGCGCGCAGGGCGGCGGCGGTGACGTCCCTGCCACCGAGGAGATGGCTGAGGCCGCCGAGCCGACCGCGCAGGAGACTGCTCCGGCTGCGGACGCAGCGGCGGGGGAGGGGGACGGCGACCGCACCGCCGACCCGGAGGCGGCGGGAGCATCAGATGCTGCACCGGCCGCCGACCCCTCCGCCAGCAAGGAGCAGGGTTACTACCTTGAGGCCCCCAACGGCGTCTTCATCCAGATGCCTTGGGGGTCTTCATCGCGAGCTCCCGCGGAGGGCGAGGCGTTTGACGGAGAAGTCCTCGCCTCCGCGGGCCTGAAGATCGTCGAGGCGCCCGGCGGGAGTGAGGGGCCCGAGGAGGAGAAGCTGCTCCACCAGCTCCTGGCCCTTTACCGGGCCAGGCAGGCGAAGCTCGCCTCCCGGGAAGCCCTTGCCGCCAAGGCCGCCGCGGAGATGGAGAAGCGCGCGGCAGAGCTCAGCGCCGCCAACCAGGCGGCCCTCCGCGAGGTGGCGGAGGAGCGCGAGCGTCTTGCCGGCGAGTACCAAGAATGGGTGCTGGAGAAGGCCGAAGCTGAGGAACAGCAGCGGCTCGCCGGAGTGGAGCTATCCCGGCGAGAGGGAGAGCTCGCGCAGCGGAAGGTCGAGCTCGACTCCCATGAGGAGGACCTTGCCGCTCGCGAGGCGGCCCTTGGCGGAGAATTGAAGGAGGCGAAAGCCGCCACGGTTGCCGCGGAAGACGCCAAGAAGGAGCTCGCCGCCAAGGTTGTACAGCTGGAGAAGGCGCTGAAGGTGAGCGCGGAGAAGGTTGCCGCGCTCATCACGGAGCGCGAGAAGGACGCCCACACAAATTCCGAGCTCCAGGTGAGCCTTTCCAAGAGGGGCGACGAGTTGAAGGCCGCCAAGGACTCCATCGAGGACTTGGAGCTGAAGGTTACTACTCTGAAGGATTCACTCGACGCTGCCCGGGCTCAGGAGACCAAGCTGAAGGAGGAGCTCCGCAAGGAGCGGACCTTGGTGGACAGCGTCAACAAAGCATCCGAGCTCTTCCGCCAGACCATTGAGGTATGGACTGAAGACTTGGTATCTTCTGCGTCCAACATTGACCAGGAGCTGCTGGCGCTGAAGGTTGAACATCTCATCTACTCGCCGGATCCGGACCTCCCGCACAGCGCCAAGCTCAGCCTCTTCTTCAGAGGGATCGCGCCGGCCCTTGCAGGTCTCCGGAACCAAATCCCCGCGCAGCTGGCCGAGGAGTCGCGCCTGCTCTGCGCGGGAACTCTGGAGCGGGTGCTGACGAAGATCGTGTACCGCAACCCGGGGATCAATCTCACCAACGTTCTTCGCAGCTTGCCGGCTGATGCGGACACGGAGGCCCTGAAGGAGCAGGTCGCCCACATCATCGCCAAGGTGGCTAAGCTCGGCAGGAAGGAGGGCGACCGCGTAGATTAGGGCTCCATTATCTTTATCTTTTTGTTGCTGCATATGATATCATGAACTTATTAGTCCACCGTGGCAAGTTATCCTTTGTAAGATATTTATCTCATTTTAATCAATCAGTGCAATGTTATCTTCCTTGTTCCAACCCTTGACTTTGTATGTTTTTCACCCTACGCTCCCGGGGAGCTTGCCGGCAAGGGGCCCTTGTCGCGAGCGCTGAGTGCTGGACTTTGAGCAGCCTGCTGGCCAAGGTCTTACCGGCAAGCAACCTTGCCGCAGCTAGTCGCAACGCACTTAGCTTGCTGAGCGTACTCGGAAACGAAGCAAGGGCGCGACACTTGTCGCAGCTCACTTAGATCGTTGAGTGAACTCGGAAGCAAGATAAGGGTGCGGCAAGCTATGGGTAGGTTCCTCCGCGCACAGGTTTTCCATACAAAGTGTGATTGTTCAAGGAAGACAACTAAAATTTAAAATTTGAACTGGTCAAATCCTAACAACTTAGCTTTCATATATCGCTTGCTTTTCGGTAAGGCTTCTCTTTCTTGAACAGCACTTGGTTCCTCCTCCACCTCCTTCCCCCCCGGCAAACTTGTGCGCGAGGAACGTTTCTTCTGCTTAAGAGGAAAGAAAAGGTAGAGGGAAACAAGTATATGGCCTTTCGGCGTACCAATGCTTACCGGATACTTGAGTGTTGCACCAAATGCCAAACAAAACATGCAAATAGCGAAGAAAAGCATGCAAAAGGCGATCAGTGCCAAAAACACAGAAACTTTACTGATGCACGGGGTCTGCGCCCGGCTTTGTACAAAGGGTTACATGCAACGGCGGCAAAGCTTGTACAAAAGGTGGTTGCCGGAGCGGATCACGGCAACCGCGCCTTAGGGGTGAAACTTGCGAAGATGCTCTATGTTCCAGGAGTTGCTCACCGGTAAGCCTTCTTCGGTCTCGAGGCGGACAGCGCCGGGCCTCGTGACTTGTCTCACCCGATAAGGGCCTTCCCACTTCGGCGTCAACTTGTTGGAATTCTTGGCGGACTGAACACGCCGAAGAACAAGGTCGCCTTCCTCGAGACTCCTGGCCTTGACCTTGCGGCTATGGTAGCGACGCAAGGCTTGCTGGTATCGAGCAGCTCGTACAGCAGCCTGGAGACGTCCCTCCTCGAGGAGCAATGCGTCATCTTGCCGCAGTTGCTCTTGCTCGAGCTCATCATAAGCGAGCACTCGAGGAGATCCGTATACGAGTTCCGTGGGGAGAACTGCCTCTGCTCCATAGACTAGAGCAAAAGGTGTCTGGCCGGTGGCTCGACTTGGTGTCGTCCTGATTGACCAAAGAGCCGCCGGTAGCTCCTCTATCCAATTTCTTCCGCACCTGCGCAGCCTGTCAAAGGTTCTTGTCTTGAGTCCGCGCAGCACTTCAGCATTGACCCTCTCCGCTTGACCGTTGCTCCTCGGGTGAGCAACAGAAGCGAAACAGACCTTGGCGCCAAGGTCTTGGACGTACTGCATGAAGGTGCGACTAGTGAATTGTGTACCGTTGTCGGTGATGATCCTGTTGGGGATTCCGAAACGGCAAACAATTGACCTGAAGAACCTGACTGCTGACTGTGCTGTCACCTTTCTCACCGGCTCCACTTCTGGCCACTTTGTGAACTTGTCGATTGCAACGTACAAGTACTCAAAGCCCCCGACGGCTCGGGGGAAGGGGCCGAGGATATCGAGCCCCCAGACCGAGAAGGGCCAGGACAAAGGAATTGTTTGGAGAGCTTGAGCTGGCTGATGAATCTGCTTTGCATGGAACTGGCACGCTTCACACTTGGTTACTAGTGCAGTTGCATCTTGGAGGGCTTCTTGCCAAAAGAACCCTTGCCGGAAAGCTTTCCCGGCAAGCGTCCTTGCGCCAATGTGGTGGCCGCATATGCCTCCATGTATTTCTGCCAACAGCTTCTGTCCGTCTTCCCTGGAGATGCACTTCAATCTGACACCATTGAGTCTTCTTTTGTATAGCTCGTTATCCACGAACTGATACATACTTGACTGCCTGGTTATCTTCTCTATCTCTTGAGGGTCGTCGGGAAGTTCCCCAGTTTGCAGGAAACGGACTATCTGCTGTGCCCATGCCGGAGCTCGAGGCTCAACGGCAAGGACTAAAGGCTCGAGGGCCGCTGCGGGAACCCCAGCTTCTACGGCGAGGACCTCTGGTCCTGCCGGAGCTGATGGTTCCCCGGCAAGCTCGCCGGGGCGAGGCTTGTCGGGAACACTTGCTTCAACTGTACAAGCCCGAGGGCTTGCAGGAGCAATCTGTTCCTCAGCGTTCTGGTTGTTGATCTTAGGGACCTTGGCGGCGATTTCAGGGAGATCCGCCGGCAAGTAATCGCCGGAGACCAACTTTCTCTTCTTGGGCTGCCCAATTGATGGTGTAACGGATGGTTGAGTCAGCTTGAGCAAGAAGGTCCCTGGTTCCACAGGTAACTTCATCGCAGCACACTTTGAAAGGCCATCTGCAATTTCATTCTGAGCTCTTGGGACGTGCTCCATCTGCAGACCTTCAAAGTGTTCTTCAAGCTTTCTCACTTCATCGACATAAGCTTCCATCAAAGGGCTTTGATAGCTCTTGTTAACTTGTCGGACCACCAACTGAGAATCTCCCCGCACAATCAGCTTCCTGATCCCAAGTTCGGCCGCAATCCTGAGGCCGGCAAGCAAGCCTTCATATTCAGCGGTGTTGTTTGTCGCTTGCTCCCTGGGAAAGTGCATCTGGATAACATATTTGAGGTGTTCTCCGGTGGGCGCGATGAGTACCACGCCGGCACCGGCGCCTTGCAGCGAGAAGGCACCGTCAAAATACATTACCCATTCACTTGTCCTTTCTTGTTACGTCAAAAGTGATGCGCTCAGTTCTGAAGTTGAGCTCCCCGCCAAAGGTCACCGGCAGAGTGATCTTTCCCTTGGGCTTGCTCCTTCCCGGGTTGATTCCTTGGAATGAACCGGTTTCTTCGAGCTCGCCATCTGGAATCTGGAGTTTCTTGATCACAGCAGAGGAGATCAAGTTCAGCCCGGCCCCGCCGTCAACCAACATTTTGGTGACCTTGAGGTTGCGGATGGTGGGAGAAACCAGCATCGGCAAGCACCCGACCACAGTGGTGCGGTCAGGGTGATCCTCAAGATCAAAAATGATGGGCGTGCTGGACCATTTGAGGAGCCTGCGCGACTCCACGGGCGGCTCCGCTGCGTTTACCTCACGCACCCACTGCTTTAGTTGGCGGTGGGAGGTGTGCAGGGAGGCGCCACCGTCGATGCACAGGACCTCCGTGGCCTTCTGGAACTCCTGCTCGCTGTTCTCCTCGTCCTCCATGTCTTCGTCGTCGTCCTCCTCGTCCTTGTCGCGGCCCCGGGGAGGTCGATCTCCTTGCCGCTGCTTAGCCTTGCCGCGGCGTCCTCCCCGGCCGTTGAACGGCCGTTTCTTGCTGGGCTCTTCCCCGCCACCTTGGGCCTTCTCTTTGTCGCGTCTCTCGTACTCAGCTTTCTGCTGCTCGACTAGATATTCGACGCGCTTGCAGTTGGAGAGATCGTGACCCTTGGTGCGGTGGATCTTACAGTATTGCTTGTCGGAGCTGCCCGGCTTGTCGGCCGCCGCTGCAGGGGCAGGCTCCTTGCCGGAACCGCCAGCCTGCGCTTGCTTGGCGGGGGCCTCCTTGCCGGACTTCTCGACGGCAAGCACCTCCTTCTTGCCCTTCCTTCTGTTATTCCGCCGCCGGCTCTTCTTTGCCGGGGCGGCGTCGTCGCTGTCGCTTCCTCCTGCGCTAGCATCCTCCCCGGGGAGTCTCCTCCCCTCTTCTGCGCGTGCGCACTTGTCAGCTAGAGCATAGAGCTCGCTGACATCCCGAATCTTGGTCATCGCCATTTCCTTACGCATGCGGCGGTTACGCACGTTCTGGTGGAACGCGCTGATAACCGCGGCAGGGTGGACATCAGGGATGTTGTGCTGCACACGGCTGAAGCGTTGGATGTACTTGCGCAGGGTTTCGCCTTCCTTCTGGGCCAAGATGTGGAGATCGCTCTCCTGGCCGTGGGGTTTGTGGCCGCCGGTGAAGGCGCCAACAAACTGGTGGCAAAGGTCGGCCCAAGAAGAGATGGAACCTTCCGGCAAGTGCATAAGCCACGAACGGACGTTCGGCTTTAACACGAGCGGGAAGTAATTCGCCAAGATCTTCTCGTCGCGCCCCCCAGCAGCTTGCACTGCGATGGTGTAGACGCTGAGGAATTCTGAGGGGTGCGTCTTACCGTCGTACTTCTCCGGTACGTCGGGCTTAAAATTCTTCATGCTGGGCCACTGGACGCGCCGCAGCTCGCGGGTGAACGCAGGGCAGCCTGCCGCGTACGGCAAGTCGCCTGGCTCACCGGGCGCGTGCGCGTCGACAGTGTTCCCAGCTCTCTTGTCTGATTGTCGCCGAGCTTCTCGGCGGCGCTCGATTGTGGTCCGAGCGTCTTCTTCTCGCCGGTCGTCGAGGACCTGGCGCTGGTCCCGACAAGCCCGCGGGTCCGACGAGGCCGTAGAGCCGTCGTCGGCGTTGTTCCGGCGGGGCGGCGTCTTCTGCTTCCGCGGCGGGGAGTGCACGCTTGTCGCACCCCCGGTAGTCTTGTCGCCGTCAGCCTTCGTCTTCTCAGCTTGCCGCGGCCGTGAGGTCGACGGCTGCTGTGGAGAATCGTTGTTGGCGAAGTCTATCAGGCTCCGGATGGTGGCCCTCCATTCTTCGGCCTTGTCGGCCGCTGGAGGGAAATCGAGGAGCAGTTGCGCCCTTGCGAGCGCTTCTGCTGGAGTGGAGGGGAACGCGGGTGAGCGGTGCGAGGAGCGGGATACGCTCGGACTTCTAACAACGTTAGAAGGAGCGGGGTCCCGCGCCGGCGCCTTCGCTTTGCTTGTGCCCGGACGGGGGTCCGGGGCGTCCCGCGAGCCTCCGGTTTGGCCTTGCCCCAGCAAGCGGATACCACCTCCCGTGGTATGGCGCTGCTGGGTCGTCGTGTGCTGAGACGGACGCGGCGCGTCCACGGAGACCGAGGTTCGGTCGTCCGTTCTGTTCTTGGATCTGGTGGCGCCGTGGGTGTCCTCGCCGGCGACCACCCTTCCGACGGCATCTCCCCCGCCCACCGTTGGCTCTGGTGGCGGCGGATGAGACGCAGACGGGCCTCCGACCTCCGAAACCTTCTTCTTCGGGGCCATGGAGTTGTCGCTGGTGAAGTTGCTGATGAAGCTGGAGAGGTTGATGAAGAATGCGCCCGCGCGAACGCCGGATCAGGTTCGCACAACCTCGACGCCCCCTACCTGGCGCGCCAAAGATGTCGGGGGAAACTGTCCGCCACGAACACCTATGGGACCGGAGCCCCTTGTCTGTGCGGTACGAGGGCGGAGGGAGCACGAAGAGCAGATCGTAGCGAGCACGCGGGCAGTTTTACCCAGGTTCGGGCCGCGGTAGACGCGCAAAACCCTACTCCTGCTTAGTTGTGTATTGAGTTTGAGTGCTCGGGAGCTTGAAGAAGCAGCTACACCGAGCGTGAGAGTGATCTAGGTTCCGAACCCCCTCCACGTTGTGCATGGGCCTCCTTTTATAGTGTAAGGGGTCACCGACAGGTGTCAACGTAGGAGAAAGGGGTAAAAACGTAAAAGAGGTGGTAGTTATAACAGTGCGGGAACAGTGGAGCTACAGTGCAGAACAGTGGTCTATACCTACTTTGACAGTGGGGGACAAGGGCATTTAATGCCCGTCGCCGTCGACCCCAAAAGCTCCCGCCCTAGCGTCTCCGTCCGCCACGGCGATGGATCCACCACCGTGGAGTGCCACCGTGTACCCCAGGCTGCACAGCCATCCGCCACGCGTCCCTGGATAGGCCCCAGGGCGACGCGTGGGCCGATGAGCTGGAGCGCGGGCACACAGCGCAGCCTTCCCGGCAAGCGCCTTGCCGGGGCCTTGATCTTGCCGGGCCCGGGAGCTTGCCGCTCCCCGGGCCCTTGTCGGGGCGCATATAGCGCCGAGGCGTGTCTTCTAATCTTCCTGGCAAGCTCCTCTCGCCAGGGTCTTGTGCTAGTGGGGCAGTCTTGAGCCTGGTACGGCCTTCCCGGCAAGCTCCTCTTGCCGGGGTCTCGGTCTTCTTTCTTGTATACTTTGTTTTTGAATGGTTTAATAGGGAGCAGGAAGGTCTCCGGCGAGCACGCGGTAAACCCTGCCGCGGGCAGTTGCAACTGCCCGTGCACAAGTTGGGGTACTGAGGTACCCCTACCTTAGTACACCGACATCGACAAACACACCGCAAAAAGAGATTACAATGAATAGATCTCCTCGAAGACCGAGGAGAACTTTGTATTGAGATCCGGAGAGAGAGAAGAAGCCATCTAGATACTAGCTATGGACCCGAAGGTCTGTGGTAAACTACTCACAACTCATGGTGAGGGCGATGATGATGGTGATGAAGGCCTCTGTGATGGATCCCCCTCCCAGAACAGGCTCCAAGATGGGATCTCCACGGGAACAACAGCTACGGCGGTGGAATTAGGGTTTTCTCTCTGCGTCTGGAGTTTCTGGGGTACGTAGGCATATATAGGAGGAAGAGGGGCACCAGGGGCCACCGGGCCTGCCCTCGAGGCAGGGGGCGCGCCCTGGGAAGGGGGGCGTGCCCCCACCCTCGAGGATGGGTCCCCTGTCCTCTGGCTTGGCCCCGAAGTTTATCTCGCGTGATTTTCTCCAAAAATATCTCCTGCGAAGGTTTCATTCCGTTTGGACTCCGTTTGATATTCCTTCTCTGCAAAACCCTGAAATAGGCAAAAATAAAGCAATCTGGACTGGGCCTTTGGGTTAGTAGATTAGTCCCAAAAATGATATAAAAGTGAATGATAAAGCCCATTAAATATCTAAGACTTCATAAATGATTGCATGGAACAATAAAAAATTATAGATACATTGGAGACGTATCAAGCATCCCCAAGCTTAATTCCTGCTCGTCCTCAAGTAGGTAAATTATAAAGAAAGAATTTTTGATGTGGAATGCTAACCAATATAGTTTTTCAATGTAATTCTCTTAATTGTGGCATGAATGTTCAGATCTGAAGGATTCAAGATAAAAGTCTATATTGACATAAGAAATAACAATACTTCAAGCAATACTAACAAAGCAATCACGTCTTCTCAAAATACTATGGCTAAAGAAAGTTATCCCTACAAAATCATATAGTGTTGGCTATGCTCCCTTGCTATCACACAAAATATTCATATCATGCACAACCCCGATTTCAGCCAAGCATTTGTTTTCATGCTCTATCTTTTCAAACCTTTCAACTTTCACGCAATACATGAGCGTGAGCCATGGACATAGCACTATGGGTGGAATAGAGGTGGTTGCGGAGAAGACAAAAAGAGGGAGATAGCCTCACATCGACTAGGCGTATCAACGGGCTATGGAGATGCCCATCAATAGATATCAATGTGAGTGAGTAGGGATTGCCATGCAACGGATGCACTAGAGCTAAATATGAATGAAAGCTCAACAAAAGAAACTAGTGGGTGTGCATCCAACTTGCTTGCTCACGAAGACCTAGGGCATTTGAGGAAGCCCGTCGTTGGAATATACAAGCCAAGTTCTATAACGAAAATTCCCACTAGTATATGAAAGTGACTAAGCATGAGACTCTCTACAATGAAGAACATGGTGCTACTTTGAAGCACAAATGTGGAAAAAGATAGTAGCAATTGTCCCTTTTTCTTTTCTTTTTATTTCTATTTCTTTTCTTTTTTTGGGCCTTTTTTTTTTCTTTGGCCTTTCTTTTTTTTTTCTTTTTTTTGCGGAGGGGCTTTATAGATTCAGCCTTTCCTCCCATGGGACAATGCTCTAAAAATGATGATCATCACACTTTCATTACAACACAAGATTACAACTCGATAAAACAACAACAAAGTATGACTCTATATGAATGCCTCCGGCGGTGTACCGGTATGTGCAATGAAACAAGAGTGACATGTATAAAAATTATGCATGGTGGCCTTGCCACGAATACGATGTCAACTACATGATCAAGCAATGGCAATATGACAATATGATGCGTGTCATATAAACGGAACGGTGGAAAGTTGCATGGCAATATATCTCGGAATGGCTATGGAAATGCCATGATAGGTAGGTATGGTGGCTGTTTTGAGGAACAATATGGTGGCTATTTGGAGGAAGGATATATAGTGGGTTTATGGCACCGGCGAAAGTTGCGCGGTACAAGAGAGGCTAGCAATGGTGGAAAGGTGAGAGTGCGTATAATCCATGGACTCAACATTAGTCATAAGAACTCATATACTTATTGCAAAAATCTATGATTCGTCAAGACAAAGCAATCAACGCATGCCCCTAGGGGGGAGGTTGGTAGGAGTTAACCATCGCGCGCCCCGACCTCCACACAAAGGTTGACACTCTACAAATACCTCATGCTTTAACTTAGTCACACAACGGTTCACCATACGTGCATGCTACGGGATTCACTAACCTTAACACAAATATTTCTCAATTTCATAATTACTCCACTAGCATGACTCTAATATCACTATCCTCATGTCTCAAAACGTTTATCAAGCATCCAACATCTCCTTCTACTCAATGCACTTGATGTGAATTTTTTTACTACATTGACATTGGATGTTTATCATGTGAAGACTAGTTCTTTAGCCTATACACTTTACCATGCTGTTTTAATAGATTCTCAAATAGATCTAAGTGAAGCATGAGAGTTCAACAATTTCTACAAAATATTACCACCACCGTGCTCTAAAAGATATAAGTGAAGCACTAGAGCAAAAACTATTCAACTCAAAAGATGTAAGTGAAGCATATAGAGTGTTCTAACAATTTATAGGGCATATTTAACTCTCTCAAATAGGTGTGCCCAGCAAGGATGATTTTGGAAAACTAACAAGCAAAGACTCAAATTATACAAGACGCTCCAAGCAAAACACATAGCATGTTGCGAGTAAAAATATAGCTCCAAGTATAGTTACCGATGGATGAAGACGAAAGAGGGCATGCCTTCCCGAGGCATCCCCAAGCTTAGGCTTTTGATTATCTTGAATTTACTTGGGGTGCTATGGGCATCCCCAAGCTTAGGCCTTTGCTACTCCTTGTTCCATAGTCCATCAAAGCAATACTCAAAACTTAAAAACTTCACAACACAAAAGTTAGACAAAAATTCCCGTGAGCTCCGTTAGTAAGAGAAAGCAAACCACCACTCAAAGATACATCAAGGAATTCATTCATTGTTTATATTGGTGTTAAACCTAATGTACTCCAAGTTCTCTATGGTTCATATCCTCCAATATTACTCATAGATGCATCGGAATAAGCAAACAACACACGAAAAACAGAATCTGTCAAAAACAGAACACTCTGTAGTAATCTGCTGGGTCCGCCTACTTCTGGAACTCCAAAAAATTCAAACTAAATTGGCAAATTTGCGAAATTTGTCGACCACTCAGCAGCAAAAAGAATCAACTAAAAAGCACGCTCCAGTAAAATCTGAAGACTACTTTAGTGAGCGCTAACGATTCTGTTTTTCTCAGCAAGATTAAATAAACTTCACACAAGTCTTACCAAAGGTTCTACTTGGCACAAACACTAAACAAAACATGAAAACACATATAATCAGAGGCTAGATGCAATATTTATTCCCTAACAGCAAAAAAAGCAAAAAACATAAAATTGGGTTGCCTCCCAACAAGCGCTATCGTTTTACGCCCCTAGCTAGCCACGATACAAGATAGATCTAGGTATTGCCATAGTGGTATGATATGTCGCGAAAGCTCATCTCATATTCCCTACGCTCAGCAGCAAGCTTCCTTTGTGGAAAACAAAAGTAATCAAAGGGGCTAAATTTAATGGGACAAAAGTCCCCAACATCAATCTCGGGAGGAACAGGTTCCTCCTTTGGCCCTTTGTAGTGGATGACCAATTCATCGTTATAGGCATTCTTTTGGCAAAAGGCCAATAACCTTCGTTCAAGGAAGGGGCCTAACCCATTATTTTGAACAGCGAGGTCATCGTTTATCTCAGAAATTCTATCAATCAATATCTCAACAGGAACCTTTTTTCTAAGGTTTTCATTAAAAGCAACATGATGAGGAGATTGCAAACGCATAAGGTCTTCTTGATTGAACAAGATAGCCTCTATAGGAGGTCGACCGGCATCTACTCCGTAATGAGCAAAGATTTCTCTGGCCTATTTCATGATATATCTAAATTCATGAGCCAAAAAGATAGTAGCAGCACGCTTAACGGAAGAATGCTCAATATTGGAGAACTCCAAAAATACTCTCTGAATACAAGGATGCATATGGATAAATTGTCTTTCAATTTCTACTATGAGCATAGATACGGCATCCGCAAGGCTACTAGTTCTGCGAAGAATAGAGCCACCCATAGTGGGCAAAGCACCGGCACAAGTAAAGAAGTCTTGAAGAACCCCTTTTCCAATAATATTGCCACTGCCGACCCGGAACTTCTTAACATGTAAAGTGGTTGCTTCATCCGGGGGGTCAACATGGACGTTGCCCTCGGCATTGCTACCCTTCTCGATAAAATCGTCCCCCATCTCAGACATGAGGGCAAGCAGGCACGCAACACACAAGCAAACAAGAAGCAAGCGAACGAGAAACACACGGCGGAAGAAGGGCGAATAAAACGGCAAAGGTGAAGTGGGGGAGAGGAAAACGAGAGGCAAATAAATGTAATGCGAAGGATAAGGGTTTGTGATAGGTACTTGGTATGTGACTTTTGCGTAAGCCTCCCCGACAACGGCGCCAGAAAGTCTTCTTGCTACCTCTTGAGCTTGCGTTGTATTCCCTCGAAGAGGAAAGGGAGATGCAGCACAGTAGCGTAAGTATTTCCCTCAATTTTTGAGAACCAAGGTATCAATCCAGTAGGAGACCACACGCCAGTCCCTCGCACCTGCACAAACAAATAAGAACTTCGCAGCCAACGCGATAAGGGGTTGTCGATCCCTTTACGGTCACTTACGATAGTGAGATCTGATAGAGATGATAATTATATTTTTGGTATTTTTGGTATAGAAACAGAAAGTAAAGAAAGCAAATAAACAACGGCGGCAGAAATTAACGGGAAAGTAATATGATAGAGATAGACCCGGGGGCCATAGTTTTCTCTAGTGGCTTCTCTCATGATAGCGATATTCTACGGCGAGTAAACAAATTACTGTCGAGCAATTGATAGAATAGCGAATAATTATGAGATTATCTAGGCATGATCATTGTATATAGGCATCACGTCCGAGACAAGTAGACCGACTCCTGCCTGCGTCTACTACTATTACTCCACACATCGACCGCTATCCAGCATGCATCTAATGTATTGAGTTCATACGAACAGAGTAACGCCTTAAGCAAGATGACATGATGTAGAGGGATAAACTCAAGCAATATGATGAAAACCCCATCTTTTTATCCTCGATGGCAACAATACAATACGTGCCTTGCTGCCCCTACTGTCACTGGGAAAGGACACCGCAAGATTGAACCCAAAGGCAGGCACTTCTCCCATCGCAAGAACTATATACCTAGTAGGCCAAACCAAACCAATAATTCGAAGAGACTTGCAAGGATATTATGAGCACACATAAAAAGTTCAGAGAAGAACCAAATATCATTCATAGATAACCTTGATCATAAACTCACAATCCATCGGATCTCGACAAACACACCGCAAAAAGAGATTACGTCGAATAGATCTCTTCGAAGACCGAGGAGAACTTTGTATTGAGATCCGGAGAGAGAGAAGAAGCCATCTAGATACTAGCTATGGACCCGAAGGTCTGTGGTAAACTACTCACAACTCATGGTGAGGGCGATGATGATGATGATGAAGGCCTTCGTGATGGATCCCCCTCCCGGAACAGGCTCCAAGATGGGATCTCCATGGGAACAGCAGCTACGGTGGTGGAATTAGGGTTTTCTCTCTGCGTCTGGAGTTTCTGGGGTACGTAGGCATATATAGGAGGAAGAGGGGCACCAGGGGCCACCGGGACTGCCCTCGAGGCAGGGGGGCGCGCCCTGGGAAGGGGGGGCGCGCCCCCACCCTCGAGGGTGGGTCCCCTGTCCTCTGGGTTGGCCCCGAAGTTTATCTCGCGTGATTTTCTCCAAAAATATCTCCTGCGAAGGTTTCATTCCGTTTGGACTCTGTTTGATATTCCTTTTCTGCAAAACCCTGAAATAGGCAAAAATAAAGCAACCTGGACTAGGCCTTTGGGTTAGTAGGTTAGTCCCAAAAATGATATAAAAGTGAATGATAAAGCCCATTAAACATCCAAGACTTCATAAATAATAGCATGGAACAATAAAAAATTATAGATTACGTTGGAGACGTATCAGTGCTTAGTGGATCTGAGAAGGGCATCACTCCAAAGGCTGAATGAATAGCGAAGCAGGGCTACAAGTGGACTTATTCTAAGGAGGAGCAGGAGGAGACCGACGTGGCGCGTGACGACTGATCGCTTCAGCCTGAGCTGCCACTTATGTCATAAGTGTCCTCTCTGCCCTTTTGGTGTCTCGATGCCAAAGAGGGAGAGAGTGTAGGATTTGCGAGTCTTGTGCCGTGTTATTTGCTTTGCCTTCATTCTGTTGAACCTCGTTTGCTTTGTGTTGGTTTCCGTCGTGCGTGTGAGACCTGACGACTATCATATGGTGTGAGACATATGCACTCTACTCTTTCCTATCTTCAGTATGTCTAAGCTATTTAGTAGGTTGTGAGCTTATGCCTTATTATGCCTTGTAATTTTATGCTCACGATCTTCTCCTTGCATCCATGCGTAGCGCCATCTTATTAGTTGCAAGGATTGTGCTGTTTATAAAATATAGGGGGAGTATTGATCCTAGTATGTGCGTTGCGCAGTCCAAAGCATCTATCTAAGATTGCACTCACCTAGGGGGAGCTTGCCTATATTTTATATACTTGTTGGGTTTGCTTATGATCTTATTCATATCTATGTGCAAATCCCGTATTGTTATCAATCCACCAAAAAGGGGGAGATTGTAAGGGCATATTTCTCCCTAAGTGGTTTTTGTGATTGATGACAATGCATTTGTGGACTAACCGTGTGCATTGAGCATTTCAGATATCTCATGTCTAGGCACAAGATGATTAACTGCCCCTCGGAACCTATCGAAGACGACATTTCCTTTTGTTTCTTTTCGGTGGAATTGAGTCATAGGAAAGCCGTACTATTAAGAAGGGTTCCGCTTCGGAAAGGTTAGGGTGGAATCATCACGTACATATCTATTCATTTGCACCACCTTTCCTTCGTCTTTGGAGCACCGACTATTTTCCTTGTAATTGCAATAACAGAGGCTTTCTACTACTACTACTCTGTGGCATGCAGTAGTACCGCTCAAGGGAGCGGTAGTACCGCAAGGTCCCACAGTAGTACCGCTCCGTGACTATGGTAGTACCACACATCGCGGTAGTACCATGCCAGAGTCGCGGTAGTACCGTGAGCCCTGCCCCAGCGTCGTGGGTAGCGCGGAAGTAGGAGCGGAAGTAATTTTTTACTTCCGCACCCTACGCGGTAGTACCGCTCCAGGCGAGCGGTAGTATCGTGCCGAGTTTTTGCATCCATCAAAACCTTGCGGAAGTAGCCACGAATGTAATTTTATTAGTCCATGCTCTTCCCCGACCAGTCTGTACCCTGCCTTGCGATAGTACCGCAAAGGCGTGCGGTAGTACCGCTCCGGCAGTACTACCGCCGCGCCAGTGGTAGTACCGCAAGTCTGGTGTGGTAGTACCGCATGTCGTGGGCAGAGTTAGTGGATAACGGTTGGATTTGTTCTTCCACTATATAAGGGGAGTCTTCTTGCCCAAGAAGACTCACCTCTTCCTCCCCAAGCTCCATTGTTGCTCAAAGCTCCATTTCCGCCCGATCTCTCTCCCTATCCAATCAAACTTGTTGATTTCCTAGGGATTGGTTGAGAAGGCATTGATCTACACTTCTACCAAGAGAAATTTGATTCCCCCACTAATCCCTTGCGGATCTTGTTACTCTTGGGTGTTTGAGCACCCTAGACGGTTGAGGTCACCTCGGAGCCATAGTCCATAGTGGTGAAGCTTCGTGGTGTCGTTGGGAGCCTCCAATTAAGTTGTGGAGATAGCACCAACCTTGTTTGTAAAGGTTCGGTTGCCGCCTTCAAGGGCACCACTAGTGGAATTACGGCACCTCGCATTGTGTGAGGGCATGAGGAGAATACATTGGCCCTAGTGCCTTCTTGGGGAGCATTTGTTGGGTAACATAGTATTTCAGAAAAAAATCCTACGATCACACAAGATCTATCTACTAGAAGCATAGCAACATGTGGGGAGAGTGTGTCTACGTACCCTAGTACACCAAAAGCAGAAGCGTCGTTGATGTAGTCGAACGTCTTCGTGATCCAACCGATCCAAGCACCAAATGTACGACACCACCACGTTCAGCTCGATGACGTCCCACGAGCTCTTGATCCAGTTGAGCGTCACGGGAGAGTTTCGTTAGCACAACGGCTTGGTGACGGTGATGATGAAGCTACTAACGCAGGGCTTCGCCTAAGCGCTGCAATGATATGACCGAGGCGTGTATCTATGGAGGGGGGCTTCGCACACGGCTAAAACTGATGTTAACTTGTGTATCCATGGGGTGCCCCTGGCCACGTATATTAAGGATGGAGGGAGGAGGAGGCCGGCCCTCATAGGGCGCGCCAAGGTGTGGAGTCCTACTAGGACTCCCTAGTCCTAGTAGGATTCCACCTCTCACATGGAATAGGAAAAGGGGAATGGAGAAGGAGAAGGAAGGAAGGGGGTGCCCCCTTTCCCTAGTCCAATTCGGACCAGTCCATGGGGAAGGGGCGCGGCCACCCTTGAGGCCTTTCTCTCCTTTCCCGTATGGCCCATTAAGGCCCAATATGAATTCCCGTAATTCTCTGGTACTCCAAAAAATACCTAAATAACTCAGAACCTTTCCAATGTCCGAATATAGCCATCCAATATATCGATCTTTATGCCTCGACCTTTTTGAGACTGTTCGTCATGTCCGTGATCTCATCCGGGAATCCGAACAAACGTAGGTCATCAAATCACATAACTCATAATACAAATCGCCATCGAACGTTAAGCGTGCGGACCCTATGGGTTCGAGAACTATGTAGACCTGTCCGAGACACATCTCCGATCAATAACCAATAGCGGAACCTGGATGCTCATATTGGCTCCCACATATTCTACGAAAATCTTTATCGGTCAAACCGCATAACAACATATGTTGTTCCCTTTGTCATCGATATGTTACTTGCCCGAGGTTCGGTCGTCGGTATCATCATACCTAGTTCAATCTCGTTACCGGCAAATCTCTTTACTCATTTCGTAATGCATCATCCCGCAACTAACTCATTAGTCACATTGCTTGCAAGGCTTATAGTGATGTGCATTACCGAGAGGGCCCAGAGATACCTCTCCGACAATCGAAGTGTCAAATCCTAATGTCGATCTATGCCAACTCAACAAACACCATCGGAGACACATGTAGAGCATCTTTATAATCACCCAATTACGCTGTGACGTTTGATAGCACACAAAGTGTTCCTCCGGTATTCGGGAGTTGCATAATCTCATAGTCACAGGAACATGTATAAGTCATGAATAAAGCAATAGCAACATACTAAACAATCAAGTGCTAAGCTAACAGGATGGGTCAATTAAATCACATCATTCTCTAATGATATGATCCCTTTCATCAAATGACAACTCATGTCTATGGCTAGGAAACTTAGCCATCTTTGATTAACGAGCTAGTCAAGTAGAGGCATACTAGTGACACTCTGTTTGTCTATGTATTCACACATGTACTAAGTTTCCAGTTAATACAATTCTAGCATGAATAATAAACATTTATCATGAGATAAGGAAATAAATAATAACTTTATTATTGCCTCTCGGGCACATTTCCTTCAGTCTCCCACTTGCACTAGAGTCAATAATCTAGTTCACATCACCATGTGATTTAACACCAATAGTTCACATCCTCATGTGATTTTACACTTTATAGTTCACATCGCCATGTGACCAATACCCAAAAGTTTACTAGAGTCAATAATCTAGTTCACATCGCTATGTGATTAACACCCAAAGAGTACTAAGGTGTGATCATGTTTTGCTTGTGAGAGAGGTTTAGTCAATGGGTCTGCCACATTCAAATCCGTATGTATTTTGCAAATTTCTATGTCTACAATGCTCTGCACGGAGCTACTCTAGCTAAATGCTCCCACTTTCAATATGTATCCAGATCGAGACTCAGAATCATCCAGATTGGTGTCAAAGCTTGCATCGACATAACTCTTTACGACGAACTCTTTATCACCTCCATAACCGAGATATATTTCCTTAGTCCTCTAAGGATAATTTTGACCGCTGTCCAGTGATCTACTCCTAGATCAAAATTGTACTCCCTTGCCAAACTCAGGGCAGTGCATACAATAGGTCTGGTATACAACATGGCATACTTTATAGAACCTATGGCTGAAGCATAGGGAATGCCTTTCATTCTCTCTCTATCTTTTGCAGTGGTCGGGATTTGAGTCTTACTCAACTTCACACCTTGCAACACATGCAAGAACTCTTTCTTTGACCGTTCCATTTTGAACTACTTCAAAAACTTGTCAAGGTATGTACTCATTGAAAAAACTTATCAAGCGTCTTGATCTATATCTATAGATCTTGATGCTCAATATGTAAGCAGCTTCACCGAGGTATTTCTTTGAAAAACTCCTTTCAAACACTCCTTTATGCTTTCCAGAAAATTCTACATCATTTCCGATCGACAATATGTCATTCACATATACTTATCAGAAAGGCTGTAGTGCTCCCACTCACTTTCTTGTAAATACACGCTTCACCGCAAATATGTATAAAACTATATGCTTTGATCAACTTATCAAAGCGTATATTCCAACTCTAAGATGCTTGCACCAGTCCATAGATGGATCGCTCGAGCTTGCACATTTTGTTAGCACCTTTAGGATTGACAAAACCTTCTGGTTGCATGATGACCCACAAGTGTAGGGGATCTATCGTAGTCCTTTCGATAAGTAAGAGTGTCGAACCCAACAAGGAGCAGAAGGAAATGATAGGCAGTTTTTAGTAAAGTATTCTCTGCAAGCATTGAAATTATAGGTAACAGATAGTTTTGTGATAAGGTAATTGGTAGCAAGTGACAAATGGTAAAAGTAAATAAGGTGCAACAAGGTGACCCAATCCTTTTTGTAGCAAAGGACAAGCCTGGACAAACTCTTATATAAAGGAAAGCGCTCCCGAGGGCACATGGGAATTATCGTCAAGCTAGTTTTCATCACGATCATCTGATTCGCGTTCGGTACTTTGATAATTTGGTATGTGGGTGGACCGGTGCTTGGGTGCTTCCCTTACTTGGACAAACCTCCCACTTATGATTAACCTGTAATGCAAGCATCCACAACTACAAAAGAAGTATTAAGGTAAACCTAATCATAGCCTGAAACATATGGATCCAAATCAGCCCCTTACGAAGCAACACATAAACTATGGTTTAAGCTTCTGTCACTCTAGCAACCCATCATCTACTTATTACTTCCCAATGCCTTCCTCTAGGCCCAAATAATGGTGAAGTGTCATGTAGTCGACGTTCACATGACACCACTAGAGGAGAGACAACATACATCTCATCAAAATATCGAACGAAGACCAAACTCACATGACTACTAATAGCAAGACTTCTCCCATGTCCCCAGGAACAAAAGTAACTACTCAGAAGACATAATATTGTTCATGATCAGAGGGGTATTAATATGCATAATGGATCTGAACATATGATCTTCCACCAAATAAACCAACTAGCATCAACTACAAGGAGTAATCAACACTACTAGCAACCCACATGTACCAATCTGAGGTTTGGGTACAAAGATTGGATACAAGAGATGAACTAGGGTTTGAGAGGAGATGGTGTTGGTGAAGATGTTGATGAAGATAGCCCTCCCCAAGATGGGAGAGTTGTTGGTGATGACGACGGTGACGATTTCCCCCTCCCGGAGGGAAGTATCCCCGGCAGAACAGCTCTGCCGGAGCCCTAGATTGGTTTCCGCCTCGGTTCCGCCTTGCGACGGCGGTGTCTAGTCCCGAAAGCCTCCTTATGATTTTTTCAAGGTCAAAACACCTCATATAGGAGAAGATGGGCATCGGGGCCCTTCCGGCTGGCCCACGAGGCAGGGGGCGCGCCCCCACCCTCGTGGGCAGCCGGTGGCCCCCCTCGTGGACTTCTTTCGCCAGATATTTTTTATATTTTCTGAAATGATGTTCTGTTGAGTTTCGGGGCTTTTGGAGTTGTGCAGAATAGGTTTCCAGAGTTTGCTCCTTTTCCAGCCCAGAATTCCAGCTGCCGGCATTCTCCCTCTTCATGTAAACCTTATAAAATAAGAGAGAAAAGGCATAAGTATTGTGACATAACAAGTAATAACAACCCATAATGCAGTAAATATCAACATATAAGCATGATGCAAAATGAACGTATCAACTCCCCCAAGCTTAGACCTCGCTTGTCCTCAAGCGAAAGCCGATATCGAAAAATATGTCCACATGTTTAGAGATAGAGGTGTCGATAAAACAAAATACAGACATGAGGGCATCATGATCATTCTCATAATAGCAACTTATATGAATATAGTCATATGATTCTTATGCTAAAGTAACAATTCATCCACAATATCAAGTATGAATCATAAACTTCATTGGAAACTAACAAACTTTGATCTCGGTCATTGAAGTAATTGCAATTTATCGTAATATCGGAAAGAGTCAATATAAGAGCTTTTTAGCAAGCCTACATACTCAACTATCATATAGTCTTTCACAATTGCTCACACTCACGCAATACTTATGTTTATGGAGTTTTAATTGGACACAGATAAAGATAGGGGCTTATGTTGTTGCCTCCCAACCTTTTACCTCAAGGGTAATGTCAGCAGTAATAGATCATGAAAACTTACATCCAAGTGGGTATATATATTAGGATCTTTCCAACACAATGTGCTTGCCAAAGGATAAAATGTAAAAAGGAAAGGTGGATTTCACCTTGACACTTATAAGACAGGAATAATAGATAGGCCCTTCGTAGAGGGAAGCAGAGGTTGTCATGTGTTTTTATGGTTGGATGCACAAAGTCTTAGCACAGAAGAACGTCACTTTATATTGCCACTTGTGATAAGGACCTTTATAATGCAGTCCGTCGCTTTTATTACTTCCATATCACAAGATCGTATAAAGCTAATTTCTCCCACACTAATAAATCATACATATTTTAGCGAGTTTGCGACATGACAACTTACTTGGAAGGATCTTTCTCAATCCATAGGTAGGTATGGTGGACTCTCATGGCAAAACTGGGTTTAAGGATATATGGAAGCACAAGTAGTATCTCTACTTAGTGCGAGGAG
The DNA here is from genome assembly GCA_902687465.1 of Secale cereale. NCBI lineage: Eukaryota > Viridiplantae > Streptophyta > Magnoliopsida > Poales > Poaceae > Secale > Secale cereale. The sequence goes on along the minus strand of LR738711.1, from coordinate 827,711,056 downwards.
TTTTGGCTAGCATGAGGGAGAAAGGCAAGCTCAACATGTTGGATGATCCATGACAATATACTTTATTTCGGATATAAGAAGACATAACCAATTATGTTGTCTTCCTTGTCCAACATCAACTCTTTAGCATGTCATACTTTAATGAGTGCTCACAATCATAAAAGATATCCAAGATAGTATATTTGTATGTGAAGCCTCTATTCTTTTATTACTTCCTATTAATTGCAACGATGACCAAAACTATGTTTGTCACCTCCCAACAACTTTTATTTATCATACTCTTGTATGTCATTACTTCCCATAAGATCGATATGATCTCTTTGATACTCCTTATGTTTTCTTTCTTTTTATCATGACCCAAGTGAGGAAATCAAGACCTTGACTCAACACTAATATTTATTATATAGCTCACGGACTCGATTACAAAGCATAAAGCTCACAAAGCAAAAGCTCACAACTAGATCATGCTAACTTTATTCTAATAGATCAAGATACTACCAAAAGGATCGAACTAAGTAAAACGGTAAAGATAGGAGTGATGGTGATACGATACCGGGGTCACTCCCCCAAGCTTGGCAGTTGCCAAGGGGAGTGCCCATACCCATATGATTATGTCTCCTTCTTCGGGGTGGTGATGATGGAGTTGCAAGTAGTGATGGAGGATCCTCATATATCGAGCGTAGGAGATCTTCCAGCTTGCGGATAATACCTTTGAGAGCAGCTATGTAATCCTTCAACAAAATATTTTCACTTGTGAGATGCTTGTTTCGAATCTGAGCTAACTCAATCATCCTGAAAGCTTCTAGCTTAGTTGAGGTAAAGAGATTAGGAAGGGATTTAGAGGTGTCTTCTTCTCCCACTGCCGGAGCCGGATCTTCCACCTCCATCTTGATCCTCTTCTCCTTGTGGATCTCCTCGGGTCCTTCCCTCTTCAGATCTATCTTCATTAGCCAAGCATCATTGCCTTCGTTGTTGGGGGAGGGAGACGACATGATGCCTGGCTCCACAAACCCTAACAGAAAACAGCTCTAAACAAGAACAGAGGATTTTTGCGTGATACAGAGGTCAAAACCTTCGGGAGTATATATAATGAATTTTTACCAACCAAAAGGAGTAACCCACAAGAAAACGGAGTCCAGGGGACACACGGGGTGCCCACGAGGCAGGGGCGCGCCCTAGGAAGGGGGGCGCGCCCTCCACCCTCGTGGATGCCTCGTGTCTTTTCCGGACAACGGTTTATTTTTCTATTTTTCTAAATATTCCAAAACGGAGAAAAATTGCCTTTAGAACAGTTTTGGAGTCGGTTTGCTTACTGTCAGGGATATGACTAGCAGGTATGAACCGGCTAGTGTAAACCGGCTTAGTTATATTATACTTGGTTGTAATATTTAGTAAGGGCTACAACCCATGAGATCTTAGGGTCCATATGTAGAATTAAGGTTTGTAAACCGGCAAGCGATGTAACTTGAGAGATAAGGAAGAAAAGACAGAGACCGAGGCGGACACAAGTATGAGCCGGCCTCGGGACTCTGTAAACCGGACCAGGCGTCACCTCTATATAAAGGGACGACCCGACAACGGTTCAGGGACAAGCAACAATCAACCCGTCGAGACACAGGCAAGCGAATCCGCTCCCTGTAATCCGACGCCCAAGCAATACCAAACCAACTAGACGTAGGCTTTTACCTTCATCGAAGGGGCCGAACTAGTATAAACCCTCTGTGTCCCTTGTGTGCTATGAACCCCTTCAAGCTAACCCGTGCGATGGTTCCATCTTCAAGTCCGCTAAACCGGACATCTGCCGTGCTATTTCCACGACAGTTGGCGCCCACCGTGGGGCCTCCGCACGATGGTTTCGAGTTCTTGAAGGGCAGCTTTGAAGGGCTCAAGGGTTACGCGGTCGGCCGGATGACCAAGAATCGCCGCGGCCGGATCTACATCGATGACGCAGGTTGGGGACCGGAGGCCGATTCAATCGAATACGGGTACCGGGTTCCCTTCGGTGGCATCCAAGTCTTCATTGGCAAAATCGGCGAATTGGGACCTGAGCCGGACATCTTCCCCAACATCGTCGAGCCGGCTCGGCGTGCGAGATCAGCCCGGATTCAGCCCGCCATGAAGCACGTGTTCGTTGGAGCAATCCACGGAGTTCGAGCCGAGAACGGATCGGAATCTGATGGTGCAACAGTTGTCTAATCAGACGACGAGTCTTCATTCGGAGAAACTGAGTCTCTGTATCAGTTGCAGGACGGCCGGTTTGAGGGCGAGTCCGATGGAAACAGTATTCCGGACCCCTTCGGCCCGCCAAACCGGGTGGCTGTCTTTATGGCCGGTTCACAGCCCCCGGTGAACGGGGCGACAGCAGAAGCTGGTGTAGGGGGGAGCGGCACGACCCTCTCACCTACTGACGTTCTATCCACCTTGATGGATGAGTTCACAGCTAAAGCAGTGGAAACGGTAGCTCCAGCAGACAAGGCGCATCATGATGCAGAGCTCCTTCAGTTGAAGGGCCGGATTGATCAGTTAAAGGAAGATCTGAAGGCAGAGAGAGAGATGATAGCGGTGAGACAAGCAGAGTTGGATGATCAAGCTTTTCACCTAAGGATGGAACAGGCCTCTACACAGGGCGTAAGAGGTCGGAAGTACCAATCTCGTATACCGCCGGTTTACGAAGCAGTGGATCTGTTTAGAACACCAGGGGCAGGGACCAGCAATAATCCCACCTTAAACCGAAGGGCACCCCCAGTTAGGAATGAGCCGGATCGACAGCCTGCAGCAGAGCAAGACCGGCGGATCACGTCTGCACCTCACCCATCAGGTCACTATTCGAACCCATTGGATAACATTGTTGCGGCTGCGACACGATTGGCCGCTTTACCCGATGAGGGGACGTCCCGTGTGGCAGTGGAGGCGCGCCGGGTCAAGGAACTACTTAATACGGCGTTGATACAGCAGTAAGCATATTCTCATAGCAGGGAGAGGCTACATTCAACACCACGTCCCAGCCGAAGTTATACTAGGCATTGGGAGGAGCCGGAGGTGTCTAGTAGCGAACGCAGGAGGCATCAGCGCAGGCAGGATAATCCGGCGGGTGCGGTAGCGCCAGCCCCCGATGTAAACCGGGTTAGATCAGGAGCTCGGGAGGAGGTTCGTCAAACGACGCCAGTTCACACCGCTACAGAGCAAACAGGAATTACAACGAGTTCTTTCGGGGTGCAATGTCTTGTCCCCGCTTTACGGGGTGTCAAACTGCCTAAAGACTTTAAAGGGCCCCGCAAGGTGCCTAATTACACGGCAGATTTAGCTCCGGAAGCTTGGGTTGAAAGTTATGAGATGGCCATGGAGATGCTGGATGTGGATGAATCGGCTTGTGCTAAGTATTTTACCATGATGCTCGAAGGTACGGCCCGGACCTGGCTGAAAGCTCTACCCCCGAACTCTATTGGATCATGGGGGGAACTACGCAGCCAGTTTATCAAAAACTTCAAAGATACATGCAAACAGCCAATGTCAGTGGTGGATCTAGCGGCTTGTGTGCAGGGAGAGCAGGAGTCTACAGCAGCTTGGGTACGGAGAGTAGCAGAGATTTTACACTCTTCGAATAGTATCAATCCTAGTACGGCGATAGTGACTTTGGAGAACAATTGCCGGTTTGAATCTTTAAAGTTAAAGCTCGGACGGCTTAAAAGGGATTGCAATGATATGGGAACTCTGCCCTGGTGAAATATGGAGACTCTGATAATACCAAGTATCCAGAAGCGGAAGGAGACAAGACTGGGAAGGTTAGCAAGTCTGGTAAACCGGCGCAAATTAATCCGGCTACCACAAGTTTTTTGGGCAAATGGAAGGCAGAGGGTGGTTCTGACTTTGTGGCTAGCACTCAAGTTCAAGGGGATTTTCAGCATAGCCTGGGAGATCCGCCTTCACAAACCGGCGGAGGAAAACTTAGCTGGGATCAAGAGTTAGATCAGCCTTGTCCGAAGCATGGCGTAAGGGGGCGACCGACAAAGCATACCATGAGGGAGTGCATACCCCTTATGAAGGCAGTGGCGGGCCGTTTCAATCCTCATAATCGGCCTCCAAATGGCGGCTCAGGTCCTGGATTTTATGGTCCGGGTCATCAGGGGAACAGCTCCGGACCAGGATATAGGGGCAATAGCAATGGTTATCAAACCGGGCAGGTAATCAGAATAATCAAGGGAATTATAATGGCCAGAGCAATCAGTCGCATCATCAAGGTGGTTACAATAATCAGAGTAATCAGCAACAGAGCCAAGGGAATTATAATAGTCAGGGAAATCAGCAGCAACAACGTCAGCAACAGCAGCCGCAATCTGGATATCAGAGTAATCCAAAAGAATTGAGCAGTGGGCAATATCATGTCTTCACCACAAGTCTGTGTAAGAGAGACCAGAAGATTTTGAAGTGGGCTGTTAATGCAGTTGAACCGGCGACACCGCAATTTTTGCGCTGGTCAGAGCAGCCCATTGTGTGGAGCAGGGAAGACCACCCGATGCGGGTGGATAATCCGGGCCATTTAGCCTTGGTGGTAGCACCCCAAGTGGGAGTCTACAAATTCACTAAGGTTCTCATGGACGGTGGTAGCAGTATCAATATCTTGTACTATGAAACTTTCCGTCGTATGGGTCTGACGGATAAGAAGCTAAGGCAATCAAATACAGTGTTTCATGGAGTGGTCCCAGGTAAGTCAGCTTATCCGGTTGGAAAGATTGACTTGGAAGTTACCTTTGGGAATGAGTATGATTCCAGATCAGAGATGATCACTTTCGAAGTCGTCAAAATCAAAAGTCCGTATCACGCTCTGTTTGGAAGAACGGTTTATGCTAAGTTTATGGCTAGGCCGTGTTATGTTTATTTGCAGCTTAAAATGCCGGGTCATAAGGGCACGATCACAGTTCATGGAAGTCGCAAGATAGCAGTGGAATGTGAAGAAGGAGATGCAGCCTATGCAGAAGTAGTATGTGCCACGGAAGAGTTGAAATTTTATAAAGATAATGTTGATCCGGCAGATATGACTCCGCTGAAGAAGCCAACTACCGAGAATGATCCGACGTTGAAGTTTAAATCAGCAGAAGAGACCAAGCAAGTTGATTTTGTGCCTAGAGATTCGTCTAAGCAGTTCACTATCAGCGCTAACCTTGATCCCAAATAGGAAAGCGCGCTCATCGAGTTCATCCATGAGAACCGGGATATCTTTGCATGGAAACCTTCTGACATGCCAGGTGTACCGAGGGAACTCGCTGAGCACAGCCTTAATATTGATCCGAAGTTTAAACCGGTCAAGCAGTATCTGCGCCGCTTCAATGAGGAGAGGCGCAAGGCTATAGGAGAAGAAGTGGCCAGACTTTTGGCCGCAGGGTTCATAGTAGAAGTTTTTCATCCGGAGTGGTTGGCTAATCCAGTGTTGGTGTTGAAGAAGAATGGGAAGTGGAGGATGTGTGTGGACTACACAGACCTCAATAAAGCTTGCCCAACTGATCCTTTTGCTCTTCCTCGCATCGATCAGAACATTGACGCCACGGCAGGGTGTGAGCGGCTAAGTTTTTTGGATGCATATTCAGGGTATCACCAGATCAAGATGGCAGTGGAAGACCAAGAGAAGACAGCTTTCATAACTCCTTTTGGTGCCTTTTGCTATGTGTCTATGCCTTTTGGACTTAAATGTGCACAAGCAACTTATCAACGTTGCGTTCAGAATTGTCTAAAAGGGCAGATAGGGAGGAATGTTCATGCCTACGTGGATGACATTGTGGTCAAATCGAGGAAGGAAGGAACAATGATAGAGGATCTTAAGGAAACTTTTGATAATCTTCGAGCTTATAAGATGATGCTTAATCCGGAAAAGTGTGCTTTTGGTGTTCCGGCAGGAAAGCTACTGGGATTCTTGGTCTCAAACAGAGAAATAGAAGCTAACCCAGAGAAAATCAAGGCCATCACATCTTTGACTAAACCGGTTTGCATCAACGATGTTCAGCGCATAGCTGGCCGGATTACAGCATTAAGCCGGTTCATCAGCCGTTTGGGAGAGAAGGCAATCCCACTTTACCAGATGTTGAGGAAAACAGACCGGTTTATATGGAGCGATGAGGCAAACGCAACGTTTGAGGATCTGAAACGACAACTGGCAAAACCACCGGTTTTAGCTGCTCCTATTGACAAGGAGCCGTTGCTGTTATACGTCGCTGCTAACGCACGGGCAGTTAGTGTTGCAATTGTGGTGGAGCGCAAGGAAGCAGGGAAGGAGCACCCGGTTCAACGCCCGGTTTACTACGTGAGTGAAGTACTCATTGAATCCAAGCAGAGATATCCTCATTGGCAGAAGTTGGTATATGGTGTATTCATGGCAAACCGGAAGTTGAAGCACTATTTCCAAGGACATCCAATAACTGTGGTTAGTTCAGCACCGTTGGGGGATATAATCCAGAACAGGGAAGCTACGGGCAGAGTAGCGAAGTGGGCCATTGAGCTCAGCCCACATGAGTTGAAATATGTACCACGCACTGCTATAAAATCTCAGGCATTGGTAGATTTCATCAATGATTGGACAGAGTTGCAGACTCCTGAGGAGAAGCCGGATCTTACTTACTGGACGATTTACTTTGATGGTTCAAAACAATTGGAAGGCTCGGGGGCTGGAGTTGTCTTAACTTCCCCGAGAGGTGATAAATTTTGTTACGTCCTCCGCTTATTGTTTCCTTGTACTAATAATGCAGCAGAATATGAAGCACTGCTTCATGGTTTACGGCTAGCAAAGGAGATGAACTTGAGCCGGGTTAAGTGCTTGGGCGACTCAGATCTGGTGGCACAACAAGTTTCTGGCAAGTGGGATTCAAGAGATCCCCTCATGGCGGCCTATAGACAAGAGGTTGAAGCAGTTGCAGGATACTTCAAAGGATATCAGGTGGATCATATAGACCGGCGGAGGAACGAAGCGGCTGAAGCTCTAAACTGGCTGGGGTCTCAACGTAAACCGGTGCCACCAAACACCTTTTTAGATGAATTACACAGTCCTTCGGTTCAGATACCGTCGGAGGAAGACCTAGCTGTTCCTGACCCAGAGGCACAGTTAGTTGCAGCGCTCCATGTTATTCCAGATTGGATGCTGCCCTATTTGGCATACCTGAGCCGAGGAGAGTTACCGGACGATGAAGAAGAAGCACGATAGATAATCCGGCGTTCTAAGTCCATGACGATTGCAAACGGAGAGCTTCACCATCGCAGTACTTCTGGAGTATTTCAGCAGTGTGTATCAGCTGAGGAAGGTTGTGAGATCCTTCGCGAGATTCATGAAGGGGATTGTGGTCATCATGCCGGTTCAAAATCATTGGTGGCTAAAGCATTCCAACATGGTTTTTATTGGTTAACCGCTCATGCAGATGCGGCAGATCTAGTCCGGAAGTGTGACGCTTGTCAGAAATTCTCAAGACGTGCTCTGGTTCCAGCACAGGAACTCCGGATGATACCAATAACTTGGCCGTTTGCGACTTGGGGGCTTGATATGGTTGGACCTTTCAAGCGATCCCAAGATCAGAAAACTCATCTACTGGTAGCAGTAGACAAGTTTACAAAATGGGTTGAAGAGGAGCCTATAAGCAAGTGTGATGCGGCAACGGCAGTCAAATTCATCAAAAAAGTAATTTTCCGGTTTGGCTTTCCACACAGCATCATCACAGACAATGGCACCAATTTATCTCAGGGTGAGATGGAAGAGTTCTGTCAACGAGAGCATATTCGTTTGGACGTGTCTTCTGTGGCTCACCCCCAATCCAATGGTCAGGCTGAAAGGGCAAATCAGGAGATTTTGCGAGGTATCAAACCCCGGCTTATGACGCCTTTGCAGAGAACCCCAGGGTGTTGGGTTGAGGAGTTGCCATCTGTTCTTTGGAGTATCAACACTACACCAAACCGGTCTACAGGTTACACACCTTTCTTCATGGTTTATGGTGCTGAAGCAGTCCTTCCGAGCGATATACGTCATGATTCACCAAGGGTGACGGCTTATGTTGAAGCAATCAACGAGAAAGCAAGACATGACAGTTTAGACCGGCTGGATGAAGAGCGTGATATGGCTGCAGCACGATCTGCGATTTATCAACAAGACTTACGCAGATATCATAGCCGCCGGATCAGAACAAGGACGTTCCAAGAGGGTGACTTGGTACTCCGGCTCATCCAAGATCAAACAGATATGCACAAGTTATCCCCGCCTTGGGAAGGGCCCTTTGTGGTCAGTAAGAATCTGCACAACGGTTCATATTATCTGGTGGACATTCGAGAACACAAGGATTCACGGACGTCAGAAGAGGAGACGAAGAGGCCATGGAACATCGCCCATTTACGGCCATACTATACTTGAGCTACGTGCTCCAATGTATCCTATGTATATATTATGAGTAATGAATAAACCGGCACCCTCGGTAAACCGGGGGCTTAGCCCTTTTTCCATATACAGATATCTTGTGAGGACAACCATACAAGTTTTTTATCAGAGATTATATTTCAGTATATTGGTCGGTTTAGAAATTGATTTTTTGCAGAGTATGCAAGGGAGCAATAAAACTCTCTAAAAAACATGAGATCATATCCGGTTCGAAGAGAGGAGGCTTCACAATTTACCCACCGGTTCAGGAGGAACCCTGGAGACCCTCTGAAAAGTTGGATAATTCCACGTTCAGTGATTGGTTTAAAATTTACCCACCGGTTCAGGAGGAACCCTGGAGACCCTCTGAAAAGTTGGATAATTCCACGTTCAGTGATTGGTTTAAATTACCCACCGGTTCAGGAGGAACTACGGAGGCCCTCTGGGAATGGTAACGCCCATGTCCCAGTGATTGGCTCAATTTTTATGTACGATTCTATCGGCCCTCTGAAAAGAATGGTTCGCCCATGTTCAGTGATTGGCTAGGCCCCTGGGAAGAGATGGATAAACCACGTCCCATTGATTGGCTCAGTTTTTATTTGTGGTTCTATCGACCCTCTGAAAAGAATGGTTTCGCCCACGTTCAGTGATTGGCTAGGCCCCCTGGGAAGAGATGGACAAACCACGTCCCATTGATTGGCTGAACCTTGCTTTGAGCCTGGCAGCTCTTAAAAAGCCTCGACTACATGGTCTTATTTGAAAAATTTGCATCTTTTTGCGTTTGTGTTTTATAACCCTTTAAACCGGAGTGGAGCAGCTACAGAAGCTGACCACATATCTATAAAGTGGAAAGTCTGGGTCATGAATACCAGCATGAGTAACCCGGTGTTCATTAAAACCCGGATCGTATATAAGGCAACAAGCTACAAATTTCTACATAGTCTCGGAGAACAAGATGAACCGGAATTTATCATCAAGATGAACCGGAGTTTTCCGGGTTTCTAATTGGATCCATGAAGGTCTTCATCAAGCGACTTTAAAGTCCTACCGGATTAAGAATATTGAGCGTATATAATCTCAGGTATAAAGTTATTTCTGGTATAAGATATACTTATTTGGCATTTCGGGGAACAATGTAATCCGTCCAGCGGTAAACCGCTAGGAAACATTTTCAGTATTATTTCTGCAGGAGCAGAGGATATGCAAGAAAAGCAAACATCGGACAACATTTAGATTGGCAAATATTTTATATAAGACAGAATATCCGGATTAAAGCAGATCAAGTTTCAGCTATCCTATTACAAGGCATAGCAAGCCTGACGGATTAAAAATATTGTTTTGCAAAACAGAGACTGCGGTTACAACAATAAATTTTGGAATTATGCTCCTCCTTGCTGAGACGGCTGGCCATCACCTTGATCCGGAATATCTTCATCTTCCTGAATCGGTTGGAAGTCCGGCGCACGCCAGTCAATCTTCGTCAAAGCCCGGAAATACATCTCGTCGTTGATAAGTTCAGAAGGTTCAATGTCAGGAGCGAAGGTATGAGGACGAACCGGCGGGATTAAGTTGACGGTGTCATAGACCGGTCGCTCCACCCGTTCGTTTTGCAAGTTGTATCCCGGATGATATCTGGACAAGTCAGATTCAGCTGCAAGCTTGCTGGCGAGGGGACGCATCTCCTTCGTCAAGGCATAGAGATCCTTTGCGGTAAAGGCTGAGCCGTCATCTTTTGTATCAGGAAATCCGGTTAAAGCTTCTTCCGGATCAAGATCCGAAACCCAAGCCTTAGCCCTGGTAAGGGCCAGAAGAGCACCACCTCGGGCAGCAGATTTTTTGACTTCTTCAAGACGAATCGGCAAGACAGATAATTTCTTCAACGTGTCCTGGATAGTCGTAGGGGCCGGTTTGCCGAAAGAAGTTGCACTGATGATCCTCTGAGCGCCGGAATACAGCTGCTCGACCAAGGTGTAACACGCTTTAAGCTTCTTCCGTAGATCATCCCCAAGATGAGAGACACGGCGCCCTGCACACAGGTATAACGGTTAAACCAACACAGTTAGAAGATTACAGGGATAAACCAGGAGTTCAGATTATACTTACCAAAGATTGCAGTGGTCATCATCTCAATCTGCTGCTTTAAACCGGTCAACTCTTCTGTAACCGGATTAAGCGCCCCTTTAGCGTCCTGAACCCTTTTCTCCAGATCTTTCTTTTGAACATCAAAAGTGGTCCGCTCTTCTTCAAAGTATTTTTTCAGATCTTCAGCAGTCTTTAAGCTCACCTGAAGATCTTTTTTAGCTTTTGAAGCGGCAGATTCTGTTTCAGCAAGACGGCTCCGAAGTTCATTAATTTCAGTAGCGTTCCGGTTCAACTCAGCCTGCAAGCACAGTTAAAAGACAAGAGGTAAAAATCAGACAAGTCTCAAGCACACAAACAAGTTGTCTACTTGACACTTGGGGGCTAATGGCAGTTGAAGCAATAAGTAACAGCAATTCCAAGAATACAAGTCTCAAGCATACAAACAAGTTGTCTACTTGACACTTGGGGGCTAATGGATGGTTGAAATATCATCAGAAATTTTTTACAAGTATCAAATACATAAACAAGTTATCTACTTGATACTTGGGGGCTAATGGATGGATCAATTGTTCAAACTATAAAGTTCCGGTTCACCTTCAGCAAACAGCTAAACCGGAACTTGGGGGCTGTTATGGAATGAAAAGCATATCAAAGGTACAAAGTCAGAAGGAAAGGGTTACCTCATATTTCTCCCTCATTAAGTTAACCAAACTTGCTTCATAGTCTCGGCTGCTATGGAGCCGGTTTAGATACCCAGAATAAATTTCTTGGGCGCTCATATCGGCAAGATTGGATACTTCAGTACTCCATTTACCCTTCTCTATAACTTCTCCGTTTTAGCCATATGCTTGGCTAAAACGATGGGCTCAGCTGGAGCAACGAAGGCAGTCCCAGTCACCACAACATCTGGAGAAGCAGGTGCAGTTGGGGGAGTCGCAGTGTGAGCCGGATTGGGAGACGCCGGATTAATCTGAGGAGAATTGACCCGGGCCAGACTTGGCGGATTATGGGCATCCTCAACAGTAGGATTCTCAGGGACGGAGACATGATCTGTAGGCACAGGATCTTCAAGAGCAGCTATGGGCTCGCCTTCTGGAGGAACGGTCGTTGCCGGATCATCGGCCGGATCATCTGCAGTAGTCTCTGCAGGAGGTTTGTTTGCCTTGGGTTTTGTCGGGGGAAACTGTCCGCCACGAACACCTATGGGACCGGAGCCCCTTGTCTGTGCGGTACGAGGGCGGAGGGAGCACGAAGAGCAGATCGTGGCGAGCACGCGGGCAGTTTTACCCAGGTTCGGGCCGCGGTAGACGCATAAAACCCTACTCCTGCTTGGTTGTGTATTAAGTTGGAGAGCTCGGGAGCTTGAAGAAGCAGCTACACCGAGCGTGTGAGTGATCTAGGTTTCGAACCCCCTCCACGTTGTGCATGGGCCTCCTTTTATAGTGCAAGGGGTCACCGACAGGTGTCAACGTAGGAGAAAGGGGTAAAAACGTAAAAGAGGTGGTAGTTGTAACAGTGCGGGAACAGTGGAGCTACAGTGTATGAACAGTGGTCGCTACCTACTTTGACAGTGGGGGACAAGGGCATTTAATGCCCGTCGCCGTCGACCCCAAAAGCTCCCGCCCTTGCGTCTCCGTCTGCCACGGCGATGGATCCACCACCGTGGAGCGCCACCGTGTCCCCCAGGCTGCACAGCCATCCGCCACGCGTCCCTGGATAGGCCCCAGGGCGACGCGTGGGCCGATGAGCTGGAGCGCGGGCACACAGCGCAGCCTTCCCGGCAAGCACCTTGCCGGGGCCTTGATCTTGCCGGGCCCGGGAGCTTGCCGCTCTCCGGGCCCTTGCCGGGGCGCATATAGCGCCGAGGCGTGTCTTCTAGTCTTCCTGGCAAGCTCCTCTTGCCAGGGCCTTGTGCTAGTGGGGTAGTCCTGAGCCTGGTACGGCCTTCCCGGCAAGCTCCACTTGCCGGGGTCTCGATCTTTTGTCTTGTATACTTTGTTTTTGAATGGTTTAGTAAGGAGCAGAAAGGTCTCCGGCGAGCGTGTGGTAAAGCCTGCCGCGGGAAGCTGCAACTGCCCGTGCACAAGTTGGGGTACTGAGGTACCCCTACCTTAGTACACCGACAGGAGCCCCCGGGCCTGGGCCACACACGGTGCCCAGCGCTGTTGGGCCAGGCCCAAAACAGTGCACGGGCACACGCGGCCCACAGCGCGCCGAATCCACTTCCGTATCCGCCGCATCCCCCTGTAACGGCACGCGTCGATTGCGGCGTCGTGGGATGGGACGTGCCCACGATCTCTTAATGGAAAGGGCGAAACGCCCCCCACTTCCCCATAAAAGCAGAGGAAGCGGGAGCGATTCCCCTCCTTGCGCTTTCATTGCATCGTCTCCTTCCTCCAGAGATCTCTCTTGCGCTCTGCCTCCACACCTTCGCCGCCGCCGAGCTCTTCGTCCCCCTCCTTCCGCCGCGTCCGCCATGGCCCCAAAGACCGACAAGGCGAAGGCGGAGAAAGCCAAGAGGGAGAAGTCGGAGCAAGCGGCGAAGCTCGCCGCGTATCGGAAGCAGCATCTCGTCTTCCCGCCGAGGCTCGGCGCGTGGGAGCTCTGGAACAAGTACTACTTGTTCTGGGCCAAGGAAACCAAGGCGCACCCCCGCACGCGAGCATATCCGGCCGCCGCCAAGGACAACTACCCCAGCGGGTACTACTTCTTCGCAGCTTTCTTTCACTGCGGTCTTTGCCCTCCTTTCTCAAACTTCTTCTGCGATGTCATGCACACCTACGGCCTTCACCTCTTTGACTTCACCCCCAACGCCATCCTCACCATGGCGGTTTTCGCACACATGTGCGAAAACTTCATAGGGATACAGCCCAATGTAGCGTTGTTTAGGCAGTTTTTCACTCCTAGAGCAGAGGCCGACGCCCCCCTCTCCGGAGGAATTTCTTGGGTTTTCCGTTTGAACAAGAAGGGGTCCTACTTGCCGGGGGAGCTCCGCGGCAAGTGGGAGGAATGGCGCGCGGAGTGGTGCTGGGTCGTTGAAGACCAGCCGCAAGCTTTCACCGCGCCGCGCACAACGCCCATCGTGCGCGGCAGGGACTGGAGCGAGCTAGACTCGGACGACATCAAGCTCGACATCGCCCTCGTCCGGATTCTTCGTCTTCGGGTGGCACAGCTGTCCGTTGCAGAGGTAGGCGCAGACTTCCTCCGCCGCCGCATCGCCCCTCTCCAAGACAGGAAAAGGCCGGCCTGGGAGTACGGCGGCCCGGCGGATATAATGAGGCTGCGCCCCGGGCTAAACTTCAACTTCACGACGCTGGAGCTGAAGGGGATGGTCCGGGGACTCTTCAAGTACGACCCGGCCCACCCTGAGTGGTTCCGAGCTCCCCGGGGAGTAGTGCCGCTCTGCATCAGCACAGTCCGGGATCGTCTCCTCGCCATGATGCCCGCATGCGATTCGCACGGCGTGGACCGCACGTGGATTGCGCCCAAGCCCATCGACGTCCTCAACTTCTACGACAACCTCGTGGAGGTGGCGAAGAACAAGAATGACATCAAGGAGCACACGCGGGACACCACCGACCAGGAGATTGCCTATATGGCTTCTCGGGCTGAAGAGGCCGCTGCAGCCGCAGCGGCAGGAGATTTCGGGTACACGCCTGCTGAGGCGGAGGCTGCGGATGCGTCCAGCCAGGCAGAGGAGGCGGAGATCCGCAGACTGCTGCAGCTCCCTCCCGACGCGCTCGCCGGGGTCCCCTCCCTGAGGCACTCCGGGATCCACGGAATCGTGGCCGAGGCCGCGGCAATGGAGGGTGCCGCCGGAGGGAACAGAGGCGCCGCGAGGAGCGGAGGCGCCAAGGGAAAAGAGGCCGCAGCGCAGGGCGCTGGGCCCAGTGAGCCGGCCGGGGAAGAGGAGGAGGAGGAGGCCGAGGACTCCGGCGGATCTACGGAGCTCTACGCCGACGACCTCTCCTCGTCGGAGAGCTCCCCGCCCCCGGCAAGCCCAAGGCAGTCTCCACCGAAGCGTCTCCGCAAGACGGCGACGGGAGAGAGGGCGCAAGCGCCCCGGCAACAACCAGCTCGCCGGGCAGCTCCCCGGGGGAGCCAAGCCGCGCCAAGGGCGACCGGCGCACCAGCCACAACAGAGGCGGCCCGCGCGCGGGCCACGACGGAGGCGCCTCGCAGGCCGGCGCCGAGCCGACAGGGGTCTTCTCGGAGTGGAGCAGCGGCTCCGCCTGCTCCCCGGGCTCCGGCTACCACAGGGGCTGGGTCTTCGCAGCCCCCAGCCCCTGGGATCGCCAAGCGTCCGAGGGAATCTTCATCTTCCGCTCCTCGCGCCGACGCGCCCCCGGTGGAGTACGACTTCTCCGCCTTGAGCGAGGACGACGAGGAGGATCAGGAGTAAGGATCCAAGATCTTACACCTTCTCGAGTTTTGTCTTGATTATTGTTGATGCTGACTTTGTCTGTTGCTTTGATTTCAGGACCTTGGTTCAGCGCGCGGCGAAGAAAGCCAAGGCGCCGGTGGTCGAGGTCGCGGAAGGTTCGGCCACCGCGGCAACAGGGGATGTGCCGGAGCCAACCCTGCCGGACCCGAGCGCTGCTCCGAGGAGCAGCCCCCAGCGCAGCCCCCAGCGTAAGTCTGGGGTCCATCCTTCCGCTTGTCGGGATGCGCTTAGGGATTTTGTCTTCTTTCATCATCTTGACGTTTCTTGTCTTGATTTGTGCAGAGGTGGAGCCACAGCGGGAAGAGCGCCCGGAGACCGTCATCGAGGAGCCGCAGGCCCCGCCGTCCCCGCCAAGGCCGAACTCTCCGGCAAGCGAGAGTGCTCCGCCAAGGGCGGGTACCCCGCCAAGGCAGAGTACCCCGCCAAGGGCGAGCAGCCCGGCGAGGGCGGTCACTCCGCCAAGGCAAAGCTCCCCGGCGAGGGCGGCCACTCCGCCAAGGCAGAGCTCCCCGGCGAGGGAGCCCGCCGCCGAGGACGTCCGCCAAGGTATGTCTTGCAGTATATCTTCTTGGCTTCGTCTTTTTTTGGATATTTGCTTGAACTTGAACTTCTTTTTCTTCTTTCTCTTGTTAGATCCTCCTCCTCCCGAACCGATGGAGACGGAAGTCATCAACATCGAGGACGAGGAGGGCGCGCAGGGCGGCGGCGGCGACGTCCCCGTCGTCGAGGACGCGGCAAGGGCCGCCGAGCCGGCCGCGCAGGAGACCGCTCCGGCTGCGGACGCAGCGGCCGGGGAGGGGGACGGCGACCGCACCGCCGACCCGGAGGCGGCGGGAGCATCGAGTGCTGCGCCGGTGTAGGATCGAAAGTAGGTCTAGAGGGGGGGTGATTAGACTACTTGACAATATAAAAAATCTGCCTTTAGATCATGCAAAGTTTTTGGCAGTTTCACAAACAAGATCAAATCAAGTAACACCCTACACATGCAATTCTAGAGTATATGCAGCGGAAAGTAAATTGCACATGTAAAAAGAGAGGTGGAGAAGATCAAACGCAGTTTGGTGACACGGAGATTTTTGTCGTGGTTCCGATAGGTGGTGCTATCGTACATCCACGTTGATGGAGACTTCAACCCACGGAGGGTAACGGCTGCGCGAGTCCACGGAGGGCTCCACCCACAAAGGGTCCACGAAGAAGCAACCTTGTCTATTCCATCACGGCCTACGCCCACGGAGGACTAGCCTTACTCGGGGTAGATCTTCACGAAGTAGGCGATCTCCTTGCCCTTACAAACTTCTTGGTTCAACTCCACATCATCAAGACGGAGGCTCCCAAGCGACACCTAACCAATCTAGGAGGCACCCCCCCAAATGGTAATAGACGGTGTTGATGATGATGAACTCCTTGCTCTTGTGCTTCAAGTGATAAACTCCCCAACACTCAACTCTCCTCACTGATATGGCTGTGGTGGAAGAAAGATTTGAGTGGAAAGCAACTTGGGAAGGCTAGAGATCAAGTTTCATATGGTAGGAATGGAATGGCTTGATCTCAACACAAGGGTAGGTGGTTCACTTCTCAGAAAGTGTATGGTAGGAATGGTAGTACTTTCTGATGGCTCTCCTCACGAATGAGGAGGGGGTGGAGGGGTATATATAGCCTCCACACAAAATCCAACCGTTACACACACATTTGACCAATCTCGGTCAGACCGAAGTGAAAACTCGGTTAGACCGAAAGTTCAAATATAGTGAACGTTGGGATTTTCGGTGGGACCGAAAATACCATCTCGGTGGGACCGAAGTGAGTCAAAGGTTAGGGTTTGCCATTTCGGTGAGACCGAAAATATAAACTCGGATATTCCGAATTGATGTCAACTGATCACAGAAGGTTGGCAGCCCTTTTTCGGTGAGACCGAAACTCAGAATCAGTTTGACCGAGAAGCTAGGGTTTGGAGAAACAACTGAAGAGGTTCATCTCGGTGGGACTGAGTTGGAGAAATCGGTGTGACCGAGATGTTAGGGTTTGTGTAAAGTAGTGAATAGTGCTGATAGTTGAGGGAGTTAGATCACCAAGCACTTGAGCAACAAGAACATTAACACAACCTCATCCCCTTTTAATAGTATTGGCTTTTCCTATGGACTCAATGTGATCTTTGATCACTAAACCAAAAATGGAGTCTTGAGCTTTTGCCAATGCTTGTCTTAGCATTTTGAGGGGTCCACTTCTTCAGACATTTCCATACCCATATCATCGAAATTCTCTGAAATGATTCTCAAGATAATATTAGTTCAATGATATATATGTTGTTATTAATTACCAAAACCACCCGGGGATTAGTTGCACTTTCAATCTCCCCCTTTTTGGTAATTGATGACAACATATAGATCAAAGCTTCGACAAAAGATATAATCAATGAATAATATCGTCGCTTTGAGAAGTATGTGATAAACAAGAGCTCCCCCTAAATTTGTGCATTATTTAAAATTTGCGTTTGAATGCAAATGCACAATCGATTCGGATTATGGGTCACTCTTCCATGTCACATACATCTTGGTGGAGCGCACAAAATGATAAGAATGAATAACATGCACTTAATCACCAAGACAAGAGTAAATAGCCATACAATAAGGAATAGCATAGGATAAGCAATAAGCACACATTAAAGCATAGTATGGCTAAGCACTCATTAAGGTAGCATCAAACGTAGTAGCAAGCACACATAAAGTATCTGGAACCAAAAGAAACCAATGTATCTCAAGGAAAACCGGCAAAAGAACGAAAAAACGAAAGAGCACTCTCTCTCTCGAAGCCCTATGATCTATAACAATTTCTCCCCCTTTGGCAACAAGTTACCAAAAAGTTTGAAAAGGTATAGAGCTAAACGTCACTGCGGGCTCGGCTGGCTGCTCCCGTCTGGGTCGATGTCGGTGTAGAGATAGCTGCATCTGCGAAGACTTCTGCTGATGTCTGCGGTGGAGGAGTGGATGCTGGAGCTGTAGGAACTGCTGGAGCTGTAGCTGGTGCTGAAGTGGTAGCCCTGGAGTCTGTCACTGGGATAGCTGCAGATCTGGATCCTCTGGGAACCTGAGCAGTCTGGCGATGAGAGTCCTGGACTAGATCATCCTGTATAAGCTCTGCTCTCTCCTGCCTAGTCTCCTCCATGTCTGCCTCAAGCTTGTTGACAGACACCTGAATCTCAGTCAGCTTCACGTCTAGAGCGTGGATCTTGTCCTCGACAATCCTCTCAAGGCTCTCCTGAGATTGCTCAATGCTGGCCAGGCGTTGTTCAATTCTCTGGGTTGCTTCAAGAATCTGTTCTCCAAAGCTCTTTGGTTTAGCTGCTGCTGCTGCTGCCTCTTTGTCAGCTTTGGCTTTCTTTGCAGCTTCGATCTTGGCTTGCCCTTCACCTGAGGTGGGATCCTCTTCATCCATCACAACTACGTTGTCCTCATGCTCTGGCTGTAGTGGCAAGTGCTTCCTATCCAACATGAATTTGCCCGTGCCAAACTTGGCGTTGATGAGCATCTGTATCTGCGGAGCAAACCCACACGACCTCTTCTGGTCAGCTGCAGTCCTCTTAATGGTTTCTACCATCAAGTCCATCACCTTAAAAGGTGCCTTCTCATCGAGAATGTGCAGCATGTTGATAGAATAGCCTCGTATCATCCGGTGGTCACCTGACTTAGGCATCAAAGTATGCCTCAGAATAGTGTTAGTGGTGGTCAGACCAGCCTGGAGATAATACACTGAGCCGAGCTTCCATCCCTCCAAATCAGCAGCTGGGATCTCCTTGTACATATTCTTCATAGAATCATGACTCTTCTTAGGAATCCCATAGACATCAATGTCGTCCTCTCTCTGCACAGGAGCATTCAGAAGTTCTGCCCATTCTGCAACAGTTGAAGAAAACCTTTGACCTTCAGTCATCCAGGTGATCTTGCCATCAGGGTAGAAGTGGGCTGTGGCATAGAACTGCATGATCATCTCGTCATTCCATGCTGTCAGTTCTTGACCCACAAAATCAGCAACTCCACATGCAGTAAAGCTCTCATGCACATGGGGAAAGAAGTCCCGATGCTCTCTACTGTCAATATACTTCCAGTCAACATATCTGGTGTCAGCAACAATGGGCTTCTTATCCATTAGCACGGTCTCATAGAAATCCTGCTGCTCTCTGGTGTGGAATCTGGGGTCCACAGCAGTCCTTCTTCTTACGGCATATGGATCAGACTGTCTCCATAGCCTGAGACCTTTGTCCTTCCTT
Source organism: Secale cereale (assembly GCA_902687465.1). Taxonomy (NCBI): domain Eukaryota; kingdom Viridiplantae; phylum Streptophyta; class Magnoliopsida; order Poales; family Poaceae; genus Secale; species Secale cereale. Next base: position 827,691,886 of record LR738711.1, on the reverse strand, counting down.
GCCTTCATGTCCTCAGCTTGAGGATGAGCATCATTGTGGAGTGGCAACTTGGGACGGAGCTTGAGCAACACATGCTCTTCATCTGACTCAGAGGGTGGCATCTCACCTTTGTTCTTCTCAGAAGCTGGAATGCTTCTGGTTGTCCTCTTGGGCTTCGCTGGAGCTGGCTTCTTGGGCTTGGAGGAGGCTTGAGCCCGAATAGCATCACCCATGAACTTAGCTTTCTGAGGAGGAGGCTGGGGTGCATCTTCTTCTTCTTCTTCTTCAGCATCAACTTGAGGTTCAGCATAAACAACTCTCTTCCTCTTGGAAGTCTTCTTCACCTTGCTTGGAGCTGGCTCTTCCAAGATGAGCTTCTTAGCAACTGCAGACTGTTTTACCTTGCTTGTACCTTTCTTTGGCTGCTGCCCTTGGTGCTCTTTGGCAACCACATTCCTCTTGGGCTTGGAGGTAACTTCCTCAGCAACAAAGTCGGAATCCTCATCATCAGAGGTTCTCTTCTTCCTGGTTCTCGTAGCTGCGGGAGGCAGACCACTAGGGGTGCTCCTCTCACCATCATCACTAGAGCTGCTTGCAGGACTTGTATCTGCCTCTGGAATTTCAGCAAATGGTGATTCAGACCTGTTCTGGCTGTCACTGACATCTGACATGGCTGAAAGACCTGTGAAAAGATAAGGTGTAGGCAGAGTAGAAGAGTTATCACAACTGCAGAAGTTTTTGCAAAGAAAAATGAGTTAAAAACTTAGTTTTGAGTTTTCACAGAATGTATTTCGGTCAAACCGATTTCAAGTTTCGGTGTAACCGAAGTGTTCAACAGAACCTACACACCACTTTCGGTCAGACCGAAATGGGTTTCGGTCCTACCGAAAACTTAGGGTTTCACAGAAACTTCAATTCGGACATTCCGATTTCCACAACTCGGTCAGACCGAACTGTGTAGTGCAATGGTCAGAGACCAAATCGGTCAGTCCGATTTTCAGGAATCGGCTTCACCGAGATGCATTCCGTGGAAACCTAAACCTAAGGATTTTCCTCGAAACTAGAAGATCTGAACAATGTATTGGGATCATATCAAACGTGGATTGAATTAGGGCAGTCCTATCATGCAAGAATCAGAAGTGGAGCATGAAAGGGGTCGGGACACACCCTAACTTGGTGGTGTCCCTCTACGGCGGCAACGGCGGAGAAGATTACCGTTGACGGCGGCGGAGACCTGCGGCGAGGGCGCACAGGTGACGACGGCGACGATCCTTAGATCAGGGCGACGGCAGCAGGGGTCTTGGAGGGCGAGCGTTTGAAAGGAATAGATCGCGCGCAGCCCTCAGTATATATAACCCCATGCTGTCGGTGGGACCGAGTTGAAAAACTCGGTGTCACCGAGATGCATAATTGCAGTGCAGTTACGCATATCGGTCAGACCGAGATTTTGAACTCGGTTTCACCGAGATGAAACCTAGATCAATCTAAGTGTTTCGGTTGGACCGAGATTGGGAAGCCGGTCAGACCGAAATGGACTTAGAAGGTTTTGGAAGTCAGCCTTAGACGAATCGGTGGTTCCGAGTGCTCCTCACTCGGACTGTCCGAAAAAGACTTGTTCAAAGTTGTGATATAAGCATGAATAGAATTTGAGACAAGATAGCATAGATAGCTAGGGAAGGTGCTTAGGCATTCTTGTCCATCCATTTGGCCAAAAAAAAGAAACCAAAACAATCAAAACCACAAATGGATGTCCTTGAATGAATAGAATCATGCATTCAACATGCTCACACAATAAGATAGCAACTGAAATATGTGTCAAACATGCACAACCAAAACTCTAGCTACTAGCACACAATTTGTCGATGACTAGGTCATCTATATATGAGTATATTGACTTAGGAGCCAAATGAGAACATTTGATCATAGGTCATACTCATCGTTTAAGCACAAGTGGGGTTACCACTTTTACATAAAGCATTTATGTGTTCACATCATTTGGAGATGCTTTAGCTCAATTTTTTTTTTAGAGCAAAGCTCCCCCTAGATGTGAGAACCCCTTTTAAAGGGTCAAACTAACCTTGGGTTGTCGTAGAAGACTTCATGTAGATGTTGAAGATGTGGATGCTCAATGTTGATGTAGATCATCAAGAGTTGAGAGCTATCCTTGGATTAGGGCACTTTCAATACCTACATGGGTTAGTCCCACAAGGAACAAACAAGAATATCCATGGACATAGAGTGAAGTACACAAGAGATGATGTCCATGAAAGCAATGATTACCTTGTCCCTTGACTTACCAACAAGAGGGTTTGTGACTCCATGAACTAGTGCATGATGTGGAAGTTGATTGCACAAGTTCTTGCCAAAACGAATATGAGTGAAGTTTGTTGGCGGAGTCACCCTCAAGAACCTACTAGTTCTTCTTCTTTGGGATCCACATCATCTTGATGGGAATCCTTGGTGTTGTAGTTGAGCTTGATGAAGTAGAACTTGATGTGTCCTTGGGAACCCACTTGACCATGGCTTGAGGTGCTTCAATGAATGCATCAATCTCCTCTTGAAGCTTGTCCTTGGCCTTTAGCTTGTGGTCTTGTGGTGGAAGGTCATCTTGAGCTTGTTCCACATTGGAAGAAGTAGGATCATACTTCTCCTTTTGTGAGACAAACTGTGGAGTAGGGTATTGACCTTCTTCCCACTCAACACCTTTGGCGTTGAACTTTCGCTCAAAACCAATCCCTTGATTCTTCCGATGTCTTCCTTGTTTGCGAACAATCTCCTCAAAGTTCTTGCTTCCGGCAAGACTCTTGTAGACACCTTTCTCTATGATTTCCTTCAATAAGCTATTTTCTTGCTCAAGTGTAACTTGGCTTGAAACATTGTTAGTGGAATCAAGAGAACTACTAGAAGCAACAATATTGGATTTAACATTGTTATTGTTACTACTAGAGGAAGAATTTTTCTTATGCTTGTCATGCTTAGTCTTAATAGGTGGCAAGAAATTAGACAAGAGAAGTCGTTTGGCAATATATGAAGAACTCTTCTTTCGAAGATCGTCATTGATCGCTTTTAGAAACTCATGTTCTTGCTCTAGAGTGAGCTTCTCGAAGCGTAGCTTCTCATGAGATCTTAGGAGCTCTCTATGATCTTCTTGAGTTGTTTCATGAGCTAACTTAAGAGTGTTTAGTTCTTTAGTTAGACGCTCAATCTCCTTCATAGCATTGTCATTCGACTCTTCTCGACTATAAAGGCTACTAGCATTTTCATCATTACTAAGCTCACTAGATTTATCATGCAAGAGCTCATCTTCACCAAGCAAGTCATCCTCATCACTATCAAAGTCAATGAATTCAGGGTGTGTTACCTTGGGGCCTTTAGCCATGAAGCATCTTCCAATTCCCTCATTTGGTGAATCAAATAAGTCGTAGGAGTTGGAGTTGGAGGATACGAGTGCAAGTCCGGCAACACCTTCATCTTGACTATAGTCGGAGTCGGAGTGATAGCTTCCATCGGATTGACTGTCAGAGTCGGAGCCGGAGACCCATTCACCAGCATGAGCTTGATGTCTTCTTCTTGTGTAGCTCCTTGATGACTTGTCTTTCCTCTCCGAATCCTTGCTTCTCCGAGAGGGTCTTCGTTCATAACGATCATCTCTACTCCTTCTCTCTCTCCGAGGTGACTCATCTCTTGCTCTTCTTCTTGGAGATTCTTCTCTTCTCTTGTGGGGAGCCGTACACTCATTTGAGAAGTGTCCGGGTCTTCCACAATTGTAGCAGTTTCGATCACGACTAGAAGATCTCTTTCCATCATATGATCTAGACTTTGAGCTTCTTTCTTTGCCTCTATTCTTGTAGAACTTGTTGAAGTTCTTGACCATTAGGCTTATCTCTTCATTGGAAATTAGCTTGTCACTTGAGGTAGTAGGAGCATCACTTGTAGCTTTGTAAGCACCACTTGACTTGTTGTGAAGCTCTTCCTTGTCCTTAAGTGTCATCTCATGAGCAACAATTCTTCCAATGACTTCAGTTGGCTTGAGAGTCTTGTAGTTTGGCATCATTTGGATCAAAGTGCACACGGTGTCATACTTTCCATCCAAAGCTCTGAGAATCTTCTTAATGATGAATCGGTCGGTCATTTCTTCGCTTCCTAAGCCAGCAATCTCATTTGTAATGAGAGCAAGCCTAGAGTACATTTCAGCGACTCCTTCACCATCCTTCATCTTGAACTTGTCAAGTTGACCTTGAAGAATATCTAGCTTTGATTCCTTCACAGATTCAGTACCTTCGTGCATTTCAACCAAAGTATCCCAAATTTCCTTAGCATTCTCAAGACGACTGATTTTGTTGAACTCTTCGGGACACAAAGCATTGAAGAGAATGTCACAAGCTTGAGCATTGTTTTGCAACATCTTCAACTCTTCGGGTGTAGCTTCGCGATCCGGAACTTTTCCTTCTTCAAAGAAATCACCTTGCATGCCAACACAAATAATGCCCCATGCGGCTGGGTTATGACCAAGAATATGCATTTTCATTTTATGCTTCCAACTAGCAAAATTTGTACCATCAAAGTAAGGACCTCTACGATAATTACCCTCACTAGACGCCATACTCTCCTAGGTTGTGAAACCAAGCTTATGGAGTCCAATGCAATGGAAACCAAGGCAATGGAGACCAAAGCTCTGATACCACTTGTAGGATCGAAAGTAGGTCTAGAGGGGGGGTGATTAGACTACTTGACAATATAAAAAATCTGCCTTTAGATCATGCAATGTTTTTGGCAGTTTCACAATTAAGATCAATTCAAGTAACACCCTACACATGCAATTCTAGAGTATATGCAGCGGAAAGTAAATTGCACATGTAAAAGGAGGTGGAGAAGATCAAACGCAGTTTGGTGACACGGAGATTTTTGTCGTGGTTCCGATAGGTGGTGCTATCGTACATCCACGTTGATGGAGACTTCAACCCACGGAGGGTAACGGCTGCGCGAGTCCACGGAGGGCTCCACCCACGAAGGGTCCACGAAGAAGCAACCTTGTCTATTCCATCACGGCCTACGCCCACGGAGGACTAGCCTTACTCGGGGTAGATCTTCACGAAGTAGGCAATCTCCTTGCCCTTACAAACATCTTGGTTCAACTCCACATCATCAAGACGGAGGCTCCCAAGCGACACCTAACCAATCTAGGAGGCACCACCCCCCAAAAGGTAATAGACGGTGTTGATGATGATGAACTCCTTGCTCTTGTGCTTCAAGTGATAAACTCCCCAACACTCAACTCTCCTCACTGATATGGCTGTGGTGGAAGAAAGATTTGAGTGGAAAGCAACTTGGGAAGGCTAGAGATCAAGTTTCATATGGTAGGAATGGAATGGCTTGATCTCAACACAAGGGTAGGTGGTTCACTTCTCAGAAAGTGTATGGTAGGAATGGTAGTACTTTCTGATGGCTCTCCTCACGAATGAGGAGGGGGTGGAGGGGTATATATAGCCTCCACACAAAATCCAACCGTTACACACACATTTGACCAATCTCGGTCAGACCGAAGTGAAAACTCGGTTAGACCGAAAGTTCAAATATAGTGAACGTTGGGATTTTCGGTGGGACCGAAAATAACATCTCGGTGGGACCGAAGTGAGTCAAAGGTTAGGGTTTGCCATTTCGGTGAGACCGAAAATATAAACTCGGATATTCCGAATTGATGTCAACTGATCACAGAAGGTTGGCAGCCCTTTTTCGGTGAGACCGAAACTCAGAATCGGTTTGACCGAGAAGCTAGGGTTTGGAGAAACAACTGAAGAGGTTCATCTCGGTGGGACTGAGTTGGAGAAATCGGTGTGACCGAGATGTTAGGGTTTGTGTAAAGTAGTGAATAGTGCTGATAGTTGAGGGAGTTAGATCACTAAGCACTTGAGCAACAAGAACATTAACACAACCTCATCCCCTTTTAATAGTATTGGCTTTTCCTATGGACTCAATGTGATCTTTGATCACTAAACCAAAAATGGAGTCTTGAGCTTTTGCCAATGCTTGTCTTAGCATTTTGAGGGGTCCACTTCTTCAGACATTTCCATACCCATATCATCGAAATTCTCTGAAATGATTCTCAAGATAATATTAGTTCAATGATATATATGTTGTTATTAATTACCAAAACCACCCGGGGATTAGTTGCACTTTCAGCCGGCCGCCGACCCCTCCGCCGACAAGGAGCAGGGCTACTACCTTGAGGCCCCCAACGGCGTCTTCATCCAGATGCCTTGGGGGTCTTCGTCGCGAGCTCCCGCGGAGGGCGAGGCGTTTGACGGAGAAGTCCTCGCCTCCGCGGGCCTGAAGATTGTCGAGGCGCCCGGCGGGAGCGAAGGGCCCGAGGAGGAAAAGCTGCTCCACCAGCTCCTGGCCCTTTACCGGGCCAGGCAGGCGAAGCTCGCTTCCCGGGAAGCCCTTGCCGCCAAGGCCGCCGCGGAAATGGAGAAGCGCGCGGCGGAGCTCAGCGCCGCCAACCAGGCGGCCCTCCGCGAGGTGGCGGAGGAGCGTGAGCGGCTCGCCGGCGAATACCAAGAATGGGTGCTGGAGAAGGCCGAAGCTGAGGAACAGCAGCGGCTCGCCGGGGTGGAGCTGTCCCGGCGAGAAGGAGAACTCGCGCAGCGGAAGGTCCAGCTCGACTCCCATGAGGAGTACCTTGCCGCTCGCGAGGCGGCCCTTGGCGGGGAATTGAAGGAGGCGAAAGCCGCCGCGGTTGCCGCGGAAAACGCCAAGAAGGAGCTCGCCGCCAAGGTCGTGCAGCTGGAGAATGCGCTGAAGGTGAGTGCGGAGAAGGTTGCCGCGCTCATCACGGAGCGCGAGAAGGACGCCCACACCAATTCAGAACTCCAGGTGTGTCTTTCTAAGAGGGGCGACGAGTTGAAGGCCACCAAGGACTCCATCGAGGACTTGGAGTTGAAGGTCACGACACTGAAGGATTCACTCGACGCTGCCCGGGCTCGGGAGACCAAGCTGAAGGAGGAGCTCCGCAAGGAGCGGACCTTGGTGGACAACGTCAACAAAGTGTCCGAGCTCTTCCTCCATACCATCGAGGTATGGACCGAAGACTTGGTATCTTCTGCGTCCAACATCGACCAGGAGCTGCTGGCACTGAAAGTTGAACATCTCATCTACTCCCCGGATCCGGATCTCCCACACAGCGCCAAGCTCAGCCTCTTCTTCAGAGGGATCGCGCCGGCCCTGGCAGGTCTCCGGAACCAAATCCCCGCGCAGCTGGCCGAGGAGTCGCGCCTGCTCTGCGCGGGAACTCTGGAGCGCGTGCTGACGAAGATCGTGTACCGCAATCCGGGCATCAACCTCACCAACGTTCTTCGCAGCTTGCCGGCTGATGCGAACACGGAGGCCCTGAAGGAGCAGGTCGCCCACATCATCGCCAAGGTGGCTAAGATCTCCAGGAAGGAGGGCGACCGCGTAGATTAGGCCTCCATTATCTTTATCTTTTTGTTGCTGCACATTATGTCATGAACTTATTAGTCCATCGCGACAAGTTATCCTTTGTAAGATATATATCTCATTTTGATCAATCAGTGCAATGTTATCTTCCTTGTCTTAATCCTTGACTTTGTATGTTTTTCACCCTACGCTTCCGGGGAGCTTGCCGGCAAGGGGCCTTTGCCGCGAGCGCTGAGTGCTGGACTCTGAGCAGCCTGCTGGCCAAGGTCTCACCGGCAAGCAACCTTGCCGCAGCTAATCGCAACGCACTTAGCTTGCTGAGCGTACTCGGAAACGAAGCAAGGGCGCGACACTTGTCGCAGCTCACTTAAATCGTTGAGCGAACTCGAAAACAAGATAAGGGTGCGGCGAGCTACGGGTAGGTTCCTCCGCGCACAGGTTTTCCATACAAAGTGTGATTGTTCAAGGAAGACAACTAAAATTTAAAATTTGAACTGGTCAAACTCTAACAACTTAGCTTTCATATATTGCTTGCTTTCCGGTAAGGCTTCTCTTTCTTGAACAGCACTTGGTTCCTCCTCCATCTCCTTCCCCCCCCGGCAAACTTGTGCGCGAGGAACGTTCCTTCTGTTTAAGAGGCAAAGGAAAAGAAGAGGAAAACAAGATATGGCCTTTCGGCGTTGTAATGCTTACCGGATGTGTGTATCGCACAAGTTGCCAAATAACACATGCAAATAGCAAAGAAAAGCATGCAAAAGGCAAATAGCGCAAAACACGGAAACTTTACTGATGCACGGGGTCTGCGCCCGGCTTTGTACAAAGGGTTACATGCATCAGCGGCAAAGCTTGTACAAAAGGTGGTTGCCGGAGCGGATCACGGCAACCGCGCCTTATGGGTGAAACTTGCGAAGATGCTCTATGTTCTAGGAGTTGCTCACCGGTAAGCCTTCTTCGGTCTCGAGGCGGACAGCGCCGGGCCTCGTAACTTGTCTCACCCGATAAGGGCCTTCCCACTTCGGCGTCAACTTGTTGGAATTCTTGGCGGACTGAACACGCCGAAGAACAAGGTCGCCTTCCTCGAGACTCCTGGCCTTGACTTTGCGGCTATGATAGCGGCGCAAAGCTTGCTGGTATCGAGCAGCTCGTACAGCAGCCTGGAGACGTCCCTCCTCGAGGAGCAATGCGTCATCTTGCCGCAGTTGCTCTTGCTCGAGCTCATCATAAGCGAGCACTCGAGGAGATCCGTATACGAGTTCCGTAGGGAGAACTGCCTCTGCCCCGTAGACTAGGGCAAAGGGTGTCTGTCCGGTGGCTCGACTTGGTGTCGTTCTGATTGACCAAAGAGCCGCCGGTAGCTCCTCTATCCAATTTCTTCCGCACTTGCGCAGCCTGTCAAAGGTCCTTGTCTTGAGCCCGCGCAGCACTTCAGCATTGGCCCTCTCCGCTTGACCGTTGCTCCTCGGGTGAGCAACAGAAGCGAAACAGACCTTGGCGCCAAGGTCTTGGACGTACTGCATGAAGGTGCGACTAGTAAATTGTGTACCGTTGTCGGTGATGATCCTGTTAGGGATCCCGAAACGGCAAACAATTGACCTGAAGAACCTGACTGCTGACTGTGATGTCACCTTTCTCACCGGCTCCACTTCCGGCCACTTTGTGAACTTGTCGATTGCAACGTACAAGTACTCAAAGCCCCCGACGGCTCGGGGGAAGGGGCCGAGGATATCGAGCCCCCAGACCGAGAAGGGCCAGGACAAAGGGATTGTTTGGAGAGCTTGAGCTGGCTGATGAATCTGCTTTGCATGGAACTGGCACGCTTCACACTTGGTTACTAGTGTAGTTGCATCTTGGAGGGCTTCTTGCCAAAAGAACCCTTGCCGGAAAGCTTTCCCGGCAAGCGCCCTTGCGCCAATGTGGTGGCCGCATATGCCTCCATGTATTTCCGCCAACAGCTTCTGTCCATCTTCCCTGGAGATACACTTCAATCTGACACCATTGAGTCTTCTTCTGTACAGCTCGTTATCCACGAACTGATACATACTTGACTGCCTGGTTATCTTCTCTATTTCTTCTGGGTCGTCGGGAAGTTCTCCAGTTTGAAGAAAACGGACGATCTGCTGTGCCCATGCCGGAGCCTGAGGCTCGACGGCAAGGACTAAAGGCTCGAGGGCCGCTGCGGGAACCTCCGCTTCTACGGCATGGACCTCTGGTTCTGCCGGAGCTGATGGTCCCCCGGCAAGCTCGCCGGGGCGAGGCTTGTCGGGAACGCTTGCTTCAACTGTACAGACCCGAGGATCTGCAGGAGCAAACTGTTCCTCAGCGTTGTAGTTGTTGATCTTGGGGACCTTGGCGGCGGTTTCAGGAAGATCCGCCGGCAAGTAGTCGCCGGAGACCAACTTTCTCTTCTTGGACTGCCTGATTGACGGTGTAACGGATGGTTGAGTCAGCTTGAGTAAGAAGGTCCCTGGTTCCACAGGTAACTTCATCGAAGCACACTTTGAAAGGCCATCTGCTATTTCATTCTGAGCTCTCAGGACGTGCTCCATTTGCAAACCTTCAAAGTGCTCCTCAAGCTTCCTTACTTCATCGACATAAGCTTCCATCAAAGGGCTCTGATAGCTCTTGTTGACTTGTCGGACCACCAACTGAGAATCTCCCCGCACAATCAGCTTCCTGATCCCAAGTTCGGCCGCAATCCTGAGGCCGGCAAGCAAGCCTTCATATTCAGCAGTGTTGTTCGTTGCTTGCTCCCTGGGAAAGTGCATCTGGATAACATATTTGAGGTGCTCTCCGGTGGGCGCGATGAGTACCACGCCAGCACCGGCGCCTTGCAGCGAGAAGGCACCGTCAAAATACATTACCCATTCACTTGTCGCTTCTTGTACGGGTGTGCTTGTTTCTTGAACTTCTTCATCGGGCGTTGGGGTCCACTCAGCTATGAATTCTGCCAAAGCTCGGCTCTGTATGGTTGAAGTACTTTCAAATTTGAGTCCAAAGCTTGACAGCTCCAGTTCCCACTCAACGATCATGCCTGTCGCTTCGGGGTTATGCAATATCCTTTTCAGCGGAAAGCGAGTGACCACTGTTATCTCATGGGCTTGGAAGTAATGGCGCAGCTTTCTCGAGGCCATGAGGAGGCCGAAAAGCAACTTTTGCACACCAGAGTACCTTGATCTAGCCCCCTGGAGAAGGGAACTCACAAAATACACTGGACGCTGCACCATCTTCTTCCGCACCTCATCCTGTTCCTGCGCAGAGTTATCCTTGTCGGGGCCAGAGCTTGCCGGAGCAGCCCCCTGCTTGTCGCTGGATTCGCTTGCCGGTGGTGCTGACTCCTCGTCGGACTCCCTCTCCGCTACCAACGCAGCACTAACCACCTGGTTGGTTGCCGCTAGGTATAGCAACAACTTTTCCTGTGGTTTAGGTGCGACAAGTACTGGAGTGGAGGACAGGTACCGTTTCAAATATTGCAGCGCCGCCTCCGCTTCCGGAGTCCACTTCATGGGACCTGCCTTCTTCAAGATTTTGAAGAAAGGTAGGGCGCGTTCTGCGGACTTTGAAATGAACCTACTGAGGGCAGCCACACAACCTGCAAGCCTTCTGACATCCTTGACGCGCTTTGGGGCCTCTATCTGCTCAATGGCTTTAATCTTGTCGGGGTTGGCTTCAATCCCCCTCTGTGACACAAAGAACCCGAGAAGCTTGCCGGAGGGGACTCCAAAGACGCACTTCTCGGGGTTCAACTTGAGCTGTATTCTGCGCAGGTTCTGAAATGTCTCTTCTAAATCTTGGATCAGGGTATCCTTGCTCTTGCTCTTCACCACGATGTCATCCATGTAAGCCTCTACATTTCTGTGGATCTGTGGCTCAAAAGCAGTGTATACTACCCTTGCAAAGGTGGAGCCTGCATTCTTCAATCCAAATGGCATGCGTATGAAGCAATAAGTGCCACATGGAGTGATAAATGCAGTCTTCTCTTCATCCTCTTTGGCCATGAAAATCTGATGATAGCCTGAGTATGCATCAAGAAAACAGAGTAGCTCACATCCGGCAGTGGAGTCAACGATCTGGTCGATGCGCGGCAAAGGGAATGGATCCTTGGGACATGCTTTATTCACATCGGTGAAGTCTATACACAGTCTCCATTTCCCATTGGCCTTGCGCACGACGACTGGGTTTGCCAACCACGTCGGATGGATCACACCTCTAACTAGGCCTGCTGCTTCTAGCTTCTTGATTTCTTCGTTGATGAACTCTTGGCGCTCCACGGCTTGCTTCCTCACTTTCTGCTTGATGGGCCGCGCATGAGGACAGACAACAAGCTTGTGCTCAATTACCTCCCTGGGAACACCGGGGATGTCAGATGGTTGCCAGGCAAACACATCGACATTCGCCCGCAGGAAGGCAACGAGCGCGCTTTCCTATTTGCTGTCAAGTGTGGCACTGATGGTGAAGGTACCACCAGTGCCGTCCTCCTTGGCGGACACTTTCTTGGTTGCCGGAGGAGCGGCCATTCCTTTCTTACTCTTGCCGGTGGAGCTCGATGGAACGTCCTCGACGGCAGCGCAGCACTCCGAAGAGGTGCGGTTGCCGGAGTGGGTCCCAGAGCACTTGCCGGACTTGGTCTTCGTCTTCTTCCCCCGGGAGCTTCAGCGGCAAGAGTATCCTTCTCGGCCGCAGCTGCCGCATCCCGGTAGATCTTGTCGGCGCAGACAAGCGCATCCTTCTTGTCGCCGTGGACAGTGATGACGCTTATCGGCCCCGGCATCTTGAGTACGTTGTAAGCATAATGGGAAGCTGCCATGAACTTGGCGAGGGCAGGACGGCCAAGTATTCCATTGTAGGGCAATGGAATATCGGCGACGTCGAAAGTGATGCGCTCAGTTCTGAAGTTGAGCTCCCCGCCAAAGGTCACCGGCAGAGTGATCTTTCCCTTGGGCTTGCTCCTTCCCGGGTTGATTCCTAGGAAAGAACCGGTTTCTTCGAGCTCGCCATCTGGAATCTGGAGTTTCTTGATCACAGCAGAGGAGATCAAGTTCAGCCCGGCCCCGCCGTCAACCAACATTTTGGTGACCTTGAGGTTGCGGATGGTGGGTGAGACCAGCATCGGCAAGCACCCGACCGCAGTGGTGCGGTCAGGGTGATCCTCAAGATCGAAAATGATGGGCGTGCTGGACCATTTGAGGAGCCTGCGCGACTCCACGGGCGGCTCCGCTGCGTTTACCTCACGCACCCACTGCTTCAGTTGGCGGTGGGAGGTGTGCAGGGAGGCGCCACCGTCGACGCACAGGACCTCCGTGGCCTTCTGGAACTCCTGCTCGCTGTTATCCTCGTCCTCCATGTCTTCGTCGTCGTCTTCGTCCTTGTCGCGGCCCCGGGGAGGTCGATCTCCTTGCCGCTGCTTGGCCTTGCCGCGGCGTCCTCCCCGGCCGTTGAACGGCCGCTTCTTGCTCGTCTCTTCCCCGCCACCTTGGGCCTTCTCCTTGTCGCGCCTCCCGTACTCAGCTTTCTGCTGCTCGACGAGGTATTCGACGCGCTTGCAGTTGGAGAGATCGTGACCCTTGGTGCGGTGGATCTTACAGTATTGCTTGTCGGAGCCGTCCTGCTTGTCGGCTACCGCTACAGGGGCAGGCTCCTTGCCGGAGCCGCCAGCCTGTGTTTGCTTGGCGGGAGCCTCCTTGCCGGACTTCTCGACGGCAAGCACCTCTTTCTTGCCCTTCCTTCTGTTATTCCGCCGCCGGCTCTTCTTTGCCGGGGCGGCGTCGTCGCTGTCGCTTCCTCCTGCGCCAGCATCCTCCTCGGGGAGTCTCCTCCCCTCTTCCGCGCGTGCGCACTTGTCAGCCAGAGCGTAGAGCTCGCTGACGTCCCGAATCTTGGTCATCGCCATCTCTTCACGCATGCGGCGGTTACGCACGTTCTGGTGGAACGCGCTGATAACTGCGGCAGGGTGGACATCAGGGATGTTGTGCTGCACACGGCTGAAGCGTTGGATGTACTTGCGCAGGGTTTCGCCTTCCTTCTGGGCCAGAATGTGGAGATCGCTCTCCTGGCCGTGGGGTTTGTGGCCGCCGGTGAAGGCGCCAACAAACTGGTGGCAAAGGTCGGCCCAAGAAGAGATGGAACCTTCCGGCAAGTGCATGAGCCACGAACGGACGTTCGGCTTTAGCACGAGCGGGAAGTAATTAGCCAAGATCTTCTCGTCGCGCCCCCCGGCAGCTTGCACTGCAATGGTGTAGACGCTGAGGAATTCCGAGGGGTGCGTCTTGCCATCGTACTTCTCCGGTACGTCGGGCTTAAAATTCTTCATGCTGGGCCACTGGACGCGCCGCAGCTCGCGGGTGAACGCAGGGCAGCCTGCCGCGTACGGCAAGTCGCCTGGTTCACCGGGCGCGTGCGCGTCGATAGCGTTCCCAGCCCTCTGGTCTGATTGTCGCCGAGCTTCTCGGCGGCGCTCGATTCTTGTCCGAGCGTCTTCCTGTTGCCGGTCGTCGAGGACCTGGCGCTGGTCCCGACGGGCCCGCGGGTCTGACGAGGCTGTGGAGCCATCGTCAGCGTTGTTCCGGCGGGGCGGCGTCTTCTGCTTTCGCTGCGGGGAGTGCGCGCTTGTCGCACCCCCGGCGGTCTTGTCGCCGTCGGCCTTCGTCTTCTCAGCTTGCCGCGGCCGCGAGGCCGACGGCTGCTGTGGAGAATCATTGTTGGCGAAGGCTATCAGGCTCTGGATGGTGGCCCTCCAGTCTTCAGCCTTGTCTGCCGCTGGAGGGAAATCGAGGAGCAGTTGCGCCCTTGCGAGCGCTTCTGCTGGAGTGGAGGGGAACGCGGGCGAGCGGTGCGAGGAGCGGGATACGCTCGGACTTCTAATGACGTTAGAAGGAGCGGGGTCCCGCGCCGGCGCCTTTGCTTTGCTTGTGCCCGGACGGGGGTCCGGGGCGTCCCGCGAGCCTCCGGTTTGGCCTTGGCCCAACAAGCGGATACCACCTCCTGTGGTATGGCGCTGCTGGGTTGTCGTGTGCTGGGATGGACGTGGCGCGTCCACGGAGACCGAGGTTCGGTCGTCCGTCCTGTTTTTGGATCTGGTGGCGCCGTGAGTGTCCTCGCCGGCAACCACCCTTCCGACGGCGTCTCCCCCGCCCACCGTTGGCTCTGGTGGCGGCGGGTGTGACGCAGACGGGCCTCCGACCTCCGAAGCCTTCTTCTTCGGGGCCATGGAGCTGTTGCTGATGAAGTTGACGAATTCGGAGAGGTTGATGAAGAATGCGCCCGCGCGAACGCCGGATCAGGTTCGCACAACCTCGACGCCCCCTACCTGGCGCGCCAAAGATGTCGGGGGAAACTGTCCGCCACGAACACCTATGGGACCGGAGCCCCTTGTCTGTGCGGTACGAGGGCGGAGGGAGCATGAAGAGCAGATCGTGGCGAGCACGCGGGCAGTTTTACCCAGGTTCGGGCCGCGGTAGACGCGTAAAACCCTACTCCTGCTTGGTTGTGTATTAAGTTGGAGAGCTCGGGAGCTTGAAGAAGCAGCTACACCGAGCGTGTGAGTGATCTAGGTTCCGAACCCCCTCCACGTTGTGCATGGGCCTCCTTTTATAGTGCAAGGGGTCACCGACAGGTGTCAACGTAGGAGAAAGGGGTAAAAAACGTAAAAGAGGTGGTAGTTGTAACAGTGCGGGAACAGTGGAGCTACAGTGTATGAACAGTGGTCGCTACCTACTTTGACAGTGGGGGACAAGGGCATTTAATGCCCGTCGCCGTCGACCCCAAAAGCTCCCGCCCTTGCGTCTCCGTCTGCCACGGCGATGGATCCACCACCGTGGAGCGCCACCGTGTCCCCCAGGCTGCACAGCCATCCGCCACGCGTCCCTGGATAGGCCCCAGGGCGACGCGTGGGCCGATGAGCTGGAGCGCGGGCACACAGCGCAGCCTTCCCGGCAAGCACCTTGCCGGGGCCTTGATCTTGCCGGGCCCGGGAGCTTGCCGCTCTCCGGGCCCTTGCCGGGGCGCATATAGCGCCGAGGCGTGTCTTCTAGTCTTCCTGGCAAGCTCCTCTTGCCAGGGCCTTATGCTAGTGGGGTAGTCCTGAGCCTGGTACGGCCTTCCCGGCGAGCTCCACTTGCCGGGGTCTCGATCTTTTGTCTTGTATACTTTGTTTTTGAATGGTTTAGTAAGGAGCAGAAAGGTCTCCGGCGAGCGTGTGGTAAAGCCTGCCGCGGGAAGCTGCAACTGCCCGTGCACAAGTTGGGGTACTGAGGTACCCCTACCTTAGTACACCGACAGGTTTCTTGCTAGGTTTTGGTTTGCTGGAAAAAGTATGCAAAATGAGTTAACATTATAAAGAAAAAAGGGATCATAAACCGAAAAGGTTAGAATGTTACCCTAGGACAGTTTTCAATGGAGGAAGCTGTGTGGCAGTCGATTCACCAGAAGAAGATAGTGGAGTTTCCTGATAATCAGGGTCAGACGGTTTAAGAGGTTTTCGGATAAGCCCGGCCTTGGGATGAAGGAGAGTCGGAGAAAGTATCACCTCAGCACGGCGTTTTCGAGCCGGAGTTAAAGAAATTCTGGATGATTCCACTGCCAGGCCACTATGGCGAGTGGTCCGGCGAAGAGCTTCATGCTGTTGTTTCTTCAAAATAAAATTAGGATCCAACTGAGCATAAGGATGAGAAAATTGGTATTTCCGGACGGTCTGACGACTTTTTTGTGGAAGAGGTTCTGAATCAGAGGAAAGAATGGTTACCTCAATTTCGGCCGGATTATCACCTTCAGGCAACTCCTGTGGAAAAGTTATCGTTAGATACAATTATAAGTTCAAGAAAGTGAAATCCAAACCGGATTAAATCATACCTCGGAATCCGGATCATCATCTTCAGTGGGAGAACTGGCGTCAACAGCTGCTTTCCTTTTCTTATTGGCAAAGGTTTTCCGGCGAGCTTGTTTGCCGGTTTTCTCCTGAGGCTTTCTCTTGCAGAAAGGGTCATCAGCCTAATCAAAATAAAGAAAGACAATTGAAAAGACGGTTTAAAGAAACGGGTTACGAATACAGGGCAAGGCAAAACTTACTGCAGGCAGCTTGTTCTTCTTATAATATGGAGCTAACCCGACCTTGCTGCAGTCTGCCAAGGAGACATTGAGCATTTTCTTGGCTGATTCTATAACTTCCGATTCAGAGAGTTTTTCCTTGGTAAACCTTTGGGGATCATCCGGTTTACCAGAATATTGGCACATCAGCTGTGATCGCCGGCTCAAGGGAAGGATGCTCCAAGACAACCAACAGCGCATAAAATCAGTTCCAGTCAAGCCATTGGCTATGAAAGCTCTTAACTTGGAGAGCTGTGATGAAAACCGGGTCCGCTCGACAGAGCTGAGCCGTTGTGGTAAAGGATGATCCTCCGGAATACGGGTTTCACGATAACCCGGCAGAGGGTTCTCCCCTTCAGGAGAAGTGTCAACGCAATAAAACCATGACTTGTTCCAGTCCTTTGGATGCGTGTGTAAAGCGGCGTGAGGAAAAACAACGTCTCTCCTCTTCTGGATACTAACGCCACCGAGCTCCTGATGTGGTCCACTGGTGAACTCTGTGCGCCGGTTTAAGTGAAAGAAGTCCCGGAACAGATCGACGGACGGTTCTTCTTGCAGATATACCTCCGAAAACACTTGGAAGTCACAGATATTTGAAACAGAGTTGGGTCCAATATCCTGAGGGTGGAGTTGGAATGCGGCCAGAACGTCCCGGAAAAACTTGGAGCCGGGAGGAGAGAAGCCTCGAGATATATGGTCAAAGAACACAATAACCTCCCCAGGCCTGGGAGTAGGGGGGCATTCATTACCCGGAGCTCGCCACTTCAGAACAGACTGAGGGCCTAAGGTACCAACTTCAGAAATTCTGACCAAATCTTCTTCCGTGATGATGGAAGGAAGCCAGTCACAGGAGACGTATTGTTTGGCAAAACGATGGAAGGACAAATACTGAAAAAGGTAAAGTGTAAAAAACGGATTATGCGGGTACAGCAGTATAAACCGGAAGCTATCTATGAAAGTTACGCAACGGTTTGAACTGAGGACTAATGGCATAGTTAGACCGACAACAACAGGGAGTTACGTCATTCCGGTTCACGACAATAAATGAGGAACAGCTAAACCGTCGCGTTCAATTTTGAAAGTTTTGCAAGAACAAGGCATAACAGTTTAAACCGGAGCATACCTAATGGATCTACAAAGGAGAAGAAACAGTTTCCTTATAAACAGCTAGAGTGGGACAGATCTGGGTATGCGAGGAAAAGAAAAATAAAGTGCAAGAAAATACGAGAAGAAACGTCAGAGATCTTATGCGAAGCAGATGAAACTATAGGATTAAATATAAGTGGCGAGATCTAAGCTAATATCAGTGGAAGATCTGTTAACTGGGCCTAAAGGTCGCAAATCTTCTACGAGGTAAGTATCTACGAGGAACAAGACGAAGCTTTCGTTGGAAGCCCTAATGGCGAAAGAACAAGGGAGGAACACTAGCAGATACAGATCGGTAATGAGGAAGGAAAGACGTACCTGAGCAATGGAGGACAGCGGCGGAGTTCTCTGGTCGAATCAGGTTGATGCAGCGGCCAGGGAGATCTTGACTCGGCGAAGCAACGGCGGCGCTTCGAGCTCGGCTGACAATGGAGTCTTGAAGCTCAGGCGGCAGACGAAGGAAGAAGAGGCGAAGAAGAAGGAAGAATGAAGGAGGACGGCGATATTTATAAGCGAAGGGCAGATGCGAAGCGACAGGTGCGGGATTCGAGAGGGTAAAAGATTGGATAAAGATCCTTTTTGACGCCTCGATTTTCGGATAACCATTAAACAAAGCTACAGTACAGCTCGCAGCGTTAAATGTGGAAATGATGTCACGGTCAGATTTAGTGATTTTCGAAGATGACGTCAGAGCCGGTTTACAAGAATATGAAGACAAAGAAGAAAATCATATAAGACAAAGAAGACTGATATGAACGAGTTCAAATCATTCTGGGGCCTAATGTCAGGGATATGACTAGCAGGTATGAACCGGCTAGTGTAAACCGGCTTAGTTATATTATACTTGGTTGTAATATTTAGTAAGGGCTACGGCCCATGAGATCTTAGGGTCCATATGTAGAATTAAGGTTTGTAAACCGGCAAGTGATGTAACTTGAGAGATAAGGAAGAAAAGACAGAGACCGAGGCGGACACAAGTATGAGCTGGCCTCGGGACTCTGTAAACCGGACCAGGCGTCACCTCTATATAAAGGGACGACCCGGCGACGGTTCAGGGACAAGCAACAATCAACCCGTCGAGACACAGGCAAGCGAATCCGCTCCCTGTAATCCGACGCCCAAGCAATACCAAACCAACTAGACGTAGGCTTTTACCTTCATCGAAGGGGCCGAACTAGTATAAACCCTCTGTGTCCCTTGTGTGCTATGAACCCCTTCAAGCTAACCCGTGCGATGGTTCCATCTTCAAGTCCGCTAAACCGGACATCTGCCGTGCTATTTCCACGACACTTACCGTATCACATACCACTTCCTTTTCGGAGGCTGAATCGTTCTGGAAAGTGTCCCTTATGTATTCCTCCGGGGTTACGGTTTCAATAACATTAGTTTCAACATTTATAGGGTTACCTGAGATATAATGTTTAATTCTTTGACCATTCACCACCTTCGGATTTGTGCCTTCGAAGTTGTTGATTTTTATGGCACCGGAGCGATAGACCTCTTCGATAACATAAGGTCCTTCCCACTTGGAGAGAAGTTTTCCTGCAAAAAATCTTAAACGAGAGTTGTATAGCAAGACATAATCACCTACGTTAAACTCACGCTTTTGTATACTTTTGTCGTGCCATCTTTTAACCTTTTCTTTAAATAGCTTGGCGTTCTCATAGGCCTGGGTTTTCCATTCATCGAGACAGCTAATATCAAATAACCTCTTCTCACCGGCAAGTTTGAAATCATAGTTGAGCTCTTTAATAGCCCAATATGCCTTATGTTCTAGCTCAAGAGGTAAGTGACAAGCTTTTCCATATACCATCTTATATGGAGATATACTCATAGGATTTTTGTATGCAGTTCTATAGGCCCATAATGCACCATCTAGTTTCTTGGACCAATTCTTCCTAGACCTATTAACAGTCTTTTGCAAGATTAATTTCAACTCCCTATTACTTAGTTCAACTTGACCACTAGTCTGTGGGTGATAGGGTGATGCAATTCTATGGTTGACATCATACTTAGCAAGCATCTTACGGAAAGCACCATGAATAAAGTGTGAACCACCATCAGTCATTAGATATCTAGGAACTCCAAACCTCGGAAATATAACTTCTTTAAGCATCTTAATAGAGGTGTTATGATCAACACTACTAGTTGGAATAGCTTTTACCCACTTAGTAACGTAATCAACAGCAACTAAAATATGTGTGTACCCATTAGAGGCAGGAAGCAGCCCCATATAATCAAAGCCCCATACATCAAATGTTTCAATAACAAGTGAATAATTCATAGGCATTTCTTGACGTCTACTAATATTACCTATTCTTTGACATTCATCACAAGATAAGACAAACTTACGGGCATCCTTGAAGAGAGTAGGCCAATAAAAACCGGATTGCAATACCTTATGTGCAGTTCTATCTCCCGCATGGTGTCCTCCATAAGCTTTGGAGTGGCACTTGCGTAGGATCTATTCCTGTTCATGCTCAGGTACACAACGTCTAATAATACCATCTACTCCTTCTTTATAAAGATGTGGGTCATCCCAGAAGTAATGCCTCAAATCATAGAAGAACTTTTTTCTTTTGCTGGTATGTGAAGCTAGGAGGTATAAACTTAGCAACAATATAATTAGCATAATCAGCATACCATGGAGCAGTACAAGAAGTATTTATGATAGCTAATTGTTCATCAGGAAAGCTATCATCAATTGGTTGTGGGTCATCAAGTACATTCTCTAACATAGACAAGTTATCTGCTACGGGGTTCTCAGCTCCCTTTCTATCAATAATATGCAAGTCAAATTCTTGCAGCAAGAGAACCCATCTAATATGTCTAGGTTTAGCATCTTTCTTTTCCATGAGGTATTTGATAGCAGCATGATCAGTGTGAATAGTTACTTTAAAATCAACAATGTAGGGTCTAAACTTATCACAAGCAAACACAACTGCTAAAAATTCTTTCTCAGTGGTAGCATAATTTCTTTGGGCACTATCTAGAGTTTTACTAGCATATTGGATAACATTCAATTTCTTATCAACTCTTTGCCCTAAAACAACTCCTACAACATAATCACTGGCATCGCACATAATCTGAAAGGGTAAATTCCAGTCAGGAGGCTGGACAATAGGTGCAGAGATTAATGCTTTCTTAAGTATTTCAAATGCTTCTAGACAATCATCATCAAAGACAAAAGGAATATCTTTTTGTAAGAGATTAGTCAGAGGCCTGGAGATTTGGAGAAGTCCTTTACGAACCTCCTATAAAACCCGACATGACCAAGGAAACTTCGTATACCTTTGATGTCCTTATGGCATGGCATCTTTTCAATAGCATCAACTTTAGCTTTGTCAACTTCAATACCTCTTTCAGAAATTTTATGTCCCAAGACAATGCCTTCATTAACCATAAAGTGACACTTCTCCCAATTTAAGACCAGATTAGTGTCTTCACATCTCTGCAAAACTCGATCAAGGTTGCTTAAGCAATCATCAAAAGAAGTTCCATAAACGGAGAAATCATCCATGAAAACCTCAACAATCTTTCACAAAAATCAGAGAATATAGCCATCATGCATCTCTGAAAGGTAGCAGGTGCATTACATAAACCAAAAGGCATACGTCTATAAGCAAAGGTACCGAAAGGACAAGTAAAAGTGGTCTTCTCTTGATCCCCTTTTGACACAGGTATTTGAGAGAAACCAGAATAACCATCTAGAAAGCAGAAATGAGTATGTTTGGATAACCTTTCTAGCATTTGATCAATAAATGGCAAGGGGTAATGATCTTTCTTAGTAGCTTTATTTAACTTACGGAAATCAATTACCATCCTATAACCTGTAACTATTCTTTGCGGGATCAATTCATCTTTATCATTAGGGACAAGAATCATACCTCCTTTCTTAGGAACACAATGGACATGACTTACCCACTGGCTATCAGCAACTGGATAGATAATACCTGCCTCTAGAAGCTTTAGTATTTCCTTTCTTACCACTTCTTTCATCTTAGAATTTAATCATCGCTGATGATCAATAACTGGTTTAGCATTTTCTTCAAATTTTATCTTGTGTTGGCATATAGTGGGACTAATGCCCTTAAGATCGTCCAGAGTGTATCCAATAGCAGCATGATGATTCTTCAGAGTTTTCAATAATTTTTCTTCTTCCTGCTCTGAAAGGTTAGCACTAATAATAACAGGATATATCTTCTTTTCATCAAGATAAACATATTTAAGATTATCAGGCAAAGGTTTAAGTTCAAACACGGTATCACCCTTGGGTGGAGGACGATCCCCTAGGATTTCAATAGGCAAGTTGTTTTTCAATACAGGTCCATGTGTAAGGAATATTTCATCTATTTCCCTTCTCTCGTTCATAAGCATATCATTTTCATGGTCTAGCAGGTATTGTTCTAAAGGATCATTAGGTGGCACGGCAATAGAAGCAAGACAATAATTTCATCTTTCCTGGGTGGTGCCTTTTCAAGGGGTTGTCTACGGAATTTAGCAAAGTTAAAATCATGAGACATATCCCCTAACCCAACAGTAACAATATCTTTCACGGAGTCTATCTTGGCATTAACAATATTCAAGAAGGGTCTACCAAATATAATGGGACATAATTCATCTTGTGGGGAACTAAGAATAAGGAAATCAGCAGGGTATTTAACCTTCCCACACAAGACTTCAACATCTCTAACAATCCCAACTGGTGAAATAGTGTCTCTATTAGCGAGCTTAATAGTAACATCAATCCCTTCTAACTCAACAGGTGCAATATCATGCATAATTTCGTTATACAAATCAAAAGGGATAATACTCGCACTAGCACCTACGTCGCACAAACCATGATAGCAATGATCTCCTATCTTGACAGAGATGACACACAAGCCTACAACCGGTTTATGTCTATTCCTAGCATTGGGTTTGGCTATTCTAGCAGACTCTTCTTGGAGGTAAATAACATGTCCATCTAAATCTTCTACCAAGAGATCTTTAACCATAGCAACACTAGGTTCAACTTTAATTTGCTCAGAGGGTGTAGGTGTTCTAGTATTGCTCTTATGAACTACAGTTGAAGCTTGAGCATGATCCTTTATCCTAACGAGGAAAGGTGGTTTATCAATATAAGCGGTAGGTATAACAAGATCAACATTATAAGTGATAGTCTTTTCTTAAACCTTAATAGGTTCAACTACTTTTACTTCAATAGGGGGATGGTATTTAAACCACTTCTCCTTAGGGAGATCAACATGAGTAGCAAAGGATTCACAGAAAGAAACTACTATCTCAGAGTCAAGTCCATATTTAGTGCTAAACCCACGGAAAACATCGGTATCCATAAAAGCTTTAACACAATCAAACTTAGGAGTCATACCTGACTCCTTACCTTCGTCGAGATCCCAATCTTCGGAGTTGTGTTTAATTCTTTCCAATAAATCCCATTTGAAGTCAATAGTCTTCATCATATAAGAGCCAGAGCAAGAAGTATCGAGCATGGAGCGATTATTATGAGAAAGCCGAGCATAAATTTTTTGAATGATCATTTCTCTTGAGAGCTCATGATTGGGGCATGAATATAACATTGACTTAAGCCTCCCCCAAGCTTGAGCGACGCTTTCTCCTTCGCGAGGCCAGAAATTATAAATATAATTACGATCACGATGAACCTGGTGCATAGGGTAGAACTTCTGATGAAATTCCAACTTCAGACGATTATAGTTCCATGATCCCATATCATCGCATAGCCTAAACCATGTAAATGCATCTCCCTTCAAAGATAAAGGGAAGACCTTCTTCTTGATAACATCCTCGGGCATACCTACAAGCTTAAATAATCCACAAACTTCATCCACATAGATTAGATGTAAATCAGGATGCAGTGTTCCGTCTCCTGTAAAGGGATTTTCAAGCAGTTTCTCTATCATACCCAAAGGAATCTCAAAGCAAACATTCTCAATAGGTGCAGTAGGTTGAGGAGCAACTCTTTGCTCTTCTGTTTGGGGTGAAGATACCACGAACAAGCCCCTCAAAGGATTTTGAGCCATAGTAACAAGTGACAATAAATTTCAGCACACTATATAAATTTTTCCTTACCAAATTCCACTTACCAAAGGCGCTTCACTCCCCGACAATGGCGCCAGAAAAGAGTCTTGATGACCCACAAGTGTAGGGGATCTATCGTAGTCCTTTCGATAAGTAAGAGTGTCGAACCCAACGACGAGCAGAAGGAAATGATAGGCAGTTTTCAGTAAGGCATTCTCTGCAAGCACTGAAATCATAGGTAACAGATAGTTTTGTGATAAGGTAATTGGTAGCAAGTGACAAATGGTAAAAGTAAATAAGGTGCAGTAAGGTGGCCCATTCCTTTTTGTAGCAAAGGACAATCCTGGACAAACTCTTATATAAAGGAAAGCGCCCCCGAGGACACATGGGAATTATCGTCAAGCTAGTTTTCATCACGATCATCTGATTCGCGTTCGGTACTTTGATAATTTGGTATGTGGGTGGACCGGTACTTGGGTGCTGCATTTACTTGGACGAACGTCCCACTTATGATTAACCTCTAATGCAAGCATCCGCAACTACAAAAGAAGTATTAAGGTAAACCTAATCATAGCCTGAAACATATGGATCCAAATCAGGCCCTTACGAAGCAACACATAAACTAGGGTTTAAGATTCTGTCACTCTAGCAACCCATCATCTATTTATTACTTCCCAATGCCTTCCTCTAGGCCCAAATAATGGTGAAGTGTCATGTAGTCGACGTTCACATGACACCACTAGAGGAGAGACAACATACATCTCATCAAAATATCGAACGAAGACCAAACTCACATGACTACTAATAGCAAGACTTCTCCCATGTCCTCAGGAACAAAAGTAACTACTCACAAGACATAATATTGTTCATTATCAGAGGGGTATTAATATGCATAATGGATCTGAACATATGATCTTCCACCAAATAAACCAACTAGCATCAACTACAAGGAGTAATCAACACTACTAGCAACCCACATGTACCAATCTGAGGTTTGGGTACAAAGATAGGATACAAGAGATGAACTAGGGTTTGAGAGGAGATGGTGCTGGTGAAGATGTTGATGAAGATAGCCCTCCCCAAGATGGGAGAGTTGTTGGTGATGACAGCGGTGACGATTTCCCCCTCCCGGAGGGAAGTATCCCCGGCAGAACAGCTCTGCCGGAGCCCTATATTGGTTTTCGCCTCGGTTCCACCTCGAGACGGCGGCGTCTGGTCCCGAAAGCCTCCTTATGATTTTTTCTAGGTCAAAACACCTCATATAGGAGAAGATGGGCATCGGGGGCCTTCCGGCTGGCTCACGAGGCAGGGGGAGCGCCCTGCGAAGGGGGGCGCGCCCCCCACCCTCGTGGGCAGCCGATGACCCCCCTCATGGACTTCTTTCGCCAGATATTTTTTATATTTTCTGAATCTGGGCTCATCATTGTTTCCTCATAGTTTATAGGTTCATCATGGTCTAGTAACATGACTTCCAGAACCGGGTTACCGTACCACTCTGGCGCGGAACGCACTCTGGTTGACCTACGAGGTTCAGTAGTAACTTGATCTGAAGTTTCATGATCATCATTAGCTTCCTCGCTGATTGGTGTAGGAATCACTAGAACCAGTTTCTGTGATGTACTACTTTCCAATTCGGGAGAAGGTACAATTACCTCATTAAGTTCCACTTTCCTCCCACTCACTTCTTTCGAGAGAAACTCCTTCTCTAGAAAGTATCCATTTTTAGCAACAAATATCTTGCCTTTGGATCTGTGATAGAAGGTATACCCAACAGTTTCCTTTGGGTATCCTATGAAGACATATTTCTCCGATTTGGGTTAACTTTTTCACATAAGCATCGCCACCCCAATCTTTAAGAAACGACATCTTAGGTTTCTTGCCAAACCACGATTCATATGGTGTCGTCTCAACGGATTTAGATGGTGCCCTATTTAACGTGAATGCAGCTGTCTCTAATGCATAACCCCAAAATGATAGTGGTAAATCGGTAAGAGACATCATAGATCGCACCATATCTAATAAAGTGCGGTTACGATGTTCGGACACACCATTACGCTGTGGTGTTCCAGGTGGCGTGAGTTGTGAAACTATTTCACATTGTTTGAAATGAAGGCCAAACTCGTAACTTCAAATATTCGCCTCCGCGATCTGATCATAGAAACTTTTATTTTCTTGTTACGATGATTTTCCACTTCACTCTGAAATTCTTTAAACTTTTCAAATGTTTCAGACTTATGTTTCATCAAGTAGATATACACATATATGCTCAAATCATCTGTAAAGGTTGGAAAATAACGATACCCGTCGCGAGCCTCAACATTCATAGGACCGCATACATCAGTATGTATTATTTCCAATAAGTCAGTTGCTCGCTCCATTGTCCCGGAGAACGGAGTCTTAGTCATCTTTCCCATGAGGCATGGTTCGCAAGCATCAAATGATTCATAATCAAGTGATTCCAAAATCCCATCAGCATGGAGTTTCTTCATGTGCTTTACACCAATATGACCTAAACGACAGTGCCACAAATAAGTTGTACTATCATTATTAAGTTTGCATCTTTTGGCTTCAATATTATGAATATGTGTATCACTATGATCGAGATCCAACAAACTATTTTTATTGGGTGTATGACCATCGAAGGTTTTATTCATGTAAACATAACAACAATTATTCTCTGACTTTAAATGAATAAACGTATTGCAATAAACATGATTAAATCATATTCATGCTCAACGCAAACACCAAACAATAGTTATTTAGGTTCAACACTAATCCTGAAAGTATAGGGAGTGTGCGATGATGATCATATCAATCTTGGAGCCACTTCCAGCACACATCGTCACTTCACCCTTAACTAGTCTCTCTTCATTCTGCAACTCCCGTTTTGAGTTACTACTCTTAGCAACTGAACCAGTATCAAATATCAAGGGGTTGCTATAAACACTAGTAAAGTACACATCAATAACATGTATATCAAATATAGCTTTGTTCACTTTGCAATCCTTCTTATCCACAAAGTTTCTAGGGTAGTTCCACTTCTAGTGACCATTTCCTTTGTAGTAGAAGCACTCAATTTCAGGCTTGGGTCTAGCTTTGGGTTTCTTCATGGGAGTGGCAACTTGCTTGCCATTCTTCTTGAAGTTCCCTTTCTTTTCCTTTGCCCTTTTACTTGAAACTAGTCGTCCTGTCACCCATCAACACTTGATGATTTTTCTTGATTTCTACATTCGTCGATTTCAGCATCGCGAAGAGCTCGAGAATTACTTGCGTCATCCCTTGCATATTATAGTTCATCACGGAGTTCTAGTAACTTGGAGATAGTGACTAGAGAACTTTTTTAATTACTATCTTATCTGGAAGAATAACTCCCACTTGATTCAAGCAATTGTAGCACCCAGACAATCTAAGCACATGCTCACTGGTTGAGCTATTCTCCTCCATCTTGTAGGCAAAGTTCTGTTAGAGGTCTCATACCTCTTGATACGAGCATGAGTATGAAATACCAATTTCAACTCTTAGGAACATCTTATATGCTCCGTGGCATTCAAAACATTTTTTTGAAGTCCTGGTTCTAAGCCGTAAAGCATGGTGCACTAAACTATCAAGTAGTCATCATACCGATCTTTTGTCAAAATGTTCATAACCTCTGCATCTGCTCTTGCAATAGGTCTGTCACCTAGCGGTGCATCAAGGACATAATTCTTCTGTGTAGAAATGAGGAAAATCCTCAGATCACGGAACAAGTCCGCATCATTGCTACTATCATCTTTCAACTTATATTTCTCTAGGAACATATAAAAATAAACGGGGAGCTACATCGCGAGCTATTGATCTACAACATAGATATGTTAGTACTATCAAGACTAAGTTCATGATAAATTAAAGTTCAAATAATCATATTACTAAAGAACTCCCACTTAGATAGACATCCCTCTAGTCATCTAAATGATCACGTGATACAAATCAACTAAACCATGTCCGATCATCACGTGAGATGGAGTAGTTTTCAATGGTGAACATCTTATGTTGATCATATCTACTATATGATTCATGCTCGACCTTTCGGCCTCTAGTGTTCCGAGGCCATTTCTGTACATGCTAGGCTCGTCAAGTTTAACCTGAGTATTCCGCATGTGCAAAACTGTCTTGCACCCGTTGTATGTGAACGTTGAACCTATCACACCTGATCATCACGTGGTGTCTCAGCACAAAGAACTTTCTCAACGGTGCATACTCAGGGAGAACACTTGTACCTTGAAATTTTGTAAGGGATCATCTTATAATGCTACCGCCGTACTAAGCAAAATAAGAAGCATAATAAGATAAACATCACATGCAATCAAAATATGTGACATGATATGGCCATCATCATCTTGTGCTTTTGATCTCCATCTCCAAAGCATCGTCATGATCTCCATCGTCACCGGCTAGACACCATGATCTTCATCGTAGCGTCGTGGTCATCTCACCAACTATTTCTACTACTACTATCACTAACTCATAGTGATAAAGTAAAGCAATTACATGGCCTTCACAATTCATACAATAAAGAGACAACCATAAGGCTCCTGTCGGTTGCCGATAATTTACAAAACATGATCAACAATAACGTATAACTCATCATGTCTTGATCATATCACATCACAACATGCCCTGCAAAAACAAGTTAGACGTCCTCTACTTTGTTGTTGCATGTTTTATGTGGCTGCTACGGGCTTAGCAATAACCGTTCTTACCTACGCATACAAAAACCACAATGATTCTTCATCAAGTGTGCTGTTTTAACCTTTACAAGGACCGGGCGTAGCCACACTCGATTCAACTAAAGTGAGAGAGACAGACACCCACCGGTCACCTTTAAGCAACGAGTGCTCCTAACGGTGAAACCAGTCTCACATAAGCATACACGTAATGTCGGTTCGGGCCGCTTCATCTCACAATACCGCCGAATCAAAGTATGACATGCTGATAAGCAGTATGACTATTATCGCCCACAACTCACTGTGTTCTACTCGTGCATATCATCTACGCATAGACCTGGCTCTGATGCCACTGTTGGGTAACATACTATTTCAAAACAATTCCTATGATCACGCAAGATCTATCTGCTAAAAGCATAGAAACGAGAGGGGAGAGTGTGTCTACGTACCCTTGTAGACCGAAAGCAGAAGCCTCTAGTGATGTGGTTGATGTAGTCGAACATCTTCGCGATCCAACCGATCCAAGCACCGAACGTACGGCACCTCCGCCTTCAGCACACGTTCATCTCGATGATGTCTCACGAGCTCTTGATCCAGTTGAGCATCACGGGAGATTTTTGTCAGCATGACAGCGTGGTGACAGTGATGATGAAGCTACCGACGCAGGGCTTCGCCTAAGCGCTGCAACAATATGGCCGAGGTGTGTATCTGTGGAGGGGGGCATCACACACGGCTAAAACTGATGTTAACTTGTGTATCCATGGGGTGCCCCCTGGCCACGTATATTAAGGATGGAGGGAGGAGGAGCCGACCCTCATAGGGCGCGCCAAAGTGTGGAGTCCTACTAGGACTCCCTAGTGCTAGTAGGATTCCACCTCCTACATGGAATAGGAAAAGGGGAAGGGAGAAGGAGAAGGAAGGAAGGGGGCGCCCCCTTTCCCTAGTCCAATTCAGACCAGTCCATGGGGAATGGGCGCGGCCACCCTTGAGGCCTTTCTCTCCTTTCCCGTATGGCCCATTAAGGCCCAATACGAATTCCCGTAATTATCTCGTACTCCGAAAAATACCCGAATCACTCAGAACCTTTCCGATGTCCGAATATAGCCTTCAAATATATCGATCATTACGTCTCGACCATTTCGAGACTGTTTTTTATGTTCGTGATCTCATCCGGGACTCCGAAGAAACATCGGTCATCAAATCACATAACTCATAATACAAATCGTCATCGAACGTTAAGCGTCCGGACCCTACGGGTTCTAGAACTATGTAGACATGACCGAGACACATCTCCGGACAATAACCAATAGGGGAATCTGGATGCTTGTCTCCTACTGAAGGAAATATGCCCTAGAGGCAATAATAAAGTTATTAATTATTTCCTTATATCATGATAAATGTTTATTATTCATGCTAGAATTGTATTAACCGGAAACTTAATACATGTGTGAATACATAGACAAAACAGTATGTCCCTAGTATGCCTCTACTAGACTAGCTCATTGATCAAAGATGGTTATGTTTCCTAGCCATAGACATGAGTTGTCATTTGATCAACGGGATCACATCATTAGGAGAATGATGTGATGGACAAGACCCATCCGTTAGCATAGCACTATGATCGTTTAGTTTAACTGCTATTGCTTTCTTCATGACTTATACATGTTCCTATGACTATGAGATTATGCAACTCCCGAATACCGTAGGAACACCTTGTGTGCTATCAAACGTCACAACGTAACTGGGTGATCATAAAGATGCTCTACAGGTGTCTCCGAAAGTATTCGTGGTGTTGGCATAGATCAAGATTAGGATTTGTCACTCCGAGTGTCGGAGAGGTATCTCTGGGCCCTCTCGGTAACACACATCATAATAAGCCTTGCAAGCAAAAAGACTAATGATTTAGTCACGAGATGATGTGTTACGGAACGAGTAAAGAAACTTGTCGGCAACGAGATTGAACTAGGTATAAAGATACCGACGATCGAATCTCGGGCAAGTAACATACCGTTTGACAAAAGGAACAACGTATGTTGTTATGCGGTTCTGACCGATAAAAGATCTTCGTAGAATATGTAGGAGCCAATATGAACATCCAGGTTCCGCTATTGGTTATTGACCAGAGATGAGTCTCGGTCATGTCTACATAGTTCTCGAACCCGTAGGGTCCGCACGCTTAACGTTTGATGACGATCGGTATTATGAGTTTTTGAGTATTGATGTACCGAAGGTAGTTCGGAGTCCCGGATGAGATCACGGACATGACGAGGAGTCTCGGAATGTCCGAGACATAAAGATTGATATATTGGACGGCTATATTCGGACACCGGAAGTATACCGGAAAAGTTTCGGATTTATCGGGAATGCCGGAGGGGGTTACCGGAACCCCCTACGAGAGGGGATGGTCCATAGTGGGCCTAAAGGGTGAGAGAGAGGCAGCCCATAGGGCTGGCCGGCGCCCCCACCTAGGAATCCTAGTTGGACTAGGATTGGGGGGGGCGCCACCTCTCCTATTCCTTTCCCCCTTCTTCCTTTCGGTGAATCCTACTAGGAATAGGATTGCAAATCCTACTAGGTAGTAGGAGTCCCTTCCTAGCCGCACCATAGGGAGTTGGCCGGCCCTCCTCCCTTGCTCCTTTATATACGGGGGCAGGGGGGCACCCAAAGGCACATAAGTTGAATTGTTTTAGCCGTGTGCGGTGCCCCCCTCCACAGAATCACACCTCGGTCGTACCGTCGCGAAGCTTAGGAGAAGCCCTGCGCCGGTGATCACATCATATCCGTCACCACGCCGTCGTGCTGACGAAACTCTCCTATGAAGCTCAACTGGATCAAGAGCTCGTGGGACGTCATCAAGCTGAACGTGTGCTGAACGCGGAGGTGCCGTACGTTCGGTGCTTGATCGGTTGGATCGCGAAGAAGTTCGACAACATCAACCGCGTCACTTGACGCTTCCGCTTCCGGTCTACGAGGGTACGTAGACACACTCTCCCCTCTCGTTGCTATGCATCTGGTAGATAGATCTTGCGTGATCGTAGGAATTTTTTTTAAAATACTACGTTCCCCAACAGTGGCATCATGAGCCAGGTCTATGCGTAGATGATATGCACGAGTAGAACACAATGAGATTGTGGACGATACTAGTCATACTGCTTACCAGCATGTCATACTTTGCTTCGGCGGTATTGTGAGATGAAGCGGCCCGGACCGACATTACGCGTACGCTTACGCGAGACTGGTTTCACCGTTACGAGCACTCGTTGCTTAAAGGTGACTGGCGGGTGTCTGTCTCTCTCACTTTAGCTGAATCAAATGTGGCTACGCCCGGTCCTTGTGAAGGTTAAAACAGCACATACTTGATGAAACATCGTTGTGGTTTTGTATGCGTAGGTAAGAACGGTTCTTGCTAAGCCCGTAGCAGCCACGTAAAACTTGCAACAAACAAAGTAGAGGACGTCTAACTTGTTTTTGCAGGGCATGTTGTGATGTGATATGGTCAAGACATGATGAGTTATACGGTTTTGTATGAGATGATCATGTTTTGTAAAGTTATCGGCAACTGGCAGGAGCCATATGGTTGTCGCTTTATTGTATGAAATGCAATCGCCATGTAATTGCTTTAGTTTATCACGAAGCGGTAGCGATAGTCGAAGAAGCAATAGTTGGCGAGACGACAACGATGCTACGATGGAGATCAAGGTGTCAAGCCGGTGACGAAGGTGATCATGACGGTGCTTTGGAGATGGAGATCAAAAGCACAAGATGATGATGGCCATATCATGTCACATATTTTGATTGCATGTGATGTTTATCTTATTATGCTTCTTATTTTGCTTAGAACGACGGTAGCATTATAAGATGATCCCTTACTAAATTTCAAGGTATAAGTGTTCTCCCTGAGTATGCACCGTTGCGAAAGTTCGTCGTGCCGAGACACCACGTGATGATCGGGTGTGATAAGCTCTACGTTCAAATACAACGGGTGTAAGCCAGTTTTGCACACGCAGAATACTCGGGTTAAACTTGACGAGCCTAGCATATACAGATATGGCCTCGGAACACTGGAGAC
>LR738711.1:827624613-827649951 GCA_902687465.1 Secale cereale | reverse complement strand
GGGGGGGCGCCTGGAGCCCCTGGCCCACCTCCGGCTGCCCCCTTTTGCCTATATACTCTCCGTTATCTGAAAACCGTAAAAACGAGAGTTTTTACGGAGTTCCGCCGCCGCTCCGTGGAGGAAACCTACAGAGAAGAAAAAGCCATCTCCGGTGGGCAGATTCCGCCGGGGAGATCACCTCCCGGAAGGGGAGATCGTCGCCATTGTCATCACCATCGTCACGGGCATCATCGAGGTCATCATCAACATCATCCCCAACACCAGCACCATCTCCATCTTCATCCAAATATCATCTCACAATTGCAACTTGTGTTGTAACTCGTACTACCTATCCTCTCTACTCCATCGGTGTTGATTACTACTTTGTGGTGAATGCTATTGAGTTTTGTTGGAGAAATATTATTATGTCCAGATTGTTTATCACCCATTTATCTCCATTGATCATGATCTCTTTTATGTCTCGTGAGTAGTTACCTTAGTTCTTGAGGACATGGGGAAAGTCTTGTTGTTAGTAGTCATATGCTGTTGAAGTAATATGTGTTGTTTGATACTTAAGTTGCGTTGTGATTCTACTAGTGGTGTTGTGTGAGTCGAACACTCAACACTTCGCCTTATTAAGGACCTAGGAGAATACATTGTGTACAAAGAATGCTTACGGTGGGTTGCCGGAGTGACAGAAACCTGAACCCCAGATCGCACGCTTTTGCATAAGGGAACAATGGATCCTCGATCGTATTGCTATGGTTAGGCTTTTGCCTTAAATACTATCTTGTATTTGCGGACGCTTGCAAGGTGTTTAATCATAAGAGTGCATTCATCTTAGTCTAGAGAGTGTACTAGCATAGATCCACCCACTCAACACTTATCAACACATAACATAGCATCGATACGGAATATGGCGAAAGCACATGACTACCTCTCCCGTGTGTCCTCAGGAACGCTTTAGCCTTTATAAGTTCAGTTGCTAGGCCTCTCCTTTGCTAAGAAAGGATTGGGCCACTTGTTACTCTCAGTGCCTTTTACATTGCTTGCTTTTACTTTCCTGTTGCTTATATCGAGAAAACCCCTAAAAAGTTATCTTTCAGTGCTTGCAGTAATTTCTTGCTCAGAATCGCTTATCAATACCTTCTGCTCCTCGTTGGGTTCGACACTCTTACTTATCGAAAACGCTGCAATAGATCCCTTACGGTTGTGGGTCATCAAGTACTGTTTTCTGGCGCCGTTGCCGGGGAGCATAGCGCTATTGGTAAAGTGAAACTGGTAAGGAAGTTTTTATAATTCTGTTTTTATTTTTGCTATTTCTGCTCTTTGTCCTTATGGACAACCTTGTTATTGGATCGTTGCTTGCGGGAAGGCACCCCACACCTGTGGTGGTTGATCCTCCCCCTACTGAAATTGTGCCCTATAAAATACCAGCTGGTATTATCGATTATGTTTTGGCTAATCGATATGCAGGAGACAGGCATCCCGGTGAACACGTGCTATATCTGTCACAACTATGTTCATTATTTAAGCTTGCAGGTGTATCGAGGGAGTTTGTCATGAGGAAATTGTTTGCTGTATCACTTATAGATAAAGCTTCAGAATGGTATAGGCTTCTCGATAACTCACACTTACTTGACTGGCAGGAGCTTATGTCTCTCTTTTATACTAAGTTTTATCCTCTTCATGAAATTCATCGAGACAGGAACTATATCTATAACTTTAGTACTCGTGACGGAGAAAGCATTGCTCAAGCTTGGGGGAGATTGAAGTCCCTAATGCTCAAATGCCCTATTCATAAGCTTCCCAAGGAAATTATACTTACAAATTTTTATGCCAGGCTTTCTCGTCAGGATAAGGAGATGCTGGATGCCTCCTCTAGTGGGGTATTTCAGAAGAAGAGTGTTGAAGAAAGGTGGGATCTCATTGAAAGGATCCAGAGGAACACCGAAGATTGGGAAATTGATAAAGGTATTGAACCCGCTATAAATTATGAACATGATTATATTGAGAGCTATGTGAAAACTGATTACTTCAATACTTTTTGCTCTAAGATTGGTCTTGATTCCCATCTAGTGATTGATTTCTGTAAGAATTTTGCCTCTCACGTTGATTCTTTTAAAAAGAAGAGAGACCAGCATCATGAACCTTTTAAAGAGCTACCTGTTGATATTCATGTTGCTGACCCTATTTTGCCTGCAGTTATATATGAACAGCCTCCTTTTCCCGCAAGGATAAGGGAGCACTCTCTTGTGACAGGCATAATAAATAAAAGTGAGAGAAGAGTTGATGAGCCTGAGGACCAGATCAGGGTCGATCCTCAAGTTGAATTGATTAAAGACCTTGTTACTAATGATGTTTTGGATTCCAATATAAATTTTTGTGCTGTTTCCACTAACCTCGTCACAGCCAAGAATAGAGACCCAATTTCAGGTACTCCAGTGGTATCTGTTAAAATAGGAGATCACAATTATTATGGGCTATGCGATTTGGGATCGAGTGCAAGTGCTATCCCCTATTCACTTTATGAAGAGATCATCGGTGAGATTTCCCCTTGTGAACTTGAAGAAGTTGATGTTACTATTCATCTTGCAAACAGAACAACTATCTCTCCTATCAGAATTGTGAGGGACGTTGAAGTCCTGTGTGGAAAGGTAAAATACCCTACCGACTTTCTAGTACTTGGTTCAGAGAGGGACAATTTTTGTCCAATTATTTTTGGTAGACCTTTTCTTAGAACTTGTGGAGCTATAATAGATTGCAAGAAAGGTAAAGTTTCTGTTGAATTCGATGGTGAGCCATATGAATTTAATTTTTCTAAGTTCTCTAAGCAGCCTCGTGGTACTGATTTACCTAGTGATGATAAACTTATTGAAAGTATTGCTTCTATTGCTATTCCCCCTAATGATCCTTTGCAGCAATATATGGAGGACCACGAGAATGATTTGCATATGCAGGAAAGAAATGAACTAGATGAAATATTCTTGAGGCAGCCTGCTATCCTGAAGCACAACCTTCCGGTTGAACCTTTGGGAATTTTATCAAAACCGAAAGAAGACCCGATGTTCGATCTTAAACCTCTTCCGGATACGCTCAAGTATGCTTATTTAGATGAAAAGAAAGTATATCCTGTTATTATCAATTCTAACCTTTCAGGATATGAAGAAGAGCGACTATTGGAAGTACTCCGTAAACACCGAGGCGCAATTGGCTAT
This sequence comes from Secale cereale, assembly GCA_902687465.1. NCBI lineage: Eukaryota > Viridiplantae > Streptophyta > Magnoliopsida > Poales > Poaceae > Secale > Secale cereale. Next base: position 827,646,754 of record LR738711.1, on the reverse strand, counting down.
ACCCTTGATGACCTTAAGGGGATTAGTCCATCTATCTATCAACATACTATCAACCTTGAGCCTGATGCTAAACCAACTGTTGATCATCAACGACGATTGAACCCGAAGATGATGGATGTTGTGAGAATTGAGATTCTCAAGCTTCTAGCCGCAGGTATTATCTACCCTATAGCTCATAATAAGTGGGTAAGCCCGGTACATTGTGTTCCTAAGAAAGGAGGTACAACTGTGGTTCCTAATGATAAAAATGAACTAATACCTCAGAGAATTATTATTGGATATAGAATGTGTATTGATTATAGGAAGCTGAACAAGGCAACCAGGAAGGATCACTACCCGTTGCCGTTCATCGACCAAATGCTTGAAAGGTTATCCAAAAATACCCACTTTTGTTATCTCGATGGTTATTCTGGCTTCTCTCAAATTCATGTTAACACTGCTGATCAAGAGAATGCCACTTTTACTTGTCCCTTTGGTACTTATGCTTACAGGCGTATGCCTTTTGGTTTATGTAATGCCCCTGCTACTTTTCAAAGGTGTATGTCTGCTATCTTTCATGGTTTCTATGGGGATATTATGGAAGTCTTCATGGATGATTTCTCCGTCTATGGAACCTCCTTTGACCATTGTCTTCACAATCTTAATAAAGTTTTGCAGAGATGCGAGGAGACAAATTTGGTACTCAACTGGGAGAAGTGCCACTTCATGGTTAACGAATGAATTGTTCTTGGTCACAAGATTTCCGAAAGAGGAATTGAAGTGGACAAAGCCAAGATCGAAGCTATTGAGAGGATGCCCTATCCAAGGGACATCAAAGGTATTCGCAGTTTTCTTGGTCATGCTGGTTTCTATAGAAGATTTATTAAAGACTTTTCTAAGACCTCGAGGCCCCTCACTAGTCTTCTCCAGAAGGACGTTCCTTTTGTATTTGATGAGGGTTGTAAGGAAGCTTTTGAAGTCCTTAAGAAAGCTTTAATAACCGCTCCTATAGTACAACCACCTGACTGGAATTTACCTTTTGAAATTATGTGTGATGCAAGTGATTTTGCTGTTGGAGCTGTTTTAGGACAAAGAGTTGATAAGAAATTGAATGTTATACATTATGCTAGCAAAACCCTTGATAGTGCTCAAAAGAATTATGCTACTACTGAGAAGGAATTCTTAGCTGTAGTATTTGCTTGTGATAAGTTTAGGCAGTATATTGTTGATTCCAAAGTTATTATTCATACTGATCATGCTGCCATTAAGTACCTTATGACAAAGAAGGATGCCAAGCCAAGGCTTATCAGATGGGTACTCCTTCTTCAAGAATTTGATTTGCAGATTGTTGATAGGAAATGGGAAGACAATCCGGTGGCGGACAATCTTTCAAGGATGGAAGATATACCGCACGACCCCATCCCAGTCAACGATAGTTTTCCAAACGAGCAACTTGCCGTTGTAAAAGTACAATCTCTTTCCGACCCTTGGTATGCAGATTATGCTAATTTTATTGTTGCAAAGTATTTGCCTCCAGGTTTAACATTTCAGCAAAGGAAGAAGTTCTTTCATGATTTGAGGCACTACTTTTGGGATGGCCCACATCTTTTCAAAGAAGGTCCCGACGGGATCGTGAGAAGATGCATACCGGAACATGAGCAGAAGGACATTCTCAGACGGTGTCATGATAGTCCCTATGGAGGACATCATGCCGGTGAGAGGACTGCACATAAGGTTCTTCAATCAGGTTTTTATTGGCCTACTCTCTTTAAGGATGCTAGAAATTATGTTTTAGCCTGTGATAAATGTCAGAGAGTTGGTAACATTAGTAGAAGGAATGAGATGCCTATGAATTACTCACTAGTGATTGAACCTTTCGATTGTTGGGGTTTTGATTTTATGGGTCCTTTTCCTTCTTCGCACAAGTACACTCACATTTTAGTAGCTGTTGATTATGTGACCAAGTGGGTTGAAGCAATCCCTACTGAAAGTGCTGATCACAAGACATCTTTGAAAATGCTTAAAGATGTAATTTTTCCTAGGTTTGGTGTACCTAGGTATCTCATGACTGATGGAGGATCACACTTTATGCACGGAGCTTTTAGAAAAGCTTTAGCAAAATACGATGTCAACCATAGAATTACTTCACCATATCACCCTCAAACTAGTGGGCAAGTTGAGCTCACCAATAGAGAGATTAAGTTGATCTTGCAGAAGACAGTAAACAGAAATAGAAAGGACTGGTCAAACAAGTTAGGAGATGCTTTGTGGGCGTATAGAACTGCTTACAAAAACCCCATGGGCATGTCCCCCTATAAGATGGTGTATGGCAAGGTGTAATGCCCCGGATGTAATACTTTCCCTTTTGGGTATATAATATATCTCCGGCTTCATCTATTTCCATTCCGGGTTCTTTGTCTTTCGGGTTTCGTCGTTTTGTTGTGTGAGTGTGTGGCATTCATTCATATCATGTAGACATGTGCATCGCATTGCATTTGTGTTGTCGGTTGCATCCGGTTCCACGCGTTCCTTCCTGTTGTCCGTTTCGCGTTCCGGAGCTCCCTCACGTGTCCGTGACGTCCCGTAGGCCTACTTTGTTGTTTGGGCGTGTAACGTTACCGGTGTGCCGCGAGGTTGTTGTCTGTGTTGTTGTTTTGTTGTGTGCAACCCGCCTCTCAAATCTCGTCTCGTTTGGACCCCGTTGGCTATCCCATCCGTTGTTCGTGTGGGTCCAAAGTGCCTTCACTTTGTGTCCCGGAAACACCCCTACTGCAGTCTTTTATCTTCTTCTAGGCCCTTTTAATCTACCCCCGTGATCGGATCCGTCGGATCGCGATCGGAGGGCTCCAAACACCCCTAAATTCCCCCTAACCCTAAAAAATGCTATATAATAGACCCTAGTCTATTTTTTGCATCTCTATCTTCTTTCCCCTTCCTCCCCTCATTTTTTCTTCAGATCCAAAGAACTCCATCTGCCACTTGGCCTTCTCCCGAGGGAACCAGCCGCCGCCCCGGCTGATCGATCTGGCCAATCGATCGACCGGCCGGGTCAACGCCGCATCGAGCCAGCGTGCCAGGGAGGCCTCGCCCCTTTCCCTCGATCGGCCAGGCCCCAGGCGCCGGATCGGGCCCAGCCCGCAGGTCCCCCGGACCAGTTCGTCGCCGACCGCATCGGGCCCAGGTCGCCTCGCGCCTGGCCTGTCTCCACCTCGTTCGATCGCCAGGTCCCCCGGTCCCCACTTCGCCACCGCGAGCTGCCAGCTCCCGCAGGCCGGCGCCGCACCGCCCAAGGCCCAGATCCGTAGGCGCCAGGCCCCCCCCGCGCGGGCCGCTTCTCCGGTCGCCAGGTGGGCCGCTCCGCTCGCCGCGGGCCCAGCCGCCGTCGCCTCCCGCGGGCCGCCGCCTTCACCTCCAGATCGGGCCGGTCCAGCCGCACCGCCCGGGGCCCGTTGTTGTTTTTTTCCAGATCTGGATCTGAGGTTGCTCCTAAATTCTTCTAAGTCCCCTGTGATTTGTGTGCTGTTGCTATATTCAAACATGCATATCTTTTTGTGTGTTGCTCCGATTCGCGCGTTTAATATGTCCAGACGTTCGTGGGATCGTGCTCTACGTTTCATCTGTTGTTGTCATGCATGTTAGAGATCATCTAGGTGCTCGTTTTGCTGTTGCAAGAGTGCATCATGATATAAACTGCTATTATGTGATATTTTTATGTCCTCTTTGCCATGTGATATCTTTTAGCTCGTTTGACCGAATGATGCAAATGACATGTCCACGTGTTCGTCTTGCCATGATCTACATGTTGTATGTGATAGGTTGCATGATAGATTTATTATTGCCTTGTTATCATCGTTGCAAAGTGCCATGTGGCTGTGATGTGTTTTCACTTGTTATGAAATGCCATCTTGTTGAGCTCGTTGTTATCGTTGTGTTTACCTCCATTATGCATGCTTGTGTGTTTCGGGATCACCTTCATGTGTATTTTGATGAGGTGCTTACCTCTTGCCATGTTTAGTTTCGAGGTGACTTAAACATGCTCTTTTATATGCCTTGATGAAATTGCTGTTTTAGGACTTAGTGGATTTTCATTAAGTCTGAAATCTGTAACGTTCCGATGCCATGTTCGTGTTATGTTCTAGGACAAAGCATGATAGTTTTGGAGTGGATTTTGATTGTTCCTTGTAGTATATATTGTTGTCTTTCCATTCATGTCCTCACATGTCTATTTAAGTGGCTGTAGCATGTTTATCTTTTGCTCCAAAGTTTCAATAAAATTCTGCTGCCAGAATTTTATTGTCAAGTTCCATATGTCCAAGATCATTGCTATTGATCCGTGGCTCCGTTTGGGGTGCACCTTTGGACTTAGTTGCTGTAGTATATGTCTAGTTTGTGTTCATGCCCTTTGCCATGTTATTGGAATGCTGTAGCTCAATTGTTTTGTGCTCCGAAGATGCTATGATACTGTAATTTTCAGCTTTCGCTCATTTCTTGTTTCGGGCATAACTTTTAGCCCGTAACTCCGATTTCAGCGAATCTTATATCAAACTTGATTGATTTTCTGTGTAGAATCATAATATGTTATTGTTATCATGTTTTGAGGTGTTTTGCTTGAGTGATATTTTCCGTGCTCCGTGTGCATCCTTAGTGCATCCATCATGCATTCATCTTTTTCGAGTGCGCATTGCATCTTGTTGATTGGTGCTTGGTGTGATTGTTTTGTTTAGAGCCGGAAGCCGAGACCGAGTTCGAGTACGAGCACGAGGTTTCCAACGAGGTTGAGCACGAGGACCCTTCTTACGATCCGAACGACTTCTCTTCAGGCAAGATGACCGAACCCCGATAACATTACTATCTTTGCCTATTGCTAGTAGTCTCGATCTATAGCTTTTGCCTCGATGCCCATGATCTTCTTGTCAGCCTCCTACTTGTAGCCAATTGCCATGTTTAACCAACCTACCTATGCAAACCGTTGCTTGGCTAAGTACGCTTCGCTCAGCCCTTCTTATAGCGTTGCTAGTTGCAGGTGAAGATCGAAGATGCTTGCTTCATGTTGAAGTTTGGTTGGGTTATATCACACTATATAAATGCTTAAAATCAAATCATCTATATATTGGCAAGGGTGGAAGGCTAAGCCTTTTGCTTGGTGATTTGTTCCACTCATGCCGTTAGGATCCGTATAAGCCGGTGTTATGTTCCTTGATTATGCATTCCTAACACGGTTGGGGTGTATGGGACCCCCTCGATAAACCGCTAGGTGCTAAGTTCTTTCCAGCAAGTCCCAACATTGGTACTATTTGCCTAATAACAAACTAAACTTGCATAGGGAGTAATTAACCCTCTTTCTTAATCAACAACCCCTGGCCAGTGCTCCACATGAGTGTTGGTCCGAAACGAGCGGACTGCGGGGCCGCCCTGGGGCAACCTGAGGTATCTGGCATACACCTGTAGGACGTCTCATCCGGTCGTGTCCTGAGACTTAGATACGCGCGGTTACTATCAGGGTGTTGACACGCCGGGAGGATTTGCTGGATTAGCCTTACCTTAGTTCGTTATATCTTGAGCACGGGATTCCGAGAATACTCGGGTCTTCCCACTTTGGAGTTGCGACTCCGCGGATCGTGGGCTTGTAATGGGTCAAGTTGGAACACCCCTGCAGGGTTTGAACTTTCGAAAGCCGTGCCCGCGGTTATGTGGCAGATGGGAGCTTGTTAATATCCGGTTGTAGATAACTTAACACACTGATTCGAATACACTACCAGCATGTGTTCCGTGACCGTCAATTTCCGAATAGGGATTCGGGAGTTGAACACGGAGGGGTTATGTTTGTGGAGCTTGTAGCTAGGATCACTTCATGATCACTTCTCGTTCGAGGCTTTCTCTTCTCGCTCTCACTCACGTAAGCTAGTTGCTAGTTGCTGCTGCAGACACTTATTCTTTTCTTCAGCCTTATCCTCTCCCAAAGGCTTAAATAGTCTTGTTACCCGGAAACGGGATTGCTGAGTCCTCTGTGGCTCACAGTTACTTCACCCACCAGATGCAGGTCCAGCTGTGAGCTATCCAGGTGATGGCACCGAGCTGGATTGGGAGTACGACGAGGAGCGTAGTCGGTACTATGTGCGATACCCGGATGATCAGTAGTGGAGACTCTTACTAGGATTCGATCCGCCTGTGGTTTATTTATCTGAGTTTGGTATCTTGCATTTGGATTTTACCCTTAGAGGGTTGTGATGTTCTTAATGTATGATGATTGAGACTTGAATTGTAATTCTGTGACGTGGCGAGTGTAAGCCAACTATTTTCTGTTTACAATCCCCTCTTTTACATGAGATGTGCAAAGATTACCGAACTTGAGATCATTCTAGGATGGATTTATGCCTTTAAGTCGTGCCTCGACACGTAGGAGGTATAACTCCATCCTGGGCATTACAAGTTGGTATTCAGAGCCTTCTCCGACCTAGGAGCCCCCACTGTTTGATCGAATCATTGACGGTCGAGTCTAGGCACACACTGAAAACTTTTTGAGTCCTATATTATATCGGAGAGTAGGATTTCTTTGCTTCTCATCCCCTTTCTCTCTGGTGAGGACTCCTGACGACTACTCTTGTCTCTCCTATCTTCAAAAATTGCACAAATTTTTTTAGGAATCCCGCGAGTATTCTGGGATTGTTTCGATGTTCTCGTGACAAGGATATTGTTCTCGATGCCTCCTGTTACCGAGGAGTTGAGCTTCGGGGTATTGTTGTCACAAGCATATCGCGGCAGTACTAAATACTTAAGACGGCCGACATCGAAAATCTCTCCTATACGGCCAGTGGCAAGATAACCCCGACATCACCCAGTACTGGGGAGGTAGTTCGGGAGTATTGCCATAGCTTGTTATAGTGGATGCTTTTCGAAGGTCCGAGGTACACAGTTTCCGAGAAAGACTGGTTATGTGTTGAAGGATGGATACACCTGGATGTAGGTTAGAGTTGATTGCGCGGTGCTTCCCGTGTATCCCCAACACCTGATTGCATAACTGGAATCTTTCGGAAATCTATAGGTGGGTTTTATCCAGTAGATCGTAGGCATTCTTCCAACGAATGCAGGTTAGTGAGTTCGGGGTTCTACATTGAGTGAAGGGGTTATATGACCGATGTTACTATCAGGAGTTGCATCTTAAAGGATCCTTGGCTATGCTGATCCGGGGATTGCAAAACCTTTTCGTAACACGTTCATATGCTTTCAGCACAAAGATGTTAGGACGAAACTCCTCTCTTGTGTTTGTTCCCGTCTGTACCTTGTTGTTTTCTTATCTTTTCCTTTTGTCCCCTATGTGGCTTCTCGTGAAGATTGATGTTATCATTTAACTGAGAAATTCATTCGTTCCTCTTGTTCGGATGATTTCATTCGTTCTTATTGTTCGAATGATTATTGTGAAGACTTGTTGCAATTCATTCCATTGATTCAGCTTATACCTTTTGTCAATCAATTGCTGATTCGTGGTCATCTCTTACAGGATGGTTCCGAAATGGGTTCCCAACGCTAACCCAGAGGTGGAAGAGGTCCCAGAACAACCTCCTTCCCCTCCTCCTCCGCCTGAGGCTTGGAGAGCAATTATGCAGACTACAGCTCAGAACACCCAGTTGATGATGCAGATGATGCAGCAGATGCAAGCTATTCAAGCTAATCAGGGTATTCCAGGGAACCAAGGCAACTTCTTCAACCAGCAGCACCATGCTACTCTCAACCAGTTCTTGGCCAACAATCCTAAAGCTTTCAGTTACTGTGTCGACCCTCTTGATGCTGAAGATTGGTTAACCGACATAAAGAAGCATTTTGAGTGCAGTAACGTGAAGGAAGATGATTATGTGAAGTTTGTAGCCTTCCAACTGAAAGATCAAGCAGCTGACTGGTGGCAGCAGTACAAAGACTCCAGGCCAGGTCAAGTGATCTCTTGGGAGAATTTCTGCAAGGATTTTCGCTCGCACCACATTCCAACAAGTGTCATCGAGGGTATGCGTGAGCAATTCCGCAACCTGAAGCAGGGCTCCATGACAGTCTATCAGTATAATGTCAAGTTCCAAAACCTCGCTCGTTATGCTAAGCAAGACATTTCTGATGCCAAGAGTAAAATCTATCAGTTCCGTGGATGTCTCAAAGATGAACTTCAGCTTGCTCTCACCTTGGTCGAGCCCGACAAATTCGACAAGTTCTATAACATGGCTTTGAAACAAGAAGCAGCTCAGCTTAAGATGGAGGCTTCTAAGAAGAGAATTCGAGATGTCGTTCACTCTTCCTCATCGTCTCAGATGGTCTCGAAGCATCAGAAATTCTGGCTTCCTCCTCCAGTGATTCGAGCTCCTTACAACAACTCCAACAACTCCAACAACAAGAACTCTAGTGGTCGTGGTTTCTCCCACCCACCCAACCCGAGCAACCAGTCAAAGAAGCAGTTTCAGTCTCAAGGCTCCAAGTCAAGTGGCTCTCATTTCCGTCCTCTCTCTGAAGTGGTGTGCAACAAGTGTGGCCAGAAGGGTCATTATGCCAACAGATATCCGAATCCGAAGCGTCTTCCTCCTCCTCCACCTGTGAGTTCAGCTATTGTCAGGCATGATCCAAAGGCAGCAAGGGTCAATATGATGAATGCAGCGCAAGCGGAGAATTCTTCTGATGTCATTTTGGGTAACCTTCCAGTGAACTCTTTTCCTGCTAAAGTGTTATTTGATTCGGGTGCTTCACATTCTTTCATGTCATTCCCATTTGCATCCAAGTATAATGTGGGCACCATGGCCTTGCCAAAGGAGTTGCAAGTGATTTCTCCGGGCAGATGCATGATTTCTAGATTATATGCTCCGGATGTTTCTATTCGCATGGGTGATTATCGATTTTTGGCTTCTCCGGTGGTTCTTGGTAATTCTGACATCGACCTCATCCTCGGAATGGATTGGCTTTCTCAGCATGATGCTCACATTGATTGTGCTCAAAAGGAAGTCAAGATGACTCATTCTGATGAAGATGTGATTATCTTCGCCTCCAGGGATAACACTATCAGACTTTTCTCTCTCAATGATAAGGGCGAAATTAATGCCATATCTCAAATTCCGGTGGTGAACGAATATCAAGACGTCTTTCCTGAAGAACTTCCAGGCATGCCTCCACACCGTCAGGTGGAGTTTGTCATTGAACTCGAGCCGGGTACTGAGCCAGCATGCCGGCGTCCGTACAAGCTCTCTCCGGATGAATTGAAGGAATTGAAGAAGCAGCTTGATAAGCAGGAGAGTATGGGTCTCATCAGGCCTAGTACGTCTCCGTGGGGCTGTGGTGTCTTATTTGTCAAGAAGAAAGATGGCATGGAGCGTCTCTGTGTTGACTACCGGCCATTGAACAAGAAGACGATTAAGAACAAGTATCCGCTCCCCAACATCAATGAACTCTTCGAGCAGCTCAAAGGAGCTAAAGTGTTCTCTAAGCTTGACCTCCGAATGGGCTATCATCAAATTCGCATTCGCGAGGAAGACATTCCCAAGACGGCCTTCAGAACGAGCTACGGTTCATACGAGTATACCGTCATGTCCTTCGGTCTCGCTGAAAGCACATTTGCTCCCTGGGTGGTTTTGATAATTAATGACAACATACTTTGTGGTTGGACTAATACTTTTATCAAGTATGTTTCAGGAAACCCAATCACATTGGTATGGCAAGATGATTGAAGAAGTGGACCCCTCAAATGCTAAGGCAAGCATTGGCAAAAGCTCAAGACTCCATTTCTGGTTTAGTGATCAAAGATCACATTGAGTCCATAGGAAAGCCAATACTATTAAAAGGGGATGAGGTTGTGTTGATGATCTGGTTGCTCAAGTGCTTAGTGATTTAGCTCCTTCAACTATCAGCAACTTTCACTACTATACACACCCATAAGTAATCTCGGTCAAACCGATTCTTCCAACTCAGTCCCACCGAGATGAACCACTTCTGCCATATTCCAAACCCTAGAAAAATCGGTCTAACCGAGTTTGAGATCGGTCTCACCGAAACTGAACTGCCAACCTTCTGTAACCATTTCACATCATTTCGGAATAACCGATTTTGCATTATCGGTCTTACCGAGATTGACAAGCTTCTGTCTTGGCTCAAATCGGTCGCACCGATAATTCATTTTCGGTCAAACCGATTCTGGCATGTTCCTACTCTTTCTCAAATCGGTCCAACCGAGTTTTCTTTCTCGGTCTCACCGAAATCTCCAACGTTCATATCAGATGCACTTTCGGTCCCACCGAGATGGTATTTTCGGTCCCACCGAAAATCCCAACGTTCACTATATTTGAACTTTCGGTCTGACCGAGTTTTCACTTCGGTCTCACCGAGATTGGTCAAATGTGTGTGTAACGGTTGGATTTTGTGTGGAGGCTATATATACCCCTCCACCCCCTCCTCATTCGTGAGGAGAGCCATCAGAAAGTACCACCATTCCTACCATACACTTTCTGAGAAGTGAACCACCTACCCTTGTGTTGAGATCAAGCCATTCCATTCCTACCATATGAAACTTGATCTCTAGCCTTCCCAAGTTGCTTTCCACTCAAATCTTTCTTCCACCACAGCCATATCAGTGAGGAGAGTTGAGTGTTGGGGAGCTTATCATCTGAAGCACAAGAGCAAGGAGTTCATCACCATCAACACCGTCTATTACCTTTTGGGGGGTGGTGCCTCCTAGATTGGTTAGGTGTCGCTTGGGAGCCTCCGTCTTGATGATGTGGAGTTGAACCAAGAAGTTTGTAAGGGCAAGGAGATCGCCTACTTCGTGAAGATCTACCCCGAGTAAGGCTAGTCCTCCGTGGGCGTAGGCCGTGATGGAATAGACAAGGTTGCTTCTTCGTGGACCCTTCGTGGGTGGAGCCCTCCGTGGACTCGCGCAGCCGTTACCCTCCGTGGGTTGAAGTCTCCATCAACGTGGATGTACGATAGCACCACCTATCGGAACCACGACAAAAATCTCCGTGTCACCAAACTGCGTTTGATCTTCTCCACTTCCATTTACTATATATGCAATTTACTTTCCGCTGCCCATACTCTAGAATTGCATGTGTAGTGTGTTGCTTGACATAATCTTAATTGTGAAACTGCCAAAAACTTTGCATGATCTAAAGGCAGATTTTTTATATTGTCAAGTAGTCTAATCACCCCCCCTCTAGACCTACTTCTTCGATCCTACAATTGGTATCAGAGCTTTGGTCTCCATTGCTTTGGTTTACACACCATTGGAGGAAGATGGACGTGTCTACGGATGGGAGTGTTAGCCATAGAGTGCCTGTTCTTGATGGAAGGTTCTATAACTCTTGGAGGTCTGAAATGCTTAGTATCTTTAAAATGTAAAATTTGTGCAAATATGTTGAGACCCCATATGTGCCTCCATTTGATCCCTTGCACCCTACCATGGATGAAGAGCTTGATTTGCTTCGTAACCTTAGAACTGTAAATCTTATCATTAGAGGGTTACCTGATGACTTGCTTAATCTTGTTACAAATTTTGAGTGTGCCTATGCTATGTGGAAGTTCTTGGAAGAACTTTATCCGGACTACTCATTGAGAAGTCTTGATGAAATTCTACACAAGACTATTGAATTTGATAAGTTGCACCCCAATGATCCTAACTTTGATAAATGCTTCTTTGAGCTTCGTGATCTTATGAAAAAGAAGGGTGATCCCGGTCTTATCAATATTAGAGTTAGAAATGCTCTTGCATTGCATTCCGAAGATTATTGTTCCATTGACCAAACTAATGCAAGTACTTATCAAATTGACCTAGGTGTTGATGATGAACAATCTATGGGTCAATATGATGATGAGCATGAGCAAGACGATGATTATTCCGATTCGGACACCGAGCTAGACAAGGTCATGAAGAGTCTCAATCTTATGGCAAATATGAGAGACTACATGTCCGGTGGAAAAGAGTGGATTCTTGATAGTGGATGCACCGATCACATGACCGGAGACAAAGACATGTTTCGAGAGCTTGCAAAGAACGATGGCCCACGCAAGTATGTGACTTTTGGAGACAACTCCAAGGGTAAGGTACTTGGCCTTGGTAAGGTGGCCATATCTCATGATAGCTCAATTCAAAATGTCATGCTTGTAGAATCTCTTGGATACAATTTACTTTCCGTGTCTAGATTAGCTGACTTTGGATTCAATGTGCTATTCACCAAAGTAGATTGCCAAGTCTTTCGTCGTGATAATCAAAACATGGCTTTTACTGGTATTCGTAGAGGTGATCTGTACATTGTTGATTTCACTAAGAAAGCCCAACCTAGAGCTTGTTTCATTGCTAAATCCTCTAAAGGTTGGTTATGGCATAGAAGGCTAGGACATGTTGGTATGCGTAATCTAGACAAGCTAATCAAAGGTGATCATATTCTTGGTGTTAAAGATGTTTTCTTTGACAAAGACAGACTTTGTAGTGCTTGTCAAGCAGGAAAACAAGTTGGTGGAAGTCATCCCGTGAAAAACATCATGACCACTAGGAGACCGCTTGAGCTTCTTCATATGGATCTCTTCGGTCCCAATGCTTACAAAAGCCTTGGTGGTAACTCCTTTGGTCTAGTTATAGTTGATGATTATTCCAGATTTACGTGGGTATTTTTCCTTGATGATAAATCGCAGGTTCAGAAAATCTTCAAGACCTTTGCCAAAAAGGCCCAAAATCAATTTGAGGTGAAGATCAAGAAAGTTCGGAGTGACAATGGAACGGAGTTCAAGAACGCCAATGTAGACTCTTTTCTCGATGAGGAAGGGATTCTACATGAGTTCTCGGCTACGTACACTCCTCAACAAAATGGAGTTGTTGAGAGGAAGAACCGAACGCTCATTGAGATGGCAAGAACGATGCTTGATGAATACAAGACACCGAAGCACTTTTGGGGAGAAGCCGTCGAGACAGCTTGTCATGCCATCAACAGGCTTTATCTTCATAAGCTCCTTGGCAAGACATCATACGAGCTTCTCACCGGTAACAAACCCCAAGTGGGATACTTTCGTGTCTTTGGTTCAAAATGCTATATCCTTGATAAGCATCGTCGGTCTAAATTTGCTCCTAAATCTCATGAAGGCTTTCTTCTTGGTTATGGATCAAACTCCCACACCTACCGTGTCTACAATAATTTCACCCGAAAGGTTGAAGAGACGGTAGATGTGAAGTTTGATGAATCTAATGGCTCGCAAGTAGAGCAAATGCCTATTGATGTAGGAGACAAGGACCCATCGGAAGCTATCCAAGATTTATCTATCGGGAAGATCCGTCCCATGGAGGTGAAGGAGAGTACCTCATCTACATATGTGGAGCCACCTACCTCACAGAGAGATGAACCTCAAGGCAACATGGAGGCCTCCACAAGTGGAACTCACCAAGATGAGGAAATGCAACAAGAAGATCCACCACAACCTCCTTCTCCACCACCTCAAGACAACACCAACAACAATGAAGAAGAAGAAGAGGAAGATGAAGATGATGAGGAAGCTGAGCCACAACATCAACAAAAGCTATCCCGAGTTCGAGCAAGAGTCAAGAAGAATCATCCCGTGGAACAAATGATGAACGACATCAACTCCGGGAGAATTACTCGCTCTAAAACTCGCTTAGCTAACTTTTGTGAGCATTACTCATTTATCTCTAGTATTGAACCTATGAAGGTAGAAGAAGCACTTAAAGACCCGGATTGGGTGAACGCTATGCACGAAGAACTACACAACTTCGAGAGGAACAAGGTGTGGACATTGGTAGAGAAGCCCAACGATGATCAAAACATCATTGGAACCAAATGGGTGTTTAGGAACAAGCAAGATGAAGATGGACAAGTCATCCGCAACAAGGCTCGTCTCGTAGCTCAAGGTTACACACAAGTCGAAGGTATGGATTATGGTGAGACCTATGCCCCCGTTGCTAGACTTGAGTCCATTCGCATTCTTCTTGCTTATGCCAATCACCATGATATTACTCTCTATCAAATGGATATCAAAAGTGCTTTCCTAAATGGTGAAATTGAGGAGGAAGTATTTGTTAAACAACCTCCCGGATTTGTGAATCCTAAAAAGCCTAATCATGTTTACAAGTTGCATAAAGCCCTTTATGGTCTTAAACAAGCTCCTAGAGCTTGGTACAAATGCTTAACTAGCTTTCTTCTTGAAAAAGGCTTTGAGATTGGAAAGATAGACTCAACGCTGTTCACAAAAAGGGTTAATGGTGAACTATTTGTGTGCCAAATATATGTTGATGATATTATCTTTGGTTCAACTAACCCCCATTTTAGCAAGAAGTTTGGACAGCTCATGTCGGAGAAGTATGAAATGTCCATGATGTGTGAACTCAAATTCTTCCTTGGGTTGCAAATCAAGCAATCTAAGGAGGGTACTTTTGTCTCACAAACAAAGTACACCAAGGATCTCTTCAAAAAGTTCAACATGCAAGAAAGCAAAGGTATGAGTACCCCCATGCCTACTAGTGGACATAATGACTTGACAAAAGATGGAGAACCCGTCGATCAAAAGGTTTACCGTTCTATGATTGGTTCTCTACTATATCTTTGTGCTTCTCGTCCTGACATAATGCTGAGTGTATGCATGTGTGCGCGATATCAAGCAGCCCCTAAAGAATGTCATCTTAAAGCTGTTAAGAGGATAGTGAGATACTTGATACACACACCAAACTTTGGCATTTGGTATCCTAAGAGAGCCTCTTTCGATCTTGTTGGCTATTCCGACTCGGACTATGCCGGTGACAAGGTTGATAGAAAGTCAACTTCGGGTACGTGTCAATTCCTTGGTCGATCCCTTGTATCTTGGTCCTCCAAGAAACAAAATTCGGTATCTTTATCCACTGCCGAAGCAGAATATATTGCTGCTGGTTCGTGTTGTGCTCAATTGCTATGGATGACACAAACGCTTAAAGATTATGGGATACATGTGAGACGTGTTCCCTTGCTTTGTGACAATGAAAGTGCAATCAAGATTGGACACAATCCTGTGCAACACTCTCGAACAAAGCATATTGAAGTTCGTCACCATTTTATTCGTGATCATATTGCCAAGGGTGATATTAATCTTAAGCATGTTCGTACTGACAAACAACTTGCTGATATCTTTACAAAACCTCTTGATGAGAAAGTGTTTTGTCGCTTAAGGAGTGAGTTGAACATCATTGATGCTTCAAACTTGGAGTGATAACTCCTTTGATGCATGCAAGGCATGAGCTTACCTGACTAATCCTTGATATCTCTCTTATGATGATGATCATATGTCTTGGACACATTTGCCTCCTTGTATTGCATCTAACTCTTTGCAGGTACTTGGATGATCTACATTCCACAAGATTACCACACACTCAAACCATGAGTAATCTTGTCATTGACCAAGTATCTAGCCCTTTGGGATGTTGAGTTCAAGGAACAAAATTTCACATATCCTTTTTGACACCTTATGCATCTAGTATTTCACTCTTGTCATCTTGGATATTCTTGAGTATTTCCTTGCTTGCCTAACCCATGTAGGAAGATGAACTACACAAGTAGAAAAGGCGCTCCAACTTCACTTTCTATGAGCACCTACATCAAGTTCACTTACATGAGCAAAGCATCAACAAGCCCAAGGTATGTTCTTCACATCTTTGAGGAGCTTTGCTCAAAGTCATGAGTACAAGCAGCTTCATAAGATGTGATCACATCAAATGCTTAATCGAAAAATGGCAACCCCATTTTGAGCTTAAACGATGAGTATGATCTATGATCAAATGTCCTCATTTGACTCCTAAGTCAATATACTCAAACATAGGTGACTTTGTTGCCGACCCTTATCTAGATGAAGTACATATGCTTTTGGAGTTTTTCTATTTTCTCTCTTATGAAAAAAAAAACTTCATCTAGAATTCTTTTTATCTCTTTTCTTATGTTTCTTTGTGAATATCCTTCTGGAAATCTTTTTCTGGCTCTGATCAATTCCCTGAAAATCCTTTACAAATTCATTGCAAATTCTTTGAAACATCCCTCGCAGAGTGAGCTGGATTATTTCTGTGTTTCCTTGGATTTCTTCCAGGACATCACCTTCTGCAGCTCCACTCAGACATAAATCTTAAAGAGGGAGAGGACTCAAATTTGGACTCAAATTATTTCTCTATGAATGTTCTTGTTTGTCCCGTTGTGATTCTTAAGGATCCCACTTCTTTCTTTCTCTCTTTCTTTCTTTCTTTCCATCTTTCCTGTCCTACCTAGTCTACTGTCCTTTTCGGCACTTGATGTCAAAGGGGGAGAGAACTTAAGGGAATAGGGGGAGTAGGGGAGAAGAGAAGACTTAAGGGAAGAAGAAAAGCAATCTTATCTTAAGGGGGAGAGAATCACATCAAAGCTTTGTCGTGTTTTACATTGGACATTACAATTGGCATCTTTCTTTTGATTTTGCTTTTCCTTCACACCCCTTGTTCTCACAATTGGTATCTTACTCACAATTGGTATCTTATGGAATCTTTTAGCTTAAGGGGAGAAGACTTAGAGGAATCTTCACAATTGATATCCTATGAAAAGCAAAATCTCTCTGAGTTCTTTGAAAATCTTTTAGCTCCGGAGACATGTTTGCTGATTCAAGCCTGTGCTCAATATGAGACACTCTTTATACATGTCCTCCCTGGCTTGGTACTCTTGATGTTCTTGCAATTGGTTGAAGGAATACTCTTGTGTTATCTAACCTTGTTTTCTCAAGTTTATCCCTTCAGGTACAATGTCAAGGAACCTCAAGGTAAGTATATGCATCTTGCAGAATGTGCATGATGGTGACTTGCTTGTAAATACTTGTTTGCAAGAAATCACCATGCACATATGCATTATCACTCACTTCCCTTTCTTCTGCTCTGATGCATATAGCCAAGCTGCATGTAGCACATCTTGCTTATCTCTCTTGTGTGCTTGTGGTAGTCCAAAACCATAATATATGAAAATCTTGCACACTTGTAGGGGGAGCCTGTGTACTACATGCTTGTCAAAGCTTTCATGATAATTCTGTCTTTCTCTCAATAAGCTTTGATGTCTTGTTTAGTATAATCTCAGTGTGTTGCCATCAATTACCAAAAAGGGGGAGATTGAAAGCACATTTGCTCCCTGGGTGGTTTTGATAATTAATGACAACATACTTTGTGGTTGGACTAATACTTTTATCAAGTATGTTTCAGGAAACCCAATCACATTGGTATGGCAAGATGATTGAAGAAGTGGACCCCTCAAATGCTAAGGCAAGCATTGGCAAAAGCTCAAGACTCCATTTCTGGTTTAGTGATCAAAGATCACATTGAGTCCATAGGAAAGCCAATACTATTAAAAGGGGATGAGGTTGTGTTGATGATCTGGTTGCTCAAGTGCTTAGTGATTTAGCTCCTTCAACTATCAGCAACTTTCACTACTATACACACCCATAAGTAATCTCGGTCAAACCGATTCTTCCAACTCAGTCCCACCGAGATGAACCACTTCTGCCATATTCCAAACCCTAGAAAAATCGGTCTAACCGAGTTTGAGATCGGTCTCACCGAAACTGAACTGCCAACCTTCTGTAACCATTTCACATCATTTCGGAATAACCGATTTTGCATTATCGGTCTTACCGAGATTGACAAGCTTCTGTCTTGGCTCAAATCGGTCGCACCGATAATTCATTTTCGGTCAAACCGATTCTGGCATGTTCCTACTCTTTCTCAAATCGGTCCAACCGAGTTTTCTTTCTCGGTCTCACCGAAATCTCCAACGTTCATATCAGATGCACTTTCGGTCCCACCGAGATGGTATTTTCGGTCCCACCGAAAATCCCAACGTTCACTATATTTGAACTTTCGGTCTGACCGAGTTTTCACTTCGGTCTGACCGAGATTGGTCAAATGTGTGTGTAACGGTTGGATTTTGTGTGGAGGCTATATATACCCCTCCACCCCCTCCTCATTCGTGAGGAGAGCCATCAGAAAGTCTACCATTCCTACCATACACTTTCTGAGAAGTGAACCACCTACCCTTGTGTTGAGATCAAGCCATTCCATTCCTACCATATGAAACTTGATCTCTAGCCTTCCCAAGTTGCTTTCCACTCAAATCTTTCTTCCACCACAGCCATATCAGTGAGGAGAGTTGAGTGTTGGGGAGTTTATCACTTGAAGCACAAGAGCAAGGAGTTCATCATCATCAACACCGTCTATTACCTTTTGGGGGTGGTGCCTCCTAGATTGGTTAGGTGTCGCTTGGGAGCCTCCGTCTTGATGATGTGGAGTTGAACCAAGATGTTTGTAAGGGCAAGGAGATCGCCTACTTCGTGAAGATCTACCCCGAGTAAGGCTAGTCCTCCGTGGGCGTAGGCCGTGATGGAATAGACAAGGTTGCTTCTTCGTGGACCCTTCGTGGGTGGAGCCCTCCGTGGACTCGCGCAGCCGTTACCCTCCGTGGGTTGAAGTCTCCATCAACGTGGATGTACGATAGCACCACCTATCGGAACCACGACAAAAATCTCCGTGTCACCAAACTGCGTTTGATCTTCTCCACTTCCATTTACTATATATGCAATTTACTTTCCGCTGCCCATACTCTAGAATTGCATGTGTAGTGTGTTACTTGACTTGATCTTCATTGCAAAACTGCCAAAATCTGTCCTTGATAAAAGACAGAAATTTTATCTTGTCAAGTAGTCTAATCACCCCCCCCTCTAGACCTACTTCTTCGATCCTACACTCGCCAATGCTCCTCCTACCTTTTCAAGGATGATGCATTACATCTTCAACCCCTATGCTGGCGAGTTCGTGCTTGTGTATCTGGATGATATTCTGGTGTTTTCCAAGAATGAAGAAGATCACGAAAAGCACTTACGTCTGGTTCTTGATCGACTCCGAGAGCATAAATTCTATGCCAAGTTCTCCAAGTGCGAGTTTTGGCTCGATAAGGTTTTGTACCTGGGCCACATCATCTCAGCTGACGGTATTGCGGTTAATCCCGAGAAAGTTGAAGCAATTGTCAACTGGGAGGCTCCTCAGAACGTCAAGCAGCTCCGCAGTTTTCTGGGTCTTGCCAGCTATTGCAGGAGGTTCGTTGAGAACTTCTCCAAGATTGCCAAGCCTCTTTCCAACCTGCTTCAAAAGAATGTCAAATACTTTTGGTCTCCAGAGTGTGAAGTGGCATTCAAAACTCTCAAAGAGAAGCTTGTCTCTGCTCCAGTTCTGACTCCTCCAGATGAATCCAAGCCCTATGAAGTGTTCTGTGATGCTTCTCTTCAAGGTCTTGGTGGTGTGCTTATGCAAGATAAGAGAATTGTGGCATACACTTCTCGTCAGCTAAAGCCAAGTGAGAAGAACTATCCCACACATGATCTCGAGCTAGCAGCTGTGGTACATGCTCTGATTACGTGGAGACATCTGTTGTTGGGCAGAAAGGTCGACATCTTCACTGATCACAAGAGCTTGAAGTACATTTTCACACAGCCGCATCTGAACCTCCGCCAGACTCGTTGAGTTGAAATGATCCAAGAGTACAACCCCAGCATTGAATACACTCATGGCAAGGCGAATGTGATTGCAGATGCTTTGAGCAGAAAGGCATATTGCAACAGCCTTCTTATCAAGCCGTACCAGCCTGAGCTTTGTGAAGCTTTCAGGAAGCTCAACCTCCAAGTTGTTCCGCAGGGTTTTCTTGCAAATCTTCAAATTGCTCCTACCTTGGAAGATCAAGTCCGTGAGGCTCAGCTCAAGGATACCATGGTGAAGAAAGTGAAACATGGGATTGCAAAGGGCACTCCAAAATACAAGTGCTTCCGTGTTGATGAGAGAGATACCTTGTTCTTCGAGGACAGACTCGTTGTTCCCAAAGGTGATCTCAGGAAGCTCATAATGGAAGAAGCTCATGATTCTCTCCTTTCCATTCATCCTGGCAGTTCCAAGATGTATCAAGACCTCAAGCAGTCTTACTGGTGGACACGCATGAAAAGGGAGATTGCCCAATTCGTGAATGAATGTGATGTATGCAGAAGAGTGAAAGCAGAACATCAACGTCCAGCCGGTCTTCTCCAACCTCTTCCTATTCCCGAGTGGAAGTTCGACCACATTGAAATGGACTTCGTCACTGGCTTTCCTAAATCCAAGCGAGGAAATGATGCTATCTTTGTGGTGATTGACAAGCTTACCAAAGTCGCTCACTTTCTTCCAGTCAAAGAATCAATCAATGCAGCTCAACTTGCAGAGCTGTACACTTCCAGAATCGTGTCCCTACATGGCATTCCTCAAGTGATATCCTCAGACCATGGAAGCTTGTTCACATCAAGGTTCTGGGACTCCTTTCAGTCCGCCATGGGCACTAAGATCAGGTTCAGCACTGCATTTCACCCTCAGACTAGGGGTCAAGTCGAGCGTGTGAATCGGATTCTAGAAGACATGCTCAGAGCCTGTGTCATCTCCTTTGGCATGAAATGGGAAGACTGCCTTCCATTTGCCGAGTTCTCTTACAACAACAACTTTCAAGCAAGTGCAGGCAAAACACCGTTTGAAATTCTCTATGGCAGAAAGTGCCGTACCCCTCTCAACTGGTCTGAAACAGGCGAACGTCAACTCCTTGGCAATGACTTAATATCTGAAGCCGAAGAAATGTGCAAAGTCATACGTGAGAATGTCAAGGCCGCTCAGTCGCGTCAGAAGAGCTACTATAACGGCAAGCATCGTGACTTGGCTTTCAACATTGATGATCATGTTTATCTCCGTGTGTCTCCGATGAAAGGCACCCAAAGATTCGGTATCAAAGGAAAGCTTGCTCCTAGATACGTCGGGCCTTTCAAGATTCTTGGCAAGAGAGGCGATCTAGCCTATCAACTTGAGCTCCCTCCAAACTTCGCCAATGTTCATGATGTCTTCCATGTGTCTCAACTTCGCAAATGCTTCAAGGCACCTGAGCGCATGATTCCGTTTGAGGAGATTGATCTTCAACAAGACCTGTCCTACCGAGAGCATCCCGTTGCAATTCTCGAAGAAACCAAACGCAAGACCCGCAACAAGTCCATCAAATTTCTGAAAGTCAAGTGGTCACATCACACCGACCGAGAAGCTACCTGGGAACGAGAAGATCATCTTCGTTCCGAGTACCCTTCCTTTTTCCAGTCCTAGATCTCGGGACGAGATCTTTTTGTAGTAGAGGAGAGTTTGTAATGCCCCAGATGTAATACTTTCCCTTTTGGGTATATAATATATCTCCGGCTTCATCTATTTCCATTCCGGGTTCTTTGTCTTTCGGGTTTCGTCGTTTTGTTGTGTGAGTGTGTGGCATTCATTCATATCATGTAGACATGTGCATCGCATTGCATTTGTGTTGTCGGTTGCATCCGGTTCCACGCGTTCCTTCCCGTTGTCTGTTTCGCGTTCCGGAGCTCCCTCACGTGTCCGTGACGTCCCGTAGGCCTACTTTGTTGTTTGGGCGTGTAACGTTACCGGTGTGCCGCGAGGTTGTTGTCTGTGTTGTTGTTTTGTTGTGTGCAACCCGCCTCTCAAATCTCGTCTCGTTTGGACTCCGTTGGCTATCCCATCCGTTGTTCGTGTGGGTCCAAAGTGCCTTCACTTTGTGTCCCGGAAACACCCCTACTGCAGTCTTTTATCTTCTTCCAGGCCCTTTTAATCTACCCCCGCGATCGGATCCGTCGGATCGCGATCGGAGGGCTCCAAACACCCCTAAATTCCCCCCTAACCCTAAAAACTGCTATATAATAGACCCTAGTCTATTTTTTGCATCTCTATCTTCTTTCCCCTTCCTCCCCTCATTTTTTCTTCAGATCCAAAGAACTCCATCTGCCACTTGGCCTTCTCCCGAGGGAACCAGCCGCCGCCCCGGCTGATCGATCTGGCCAATCGATCGACCAGCCGGGTCAACGCCGCATCGAGCCGGCGCGCCAGGGAGGCCTCGCCCCT
Organism: Secale cereale; assembly: GCA_902687465.1. NCBI lineage: Eukaryota > Viridiplantae > Streptophyta > Magnoliopsida > Poales > Poaceae > Secale > Secale cereale. Next base: position 827,624,841 of record LR738711.1, on the reverse strand, counting down.
TTCCCTCGCTCGGCCAGGCCCCAGGCGCCGGATCGGGCCCAGCCTGCAGGTCCCCCGGACCACTTCGTCGCCGACCGCATCGGGCCCAGGTCGCCTCGCGCCTGGCCCGTCTCCACCTCGTTCGATCGCCAGGTCCCCCGGTCCCCACTTCGCCACCGCGAGCCGCCAGCTCCCGCAGGCTGGCGCCGCACCGCCCAAGGCCCAGATCCGCAGGCGCCAGCCCCCCCC
>LR738711.1:827567064-827624498 GCA_902687465.1 Secale cereale | reverse complement strand
CCCCCCGCGCGGGCCGCTTCTCCGGTCGCCAGGTGGGCCGCTCCGCTCGCCGCGGGCCCAACCGCCGTTGCCTCCCGCGGGCCGCCGCCTTCACCTCCAGATCGGGCCGGTCCAGCCGCACCGCCCGGGGCCCGTTGTTGTTTTTTTCCAGATCTGGATCTGAGGTTGCTCCTAAATTCTTCTAAGTCCCCTGTGATTTGTGTGTTGTTGCTATATTCAAACATGCATATCTTTTTGTGTGTTGCTCCGATTCGCGCGTTTAATATGTCCAGACGTTCGTGGGATCGTGCTCTACGTTTCATCTGTTGTTGTCATGCATGTTAGAGATCATCTAGGTGCTCGTTTTGCTGTTGCAAGAGTGCATCATGATATAAACTGCTGTTATGTGATATTTTTATGTCCTCTTTGCCATGTGATATCTTTTAGCTCGTTTGTCCGAATGATGCAAATGACATGTCCACGTGTTCGTGTTGCCATGATCTACATGTTGTATGTGATAGGTTGCATGATAGATTTATTATTGCCTTGTTATCATCATTGCAAAGTACCATGTGGCTGTGATGTGTTTTCACTTGTTATGAAATGCCATCTTGTTGCGCTCGTTGCTATCGTTGTGTTTACCTCCATGATGCATGCTTGTGTGTTTCGGGATCACCTTCATGTGTATTTTGATGAGGTGCTTACCTCTTGCCATGTTTAGTTTCGAGGTGACTTAAACATGCTCTTTTATATGCCTTGATGAAATTGCTGTTTTAGGACTTGGTGGATTTTCACTAAGTCTGAAATCTGTAACGTTCCGATGCCATGTTCGTGTGATGTTCTAGGACAAAGCATGATAGTTTTGGAGTGGATTTTGATTGTTCCTTGTAGTATATATTGTTGTCTTTCCATTCATGTCCTCACATGTCTATTTAAGTGGCTGTAGCATGTTTATCTTTTGCTCCAAAGTTTCAATAAAATTCTGCTGCCAGAATTTTATTGTCAAGTTCCATATGTCCAAGATCATTGCTATTGATCCGTGGTCCGTTGGGGGTGCACCTTTGGACTTAGTTGCTGTAGTATATGTCTAGTTTGTGTTCATTCCCTTTGCCATGTTATTGGAATGCTGTAGCTCAATTATTTTGTGCTCCGAAGTTGCTATGATGCTGTAATTTTCAGCTTTCGCTCATTTCTTGTTTCGGGCATAACTTTTAGCCCGTAACTCCGATTTCAGCGAATCTTATATCAAACTTGATTGATTTTCTGTGTAGAATCATAATATGTTATTGTTATCATGTTTTGAGGTGTTTTGCTTGAGTGATATTTTCCGTGCTCCGTGTGCATCCTTAGTGCATCCATCATGCATTCATCTTTTTCGAGTGCGCATTGCATCTTGTTGATTGGTGCTTGGTGTGATTGTTTTGTTTAGAGCCGGAAGCCGAGACCGAGTTCGAGTACGAGCACGAGGTTTCCAACGAGGTTGAGCACGAGGACCCTTCTTACGATCCGAACGACTTCTCTTCAGGCAAGATGACCGAACCCCGATAACATTACTATCTTTGCCTATTGCTAGTAGTCTCGATCTATAGCTTTTGCCTCGATGCCCATGATCTTCTTGTCAGCCTCCTACTTGTAGCCAATTGCCATGTTTAACCAACCTACCTATGCAAACCGTTGCTTGGCTAAGTACGCTTCGCTCAGCCCTTCTTATAGCGTTGCTAGTTGCAGGTGAAGATCGAAGATGCTTGCTTCATGTTGAAGTTTGGTTGGGTTATATCACACTATATAAATGCTTAAAATCAAATCATCTATATATTGGCAAGGGTGGAAGGCTAAGCCTTTTGCTTGGTGATTTGTTCCACTCATGCCGTTAGGATCCGTATAAGCCGGTGTTATGTTCCTTGATTATGCGTTCCTAACACGGTTGGGGTGTATGGGACCCCCTCGATAAACTGCTAGGTGCTAAGTTCTTTCCAGCAAGTCCCAACATTGGTACTATTTGCCTAATAACAAACTAAACTTGCATAGGGAGTAATTAACCCTCTTTCTTAATCAACAACCCCTGGCCAGTGCTCCACATGAGTGTTGGTCCGAAACGAGCGAACTGCGGGGCCGCCTTGGGGCAACCTGAGGTATCTGGCATACACCTGTAGGACGTCTCATCCGGTCGTGTCCTGAGACTTAGATACGCGCGGCTACTATCAGGGTGTTGACACGCCGGGAGGATTTGCTGGATTAGCCTTACCTTAGTTCGGTATATCTTGAGCACGGGATTCCGAGAATACTCGGGTCTTCCCACTTTGGAGTTGCGACTCCGCGGATCGTGGGCTTGTAATGGGTCAAGTTGGAACACCCCTGCAGGGTTTGAACTTTCGAAAGCCGTGCCCGCGGTTATGTGGTAGATGGGAGCTTGTTAATATCCGGTTGTAGATAACTTAACACACTGATTCGAATACACTACCAGCATGTGTTCCGTGACCGTCAATTTCCGAATAGGGATTCGGGAGTTGAACACGGAGGGGTTATGTTTGTGGAGCTTGTAGCTAGGATCACTTCGTGATCACTTCTCGTTCGAGGCTTTCTCTTCTCGCTCTCACTCACGTAAGCTAGTTGCTAGTTGCTGCTGCAGACACTTATTCTTTTCTTCAGCCTTATCCTCTCCCAAAGGCTTAAATAGTCTTGTTACCCGGAAACGGGATTGCTGAGTCCTCTGTGGCTCACAGTTACTTCACCCACCAGATGCAGGTCCAGCTGTGAGCTATCCAGGTGATGGCACCGAGCTGGATTGGGAGTACGACGAGGAGCGTAGTCGGTACTATGTGCGATACCCGGATGATCAGTAGTGGAGACTCTTACTAGGATTCGATCCGCCTGTGGTTTATTTATCTGAGTTTGGTATCTTGCATTTGGATTTTGCCCTTAGAGGGTTGTGATGTTCTTAATGTATGATGATTGAGACTTGAATTGTAATTCTGTGACGTGGCGAGTGTAAGCCAACTATTTTCTGTTTACAATCCCCTCTTTTACATGAGATGTGCAAAGATTACCGAACTTGAGATCATTCTAGGATGGATTTATGCCTTTAAGTCGTGCCTCGACACGTAGGAGGTATAACTCCATCCTGGGCATTACACAAGGCTTGCCATTTGCCATTAGAGTTAGAGCACAAAGCTTTCTGGGTTGTTAGAGAGCTTAATGCTGACCCAAAATTAGCTGGTGAGAAGCGTCTCATGAACTTGACTTCTCTAGATGAATGGAGAAGTGAAGCTTACGAGAGCGCTAAAATGTTCAACAAAAAGGTAAAAAGGTGGCATGATAGGAAGATTCTGAAACGTGAATTTAATGTTGGTGATAAAGTTTTGTTGTTTAGATCCCGTTTCAGGTTTTCTCCAGGCAAACTACTTTCCAGGTGGGAAGGGCCATTTCATATTGGAGAAGTCTATCGGTCTGGTGCAATTAAGATTAACCATTTTGAAGGCACCAAACCTCAAGTTGTGAATGGGCAAAGACTTAAACATTACATAGCAGGAGACCCTGTCAATGTTGATGTGAATATAATATACACAACAACTCACGAAGAACATGTTGCAGCCCTGTTTCAGACGCCAGCAGAAGCAGAATAAAGAAAAGGTATGTAGTACGGTAAGGAAACATCGCGAACCGCCATAAAAGTTCCGTATTACGAGTTTTTGCAAAATTAGTATAATTCTGAGCCTAAGCGGAGCCGGAGACGAGCTCCAGGGGGCCAGGCGCCCCCCTGGAGCGCCCTACCTCCTGGCCGCGCCGCTAGGGCACCTGGACACCCGGGAGTCCGTCTCCGACCCCGCTTTAGCCTGTTACCTTCCTTTCTGTGCATAAATTTTTGCTATATATTTGCCCGGATTGTTCCGGCAACGTATCTTGCGATTTCGTGTGTTTTCTTTTCGATCTGCTTCTGCCAGGGAATCTTTCAGCTGAATCTAGGTGCCATGGCTTCTCCAAGTTCCCCCAAGGACAAGTACGTCATCAACCCTTACCTCGCTGAGGTGAAGAAGCACCCTTAGGTTGTTCGGATGGAGGACGGTGTCCTTCATCAAGAAGATCTGAAGGGACCTATCAAGGAGGGGAGCATCCAGGCCAGGCTAGAAGAAGTGGAGCAAGAAGTCTTTGAGTACAAGAAGATGATTGAGCGTGGTGTTGAAGCTAACTTTGACATCATCAACGAGCTGAAGACCTACTTTCTGAAGGAGATGAAGGAGATGTGGAAAAGCATCACCGCGTCTGAAGAAAGAATTGAAGAGCTCCAAGGGCAAATTTATGATCTACATAACCAGAACCGTGAGTATGAACTAAGGTTTATGCGCATGGGTATGGGTGCTGAATGCAGGATTCAGGAGACAAACTTCTCATATGCGACTGGAGAACCCCTTCCATGGAAGCGTTTCGCCGGAGACTACGTGATCAACGCCAACAAGGATGAGGAGTGAAATCTCCATGGGTAACGGCATTCCCTTGGCTTGTTCCAAGCTTGGGGGAGTGCCCGGTATCTTTATCTTTACCTTTTGTCTTTTAGAGTCAAGTAGAGTCATATCATGTTTAGGGAGGTTATTATATGAAATAGGTGTGTGCATTGAGGTCTATCACTCCTTCGGTGGGGAGATTGTATCCGTGAGTGCGGAATCGTCTATGATGGAATATTAATGAGAAGTTTATTGGTTCCTTTTGCTGCACTCGGTATTCTCTTCACGCAATCGGCCTTATATGATGATTCTTATGGGGAGTATTGACCTTATATCAGGTATGGCTGTGAAAACTTTATTTAATCTTGGCAAACATAGCTTTGGTCATAACAACAAGCATGATTTTCCTAAAGTATCGACATAGCCAAAACCTTTATGTTATTATGCTTGAAGTGTTATGCTGACAAGGAAGACAACTTGATGTGTTATGCTTACCTCAATGTTTATGCTTTATATTGCTTTGCATCTTAGTCATCATCAATTGTCTGTTCTCTCAAAACCTTTGCTAGCCTAACTCTGTACTAAGCGGAATTCTGCTTGTGCATCCATAACCAATACCTTCCATATGAGTCCACCATACCTTCCTACTCGTGGTATTCCACTACCACCTCCTAAAGTACAGAATTTATGTGTTATCCTTAAATGTTCAAAAGTCTTTTATTTTGTGCCTCTGCTTTAGCTCATGAGGAAGTAATAGTTAATTCATGGTCTTTTTGAGTTGGACAAGCTTCACCCCGGGATTGCATGTCTAATGTGCAAACCCATAATACGAGAAGGAACTGGCAAAGAGTGCGACCGGCTCAAAAATAATATAACAAACAAACCCTCCTTCACGCTCTGTTCATGAGAAATCAGAAAACTTTGGCAGTGATAAACAAAGGAGAATAAGAGGATGTGATCGTCCTCGTGCGGGAGCCGTTCCTCGAAACTTGTCCAGGTCAAGAAGTGATTGAGTTATCTATTAGCATTCGTTGACAAATCATGCACCTTTCAAAACTTGTTTTCATTCTGTTTGATTTAAGGATAACACATGAGTTTTCCCTACTACCCTAGAGCAGGGCCTATCTTTTAATTTTAGATTGAGTCAGTTATTCCTACTTCTTTCTATTTCTCAAAGAGAGCAGACATTTGATGTTGATAAGGATTCATTCATATAAAGTTGCATTAAGATTTTTCATATCATATCCTTGTTGACATTATCATTTGATAAGTAAGTTGTTTGTCATGCCCAGCTAAGGCAAATATCTTCCTTTGTGTTAACACTTTCACTTCTTGCCTGATAACATGTTCTTTCAAAAGCTTCAATTAATCTCATCAAAACATAAAGAAAGAGCAAAAGTAAAAGTTATTAGTTGTTCTTTGACCAAAGGACATGTTTGCCATGGTTCAATGTGTTTCCTTAGCCCTACTTCCGAATATAAGTGTTACCACTCTTTTATAAGGGCCTTATGAGTTAAAGATTACTGTTGAGGATATTTGAGTTGGTGAAGAAACTGTGATGCTTCTTGTCCGTATTCTATTTATCGACACTTCACTCTCTAAACTTGTGGACAAGTTTACCGAGCTCAGTATTCGCTTGGGGACAAGCGAGGTCTAAGCTTGGGGGTGTTGATACGTCCAAAATGCATCACTATTTTGTATCATAATTTATCCTTATTCATTGATATATTTCACATTATGATGATGTTCTCATGTTGTTTTGGCCTATTTTACCCAGTTTGCAACTTTCCGGTGCCGAAGCAGTAGACGCAAGATTCAGCGGTAAAAAGTGGACGCTGGGTTGCTGAAGAAGAATACCTCCAAATTACCTGAAAATTGATGGAGGATATTTTCCGGACGAATCACGAAGACATGCGAAAGGGCAACCAGAGGGGGGCCACAGGGTGCCCAGGCGCCCTGGGGGCGCGCCCCCCCTGGCCGCGCCGGGGGGCGCCTGGAGCCCCTGGCCCACCTCCGGCTGCCCCCTTTTGCCTATATACTCTCCGTTATCTGAAAACCCTAAAAACGAGAGTTTTTACGGAGTTCTGCCGCCGCTCCGTGGCGGAAACCTACAGAGAAGAAAAAGCCATCTCGGGTGGGCAGATTCCGCCAGGGAGATCACCTCCCGGAAGGGGAGATCGTCGCCATCGTCATCACCATCGTCACGGGCATCATCGATATCATCATCAACATCATCCCCAACACCAGCACCATCTCCATCTTCATCCAAATCTCATCTCACAATTGCAACTTGTGTTGTAACTCGTACTACCTATCCTCTCTACTCCATTGGTGTTGATTACTACTTTATGGTGAATGCTATTGAGTTTTGTTGGAGAAATATTATTATGTCCAGATTGTTTATCACCCATTTATCTCCACTGATCATGATCTCTTTTATGTCTTGTGAGTAGTTTCCTTAGTTCTTGAGGACATGGGGAAAGTCTTGTTGTTAGTAGTCATATGCTGTTGAAGTAATATGTGTTGTTTGATACTTAAGTTGCGTTGTCATTCTACTAGTGGTGTTGTGTGAGTCGAACACTCAACACTTCGCCTTATTAAGGACCTACGAGAATACATTGTGTACAAAGAATGCTTACGGTGGGTTGCCGGAGTGACAGAAACCTGAACCCCAGTTCGCACGCTTTTGCATAAGGGAACAATGGATCCTCGATCGTATTGCTATGGTTAGGCTTTTGCCTTAAATACTATCTTGTATTTGCGGACGCTTGCAAGGTGTTTAATCATAAGAGTGCATTCATCTTAGTCTAGAGAGTGTACTAGCATAGATCCACTCACTCAACACTTATCAACACATAACATAGTATCGATACGGAATATGGAGAAAGCACATGACTACCTCTCCCGTGTGTCCTCAGGAACGCTTTAGCCTTTATAAGTTCAGTTGCTAGGCCTCTCCTTTGCTAAGAAAGGATTGGGCCACTTGTTACTCTCAGTGCCTTTTACATTGCTTGCTTTTACTTTCCTGTTGCTTATATCGAGAAAACCCCTAAAAAGTTATCTTTCAGTGCTTGCAGTAATTTCTTGCTCAGAATCGCTTATCAATACCTTCTGCTCCTCGTTGGGTTCGACACTCTTACTTATCGAAAACGCTTCAATAGATCCCTTACGGTTGTGGGTCATCACTTGCTCTGCTTGGACGCTGCTGCCATGCTTCTTCCCTGCTGCTCCGCTGCGCTGCCTTGCAGCCCTGGCCACACGCCGCACGCGCCCACGCAGGCCCGCGCTAGCTGCTGCCTCGGCCGAGCAGCCCCATGGCCGCAACTAGTGTGCGCTGTGCGGCCGTGCGTGTGTGCCGGCCAGCCGGTTGTTGCCTTCGCTAGATGGACCGGCCGCTCTGTAGATTAGGCACTAGCACCAACCCCCTGTGTAGACTAATTTGGTTTTAGTTGGTAGTGCTTACCCTATGATAAATAAATCAATTTAGTTTAATTAAATAATTACCAGACTATGACATCCGAGACCCACAACCTAATTTAACAAGTCAACTTTGGCCAAGTCAACGTTGTCTATATTGTTGACTTTGACCTGGCCCCACATGTCTTTGACTGTGGCTGGCACTACACTATGTGAGAGAAGTATTTCACTATTATTTTTCGAATTTAACAATTCTAAAACAGAACTTTGAAAAATCATAGAAAAATAACCGTAAGCCGGATGAAAATAAATTATACATGAAAGTTGCTCAGAACGACGAGACGAATCCGATTACGCAGTCCGTTCACTCACCACACGTCCCTAGCATAGCGAACCTACAACTGTTCCCCTCCGTTTCACCTGTCCGAAAATACCTAACACCGGGAATACTTTCCCGGATGTTTTCCTCTCGACCTGTATCACCGAGCACTGCGTTAGGTCATACGTTGCACCGCATTTTGCCATGTTATGCTTTTTGTTACAATTGTTTGCTTTATATTTATTGTTTCTTCCCCCTATTCTCTCCGATAGACACCGGGCTGAGACTACTAACGGTGCCACTGTGATCGACTGCGCCGACGGCGACCCCTCCTTCTTGCCAGAGCAACTAGGCAAGCCCCCCCCCTTGATCACCAGATATCGCCTATTCTTCTCTCTACTTCTTGCATTAGAGTAGTGTAGCATGTTACTGCTTTCGATAATCCTATTCTGCTGCATAGCCTGTCATTGTTGCTACAACTGTTGATACCTTACCTGCCATCCTAATGCTTAGTATAGGATGCTAGTATTCCATCAGTGGCCCTTCATTCTTGTCCGTCTGCCATGCTATACCATCGGGCCGTGATCACTCGGGTGGTGATCACGGGTATATACTATATACATACTTTACATACAGATGATGATGATTCGGAGATGGGGGCTGAAGGGGCAGGTGGTTCCACCCAGGTAGTGGTGGGCATGGGTTCCCGACAGCCCCCTGATGGTTACTTTGTGGCGGAGCGACAGGGCGGGTTGCGACCACCTAGGAGACAGGTGGGCCTGGCCCTGGTCATTGTCCGCGGTTGTTTCATAATAACATGCTTATCGAGATCTTGGTATTTGATCTGAGTCTGGCCATTTTGTCTATACGCACTAACCAGCTGCGTGGGAATAGTTATGGGCTCTCGACGTCGTGGTATCAGCCGAAGCCTTCTTGACGTCAGCGACTTAGCGGCGCGCGCCGGGTTGGACCACGTAACGCAACTTCCTTAGTAATGGAGGTTGCTAGGTCTGCTCACCGGCCGCGTACGCAACGTGCAGGTGTGCGTTGGGCGATGGGCCCAGACCCCTGCGCGCCTAGGATTTAGACCGGCGTGCTGACCTCTCTGTTGTGCTTAGGTAGGGCTGCGACGTGTTGATCTTTCGAGGCCGGGCATGACCCTGGAAAGTGTGTCCGGCCAAAGGGGATCGAGCGTGCTGGGTTATGTGGTGCACCCCTGCAGGGAAGTTAATCTATTCGAATAGCCGTGTCCCTTGGTAAAAGGACGACCCGGAGTTGTACTCTGACCTCATGACAACTAGAACTGGATACTTAATAAAACACACCCAGACAAGTTCCAGATACAACCCGGTGATCGCTTTCTCACAGGGCGACGAGGATAGGATCGCCGGGTAGGATTATGCTTTACGTTGTTACTTGGTGAACTCTTCAGCTACTCAAGACGGAGGCTGCCAGAAGCTTTGGTACTTGTTACTTTTCCATCTACTCTCTTCTACTGCTGCAAGATGGAGGCCGCTTGAAGCGTAGTCTCCGATAGGATTAGCTACCCCCCTCTTATTCTGGCATTCTGCAGTTCAGTCCATAGATATTACCCCCTTTACACATATACCTTTGCATATGTAGTATAGATCCTTGCTTGCGAGTACTTTGGATGAGTACTCACGGTTGCTTTGGTCCCCCTTTTCCCCTTTTGTTCCTTCTTTTCGGATGATGCAACCAGATGGTGGAGTCCAGGAGCCAGAGGATCCCGAAGATGTTTCTACGTGGAGTTCGGCTTTGAGGAGTAGTTAGGAGGTCCCAGGCAGGAGGCCTTGCCTTTTCGATCATTGCTATATTTGTGCTAGCCTTCTTAAGGCAAACTTGTTTAACTTATGTCTGCACTCAGATATTGTTGCTTTCGCTGACTCTTGTGTATTCGAGCCCTCGAGGCCCCTGGCTTGTAATATAAAGCTTGTATTATTTTAATTTGTTTCTAGAGTTGTGTTGTGATATCTTCCAGTGAGTCCCTGATCTTGGTCGTACACATTTGCGTGCATGATTAGTGTACGGTCAAATCGGGGGCATCACACTGATCCTTTAGAACAATATTTGCTAGACCATGAAAATGATATGTTTATGAATGAAAGAAAATAATTAGATGGCATATTCTTTAATCAAGGGCCTGTTTTGAAACACAACTCGCCTCTTGAAATCCTTGGAGATCCCCTCGACCCAAGGGTGATCCCGTGTTTGTGCTTAAACAACTACCTCATACTTTGAAATATGCTTATCTTGATGAAAAGAACATATATCCTATTATTATTAGTGCTAACCTTTCGGAGCATGAAGAAAATAGATTATTGAAAACTCTCAAGAAGCACCGTGCTGCTATTGGATATACTCTTGATGATCTTAAGGGCATCAGTCCCACTCGATGTCAGCACAAAATTAATATGGAACCCGATGCTAAACCAGTTGTTGATCACCAACCACGGTTAAATCCTAAGATGAAAGAAGTGGTAAGAAATGAAATACTAAAGCTTCTGGAGGCAGGTATAATTTATCCTATTGCTGATAGTAGATGTGTTATAGAATGGTAACTAATTTCTGCAAACTGAACAAAGCTACTATAAAAGATCATTACCCTCTACGTTTTATTGATCAAATGATAGAAAGACTATCCAAACATACACATTTTTGCTTTCCAGATGGTTATTATGTTTTTTCTCAAATACCTGTGTCAAAAGAGGATCAAGAAAATACCACTTTTACATGCTCTTTTGGTACTTTTGCTTATAGACATACGGCTTTTGGTTTATGCAATGCACATGCTACCTTTCAAAGATGTACGACTGCTATATTCTTTGACTTTTGTGAAAACATTGTTGAGGTTTTCATGGATGATTTCTGTCACACCCTGCAATTTTTAACATGTTATTTGTATCTTTGAAGCATGAAAATTTGGACCAGCAAAATTTTTTAGCATCATTTGGCTTTTATTTGAAATTGAGTTTTCTTCATGTGCTTTTTCTTGTGCTCATTAAAGTCAACTATGACCTCTTGTAGAATTCATCTCCATACCCAAAACTTCTGCCCAATGATCATGCCAAGTGTTATATAACAGTATAGTATTTTCTTACAAAATTAATTTGGCCAAAAGGTATTTTATAAATTTAGTTTTCCAAAAACCCCTGAATTGAGATTTGCACTGCAAGTACTTGATTTAGGGAGAGAAAACTATTTCAAAAGGTTTATTTGAAACCTAGTAGTCATAGGACTTCCAGAAACCACAAAGGTATAATTTTAAAAGTTATTTTCCTATTTTATTTAAAAGCTTTTTCTTAAGGCCAGAAATGGTCTTTTATAGGGAAAAATTATTTAACTGTTTCAAAAATATTTGCCAAAATTCAGAGAGACTCAGAGGACATATATTGTCCATATATAAGAGTTTCAACACTTGGTCATGTTCAAAATAATGGGCTAAACCCTCTAAAACCCTTTCTGGATATTTCAAGCTTTAGAAATATTTACAAAGGAATTATTCTCCAAAAATTCCAGGGAAATACTATCATGTCATATATGACATATTTGATAATCTTGCCAAGTTCCATGCCTTGGGAAGCAAGAAAACATCCTCACACCCCTTCATAACCATTCTGTCCATATTTGAAGTTTGAGCAACTTTACATTGCCAAACTTGTCCAAATGCTCTCAAACTTGGTGCACATGCTAGAATGGCCTAATAAGGCACCTAGACCAAATGGCACAAGATTTGGAATAGAGCAACTTGATCAGATCACCCTAAAACCCTTTCTGTTCAAATGCAAATTTGAACAACTTTACATTACCAACTTTTTATCTGGAGCTTCAAACTTTGTGGGCATGATCAATACCCCAAATGATGATGCTACACCAAGTGGTGCATCAAGGGGAGATGGTTAGCTTGACTCAAACAAGATGAAGTTGTTTCTGTTGATTTCTAGGGTTCACCAAAGTTACATTGGCTAGTTTCTTCAAATGAGCCCAAATTTGGTGAAGCACCCTATTTTCTCATGTCTTTCAATCCTGTTAAGTGCCATGTCAAGTAGAAGTCATTTGCTTGACCAAACACTGATCAAACACCTTCTGCAGATTTACTAAAACCCTCATCCTGATCACTTTTACTCTTCTTCATGGCCTCAACTTTTTACCACATGATCATTGAGTCACTAGCTACCCCCAGTAACTTCCCCAGCACGCCAGCTCCATGATTGAGGGGTAAGAACCCAAGTTTACCTTGCTGGACAGCAAGTTTTCACCAAGTCACCAGCATTCCCTTTCTCTCTCAGCATCTCCAGGGCATCCAAGGCCGCAGGCCAATTCTTTACTCCTCCCTCAACCTTCTAGACACTCTTGGGCACGTTGGTTTTGACCGGAGCGGCGAGGGCACGGTGGTGCCAGCCATACGCGCGCTCTGGAGCACGCAACAGTGCGGACACGCACTGTAGCTCCAGCCAATCAGCCTCCCCCGACAGCCTCGGGCCACTCCCTCGCGCCAGTCGAGGCCCCTCGACGTCCGCGACCGCCCCGGCGCTGTCCCCCCTCCTCCTGCGCCCTCCAGTGAACATCGTCGCACGCGCACTGGCCGCCCGCAACGGCCACTCTTCTGCCTCGCACGCGCGCGCTCCAGAAGCTCCCCCGCTCCTCCTCTCACCTCAGCTGGACGTGGAACAAGTCCACGATCCTCCCCGGCTTGATCACAGGCACCGGAACCTCTCCTAGCCTCGCCTGCAACCTCACCGGCGCACGAGTCCACGGTGGACTGTGGGCGCGGCTATATAAGCCCCTCCCGAGCCTCTCAAGCAACACCAACAGCCTCACCTCACCTCACTGAGCCCCCCAGCACCATCAGTTCGACCCCACGAGGTCCCCGTGCTCGGGATCGACTGGAGCTCCGCCGCGTCGGGCCGCCGGTGATCCCGCAGTACGAGCCTCCCTTGCCCTTCCTTTCGCCTGATCTGGAACCGCCGTGCTCCACTGACCATTTCCCCCCTGTCTCCCCTTTCTGTGGCAGCTGGAAACGGCCGGAGCAGCGACCTCCCGTAGCTCCTCCGCCGTCCCACCTCGCCGCCGGCGAACCTGACCTCCCCGGCATACCATACCACCACCCCTACAACCGCCACTCGACGCTGAGTCCATTCCTGGCCTCCGTTGCCGTCGCCGTGGCCGGAAACCTCGCCGGTGAGCTCGCCGTCGTCGTGGCCGCAAGGTTGGAGATGACAGGTGGGCCCCGCCTGTCATCCCCACACCTCTCTCCCCCTCCTCTCTGCCACTGACCCATGGGCCCCGCCCGTCAGGTTAAAAAACCTGACGTGCGCGCGCAGGCACCCGTGCGGCTGGGCTGGACCGCCCTGGGCCGTGCACTGTGGCCTCTCTGGCCCAGTTGCACAGGTCTTTTTCACCTTTTTCTTTTCTGTATTAATTCAAACATTTCTACAGAAAAGAATAATGGTCCAAATAAAATAATTCCAACTCCAAAAATCTTGTAATATTCCAACCTATTTAATGGTACCACTTTCACTCACATCCATGAAACTTTTATGTTCTGTTCAAATTTAAATTCAAATTTGAGCAGTAAAACTCCTGTTCTAAAATCAATGGATTCCATTCTGTTACTCCAAAACTCCAACTATGAATTTTCCCCATCTTAGAAATTCCTCTAGTATTTTACAAAAATAAGTTGACATTTTTCTGAGCACTTTGATTTTTCTGTTTTATTTGTGGTCTTATTTTTCCGTTGTTATTATGCGACGTATAGATCCCGTATTTGACGAAGTTGCTGTGGAAGAAGAAGGAGAAGGATTTGAAGACTTTGAAGACCAAGCCAATCCAGGCAAGCAACCCTTTGACCATGATACACTTGTTCTTCGGAACCCGTTTGTTTCCGATGCATGATGTTAGGGTTACGATAGTGACCTCGTTGATTCCACCACATGATGCATGCCTTGATCTTGATCTTGCTATGTGCTAGATGACACGCATATGGTTAGTAGTAAAGAATAGTGATGCATGTGTGACATGAACCCTCGTGGTTGAAGTCTTTACATAAAACCCCGTCGGGTGTCATTCATGCCCGAGGGAGATGATGATGAGTTAGGTGACCACTTGATGACGAAGTGGTGTACCGAGGCAAGTGTGTGTGTTTTTCAAACGGATTGGTTTAAGTTGCGACCGTTATTCCAACCATACATGTGCAACCACACTACCCCTTATGGGACGGGGCTTTATTGATTACTTAGGTCGATACTAGCATGGTGCCCGCATTACTAGTGACGGGAAGACTTGAGGTCTTTCCCGGGACGGGGTCGTGCTTGGATAGACGACCATGACTGTTTTCACAGGGCACCGGACACACCGTTGGTCCCTTCGGGTACGCGTGACATTGAAATTAGGGCAAGTCCCGTGATCTATTGTTTGTACCCGAGGGCCGTGTACCAACGAGTGGACTCTATGTTAGTGTCGTCTAAGGAAAGATAATGACCGGGTGCTTACCCCGGGTACTTGAGGTACCACGGGTCGTGGATGACACGGAAGTTCCCCGGATCTTGTGGGTAAAGTGTACAACCTCTGCAGAGTGTCAAACTATTCGAATTGCCGTGTCCACGGTCATGGACAGTTGGGTAACCGCTCTTGGGCTACGTCCAATGTTTGTGAAACCATGCGTGTGTATGTGAGTCAAGGTGGTGACTTGACTCGATGAGTTGAATCTTATTCATGTTGATATCGGTAACCTGTCTTCGAGGTTACGCGAGGTTATTGATGCATAAACTTGATAGTAGAATGTTTATTCTAGCCCTTGCTAGATTGTTCATTACCGTTCAATTGCATTGTTACTTTGAACCACATCATGGGTTGCTTGCGAGTACATTCAAAGTACTCATTGGCTTGCCACTGGTTATTTAATTGGCCAGGCATGGAAGAACAGGAATATGAGGAAGAGTTCTTTGGAGACGAACATGCGAACTAGGACGTTATCCCAGTCAGAATGCTTGTAGGGTTAAGGCAGATGGCATGGGTTCTACCCGTTATCGAAGACTTCCGCTATTTGAGTTATTTACTATTCAGCCCGTGAGGCTCTATCTATGCAAGACTTGGCCATAATGGCCTTAATTCGTGTAGGACTATTTGTATGGATGTAAGACTCTTGTTATTTCAGCTTCTGTGTGTTCAGTGAGCATTGATCTCTGGGATCACTGTACACGTGCATTCGGTGATCTCGACTTCTAAGTCGGGGTCCCCACAGAGCTGGTATCAGAGCCATCCTGACTGTAGGAAGCCTTAGTTAGCATGGGCGTTAGTTAGATGAGACCCTTTTTCAAAAACCTTCTGAACCTCTCTTCTTTTCTAAACCTGAGATTTCATCAGCTTATTAACCCCTCCTATTCCACCTTTGTAGATGGCCGCTGTACCCGAAGAACACCTGAACACTGGGTTTCCCTTACTTCTCGAGGATAGCCTCCAGGAGTGTCAGTTCCACCGAGCACCCATCCTCACCTACCTTGAGCATTGGGTGAGTGATACTGAGGTGGAGTACCATGTGGAAGTGATCGTGAAGGCAAACGATCCTCCCACAAGTTGGTTCTTCGAGGGACCCCAGATGACAACACTACTCTCGCTGTCGAGGCTGCTGCACTCAAGGCATTGACCCGTCTCCGCGAGCTTCTTCCGGAGATGGCAGCCAAGATGACAACTCGCTTCTTACCTTACCGGAAGGAAGGTGAAGAAGAAAGCAGCGCTCTAGCCCCTCCACAGAAGGAAGGACTCTCGCTTCGGTTCCAGACCTACTTCAGTCTATGTGCCGACAGCTTGGCACAAGACTTGGCCTCGGAATCAATGAAGCTTCGAGAAGAACTTCACAATTCCAAGGCACTTCTTCGTCGAGCTCAAGAGAAGGCAAATAGGATCAAGAAGGAAGGAGCACCTTCTGGACAGTCCGCTATCGCATATCGAGGCGGAAGGCCCTCCGAGGATGTGTCTTCCAAGAATGAAGAACCACCTCGGCGACGCCGGATGACGGCAAGGGAATATCGCAAGCTTTTCCCTGCACCACCGACGAAGCACCGTCGTATCCAACTCCTCCACTCCCCCACACCCTCAAGTGACAAGGGGGCCCAGACAGATGAAGACAAGGAGGAAGACCCAGAAGAGCCGGAATACGCAACCGAGCATTCCGCCGCTTAGGCATTATTCGCTACTCGGATATGCCAGTTGTAACCTCTACGGTAGGATAGGTCGTGTAACCCCTATGCGCAGTCGAGTCCTTATATGGTTCACATGAAACCATCTAGTGATTGCTTTTGTTGTGTCAGGGTGTGTGTCGTAATCTTCCTTTGGGAATGTGTAAACGACCACACACCACCCATTTGGATTTTAATGGATGTGTTTTGGCCTTTCGGCCCTTGCATAATTTGATTTAGTGTCACACCCACCCCCTTACTAGGCACCCATCTATCTTGCTTTCCCTCTTCCGAGTCATGAGGCCTTTTACCGCTCCAACAGGATGCCTGTTGTAACTCGTACTGGTACCTCTACCCAGCAGCCCGAAGCCGGAGCATCCGCTCAGTCTGAGGCAGGCCATGACCAAACCAACGACCAAGCTCCACCACCACCTCCTCCAAGCATGGACATGGCTCAGCTTCTCCAAGCTTTCCGAGAGGAACGCCAAGCCAACACTGCAGCTCTCCAGCTGATTGCTCAAGCTATCGCCAACAACCGCCAGCCGGCGGGGAATGGCAATGGACGTTCCACGTTGGCAGAGTTCAAGAAGCATGCACCGCCAACCTTCATCGAGACTGCTGAACCCCTGGATGCAGACGACTGGGTCCGTTCCATTGAGGAGATACTGGAACTAGTCGGATGCACCGAAGACCGCGAGAAGGTGGCTTATGCAGCCCACTGCCTCGGGGGGACTGCTAGAGCTTGGTGGGATGGATTCAAGGTCATGCATGCTGAACAAGACATCACTTGGGTTAACTTCAAGGCAGAATTCCGCAAGGCCCACATTCCTTCCGGAATCATGGCTATCAAAAAGCGTGAGTTCCGAGCCCTGAAGCAAGAAAGTGGCACTGTCAAGGAGTACATGCAGAAGTTCAGTATTCTGTCAAGGTATGCCCCTGAAGATGTCAGCACTGATGCTGCAAAAAGGGAGCGCTTCATGGAAGGCCTCAATCAGACTCTGCAATACTCGCTTGTCGTGTGCGACTGCCCGTCTTTCCCTGACCTGGTGAACAAGGCACTTATGCTTGAAGACAAGTGGCGTGCTTTGGAAGACACTCGCAAGCGCAAGTTGGTCAGTAAGGAAAGTTCCAGCAACCAGAAGCCTCGTCCGTGGCAGTCAGCCCCGGCCAAGCCAACCTATCAGCAGCCAAGAGCTCCTACACCTCTTGCCAGTCCTCAGCCTCAGCAGTATGCCAACCCCAGGCCAGCTTTCTGTTGGGGAACGTAGCAGAATTCAAAAATTTTCTACGTCTTCACCAAGATCCAACTATGGAGACATCTAGCAACGAGTAACTAAGAGTGCATCTACATACCGTTATGAAGATTGCGTGCGGAAGCTTTCAACGAAGCAAGGATGAAGTAGTCGTACTCTTCACGTTCTTCGTCACCGATGATCTAGCGCCGAACGGACGGCACCTCCGCGTTCAACACACGTACGGTGCAGCAACGTCACCTCCTTCTTGATCCAGCAAGGGGGGAGGAGAAGTCGTCAGAGATCCGGCAGCACGACGGCGTGATGACGGATGCAGTGGAAATTGCAGCAGGGCTACGCCGGGCGCCCTGCGAAGGAGTTGGGAGGTGTGACGGGAGGGGGAGAGGCGCCAGGGCTGAGGTGCGGCTGCCCTCTGCCCCCCTCATATATATAGGGGCCAGGGGGGGCGCCTGGACCCCCTGCAGATCCAATCTGCAAGGGGGCGGCGGCCAAGGGGGGTTCCTTGCCCCCCAAGGCAAGTGGAGCCACCTTCACCTTAAGGGTTTGAACCCTAGGCGCAGGGGAGGTGGGCCCCCTTTAGTCGTGCGCCAGCCCTGAGGGCTGGACACATCCCCTCGCAGCCTAGGGGCCCCACCGGGATGGGTGGCCCCACCCGGTGGACCCCCGGGGCCCCTCCGGTGGTCCCGGGACGCTCCCGGTGACCCCCGGAGATCACCCGTTGGCCGAAACTGGACTTCCCATATATCAATCTTTACCTCCGGACCATTCCGAAACTCCTCGTGACGTCTGGGATCTCATCCGGGACTCCGAACAACTTTCGGGTTTCCACGTGCATTAATCTCTACGACCCTAGCGTTACCGAACCTTAAGTGTGTAGACCCTACGGGTTCGGGAGACACGTAGACATGACCGAGACGACTCTCCGGTCAATAAGCAACAGCGGGATCTGGATACCCATGTTGGTTCCCACGTGTTCCTCGATGATCTTCATCAGATGAACCACCGCGTCAAGGATTTACTCAATCCCGTATGTTATTCCCTTTGTCCATCGGTACGGTACTTGCCCGAGATTCGATCGTCGGTATTCCCGATACCTTGTTCAATCTCGTTATGGCAAGTCTCTTTACTCGATCCGTAATCCATCATCCCGTGACTAACTACTTAGTCACATTGAGCTCATTACGATGATGTCTTACCGAGTGGGCCCAGAGGTACCTCTCCGTCATACGGAGTGACAACATCCCAGTCTCGGTTCATACCAACTCAACAGACACTTTCGGAGATACCCGATGCGTACCTTTATAGCCACCCAGTTACGTTGTGACGGTTGGCACACCCAAAGCACTCCTACGATATCCGGGAGTTGTACAACCTCATGGTCTAAGGAATAAATACTTGACACCGAAAAGCTTATGCATTACGAACTATACGATCTCGTGTTATGCTCAAGTTTGGGTCTTGTCCATCACATCATTCTCCTAATGATGTGATCCCGTTATCACCGACATCTCATGTCCATGGTCAGGAAACCGTGACCATCTGTTGATCAAGGAGCTGGCTACTAGAGGCCTACCAGGGACTCATTGTGATCTGTGTATTCACACATGTATCGCTGTTTCCGTACAATACAATTCAAGCATGAATAACAGACAATTATCATGAACAAGGAGATATAATAATAATGCTTTTATTATTGCCTCTAGGGCATATCTCCAACAGTCTCCCACTTGCACTAGAGTCAATAATCTCGTTACATTGTGATGAATCGAACACCCATAGAGTTCTGGTGTTGATCATGTTTTGCCCGTGAAAGAGGTTTAGTCAACGGGTCTGCGACATTCAGATCCGTATGCACTTTACAAATATCTATGTCTCCATCCTGAACATAATTCCGGATGGAGTTGAAACGGCGCTTGATGTGCTTGGTCTTCTTGTGAAACCTGGGCTCCTTGGTAATAGCAATAGCACCAGTGTTGTCACAGAAGAGAGTCATCGGGCTTGACGCGCTTGGAATGACTCCTAGGTCGGTGATGAACTCCTTCATCCAGACTCCTTCCTGCGCTGCTTCAGAAGCAGCTATGTACTCCTCTTCACATGTAGATGCTGCCACCACGCTTTGCTTGCAACTGCACCAGCTGATTGCCCCTCCATTCAAAATATACACGTATCCGGTTTGAGACTTAGAGTCATCCAGATCTGTGTCGAAGCTAGCATCGACGTAACCCTTTACGACGAGCTCTTCGTCACCTCCATAAACGAGAAACATATCCTTAGTCCTTTTCAGGTACTTCAGGATGTTCTTGACCACTGTCCAGTGTTCCGTACCGGGATCACTTTGGTACCTCCCTACCAAACTTATGGCAAGGTTCACATCAGGTCTGGTACACAGCATGGCATACATGATAGAACCTATTGCCGAGGCATAGGGAATGACACTCATCTTTTCTCTATCTTCTGCCGTGGTCGGCGACTGAGTCTTACTCAATCTCATACCTTGCAAAACAGGCAAGAATCCTTTCTTTGACTGATCCATATTGAACTTCTTCAATATTTTGTCAAGGTATGTACTTTGTGAAAGACCAATGAGGCGTCTCGATCTATCTCTATAGATTTTGATGCCTAATATGTAAGCAGCTTCTCCAAGGTCCTTCATTGAAAAACTTTTATTCAAGTAGGCCTTTACATTTTCCAAGAATTCTATATCATTTCCCATCAGCAATATGTCATCCATATATAATATGAGAAATGCCACAGAGCTCCCACTCACTTTCTTGTAAATACAGGCTTCTCCATAAGTCTGTATAAAGCCAAACGCTTTGATCACCTCATCAGAGCGAATATTCCAACTCCGAGATGCTTGCACCAGCCCGTAAATCGAGCGCTGGAGCTTGCATACCTTGTTAGCGTTCTCTGGATCGACAAAACCTTCCGGTTGCATCATATACAACTCTTCCTTGAGGAAGCCATTAAGGAATGCTGTTTTGACGTCCATTTGCCATATCTCATAATCATAGAATGCGGCAATAGCTAACATGATTCTGACTGACTTCAGCATCGCTACGGGAGAGAAAGTCTCGTCGTAGTCAATCCCTTGAACTTGTCGATAACCCTTAGCGACAAGCCGAGCCTTATAGATGGTCACATTACCATCCGCGTCTGTCTTCTTCTTCAATATCCATTTGTTTTCTATGGCGTGCCTGTCATCAGGCAAGTCCACCAAAGTCCAAACTTTGTTTTCATACATGGATTCTATCTCGGATTTCATGGCTCCAAGCCATTTATTGGAATCTGGGCCCGCCATCGCTTCTTCATAGTTCGAAGGTTCACCGTTGTCTAACAACATGATTTCTAGGACAGGGTTGCCGTACCACTCTGGTGCGGAACGTGCCCTTGTGGACCTTCGAAGTTCAGTAGTAACTTGATCTGTATCTTCATGATCATTATCATTATCTTCCTCCCTTGTCGGTGCAGGCACCTCAGGAACAGTTTCCTGCGCTGCGCTACTTTCCGGTACAGGAGGGGTGACTGTCACCTCATCAAGTTCTACTTTCCTCCCACTCACTTCTTTCGAGAGAAACTCTTTCTCCAGAAAGCATCCATTCTTGGCAACAAAGACTTTGCCTTCGGATCTGTGGTAGAAGGTGTACCCAATAGTTTCCTTTGGGTATCCTATGAAGACGCATTTTTCTGATTTGGGTTCGAACTTTTCAGGTTGAAGTTTCTGGACATAAGCATCGCAACCCCAAACTTTCATAAACGACAGCTTCGGTTTCTTGCCAAACCAAAGTTCATACGGAGTCGTTTCAACGGATTTTGACGGAGCCCTATTTAAAGTGAATGCGACAGTCTCTAAAGCATAACCCCAAAAAGATAGCGGTAAATCGGTGAGGGACATCATAGATCGCACCATGTCCAACAGAGTACGATTTCGACGTTCGGACACACCGTTATGTTGAGGTGTTCTGGGCGGTGTCAATTGTGAAACAATTCCACAGCTTCTAAGGTGGGTGCTAAATTCATGACTTAAATATTCACCCCCACGATCCGATCGTAAGAACTTTATTTTTCTGTCACGTTGATTCTCAACCTCATTCTGAAATTCCTTGAACTTTTCAAAGGTCTCATACTTGTGTTTCATCAAATAGATATACCCGTATCTACTCAAGTCATCCGTGAGGGTGAGAACATAACGGTAGCCTCCGCGAGCCTCAACACTCATTGGACCGCACACATCGGTATGTATGATTTCCAACAAGTTGGTTGCTCGCTCCATTGTTCCAGAGAACGGAGTCTTGGTCATCTTGCCCAAGAGGCATGGTTCGCATGTGTCAAATGATTCATAATCAAGAGACTCTAGAAGTCCATCCGAATGGAGCTTCTTCATACGTTTGACACCAATATGACCAAGTCGGCAATGCCACAAGTATGTGGGACTATCATTATCAACTTTACATCTTTTGGCATCTACACTATGAATATGTGTATCACTACGTTCGAGATTCATCAAAAATAAACCATTGACCAGCGGGGCATGACCATAAAACATGTCTCTCAAATAAATAGAACAACCATTATTCTCCGATTTGAAAGAATATCCATCTCGCATAAGACGAGATCCAGAAACAATGTTCATGCTCAAAGCTGGTACTAAATAACAATTATTGAGGTTTAAAACTAATCCCGAGGGTAGATGTAGAGGTAGCGTGCCGACGGCGATCACATCGACCTTGGAACCATTCCCGACGCGCATCGTCACCTCATCCTTCGCCAGTCTCCGTTTATTCCGCAGCTCCTGTTTTGAGTTACAAATGTGAGCAACTGCACCGGTATCAAATACCCAGGAGCTACTACGAGTGCTGGTAAGGTACACATCAATAACATGTATATCATATATACCTTTGACGTTGCCGGCCTTCTTGTCTGCTAAGTATTTGGGGCAGTTCCGCTTCCAGTGACCCGTTCCCTTGCAATAAAAGCACTCAGTCTCTGGCTTGGGTCCATACTTTGGCTTCTTCCCGGTAACAGGCTTACCAGGCGCGGCAACTTGCTTGCCGTCCTTCTTGAAGTTCTTCTTACCCTTGCCTTTCTTGAACTTAGTGGTTTTATTGACCATCAACACTTGATGTTCTTTCTTGATGTCAACCTCCGCTGATTTCAGCATTGAATACACCTCGGGAATGGACTTCTCCATCCCCTGCATATTGAAGTTCAACACGAAGCTCTTGAAGCTTGGTGGGAGCGACTCGAGGATTCTGTCAACGACCGCTTCATCTGGGAGATTCATTCCCAGCTGAGACAAGCGGTTGTGCAATCCTGAAATCTTGAGGATGTGCTCACTGACAGAACTGTTCTCCTCCATCTTATAGCTGTAGAATGCGTCGGAGACATCATATCTCTCAACTCGGGCATGAGCTTGGAAAACCATTTTCAGCTCTTCGAACATCTCATATGCTCCATGGTGCTCAAAACGCTTTTGGAGCCCCGATTCTAAACTGTAAAGCATGCCACACTGAACCAGGGAGTAATCATCACTACGCGACTGCCAGACGTTCAAAACGTCTTGGTCCGCATCGGGAGCAGGTGCATCACCTAGCGGTGCTTCTAGGACATATGATCTCTTGGCAGCTATGAGGATAATCCTCAGATTACGGACCCAATCCGTATAGTTGCTACCATCGTCTTTCAGCTTGGTTTTCTCTAGGAACGCGTTGAAGTTGAGGGAAACTGGAGCGTGGGCCATTTGATCTACAAGAGATATTGTAAAAAATTTAGACTAAGTTCATGACAATTAAGTTCATATTAATCAAATTTTAATGAACTCCCACTCAGAATGACATCTCTCTAGTCATCTAAGTGATACACGATCCGAATCGAGTAGTCCGTGTCCGATCATCACGTGAGAAGGACTAGTCAAAAATGGTGAACATCTTCATGTTGATCGTATCTTCTATACGACTCGTGTTCGACCTTTCGGTCTTCCGTGTTCCGAGGCCATGTCTGTACATGCTAGGCTCGTCAAGTGAACCCTAAGTGTATTGCGTGTGTAAATCTGTCTTACACCCGTTGTATGCGAACGTTAGAACCTATCACACCCGATCATCACGTGGTGCTTCGGAGCAACGAGCTTTAGCAACGGTGCACAGTTAGGGGAAACACATTACTTGAAATTTTAGTGAGAGATCATCTTATTTACTACCGTCGTTCTAAGTAAACAAGATGCAAAAACATGATAAACATCACATGCAATCAATTAAAGTGACATGATATGGCCAATATCATCTTGCTCCTTGGATCTCCATCTTCGGGGCACCATGATCATCTTGTCACCGGCTCGACACCATGATCTTCATCATCATGATCTCCATCATCGTGTCTTGAAGAAGTCGTCACGCCAACTATTACTTCTACTACTATAGCTAACGTTTAGCAATGAAGTAAAGTAATTACATGGCGTTATTCAGTGACACGCAGTTCATACAATAATTAAGACAACTCCTATGGCTCCTTCCGGTTGTCAAGTTCATCGACATGCAAGTCGTGATTCCCTATTACAAAAACATGATCAATCTCATACATCACATATATCATTCATCACATCTTCGTTCTTGGCCATACCACGTCACAAAACACATGCTGCAAAAACAAGTTAGACGTCCTCTAATTGTTGTTGCAAGTTTTACGTGGCTTCTATAGGATTTCTAGCAAGAACGTTTCTTACCTACGCCAAAACCACAACGTGATTTTGTCAACTTCTATTTACCCTTCATAAGGACCCTTTTCATCGAATCTGATCCGACTAAAGTAGGAGAGACAGACACCCGCCAGCCACCTTATGCATCTAGTGCATGTCTGTCGGTGGAACCAGTCTCACGTAAGCGTACGTGTAAGGTCGGTCCGGGCCGCTTCATCCCACAATACCGCCGAATCAAGATTGACTAGTAACGGTAAGAAAGTTGAACAAGATCATACGCCCACAACTGCTTTGTGTTCTACTCGTGCAAGATGCTACGCATAAAACTTAGGCTCTGATACCACTGTTGGGGAACGTAGCAGAATTCAAAAATTTTCTACGTCTTCACCAAGATCCAACTATGGAGACATCTAGCAACGAGTAACTAAGAGTGCATCTACATACCGTTATGAAGATTGCGTGCGGAAGCTTTCAACGAAGCAAGGATGAAGTAGTCGTACTCTTCACGTTCTTCGTCACCGATGATCTAGCGCCGAACGGACGGCACCTCCGCGTTCAACACACGTACGGTGCAGCAACGTCACCTCCTTCTTGATCCAGCAAGGGGGGAGGAGAAGTCGTCAGAGATCCGGCAGCACGACGGCATGATGACGGATGCAGTGGAAATTGCAGCAGGGCTACGCCGGGCGCCCTGCGAAGGAGTTGGGAGGTGTCACGGGAGGGGGAGAGGCGCCAGGGCTGAGGTGCGGCTGCCCTCTCCCCCCCCACATATATATAGGGGCCAGGGGGGGCGCCTGGACCCCCTGCAGATCCAATCTGCAAGGGGGCGGCGGCCAAGGGGGGTTCCTTGCCCCCCAAGGCAAGTGGAGCCCCCCTCCCCTTTAGGGTTTGAACCCTAGGCGCAGGGGAGGTGGGCCCCCTTTAGTGGTGCGCCAGCCCTGAGGGCTGGACACATCCCCTCGCGGCCTAGGGGCCCCACCGGGATGGGTGGCCCCACCCGGTGGACCCCCGGGGCCCCTCCGGTGGTCCCGGGACGCCCCCGGTGACCCCCGGAGATCACCCGTTGGCCGAAACTGGACTTCCCATATATCAATCTTTACCTCCAGACCATTCCGGAACTCCTCGTGACGTCCGGGATCTCATCCGGGACTCCGAACAACTTTCGGGTTTCCACGTGCATTAATCTCTACGACCCTAGCGTTACCGAACCTTAAGTGTGTAGACCCTACGGGTTCGGGAGACACGTAGACATGACCGAGACGACTCTCCGGTCAATAAGCAACAGCGGGATCTGGATACCCATGTTGGTTCCCACGTGTTCCTCGATGATCTTCATCGGATGAACCACCGCGTCAAGGATTTACTCAATCCCGTATGTTATTCCCTTTGTCCATCTGTACGGTACTTGCCCGAGATTCGATCGTCGGTATTCCCGATACCTTGTTCAATCTCGTTATGGCAAGTCTCTTTACTCGATCCGTAATCCATCATCCCGTGACTAACTACTTAGTCACATTGAGCTCATTACGATGATGTCTTACCGAGTGGGCCCAGAGGTACCTCTCCGTCATACGGAGTGACAACATCCCAGTCTCGGTTCATACCAACTCAACAGACACTTTCGGAGATACCCGATGCGTACCTTTATAGCCACCCAGTTACGTTGTGACGGTTGGCACACCCAAAGCACTCCTACGGTATCCGGGAGTTGTACAACCTCATGGTCTAAGGAATAAATACTTGACACCGAAAAGCTTATGCATTACGAACTATACGATCTCGTGTTATGCTCAAGTTTGGGTCTTGTCCATCACATCATTCTCCTAATGATGTGATCCCGTTATCACCGACATCTCATGTCCATGGTCAGGAAACCGTGACCATCTGTTGATCAACGAGCTGGCTACTAGAGGCCTACCAGGGACTCATTGTGATCTGTGTATTCACACATGTATCGCTGTTTCCGTACAATACAATTCAAGCATGAATAATAGACAATTATCATGAACAAGGAGATATAATAATAATGCTTTTATTATTGCCTCTAGGGCATATCTCCAACACTTTCAACCCCAATACCAGTGGTGGCAAGAAGATCAATCCAAACCAAGTCACTTGCTTTGGATGTGGTCAGTCTGGACACATCTCAAGGGTGTGCCCCAACAAGAAGCCTGATGCCCCGCGCCCCAATGCGCAGAACCAGGGACAAGGCCGTGGAATGCCACCAAGGAACCCAGCTCCTCGCAATCCACCGAACCATGGGAAGGGGCGTGTGAATCACGTCACTGCTGAAGAAGCCCAGGAAGACCCGGACGTCGTGCTGGGTACGTTCCTTGTCAACTCAGCACCTGCAACTGTCTTGTTTGATTCTGGAGCAACGCATTCTTTTGTCACTCAAAGATTTGCATTAAAAAGTGGCATGACCCCTACACCCCTGAATAACCCTATGGTGGTACAAACCCCCGGAGCCGAGATGAGAGCCAATATAGGCTGTAAAGGAGTCGGTATTACCATTAACGGTGTAGACTTCCTAGCAGACCTTATCATCCTGAGATCGCAAGGCTTGGATGTGATCTTAGGGATGGATTGGCTCAGTAAGCACCAAGGCTTATTAGACTGTGCCAATCGGACAGTCATTGTGACCAATGATCGGGGAGTCGAAGTCAAGTTTGCCTCCAACTCCTCTTCCGCTCAGGCCGCTAAAGTCAACTGTCTGTCTGAAGTTGGGCTAGATCAAGTACCGGTGGTATGTGAGTATCCTGATGTCTTTCCGGATGAACTACCGGGAATGCCCCCTAACCGTGACATTGAGTTCATCATCGAGCTCGTGCCCGGAGCAGGACCCATCTATAAGAACCTTATAGAATGGGGACGGAGGAATTAGCTGAGTTGAAGAAGCAGCTGGAAGAGCATCTAAGGAAGGGATTTATCTGCCCGAGTGCCTCCCCTTGGGGATCTCCTATTCTGTTTGTGGCAAAGAGGGACGGTACCATCCGCTTATGCATTGACTATCGTTCCCTCAATGAAGTTACAATCAAGAACAAGTATCCACTTCCCAAGATCGAAGATCTGTTTGATCAGCTCAGCGGAGCCAAGGTGTTCTCCAAGATCGACCTCAGATATGGGTACTACCAGCTGAAGATCAGACCCCAAGATATTTCGAAGACGGCATTCGTAACCAGATATGGCCTGTACGAGTGCACGGTCATGTCCTTTGGGTTAACCAATGCCCCGGCCTACTTCATGTACCTCATGAATAAAGTCTTCATGGAATATTTGGACAAGTTTGTTGTTGTCTTCATTGATGACATTCTTGTGTTCTCGAAGTCGGAGGAAGAGCACGAGCAACATCTGAGGATGGTCCTAGACAAGCTTCGTGAGCACCAACTGTACGCCAAATTCAGCAAGTGTGAGTTTTGGCCGCATAAAGTTGGATTCTTAGGTCATGTCTTGACCGAGGAATGATTATCTGTTGATCCTGCAAAGATCGAAGCTGTGACCCAATGGCAATCTCCAACGACCGTCAAGGAAGTCAGAAGCTTCCTCGGACTAGCGGGCTATTACCGCAAGTTCGTGGAAGGATTCTCTAGCATTGCACGACCAATGACCCAGCTCCTCAAGAAGGACAAGAAGTTCGAGTGGACGCCAAAATGCGAAGAGAGCTTCCAAGAGCTCAAGAAGAGATTGACCACTGCCCCAGTTCTGGCAACACCTGATATTCACAAGGAGTTCATGATATATTGTGATGCCTCTCGAACCGGATTGGGAAGCGTTCTGATGCAAGAAGGCCGCGTCATAGCATACCTCTCCAGGCAGCTACGACCCCATGAGGAGAACTACGCTACTCACGATCTAGAGCTAGCAGCAGTAGTTCATGCCTTGAAGACATGGCGGCATTACCTCCTAGGGAAATGGTGTGAGATCTACACAGACCACAAAAGTCTGAAGTACATTTTCACCCAAAAAGAATTGAACATGAGGCAGCGGAGATGGTTGGAACTCATCAAAGACTATGACCTCAGTGTTTAGTATCACCCTGGGAAGGCTAACGTGGTGGCCGATGCCTTAAGCAGGAAGGCTTGCTCTTTGAATGCCGTTATTCAAGTAAGGCAGCCAGCCTTGTTTAAGGAGTTCGAACAATTCAGTTTGGAATTGGTCACCCCTGGATTTCTGGATCATTTGGAAGTCAGACCAACCCTGATGGACGACGTCAAGAAGGCACAAGATGGACACGCAAGCATCGAAGGCATCAAGAAGAAGATGAAGCTGGGCAAGGCCCCAGGATTCTCAGAAGACGAGCACGGGATTGTTTGGTACAAAGGTTGCATCTGCGTACCAAACAACACCGAGCTGAAGACGCTGATTCTGCAAGAAGCCCACGACACTCCGTATTCCATCCACCCCGGAGGAGCCAAGATGTATCAAGACTTGAAGGCACGATTCTGGTGGCACGCGATGAAAAGAGAGATTGCAACCTATGTTGCAAAGTGTGATGTGTGCCAAAGGGTCAAGGCTGAATATCAACGACCTGCTGGATTGCTTCAACCACTCAAGGTTCCTGAGTGGAAGTGGAATAAAGTCGGAATGGACTTCATCACTGGATTACCAAGGTCGAATAGAGGACATGACTCTATCTGGGTCATAGTCGATCATTTGACCAAGGTGGCCCATTTCATTCCTGTCAAGACTACCTACTCAGGCAACCAGCTGGCAACTCTCTATATCAGCCGAATCGTAAGTCTTCACGGCATTCCCAAGGAGATTGTGTCAGATCGAGGCACCCAGTTCACTTCAAGGTTCTGGAAGAGATTCCAAGAAGCCTTGGGAACCAAGTTGTCTTTCAGCACAACTTTCCACCCACAGACCGGAGGTCAGACAGAGCGAGTCAATCAGATTCTCGAAGATATGCTCCGAGCCTGTGTCCCGGCGTATGGAGCCAAGTGGGAAGATTGTCTCCCTTTTGCCGAGTTCTCCTATAACAACAGTTACCAGTCAAGCCTTCAGATGGCACCATTTGAGGTGTTGTACGGACGCAGATGCCGCACGCCCCTCAATTGGTCGGAGACTGGAGAAGGACTAGTCTTTGGACCGGATATTCGCCACGCAGCAGAAGAGCAAGTCCAACTAGTCAGAGAGCGATTAAAGGCAGCCAAGTCAAGGCAGAAGAGTTATGCTGACACTCGACGCCGAGACATGAGTTTCCGTGTCGGAGATCATGTGTACCTGCGGGTAACTCCTCTGAAGGGAACCAAGCGTTTCCACGTCAAGGGGAAGCTCGCGCCAAGGTTCATTGGCCCTTTCAAGATCACCGACCGACGAGGAGAAGTGGCTTACCAGTTGGAACTACCACCTGAGCTATCCGATGTGCACAATGTATTCCATGTGTCACAACTCCGGAAATGTCTTCAAGTTCCAGACAAGCCTAATCTCTACAAGGATGTGGATCACCAAGCCATTGATCTGCAGCCTGATTTGACCTACCGCGAGAAGCCCATTCGCATTCTGGACGAAGTAGAACGACGGACGCGAAGCCGTACCATCAAGTACTTCAAGGTCCAGTGGAGCAACCACACCGAAGTAGAAGCAACCTGGGAACGAGAAGACTATCTTAGATCCGAGTTTCCCGATCTCTTTTAAGACCTAGTTTAGGAATCTCGGGGACGAGATTCTTGTAAGGGGGGTAGGTCTGTCACACCCTGCAATTTGTAACATGTTATTTGTATCTTTGAAGCATGAAAATTTGGACCAGCAATTTTTTTAGCATCATTTGGCTTTTATTTGAAATTGAGTTTTCTTCATGTGCTTTTTCTTGTGCTCATTAAAGTCAACTATGACCTCTTGTAGAATTCATCTCCATACCCAAAACTTCTGCCCAATGATCATGCCAAGTGTTATATAACAGTATAGTATTTTCTTACAAAATTAATTTGGCCAAAAGGTATTTTATAAATTTAGTTTTCCAAAAACCCCTGATTGAGATTTGCACTGCAAGTACTTGATTTAGGGAGAGAAAACTATTTCAAAAGGTTTATTTGAAACCTAGTAGTCATAGGACTTCCAGAAACCACAAAGGTATACTTTTAAAAGTTATTTTCCTATTTTATTTAAAAGCTTTTTCTTAAGGCCAGAAATGGTCTTTAATAGGGGAAAATTATTTAACTTTTTCAAAAATATTTGCCAAAATTCAGAGAGACTCAGAGGACATATATTGTCCATATATAAGAGTTTCAACACTTGGTCATGTTCAAAATAATGGGCTAAACCCTCTAAAACCCTTTCTGGATATTTCAAGCTTTAGAAATATTTACAAAGGAATTATTCTCCAAAAATTCCAGGGAAATTCTATCATGTCATATATGACATATTTGATAATCTTGCCAAGTTCCATGCCTTCGGAAGCAAGAAAACATCCTTAAACCCCTTCATAACCATTCTGTCCATATTTGAAGTTTGAGCAACTTTACATTGCCAAACTTGTCCAAATGCTCTCAAACTTAGTGCACATGCTAGAATGGCCTAATAAGGCACCTAGACCAAATGGCACAAGATTTGGAATAGAGCAACTTGATCAGATCACCCTAAAACCCTTTCTGTTCAAATGCAAATTTGAACAACTTTACATTACCAACTTTTTATCTGGAGCTTCAAACTTTGTGGGCATGATCAATACCCCAAATGATGATGTTACACCAAGTGGTGCATCAAGGGGAGATGGTTAGCTTGACTCAAACAAGATGAAGCTGTTTCTGTTGATTTCTAGGGTTCACCAAAGTTACATTGGCTAGTTTCTTCAAATGAGCCCAAATTTGGTGAAGCACCCTATTTTCTCATGTCTTTCAATCCAGTTAAGTGCCATGTCAAGTAGAAGTCATTTGCTTGACCAAACACTGATCAAACACCTTCTGCAGATTTACTAAAACCCTCATCCTGATCACTTTTACTCTTCTTCATGGCCTCAACTTTTTACCACATGATCATTGAGTCACTAGCTACCCCCAGTAACTTCCCCAGCACCCCAGCTCCATGATTGAGGGGTAAGAACCCAAGTTTACCTTGCTGGACAGCAAGTTTTCACCAAGTCACCAGCATTCCCTTTCTCTCTCAGCATCTCCAGGGCATCCAAGGCCGCAGGCCAATTCTTTACTCCTCCCTCAACCTTCTAGACACTCTTGGACACGTTGGTTTTGACCGGAGCGGCGAGGGCACGGTGGTGCTAGCCATACGCGCGCTCTGGAGCACGCAACAGTGCGGACACGCACTGTAGCTCCAGCCAATCAGCCTCCCCCGACAGCCTCGGGCCACTCCCTCGCGCCAGTCGAGGCCCCTCGACGTCCGCGACCGCCTCGGCGCTGTCCCCCCTCCTCCTGCACCCTCCAGTGAACATCGTCGCACGCGCACCGGCCGCCCGCAAGGGCCACTCTTCTGCCTCGCACGCGCGCGCTCCAGAAGCTCCCCCGCTCCTCCTCTCACCTCAGCTGGACGTGGAACAAGTCCACGATCCTCCCCGGCTTGATCACAGGCACCAGAACCTCTCCTAGCCTCGCCTGCAACCTCGCCGGCGCACGAGTCCATGGTGGACCGTGGGCGCGGCTATATAAGCCCCTCCCGAGCCTCTCCAGCAGCACCAACAGCCTCACCTCACCTCACTGAGCCCCCCAACACCATCAGTTCGACCCCAGGAGGTCCCAGTGCTCGGGATCAACCGAAGCTCCGCCGCGTCGGGCCGCCGGTGATCCCGCAGTACGAGCCTCCCCTGCCCTTCCTTTCGCCCGATCTGGAACCGCCGTGCTCCACTGACCATTTCCCCCATGTCTCCCCTCTCTGTGGCAGCTGGAAACGGCCGGAGCAGCGACCTCCCGGAGCTCCTCCGCCGTCCCACCTCGCCGCCGGCGAACCTGACCTCCCCGGCGTACCATACCACCACCCCTACAACCGCCACTCGACGCTGAGTCCATTCCTGGCCTCCGTTGCCGTCGCCGTGGCCGGAAACCTCGCTGGTGAGCTCGCCGTCGCCGTGGCCGCAAGGTTGGAGATGACAGGCGGGCCCCGCCTGTCATCCCCACACCTCTCTCCCCCTCCTCTCTGCCACTGACCCACGGGCCCCGCCCGTCAGGTTCAAAAACCTGACGTGCGCGCGCAGGCACCCGTGCGGCTGGGCTGGACCGCCCTGGGCCGTGCACTGTGGCCTCTCTGGCCCAGTTGCACAGGTCTTTTTCTCCTTTTTCTTTTCTGTATTAATTCAAACATTTCTACAGAAAAGAATAATGGTCCAAATAAAATAATTCCAACTCCAAAAATCTTGTAATATTCCAACCTATTTAATGATACCACTTTCACTCACATCCATGAAACTTTTCTGTTCTGTTCAAATTCAAATTCAAATTTGAGCAGTAAAACTCCTGTTCTAAAATCAATGGATTCCATTCTGTTACTCCAAAACTCCAACTATGAATTTTCCCCATCTTAGAAATTCCTCTAGTATTTTACAAAAATAAGTTGACATTTTTTGAGCACTTTGATTTTTCTGTTTTATTTGTGGTCTTACTTTTCCGTTGTTATTATGCGACGTATAGATCCCGTATTTGACGAAGTTGCTGTGGAAGAAGAAGGAGAAGGATTTGAAGACTTTGAAGACCAAACCAATCTAGGCAAGCAACCCTTTGACCATGATACACTTGTTCTTCGGAACCCGTTTGTTTCCGATGCATGATGTTAGGGTTACGATAGTGACCTAGTTGATTCCACCACATGATGCATGCCTTGATCTTGATCTTGCTATGTGCTAGATGACACACATATGGTTAGTAGTAAAGAATAGTGATGCATGTGTGACATGAACCCTCGTGGTTGAAGTCTTTACGTAAAACCCCGTCGGGTGCCATTCATGCCCGAGGGAGATGATGATGAGTTAGGTGACCACTTGATGACGAAGTGGTGTACCGAGGCAAGTGTGTGTGTTTTTCAAACAGATTGGTTTAAGTTGCGACCGTTATTCCAACTATACATGTGCAACCACACTACCCCTTATGGGACGGGGCTTTATTGATTACTTAGGTCGATACTAGCATGGTGCCCGCATTACTAGTGACGGGAAGACTTGAGGTCTTTCCCGGGACAGGGTCGTGCTTGGATAGACGACCATGACTGTTTTCACAGGGCACCGGACACACCGTTGGTCCCTTCGGGTACGCGTGACATTGAAATTAGGGCAAGTCCCGTGATTTATTGTTTGTACTCGAGGGCCATGTACCAACGAGTGGACTCTATGTTAGTGTTGTCTAAGGAAAGATAATGACCGGGTGCTTACCCCGGGTACTTGAGGTACCGTGGGTCGTGGATGACACGGAAGTTCCCCGGATCTTGTGGGTAAAGTGTACAACCTCTGCAGAGTGTCAAACTATTCGAATAGCCGTGTCCACGGTCATGGACAGTTGGGTAACCGCTCTTGGGCTACGTCCAATTTTTGTGAAACCATGCGTGTATATGTGAGTCAAGGTGGTGACTTGACTCGACGAGTTGAATCTTATTCATGTTGATATCGGTAACCTATCTTCGAGGTTACGCGAGGTTATTGATGCATAAACTTGATAGTAGAATGTTTATTCTAGCCCTTGCTAGATTGTTCATTACCATTCAATTGCATTGTTACTTTGAACCACATCATGGGTTGCTTGCGAGTACATTCAAAGTACTCATTGGCTTGCCACTGGTTATTTAATTGGCCAGGCATGGAAGAACAGGAATATAGGAAGAGTTCTTTGGAGACGAACATGCGAACTAGGACGCTATCCTAGTCAGAATGCTTGTAGGGTTAAGACAGATCGCATGGGTTCTACCCGTTATCGAAGACTTCCGCTATTTGAGTTATTTACTATTCAGCCCGTGAGGCTCTATCTATGTAAGACTTGGCCATAATGGCCTTAATTCGTGTAAGACTATTTGTATGGATGTAAGACTCTTGTTATTTCAGCTTTTGTGTGTTCAGTGAGCATTGATCTCTGGGATCACTGTACACGTGCATTCGGTGATCTCGACTTCTAAGTCGGGGTCCCCACAATTTCTACGTTTATGGAAATTCTTTTGATAATTTCTTAAGCAACCTTGATCGAGTTTTGCAGAGGTGTGAAGAAACTAATATCGTCTTGAATTGGGAGAAGTGACACTTTATGGTTAATGAAGGAATTGTTTTGGGGCATAAGATTTCTGAAAGAGGTATTGAAGTTGATAAAGCTAAAGTAAACGCTATTGAAAAGATGCCGTGTCCTAAAGATATCAAAGGTATAAGAAGCTTCCTTGGTCATGCTCGTTTCTATAGGAGGTTCATTAAAGCCTTCTCTAAACTTTCTAGGCCTCTCACTAATCTCTTGCAAAAAGATGTTCCTTTTGTTTTTGATGGTGATTGTGTAGAAGCATTTGAAATACTTAAGAAAGCCTTGATTTCTGCACCTATTGTTCAACTACCTGATTGGAATTTACCCTTTGAAATTATCTGTGATGCGAGTGATTATGCTGTTGGTGTTATTCTAGGACGAAGAGTTGATAAGAAATTAAATGTTATTCATTATGCTAGTAAAACTCTAGAAAGTGTCCACATAAATTATGCTACTACTGAAAAAGGATTCTTAGCAGTTGTTTTTTGCTTGTGATAAGTTCAGGTCTTATATTGTTGATTCCAAAGTAACTGTCCATACTGATCATGCTGCTATTAAATATATTATGGAAAAAAGATGCTAAACTTAGACTTATTATATGGGTTCTCTTGCTACAAGAATTTGATTTGCATATTATAGATATAAAGGGAACTGAGAACCCCGTTCCAGACAACTTTTCTAGGTTAGAAAATGTTCTTGATGACCCACTGCCTATTGATGATAGCTTTCCTGATGAACAATTAGCTGTCATAAATGCTTCTCGTAATGCTCCATGGTATGCTGATTATGCTAATTACATAGTTGCTAAATTTATACCACCTAGCTTCACATACTAACAAAAGAAATAGTTTTTCTATGATTTAAGACATTACTTTGGGGATGACCCACACCTTTATAAAGAAGGAGTAGATGGTGTTATTAGACATTGTGTACCGGAGCATGAACATGAACATATCCTATGCAAGTGTCACTCTGAAGCCTACGGAGGACACCATGCCGGAGATAGAACTACACACAAGGTATTGCAATCCGGTTTTTATTGGCCTAATCTCTTCAAGGATGCTCGTAAGTTTGTCTTGTCTTGTAGTGAATGCCAGAGAATTGGTAATATTAGTAGACATCAGGAAATGCCTATGAACTATTCACTTATTATTGAACCATTTCATGTTTGGGGCTTTGATTATATGGGATCTTTTCCTTCCTCTAATGGGTATACACATATTTTAGTTGTTTTTGATTATGTTACTAAGTGGGTAGAAGCTATTCCAACTAGTAGTGCTGATCATAACACCTCTATTAAGATGCTTAAAGAAGTTATTTTTCCAAGGTTTGGACTCCCTAGATATTTAATGACTCATGGTGGTGCACATTTTATTCATGATGCTTTCCGTAAAATGCTTGCTAAATATGATGTCAACCATAGAATTGCATCTCCATATCATGCTCAGTCTAGTGGTCAAGTAGAATTGAGCAATAGAGAGATTAAATTGATTTTGCAAAAGACTGTTAATAGATCTAGAAAGAATTGGTCTAAGAAACTTGATGATGCATAATGGGCTTATAGAACAACTTATAAAAACCTATGGGTATGTCTCCATATAAGATGGTTTATGGAAAAGCATGTCACTTACCTATTGAATTAGAACATAAAGCTTATTGGGCAATCAAAGAGCTCAACTATGATTTCAAACTTGCTGGTGAAAAGAGGTTATTTGACATTAGCTCACTTGATGAATGGATAACCCAAGCCTATGAGAGTGCCAAGTAGTTTAAAGAAAAAGTTGAAAGATGGCATGACAAAAGGATACAAAATTGTGAGTTTAATGTAGGTGATCATGTTTTGCTATACAACTCTCATTTAAGATTTTTTGCAGGAAAGCTTCTCTCTAAATGGGAAGGTCCTTATATTATCGAGGAGGTGTATCGTTTCGGTGCCATCAAAATCAACAACGTCGAAGGCACAAATCCGAAGGTGGAACGGTCAAAGAATGAAACATTATATCTCATGTACTCCCTTAAATGTTGGGACCAATATAATTATACCATGACACCCGAGGAATACATAAGGGATACTTTCCACGACGTTTCAGACTCCGAAAAGGAATATGTCGGGGGAAACTGTCCACCACGAACACCTGTGGGACCGGAGCCCCTTGTACGTTGCGGTAAGGCAGCGGAGGGAGCACAAAGAGCAGATCGAGGAGAGCACGCGGGCAGTTTACCCAGGTTCGGGCCGCGCGGACGCGTAAAACCCTACTCCTGCTTGGTTTGTATTGAGTTTGTGAGCTCGGGGGCTTGAAGAACTAGCTACACCGAGCGAGAGAGCTGTCTAGGTTCCGAACCCTTTCTACATTGTGCATGGGCCTCCTTTTATAGCTCAAGGGGTCACCGACAGGTGCCAACGTAGAAGAAGGGCAAAAATGTAACTTTGGTGGTAGTTGTAACAGTGCGGGAACAGTGCATGAACAGTGCGTGAACATTGGTCTTTACCTAACTTGACAGTGGGGGACAAGGGCATTAAATGCCCGTCACCGTCGACCCCAAAAGCACCCGCCCATGCGTCTCCGTTCGCCACGGCGATAGCCTCGTCACCGTGGAGTGCCACCGTGCCCCCCCAGGCTGCACAGCCATCCGCCACGCGTCCCTGGAAGGGCCCCAGGGCGACGCGTGGGCCGATGAGCTGTAGCGCGGGCACACAGCGCAGGTTCCCCCGGCAAGCACCTTGCCGAGGTCTTGATCTTGCCGGGCTGGGAAGCTTGTCGCTCCCCGGGCCCTTGCCGGGGCGCATGCTGCGCCAAGGCATGTCTTCTGGGATGCAGTCTTCTGGTCTTCCTGGCAAGCTCCTCTTGCCAGGGTCTTGTGCTAAATGTGATAGTCTTGAGCCTGGGACGGCCTTCCCGGCAAGCTCCACTTGCCGGGGCCTTGATCTTATGTCTTGTATACTTTGTTTTGAATGGTTTTATAGGGACCAGAAAGGTCTCCGGCGAGCACGTGGTGAGCCCTGCCGCGGGAAGCTGCTACTGCCCGTGCACAAGTTGGGGTACTAAGGTACCCCTATCTTAGTACACCGACAGGAGCCCCCGGGCCTGGGCCACACACGGTGCCGAGCGCTGTTGGGCCAGGCCCAAAACAGTGCACGGGCACACGCGGCCTACGGCACGCCGAATCCCCTTCCGCATCCGCCGCGCCCCTCCCTAACGGCACGCGTCGATTGCGGCGTCGTGGGAGAGATCGTGGCCACGCTCTTTAATGGAAAATGCGAAACGTCCCCCACTCCCTCCTTAAAAGCAGAGGGAGCAGGGGCAGTTTCCTTCCTCCGCTTTCACTTCGTCTTCAACCTCCAGAAATCCCCCGCTGCGCTTTGCCTCCGCACCTCCTCTGTCCTCTTCCGCACCCGCGGTGCCGTCGAACTCCTCGCCCCTTCCCCCGCCGCCATCCGCCATGGCCCCGAAGGCCGAGAAGGCGAAAGCGGAGAAGGCCAAGAGGGAGAAATCCGAGGAGGCGGCGAAGCTCGCCGCCCTGCGGAAGAGGAATGTAGTCTTCGCGCATAGGCTCAGCGCGAGGGAACTCTGGAACAAGTATTACCTCTTCTGGGCCAAGGAGACCAAGGCTCATCCCCGGACCAGAGTCTACCCCGCCGTCGCCAAAGATCTGCTTCCCGGCGGGTACTTCTTCTTTGCTGTCTTCTTTCACTGCGGCTTGTGCCCTCCGTTCTCGGAGTTTTTCTGCGACATCATGAACACGTACGGCCTCCATCTCCTAGACTTCACCCCCAACGCCATCCTTACGATGGCGGTTTTCGCACATCTGTGCGAAAACTATATAGGGATCTATCCAAATGTAGCGCTTTTTCGCCACTTTTTTATGCCTAGAGTAGAGGCCGGCGCTCCCCTCTCCGGGGGTATATCTTGGATCTTCCGCTTGAATAAGAAGGAGTCATATCTGAAAGGAGAGCTCCGCGGCAAGTGGGAAGAGTGGCGCGCAGACTGGTGTTGGATAGTGGAGGACCAGCCGGAGCCTTTCACCGCGTCGCGCACAACAGCCATAGTGCGCGGCAGGGACTGGAGCGAGTTGGCCCCGGATGATGTCAAGATCAACGTTGCTCTTGTCAGAATACTTCGTCTCCGGGTAGCTAAGTTGACCATCGGAGAGGTAGGGGCAGATTTCCTCCGCCGCCACATTGCCCCTTTACAAGAGAGGAAAAGGCCAGCATGGGAGTTCGGCAATGCGGCGGACATTATGAGGCTGCGCCCGGGTCTGAACTTCAACTTCACGGCTCTGGAGCTGAAGGGGATGGTCCGGGAGCTTTTTAAGCACGACCCGGCCCATCCGGAGTGGTTTAGATCTCCCCGGGGAGTGGTGCCGCTATGCAATAGCACTGCCCGGGATGCTTTGCGCGCAATGATGCCCGCATGTGACTCTCACGGCGTCGACCCCACCTGGATAGTGCCCACGCCGGATGCCATTATGAGTTTCTTTGATAATTTTGTCGAGCGGCCGAGGAACGCCGAGGAGAACAAAGGTCTCACTCGGGCCACCACGGAGCGGGACCTGGCTTATATTGCTTCCCGGATGGAAGAGGCCGCCGCAGCTGCAGCAGCAGGAGACTTTGGGTTCACCGTCGACGAGGCGGATGCTGCGGACGAGGTGTGTCAAGCTGAGGAGGCTGAGATCCGCAGACTGCTCAAGCTTCCGCCCGACGAGCTTGCCGGAGTCCCTTCCCTGAGGCACGCCGGGATTCCCGGGGTTGTGAGCGAGGCCGCGGCAAGCGAGGTTGCCGGAGGGAATAGAGGTGCCGGAGGGAGCGGGGCCACCGGAGGGAGCGGAGCCACCGGAGAGAGTGGGGCCGCAGGACAGGATGCCGGATCCAGCGAGCCCGCCGGGGAGGAGGAGGAGGACACCGAGGCCGATGAGGACTCCGGTGGGTCTCTGGGGCTCGACGACGACGCCTCATCGTCCTCAGAGAACTCCCCGCCTCGGGCGAGTCCCCAGCGAACACCGCTGAAGCGTCTCCGCAAGGCGCCTACAGCGGCAAGGACGCAGGCGCCCCGACAACAGCCTGTTCGCCGGGCGACGCGCGCCACCAGAGCGAGCCAAGCCGCGACGGAGGCGCCCCGCGCACCAGCCGCGGCGGAGGCGCCCCGCGCACCAGCTGCGGCGGAGGCGCCCCGCGCACCAGCGCCAAGCGGAGGGGGATCTTCTCAGAGCGTAGCGGCCGCTCCGCCTGCTCCTCGGGCCTCGGCGTCGGCGGGGGCTGGGTCGTCGCAGCCCCCCAGCCCCGGGGACCTCCAAGCGCCCGAGAGAGCCTTCTCCTCCTGCTCCTCGCGCCGGAGCAACTCAGGTGGAGTTCGATTTCTCCGCCCTTAGCGACGACGACGAGGAAGAGGAGTAAGCATCTGTTACTTATAGCTTCTTCAATTCTGACTTGATTCTTCTTCGTGATTCTAATCTGGTTCTTGTTTTGCTTTCAGGACTCTGGCCCAGCGGATGGCGAAGCGGGCCAAAATCCCCGTGGTTGAGGTCGAGGACGACTCGCCCGTCGCGGCGACAGGGGACGCGCCGGCGACGGACTTGCCGGACCCAACCGCTGCTCCGAGGAGCAGCCCCCAGCGCAGCCCCCAGCGTAAGTCTGGGTTTTAGATTTCTTTGCTCTTCGGGCGCGCTTGAGGTTTTGACTTGTACTGATAATCTTGCTGCTTCATTTGTCTTGTGCAGAAGTGGAGCTGCAGCTGCAGGAGCGCCCGGAGACTACTCCCGAGGAGCCGCAGGTCCCGCCATCCCCGCCAAGGACGAACTCTCCGGCGAGGGAGAGCGCTCCGCCAAGGACGGGTACTCCGCCAAGGGCGAGTACCCCGCCAAGGGCGAGCAGGCCGGCGAGGGTGGCCACCCCGCCAAGGGAGGGCTCCCCGGCGAGGGAGCCTGTCGTCGACGAAGTCCGTGAAGGTAAGTCTTGTAACTTCGTCTTCTTGGGCTTGTCTTTTTGGATATTTGCTTGAACTTCTTCTTTACTTTTCTTCTTCTAGATCCTCCCGCGCCGGACCGGATGGAGACCGAGGTCATCGGCGAGGAGGGCGCACAAG
Source organism: Secale cereale (assembly GCA_902687465.1). NCBI lineage: Eukaryota > Viridiplantae > Streptophyta > Magnoliopsida > Poales > Poaceae > Secale > Secale cereale. The sequence continues at coordinate 827,583,974 of LR738711.1, read as the reverse complement.
GCGACGGCGGCAACGCCCCTGTCGTTGAAGACATGGCAGGAGCCGACGAGCCTGCCGCTGAGGAGACTGCGCCGACCGCAGACGCCGCGGCTGGGGAGGGTGACGGCGGCCACACTGCCGGCCCGGAGGCGGCAGGAGCGTCAAGCGCTGCACCGGCCGCCGACCCCTCCGCCGATAAGGAGCAGCCCGGCATCTATCTTGAGGCCCCCAATGGCGTCTTCATTCAAATGCCGTGGGGGTCTTCGTCGCGAGCCCCCGTGGAGGGAGAGACCTTTGATGGAGAGGTCCTCGCCTCCGCGGGGTTGAAGATTGTTGAAGCGCCTGGCGGGAGCGATGAGCCCGAAGAGGAGAAACTTCTCCGCCAGCTCCTGGCCCTTTACCGGGCCAGGCAGGCGAAACTAGAGTCGCGAGAAGCCCTCACCGCCAAGGCCGGAGCGGACTTGGAGAAACGCGCCGCAGAGCTCCGCGCCGCCAACCAGGCAGCTCTCCGCGACTTGGCGGAGGAGCGCGAGAGGCTCGCCGGAGAGCAGCAGGAGTTTCTTCTGGAAAAAGCTGAGGCCGAGGAGCAGCAGCGACTAGTTGGTGTGGAGCTGTCCCGGCGAGAAGGAGCGCTCAACCAGCGGAAGGTTGAGCTCGACGCCCATGACGACGAGCTCACCGCCCGGGAGCAGGCTCTTGGCGGGGCCCTGAAGGAGGCAAAGGAAGCCGCTGTCGCCGCGGAAACCGCCAAGAAGGACCTTGAAGCCAAGGTGACGCAGCTGGAGGAGTACCTGAAGGCGAGCACGGAAAGGGTCACCGCGCTCAACATAGAGCGCGAGAAAGACGCCCATACCAACTCGGACCTCCAGGTACGCCTCTCCAAGCAGGGCGACGAGCTCAAAGCCGCCAAGGACTCGATTGCTGATCTGGAGTTGAAGGTTTCCACCTTGAGGGATTCACTTGACGCCGCTCGGGACCGCGAGACCAAGCTGAAGGAGGAGGTCCGCAAGGAGCGAGAGCTAGTGGAGAGCGCCGCCACCTCCACGAACATCTTTAAACAGGCGGTGGAGCAATGGACGGAGGAGCTGGTCACCTCCGCCGCCAACATCGACAAGGAGCTAATGGCGCTGAAGGTGGAGCATCTTGTGTACTCCCCGGACCCGAATCTTCCCCACAGCGCCAAGCTCAGTCTCTTCTTCAGGGGGATCGCGCCGCCACTTGCACGTCTACAGGAGAAGCTCCCCGCGCAGCTGGCCGAGGAGTGGCGCCAGCTCTGCGCGGGTACCTTGGAGCGCGTCTTGACCAAGATTGTCTACCGCAACCCCGGTATTAATCTTGTCAACGTCCTCCGCAGCTTGCCGGCCGACGCAGATCAGGAGGCGCTGAAGGCGCAGGTCGCCCACATCATCGCCAAGGTGAACAAAATCTCCAGGCGTGAGGGCGATCGCGTAGATTAGGCCTCTTTCTTCTTATTTCCTTTGCTGCTACAAAGTGTGCCATGAACATGAGTCTATTAGTCATTGCGACAAGTTATCTCTGTAATATATTATCTTATTTCCGAGCAATTGATGCAGTGTTATCTCCCTTGTTTTTGGTCCTTTACTTCGTATGCTTTTTACCCTACACTTTTAGGGAACTTACCGACAAGGGACCCTTGCCGCGAGCGCTGAGTGCTAGACTCTGAGCAGCCTGCTGGCAAAGGCCTTATCGGCAAGCAACCTTGCCGCAGCTAGTCGCAACGCACTTAGCTTGCTGAGCGAACTCGAAAACGAAGTAAGGGCGCGACACTTGTCGCAGCTCACTTAAGCCGTTGAGCGTACTCGAAGACAAGATAAGGGTGCGGCTAGCCCTGGGTAGGTTCCTCCGCGCACAGGTTTTCCATACAAAGTGTGGTCGTTCAAGGAAGATAACTAAAATTTTAAAAATTTGAACTGCTCAAATTCTGGTAACTTAGCTTTCATAGTCTGTTCGTTCTCCGGTAAGCTTTTCTTTCTTGAACAACACTTGGTTCGTCCTCCACCTCCTTCCCCCCCGGCAAACTTGTGCGCGAGGAAAGTTTCTTCTGCTTAAGAGGGAATGAAAAGGAGAAGAGGGAACAAGTATAGGGTTTCTCTGCATGGTAATGCTTACCGGAAATGTGTGTTGCACAAAATGCCAAACAATGCATGCAAATAACAAAGAAAAGCATGAAAATGGCAAATAGTGCGAAAACACAGAAGCTTTACTGATGCACGGGATCTGCGCCCGGCTTTGTACAAAGGTTTACATGCGACAGCGGCAAGACTCGTACAAAAGGTGGTTGCCGGAGCGGATCACGGCAACCGCGCCTTATGGGTGAAACTTGCGAAGATGCTCTATGTTCCAGGAATTGCTCACCGGTAAGCCTTCTTCGGTCTCAAGGCGGACAGCGCCGGGCCTTGTGACTTGTCTCACCCGATAAGGGCCTTCCCACTTCGGCGTCAACTTGTTGGAATTCTTGGCGGACTGAACACGCCGAAGAACAAGGTCGCCTTCCTCGAGACTCCTGGCCTTGACCTTGCGGCTATGGTAGCGGCGCAAGGCTTGCTGGTATCGAGCAGCTCGTACAGCAGCCTGGAGACGTTCCTCCTCGAGGAGCACTGCGTCCTCTTGTCGCAGTTGCTCTTGCTCGAGCTCATCATAAGCGAGCACTCGAGGAGATCCGTATACGAGTTCCGTGGGGAGAACTGCCTCTGCTCCATAGACAAGAGCAAAGGGTGTCTGTCCGGTGGCTCGACTTGGTGTCGTTCTGATTGACCAAAGAGCCGCCGGCAACTCCTCTATCCAGTTTCTTCCGCACTTGCGCAACCTGTCAAAGGTTCTTGTCTTGAGTCCGCGCAGCACTTCAGCATTGGCCCTCTCCGCTTGACCATTGCTCCTCGGGTGAGCAACAGAAGCGAAGCAGACCTTGGCGCCAAGGTCTTGGACGTACTGCATGAAGGTGCGACTAGTGAACTGTGTGCCGTTGTCGGTGATGATCTTGTTAGGGATTCCGAAACGGCAAACAATTGACTTGAAGAACCCGACCGCTGACTGTGCTGTCACCTTTCTCACCGGTTCCACTTCTGGCCACTTTGTGAACTTGTCGATTGCTACGTACAAGTACTCAAAGCCCTCGACAGCTCGGGGGAAGGGGCCGAGGATATCGAGCCCCCAGACCGAGAAGGGCCAGGACAAAGGGATCGTCTGGAGAGCTTGAGCTGGCTGATGAATTTGCTTGGCATGGAACTGACACGCTTCACACTTGGTTACTTGTGCAGTTGCATCTTGGAGGGCTTCTTGCCAAAAGAACCCTTGCCGGAATGCCTTTCCGGCAAGTGCCCTTGCGCCAATGTGGTGGCCACATATGCCTCCATGTATTTCTGCCAACAGCTTCTGTCCATCTTCTCTGGAAATGCACTTCAACCTGACACCATTGAGCCTTCTTCTGTACAGTTCATTGTCCACGAACTGGTACATACTTGACTGCGTGGTTATTTTCTCTATCTCTGCTGGGTCGTCGGGAAGTTCTCCAGTTTGCAGAAAATGGACGATCTGCTGTGCCCATGCCGGAGCCCGAGGCTCAACGGCAAGGACTAAAGGCATGAGGGCCGCTGCGGGGACCCCAGCTTCTACGGCAAGAACCTCTGGTTCTGCCGGAGCTGATGGTCCCACGGCAAGCCTGCCGGGGCAAGGCTTGTCGGGAACGCTTGCTTCAACTGTACAGACCCTTAGATCTGCAGGAGCAAACTGTTCCTCAGCGTTCTGATTGTTGTTCTTGGGGACCTTGGCGGCGGCCTCGGGGAGATCCGCCGGCAAGTAGTCGCCGGAGACCAACTTTCTCTTCTTGGGCTGCCCAATCGATGGTGTAACGGATGGCTGAGTCAGCTTGAGCAGGAAGGTCCCTGGTTCCACAGGTAACTTCATTGCAGCACACTTTGAAAGGCCATCTGCTATATCATTCTGAGCTCTCGGGACGTGCTCCATTTGCAGACCTTCAAAGTGCTCTTCAAGCTTCCTCACTTCATCTACATAAGCTTCCATCAAAGGGCTCTGATAACTTTTGTTCACTTGTCGGACCACCAACTGAGAGTCTCCCCGCACAATCAACTTCTTGATCCCAAGTTCAGCTGCAATTCTGAGGCCGGCAAGCAGACCTTCATACTCTGCAGTGTTGTTTGTCGCTTGTTCTCTGGGAAAGTGCATCTGGATAACATACTTGAGGTGCTCTCCGGTGGGCGCTATGAGTACCACGCCGGCACCGGCGCCTTGCAGCGAGAAGGCACCATCAAAGTACATCATCCATTCGCTTGTCACTTCTTGTACGGGTACGCTTGTCTCTGGAACTTCTTCATCCGGCGTTGGGGTCCATTCAGCTATGAATTCTGCCAAAGCTCTGCTCTGTATAGTTGAAGTACTTTCAAACTTTAGGCCAAAGCTCGACAGTTCTAGTGCCCACTCGACGATCCTGCCTGTTGCTTCTGGATTTTGAAGTATCCTCTTCAACGGAAAGCGAGTGACCACTGTTATCTCATGTGCTTGGAAGTAGTGGCGCAGCTTTCTCGAGGCCATGAGGAGGCCGAAAAGCAACTTCTGCACCCCGGAGTATCTTGATCTAGCCCCCTGCAAGAGGGAACTCACAAAATACACCGGGCGCTGCACCATCTTCCTTCGCACTTCTCCTTGCTCCTGCGCAGAGTTGTCCTTGTCGGGGCCAGAGCTTGCCGGTGGAGCCCCCTGCTTGTCGCTGGACTCGCTCGCCGGAGGTGTGGGCTCTTCCTCTGCCTCCCTCTCCGCTACCAACGCAGCACTAACCACTTGATTGGTTGCCGCTAAGTACAGCAGCAACTTCTCTTGTGGCCTAGGTGCGACAAGTATTGGAGTGGAGGACAGGTATCCTTTCAAATTCTGCAGCGCTGCCTCCGCTTCCGGAGTCCATTTCATAGGACCTGCCTTCTTCAAGATTTTGAAGAAAGGCAGGGTGCGTTCTGCAGATTTTGAAATGAACCTGCTGAGGGCAGCCACACAACCAGCAAGTCTCCTTACGTCCTTGACGCGCTTCGGGGCTTCGATCTGCTCGATGGCTTTTATCTTGTCGGGATTAGCTTCAATCCCCCTCTGGGATACGAAGAACCCGAGAAGCTTGCCGGAGGGGACTCCGAAGACGCACTTCTCGGGGTTCAACTTGAGCTGGATCTTGCGCAGGTTTGCAAATGTTTCTTCTAAGTCTTGGATCAGGGTATCTTTGCTCTTGCTCTTGACCACTATGTCATCCATGTAAGCCTCTACATTTCTGTGGATCTGTGGCTCAAAAGCAGTGTGCACCACCCTTGCAAATGTTGAGCCTGCATTCTTCAATCCGAAAGGCATGCGAATGAAGCAATATGTGCCACATGGAGTAATGAATGCAATCTTCTCTTCATCTTCCTTGGCCATGAAAATCTGGTGGTAGCCTGAGTATGCATCAAGGAAGGAGAGCAGCTCACATCCAGCAGTGGAGTCAACAATCTGGTCAATGCGCGGCAAGGGAAATGGATCCTTGGGACATGCTTTATTCACATCAGTGAAGTCTATACACAACCTCCACTTCCCGTTAGCCTTACGCACGACAACTGGATTTGCTAACCATGTCGGATGGATCACGCCTCTAACCAGGCCCGCTGCCTCTAGCTTCTTGATTTCTTCGGCAATGAATTCTTGGCGCTCCACGGCTTGCTTCCTGACCTTCTGCTTGACGGGCCGCGCATGAGGACAAACAGCAAGCTTGTGCTCAATCACCTTCCTGGGAACGCCGGGGATGTCAGATGGTTGCCACGCAAACACATCGACATTCGCCCACAGGAAGGCAACGAGCGCGCTTTCTTATTTGCTATCAAGTGTAGCACTGATGGTGAAGGTACCACCAGTGCCGTCCTCCTTGGCGGACACCTTCTTGGTTGCCGGTGGAGCGGCCATCCCTTTCTTGCACTTGCCGGTGGAGCTCGATGGAACGTCCTCGACGGCAGCGCAGCACTCCGAAGAGGTGCGTTTGCCGGAGTGGGCCCCAGAGCACTTGCCGGACTTGGTCTTGGTCTTCTTCCCCCCGGGAGCTTCAGCGGCAAGTGTGTTGTTCTCCGCCGCGGCTGCTGCATCCCGGTATATCTTGTCGGCACAGATAAGCGCGTCCTTCTTGTCGCCCTGGACAGAGATGACGCTTATCGGCCCCGGCATCTTGAGTACGCTGTAGGCGTAGTGGGAAGCTGCCATGAACTTGGCGAGGTCAGGACGTCCAAGTATCCCATTGTATGGCAATGGGATATCGGCTACGTCAAAGGTTATCCTCTCCGTCCTGAAGTTGAGTTCCCCGCCAAAGGTCACTGGCAAAGTAATCTTCCCCTTGGGCTTGCTCCTTCCCGGGTTTATTCCTTGGAACGAACCGGTCTCTTCGAGCTCGCCATCTGGGATCTGGAGTTTCTTGATCACAGCCGAGGAGATCAAGTTCAGGCCGGCCCCGCCGTCAACCAACATTTTGGTGACCTTGAGGTTGCGGATGGTTGGTGAGACCAACATTGGCAAGCACCCGACCGTCGTGGTGCGGTCAGGGTGATCCTCAAGGTCAAAAATGATGGGCGTGCTGGACCACTTCAAGAGCCTGCGTGACTCGACGGGCGGCTCCGCTGCGTTTACTTCCCGCACCAACTGCTTGAGTTGGCGGTGGGAAGTGTGCAGAGAGGCGCCTCCGTCGACACACAGAACTTCTGTGGCCTTCTGGAACTCCTGCTCGCTGTTATCACCTTCCTCCATGTCGTCGTCGTCGTCTTCTTCCTCATCCTTGTCGCGGCCCCGGGGAGGTCGATCACCTTGCCGCTGCTTGGCCTTGCCGCGGCGTCCTCCCCGGCCATTGAATGGCCGCTTCTTGCTTGGCTCTCCTCCGCCACCTTGGGCCTTCTCCTTGTCGCGCCGCTCGTATTCAGCTTTTTGCTGTTCTACGAGGTATTCGACGCGCTTGCAGTTCGAAAGGTCATGACCCTTGGTGCGGTGGATCTTGCAATATTGCTTGTCGGAGCCGTCCTGCTTGTCGGCTGCCGCTACAGGGGCAGGCTCCTTGCCGGAGCCGCCAGCCTGCGCTGTCTTGGCGGGAGCCTCCTTGCCGGACTTCTCGACGACCAGCACCTCCTTGCTCTTCTTCTTTCTATCGTTCCGCCGCCGGCTCTTCTTTGCCGGGGCGGCATCTTCGCTGTCGCTTCCCCCTGCGCCAGCATCCTCCTCGGGGAGTCTCCTCCCCTCTTCGGCGCGCGTGCACTTATCAGCCAGAGCGTAGAGCTCGCTGACATCCCGGATCTTGGTCATAGCCATCTCTTCTCGCATGCGGCGGTTACGCACGTTCTGGTGGAACGCGCTGATAACCGCAGCAGGGTGGACGTCGGGGATGTTGTGCTGCACGCGGCTGAATCGTTGGATGTACTTGCGCAAAGGTTCTCCTTCCTTCTGGGCCAAGATGTGGAGATCACTCTCCTGGCCGTGGGGTTTGTGGCCGCCCGTGAAGGCGCCAACAAATTGGTGGCACAAATCTGCCCATGAAGAAATAGAGCCTTCCGGCAAGTGCATAAGCCAAGAACGTACGTTTGGCTTAAGCACCAGCGGGAAGTAGTTCGCCAGTATCTTCTCGTCGCGCCCCCCGGCAGCCTGCACCGCGATGGTGTAGATGCTGAGGAACTCCGAGGGGTGCGTCTTGCCGTCGTACTTCTCGGGCACGTCGGGCTTGAAGTTTTTCATACTGGGCCACTGGACACGCCGCAGCTCGCGGGTGAACGCAGGGCAACCTGCCGCGTACGGCAAGTCGCCTGGTTCACCGGGCGCGTGCGTGTCGACAGCGGTCCCTGCACGCTGATCTGATTGTCGCCGGGCTTCTCGGCGGCGCTCGATTGTCGTCCGAGCGTCTTCTTGTCGCCGGTCGTCAAGGACTTGGCGCTGGTCCCGACGAGCCCGCGGATCCGACGACGCCGTAGAGTCGTCGTCGACGTTAATACGGCGGGGAGGCGTCTTCTGCTTCCGCGGCGGGGAGTGCACGGTGGTTGCACCCCCGGCGGTCTTGTCGCCGTCGGCCTTCGTCTTCTCGACTTGCCGTGGCCGAGAGGTCGCCGGCTGCTGCGACGTGTCGTTGTTGGCGAAGGCGATCAGGCTATGGATCGTCGCCCTCTAGTCTTCGGCCTTGTCTGCCGCTAGAGGGAAATCGAGGAGCAGTTGCGCTCTTGCGAGAGCTTCTGCTGGAGAGGAGGGGAGCGGTGGCGAGCGGTGCGAGGAGCGAGATATGCTCGGACTTCTAACAGGGTTAGAAGGAGCAGGGTCTCGCCCCGGCGACCGCGCCTTGCTCGTGCCTGGACGATGGCCCAGAGCGTCCCGCGATCCTCCGGTTTGCCCTTGCCCCAGCAAGCGGATGGTACCTCCTGTACCACGGTGCTGCTGGGTTGTCGTCTGCTGAGATGGACGTGGCGCGTCTACGGACACCGAGGCTCGGTCGTCCGTCTTGTCCTTGGATTTGGCGGTGCCGCGAGTTTCCTCGCCGGCGACGACCCTTCCGCCGGCGTCTCCTCCACCCACCGTTGGTTCTGGTGGCGGGGGAATCGACGCGGACGGGCCTGCGACCAACGAAGCCTTCTTCTTCAGGGCCATGTTGCCGCTGCTGATGAAGCTGATGAAGTTGGAGAGGTTGATGAAGAATGCGCCCGCGTGAGCGCCGGATCAGGTTCGCACAACCTCGACGCCCCCTACCTGGCGCGCCAAAGATGTCGGGGGAAACTGTCCACCACGAACACCTATGGGACCGGAGCCCCTTGTACGTTGCGGTAAGGGAGCGGAGGGAGCACAAAGAGCAGATCGAGGAGAGCACGCGGGCAGTTTACCCAGGTTCGGGCCGCGCGGACGCGTAAAACCCTACTCCTGCTTGGTTTGTATTGAGTTTGTGAGCTCGAGGGCTTGAAGAACTAGCTACACCGAGCGAGAGAGCTGTCTAGGTTCCGAACCCTTTCTACGTTGTGCATGGGCCTCCTTTTATAGCTCAAGGGGTCACCGACAGGTGCCAACGTAGAAGAAGGGCAAAAATGTAACTTTGGTGGTAGTTGTAACAGTGCGGGAACAGTGCATGAACAGTGCGTGAACAGTGGTCTTTACCTAACTTGACAGTGGGGGACAAGGGCATTAAATGCCCGTCACCGTCGACCCCAAAAGCACCCGCCCATGCGTCTCCGTTCGCCACGGCGATAGCCTCGTCACCGTGGAGTGCCACCGTGCCCCCCCAGGCTGCACAGCCATCCGCCACGCGTCCCTGGAAGGCCCCCAGGGCGACGCGTGGGCCGATGAGCTGGAGCGCGGGCACACAGCGCAGGTTCCCCCGGCAAGCACCTTGCCGAGGTCTTGATCTTGCCGGGCTGGGAAGCTTGTCGCTCCTCGGGCCCTTGCCGGGGCGCATGCTGCGCCAAGGCATGTCTTCTTGGATGCAGTCTTCTGGTCTTCCTGGCAAGCTCCTCTTGCCAGGGTCTTGTGCTAAATGTGATAGTCTTGAGCCTGGGACGGCCTTCCCGGCAAGCTCCACTTGCCGGGGCCTTGATCTTCTGTCTTGTATACTTTGTTTTTGAATGGTTTTATAGGGACCAGAAAGGTCTCCGGCGAGCACGTGGTGAGCCCTGCCGCGGGAAGCTGCTACTGCCCGTGCACAAGTTGGGGTACTAAGGTACCCCTATCTTAGTACACCGACAGAATAGGTATGTGGTACGGTAAGTAAACCAACTCCAAAGCATTTCCAGTAGCAATTTTCTCCATTTTGGAATATTTAGAAAATTTGGAAAATTAAAAGCAGTCCAAAGAGTGCACGAGGCAACCACAAAGGGTGGAGGGCATGCCCCCTACATTGTGGCTACCTCGTGTGCCCTCCGGACTCCGTTTTCTTGCATGATACTTCTTTTGGTCGGTAAAAATTCATTATATAATCTCCCGAAGGTTTTGACCACCGTACTATGACAAAATCCTCTGTTCTTGTTTCGAGCTGTTGTTTCTGACAGATCTAGATCACCATGACGTGTCCAAGTGCCTCCAAGGACAAGTTTTTCGAGAAGGTCATCAACCCCTACCTTGCGGAGGTGCTGCAACACCCTCAAACCATTGAGATGCGTGAGGGGGTGTTGCACATCCGCGATGTTAAGGGACCGAAGAAGACCGAAAGCATGGAGACAAGACTCGAAGCAATGGAACAACAAGTTTGCGAGTGTCAAGGGATGGTGGAACGTGGACTTAATGCCAATCACTTGATGATCGCGGAGTGCACCAACAATCACAAGCTACATGCCAAGAACATTGAGGAGGCCATCTACAAGCTTCATGAGAAAATCGACCATCTCCAAGCCCAGACCTATGACCTGCAAAACCAAAACTATGAGTATGAATATAGATTTAAGAGAATGAGTTTGGCTGCAGATTTGAGGATCTCAGAGACTCGTTCATCTTGCTATGGTGGTGAGCCCATGCCTTGGAAGATGGATGACAAGCCTACCACATCAACAACTCCATCATCGCCACCTTCGAAGAAAGAGACATAAATACATGGATATGGGCACTCCCCTTGGCAACTGCCAAGCTTGGGGGAGGTGCCCTGGTATTGTATCACCATCACACCTTTATCTTTATCGTTTTTCTTAGTTCAATCATTTTGGTTATATCTTGATCTAGTAGAATAAAGTTTTAGTATGATCTAGTTTTGAGTTTTGCTTCGAGATCTATCAATGTAATCGAGTCCGCGAGTTATATAATGAAGAGTAGTTTTGAGTTGAGGGCTTTACTTTCTTGCTATGATCTTGAGGGAATAAATAAGAATAAATAAAATAAATAAAAATATCATATGTTAATCTTATGGAAAGTAATGACTTCACATATAAAGGGTATGATGAATAAAAGTTGTTGAGAGTTGACAAACATAGTTTTGATCATTGTTGCAATTAATAGGAAGTAATAAAAAAGAGAGGTTTCACATATAAATATACTATCTTGGACATCTTTTGTGATTGTGAGCACTCATTAAAATATGACATGCTAAAAAGTTGTCACGCCCAAGATGCGATTCTATCCCAATCACGTGATGAACTTGTGATTGGGGCACAACTGCATTTCGGGCGCTTAGCAAGATGGATATCATTACATCCTACCATTACACAAATAGATAGGGATACATACAAGTCATTCAAACTTCCACATGAATATAATAATTCATACACAAGACATCCGACTACGGATGAAAACATGAAAAGCACAATGACATCCATCCTGCTATCCCAGGCTGCCGACCAGGAACCTATCCCAAGACTGACGAAGAAGAAGAAGAAGAAAGAACTCCAACACAAATAACATCACTCTCACGTCAAGTCATTGGAAACCTGCACCTGCAACTGTTGTTGTAGTATCTGTGAGCCACGAGGACTCAGCAATCCCATAACCATGGGTATCAAGACTAGCAAAGCTTAATTGGTATGGAAACGATAGTGGTAAGGTTGCAGCAGTGGTTAAGCATTATATGGCGGCTAACTTACGAGTACCAGAATAAGAAGCGAATCTACGCAAACAGTCGCAATCTAGTAATGATCGCTAAGTGACCCTGAACTACCTACGAGTCAAACATAACCCCACCGTGTTCTCTTCTCAAAATGAAAAGAGACAGTCACAGTTACTCACGCGGTTGGTGTATTTTATTTCGGATCCTTTGTCAAGTTTTCTACAACCGGACATTAACAAATTCCAATCTGCCACATAACCGCTGCTAGGCTTCTCGCCCCTCGTTGGTTACCCCAAGTGGAAGGTGTGAGATGTAGTGTTGCGGAAGTTTTTCCCTTGGCAAAGATACCAAGGATCGAATCCCCGGAGACTCCTAGGTTCAACAAGAAGGTGTCAACTGCTATGGCGCCAGATATTAGCAATCAACATGGACCTGGACACAGATACAAATAACTTTGCTCCCAACGAGTACAGAGAGGTTGTCAATCCCTCCGGCCTTGTAGTTCACAAAGGATTAAACGCAAGTGATAGTAGTGATAGATATAATTGCAATAGTAAATAAAAGTGAAAAGTAAATAGCGGATGTGATCAATGATGGTAATATGGACCGGAGTCTCATGATGTTCACTAGTGATGTCTCTCTCCCAAAAGACGATAAAACAGCTATGTGAGGTAAACGAATTACAGCTGGGCAATTGACAGGACCATGTGCGCAAACCAATGCTGATTACATTGCAAGAAAGGTTGAGGTTCAAAGCATGGGCGGTACGCCAAAGTAAGTAGACCGAAATCCATCAATATCTACTACTAATCATCCACCTTGAGATATCTATCCAGAACATCTCGCTGGTATTAAGTTGCGAGTCCCACCCATAGTGTAAACTCAATGCAACAGACAACTGCATTAAAAGAACTTTGCGTAAAGTAAACAATCCTTGCGCCCGCGGGCACAAGCACCGTTGTTTTCCCCCTTGTGGCAACAGCACATCCCCTAGACTCATGTTTCTGTCACTCAAACTAGTCATCGAGGGGCATGAACCCACAATCAAGCATAACGTTCCCTCTTGGAGTCACTACCTATTACTTGGCCAAAGCAATAAATAACAACGGAGAACATGCAAGAATTAATTACGAACATAAATATAAAAGAGGTAGATCAAATATATTACTCAAGCACAATCTGAACATAATCTCATAATCCATCGGATCCCAGCAAACTCATCATAGCAACGGTATAAGGATTACATATGTGCCTCGATCACGTAGGGCAGCTCACGAGGGCTAATTAGTGAAGCACAAGAACGGGAGGAGAACATCACATAGCTACTGGTCATGGACTCATGGTCCAAGGGAGACTACTCACAACTCATCCGGGAGGCGTCCATGGTGGTGGAGAGGCTCCCGATGGTGATCCTCCCCTCCGGCAGGGTGACGGGAAGAGTTCTCCTGGTGCTCCCGATCTTGGAAGCGGCCGCGGCGGCAGAACAGAGATGGGATCGCGAAAAAAGTTCCTCCCTCGAGGGTTTCGAGAGACGCTTTAAATATATGCCAAAGGGGGGCATCAGAGGAGCCTCGGGGGGCCCAGGCGCCCCCCCGGTGCGGCCCAGGGGGGGTGGCGCCGCCAGGGCGTCTGGAGCCCTGGTGGCCCCCCCGGGCTGTCCTTCGGGCGCACGGTAGTTTCTGGAACGCTGATTTTTTATATAATTTTTCTGGATTTTTCCTGGCAGTTCTCGTAATGTGAAAACCTGAAATACAAAAACAGCCGAAAACAGAAACTGGCACTGGGGTGCACTGAGTTAATAGGTTAGTCCAAATATGATCAAAAGTGTATGGAAGTGTATAAATATCATAGCAATATCACCCAAAAGAAGCATGGAGCAAGCGGAAATTATAGATACGTTTTGGACGTATCAACCGCGGGCACGGCTTTCGAAAGATCACAGCCCTGCAGGGGTGTCCCAACTTAGCCCATCACAGGCTCTCATGATCAGTAGAGGTAAAACCTCTTATCTTAGGGACAACCCAATCAGACTCGGAATCCCGATGCACAAGACATTTCGACAATGGTAAAACAAATCCAGCAAGACCTCCCGACGTGCCGACACCCTGATAGTAGCCGCGCGTATCTCGTCTTAGGCCACGTCCGGATAGGTCAAGCTACGGGTAAAACCAAATACCTCGAGTTTCCCCGAGGCGGCCCCGTAGGTTATCCGTTTGGGACCAACACCATCGGCACTGGCCCCCCTGTATGTGGAAAAAAATCCTCGGGGACATGGCCCCTTATGCAAATTATTTAATTAATTAATAGTTTTTATTATGTTGCAAATTAAAACCAAAGTTGGGCCTTGCTGGAGGAATTTTATTCAAAGAGAACTGTCAAGGGGGTCCCATACCCCCAACCGTGTTAGGAACACAAACTCAAGGAACATAACACCAGTTTATCGGTTCTTAAGGCGGCATGGGTGGAACAAAACACCGAGCAAAAGGCCAACTTCCACCCATTGCCAACTATATAGGTGCATTAATTTAATTAAGAGATATTGTGATATTTCAACAATCCAAATTCCGACATGGAGCAACCTTCATCTTCACCTGCAACTAACAACGCTATAAGAGGGGCTGAGCAAGCGGTAACATAGCCAAACAATGGTTTGCTGGGATGTTGTCAAAGGTTAGAGGTTTCATGGCAACAAAGAGAGGCTGGCAAACAAATAGATAGGTAGCGCGACATATAGCGATAGCATCGAGACAACTAGGATAAAATGATAGTAATGAGATCCAAGGTGACGGTCATCTTGCCTGAGATCCCGCAAGGAAGAAGAATGAGTCCATGAAGAAGAAGAAGAAGCCATGTAGATGAACCAAGCGTAGTCGAACGGATCCTCACGATCGCAACGAAACAACAACTAACGAGAAGAGGCAAACAACAAGGTAAACACACAACACATAACCAAGACAAGATGCTCAACCAAGTATGATGCATGACAAGGCTACATGATGTAAATCATGGCAAGAGATGAAGCATACAAGAACATCACAACAAGGCAAGTTTAAATGAGACCGGAAACAACATATCACAATTCCGGTAAGTCCTCATATGCAATTTTCGAAATTGGTATAGATCTGAACAAACCTTATGTTAAAGTTTTTAAACAGCAACTTAACATGCACCATGATGGTCTACACGAAATTCTAGTCAAGCTACATATAAAGTTCATTTAATTCGGAGCTACGGCCTAGAACATATGAGCAAAACAAGTTACACATGGCATTGATGCAAAATGCATTCAAACATCAAGCACAACACTCAAAACATGGATATAACATGACATGATGCATCTATATGCAAAACCAAGCAAGTTTCATATAGAGCACACTCCAAACGGAGCCACGGTTCAACACATACACATGAAACAAGTTTAAGGGACAAGCTGTCCAAAACAACAACTAGGCATATAGCAAGCATCAAAACAACATGCTACAAGTACAAGATAGACATAAGCATGACATCAACTCAAAGTACAGATAAAATACTTCCAATATCAACAAGGATCAGGTCCATAGGCATCAAGAGTAACCCAACATGATCAAGGAAACAAGCAAACTTTATATAAAAAATATGACTTAGTGGAAAACAAAGCATATACATGAGCAGAGTTAATATGATGACATGTTGGAGGCAAGAAATAATTAAGCTACAGTACAATAACATGGCAAGCAAAAGCATGGAATGCTAGAACTCAACATGGAGCTCAGATAACAACTCATGTCATATACATGGGAGCAACAGGTTCATGGGATTCATCAAAACAATATGCAAACATGATATAGCAGATTCTCAGACTTAGTGAAAACCTGGGAATGCAAAACAACATTATGATGCTGACTTTGGAGGCATATAACAGCAAGCATATCAATTCTAATAAGCATGCAAAGATCATGAACATGTATTAGGCATGGCATACTCCAAATAACTCCATTGGCACAACTCCAAAAGAAGCATAGATTGACTACAACAAGCTTTGCCAAATTGATCATGCTGTTGACAGGCTGACAGATTTAACATGATGACAACTTGAGAGCAAGAAAGAGACAAGCTACAGCAACCTATAATTGCAAACAAGGACATGGATGGATAGAGCATAACATGGAATTCAGGACATTCCCACTAGACATTCCAAAACCTGCATGGATATGACTGTAGCATCAAGCAAACATGGCATCATAACATAACAGAATCAGACTTAGCAGTTTTTAACAACTCTCAGAAATCAGCAAATAGTGAGTAGGTCACTTTGCAAGCTTGTTGCACTCACCACAAGGCATATCATGAAAATTGGATTGCACCACAGCAAAGTTGACATGACATAGGTCCTAAAACGTGTTGACATGATGCCCAAACAAAAATCACACAAAAAGATATGAAAAAGACAAATCAACAAGTTATTACATATTTCAGCATTTAACAACACTTAGCACTTTTGTAACATGGATTAACATGGCAAGATGCAATCTAACATGCATGCGAAGCACACCATCATGTAGAACACAGAGAAATGAACATTTTGACATATTGTATGCTCAATTTGGACACACGTGCACAAAGTTATGAACCTCACAAATATGCAACATGATGATGATTCCTAGGGACTTAGTGAAAATTACCCTCTCAGAAAAAACTGGACGAAGTGGTTCCAGGACGAAGCGGTGCGGGATCGGGACGACGTTTGGTTCGGAGGACCCCCTTGGATCCGAGACGAGGGTGGATGAGGCTGTCTCGGCGGTGACTAGGTGGCGGCCATGGCGATTCCAGCGACGCCGGCGATGGAAGGTGGCTGGGGACGGGGGCGTGGGGCAGATCCGGCCATACCCCGATCAGATCCAGCCGGAGGGCCCCGCGGCGGAGACAGGAGCAACGAGATTCACGCTTGCAGAGCTCGCCGGAGCTCCATGGCAGCGGCAGCAGCTGTACCTGCGAGCAGAGAGAGGGGGAGAGAGTCTGGGTGAGGGGGAGCGGACGAGAGAGGGAAGGAGGCGAGTCCGGGCGACCTGAAGGGCGACGGGCTCGACGACGCTCCGGTGCGCTCCGGCGATGAAGGCCGGCGGGGCGCACTTGCGCGCGGTGGCGGGCATCTCGGGAGGAGGAGCGGGGCGCGGAATGGGTGGCGACGGTGGAGCGCTCGGGCCCCAATGGGCTTCCCAGGGCCCGATCCTGGTCCTGGCAGGCCCGCGATGGTGGGAGGACGGCCGGGACGTGTGGTGCGCCCGGATTGGTTGCAGACGGCTTTTGCGGCAGCTCCGGCCCGTAGCGCAATGCCAAGTTGCGGCGAGGGAGACGGCCGACACGGAAAACGATGAAAGGGGTGGCGGCTGCCAGGTGGGAGGAGGCTAGGGGGCCGGGGCTTCCATTTTTGGCA
>LR738711.1:827472199-827567014 GCA_902687465.1 Secale cereale | reverse complement strand
GGTTAGGGATAGGGTTTCGAGGGTTTTTTGGAGTAGATCGGACCCTCGGATCTCGATTTGACAGCTCCGACGAGAGGGGGGGTTAGCTGGGCTGAAGACTAGTTTAGTGGGCTATGAAGAGAGGTCTTGGGCTGCGGGGAGAGAAGAGAGAGAGGCCCAGCGGCTGTTTCGGAGACCGAAACGTCCGACGAATAAACCAGCGACTATGCCGCTATATGTTTAACGGTTGGGCTATCAAACGGACTCCAAATGCGACGAAATTTGACAGGCAGTCTACCTACACTATAATAAAACCGCACACCAACTTTCACCCCATTCCGAGAACATTTCTCGACCACTTATAAAATAAATATTCGGAGGTGCCGCAGGCACATGCGAGTGTGTCTCGGCTCAGAACGGGCAACAGAAAGGACGGGCGGACTCGGACGGATGCAACTTTTGAAAACTATGCAGATGCAATGCACATGATGACATGAAAAAGTGCAATACACAAGCATATGACATGGCAACGACATTGAATAACTGGAAGACACCTGGTGCATCGGTCTCGGGGTGTCACAAAAGTTGAGGTTGGACAAGTAGTACAACATAATGGGTTATGTCTTCCTACATCCGAATAGAAGTTATATTATCATGGATCCTCCAACATGTTGAGCTTGCTTTTCCCTCTCATGCTAGCCAAATCCTTTGTACTAAGTAGAGATACTACTTGTGCATCCAAACATCCCTGAACCCAGTTTTGCCATGAGAGTCCACCATACCTACCTATGGATTGAGTAAGATCCTTCAAGTAAGTTGTCATCGGTGCAAGCAATAAAAATTGCTCTCTAAATATGTATGATATATTAGTGTGAAGAAAATAAGCTTCATACGAACTTGTGATATGGAAGAAATAAAAGCGACATACTGCATAATAAAGTTCTTTATCACAAGCAGCAATATAAAGTGACGTTCTTTTGCCTTAAGATTTTGTGCATCCAACCATAAAAGCGCATGACAACCTCTGCTTCCCTCTGCGAAGGGCCTATCTTTTACTTTTATCTTTTACCATTATACAAGAGTCAAGGTGATCTTCACCTCTCCTTTTTACTTTTATCCTTTGGCAAGCACAATACGTTGGAGCTAGATCTAGATATATATATATCCACGCAGATGTAGAGGACCATGAACCATTATTGTTGACATTACCCTTGAGGTAAACCGTTGGGAGGAGAAACTATAAGCCCCTATCTTTCTCTATGTCCGGTTGAAGATCTGAACTCATAAGTATTGCGTGAGTGTTAGAAATTGTGAAAGATTAAATGATAGTTGAGTATGTGCACTTGCTGAAAAGCTCTTATATTGACTCTTTATGATGTTATGATAAATTGCAATTGCTTCAATGACTGAGATCATAGTTCATTAGTTTTGAATGAAGTTTCTGATTCATACTTTACCTTGTGAATGAATTGTTACTTTGGCATAAGAATCTATATGACAATATATGTTGTTGTTCTAAATATGATCATGATGCCCTCGTGTCCGTATTTTATTTTTATCGACACCTCTATCTCTAAACATGTGGACATATTTTTCGATTTCGGCTTTCGCTTGAGGACAAGCAAGGTCTAAGCTTGGGGGAGTTGATACATCCATTTTACATCATGCTTTTATATCAATATTTATTGCATTATGGGCTGTTATTACACATTATGGTACAATACTTATGCCTTTTCTTTATTATTTTACAAGGTTTACATGAAGAGGGAGAATGCCAGCAGTTGGAATTCTGGACTGGATAAGGAGAAAATATTAGAGACCTATTCTGCACAACTCCAAAAGTCCTGAAACTTCACGGGGAGCCATTTTGGAAAATATTGGGCGAAGAAAGTACCAGAGGGGGGCCACCTGCCATCCACAAGGGTGGGGGGCGCACCCTACCCCCTGGGCGTGCCCCCTGCCTTGTGGGTTACCTGGTAGGCCCCTGATGCCCATCTTCTACTATATGATGTGTTTTGAAGGAATCTTTCAGGATGAAGCGCCACTGTCTCGAGGCGGAACCTGGGCGAAACCAATATAGGGCTCCGGTGAAGCTGTTCTGCCGAGGAAACTTCACTCCGGGAGGGGGAAATCGAAGCCATCATCATCACCAACGGTCCTCTCATCAAGAGGGGGTCAATCTCCATCAACATCTTCACCAGCACCATATCCTCTCAAACCCTAGTTCATCTCTTGTATCCGATCTTTGTCTCAAAACTTCAGATTGGTACCTGTGGGTTGCTAGTAGTGTTGATTACTCCTTGTAGTTGATGCTAGTTGGTTTATCCGGTGGAAGATCATACATTCAGATCCTTAATGCTATCCAATACCCCTCTAATTATGAACATGAATATGCTTTGTGAGTAGTTACGTTTGTTCCTGAGGACATGGGAGAAGTCTAGTTATAAGTAATCATGTGAATTTGGTATTCATTCGATATTTTGATGAGATGTATGATGTCATTCCTCTAGTGGTGTTATATGAACGTCGAATACATGACACTTCACCATAATTTGGGCCTAGGGTAAGGCATTGGGAAGTAATAACTAGATGATGGGTTGCTAGAGTGACAGAAGCTTAAACCCTAGTTTATGCGTTGCTTTGTAAGGGGCTGATTTGGATCCATATGTTTCATGCTATGGTTAGATTTATCTTAATTCTTCCTTCTTAGTTGCGGATGCTTGCGAGAGGGGTTAATCATAAGTGGGAGTCTTATCCAAGGAAGGGCAGCACCCAAGCACTGGTCCTCCCACATATCAAATTATCAAAGTAACGAACGCGAATCATATGAGCATGATGAAAACTCGACAACAATTCCCATGTGTCCTCGGGAGCACTTTGCTTTATATAAGAGTTTGTCCAGGCTTGTCATTTTCTACAAAAAGGTTGGGACATCTTGCTACACCTTATTTACTTTTGTTACTTGTTACCTGTTACAAATTATCTTATCGCACAACTATCTGTTACCGATAATTTCAGTGCTTGTAGAAAATACCTTGCTGAAAACTGCTTGTCATTTTCTTCTGCTCCTCGTTGGGTTCGATACTCTTACTTATCGAAAGGACTATGATAGATCCCCTATACTTGTGGGTCATCACCTTGGAACATGAGGCAATCCAGCTCTGACTGGATCTTGACTTGACGAAAGGGAATTTGGAGCGTGCTGAGACATAGGTGAAGACCATGGGAGGTAATTCCTGTCGACCGTGGGCATCGTTGTCTTTTCTTTCCGTCATTTGAATGTAGTAGCTTCACTCGAACATATGTGCATAGTGAGAATCGTCGGCTACAAGCTCGACTCGGGACTGTTGTCTCTTTAGACACCGTGAAGCAGGCCTTGGAGGAAAAGGACAAAGACCTTGCAGCCGCACAGAAGACGGCCAGGGAGAAGACCCAAGCTACCAAGACGAAGCCAACCTCAGTCGGTAAGCTGGAGAAGGAGAATGTGGCTCTTAAAACTGACATCAAAGAGCTCAAGAAGGAGCAAGCAGAGTGGCCCAAGAAGGTCGAAGATCAGGTGAATGCCTTTGAACTGGAGCGGACAAATCTGAACGATAGCTTGGACAACTCACTCAAAAGAGAGATGCACTGGAAAAATATCTAGGGGGCTTTGCGAAGAAGATGTATGTCATGCTAGAAGGTATCTCTCTTTGTCCGAGTGAATTTATTTTGGAACTTGAAATAGGTGTCGTAACTGATCACCACAAAAAAAGACACATTCGTGACATTTTGGGCCGAACGAATTTTTTTCCTGTCATGCTTATGACACTTCTATGACGATAATGGTGACAAAACACGTATCATCGCAGATGTGGTGGGCTCCTACTTCTATGACAAAATATCATGACTTAAAATGGGCTTTTCATCCTGGGCGGGCCGGACACGCAACTGCGTGACATTCTTTGGCCGTCCATGATGGAAAAAATCATGGTAGAAGCGAGGGCGAGTAAAAGATCGGGGAGTTCACGGTTACGGTGGGTGGTCGGGGCCGAGCGAGGCACTGTGGTTTGCGTGTTTCTCCCGTGTACGTGCGTGTGTGCGAGGCATTGTGATCTAAATGAACCCGAGCGATCCCACTGCTAGCTACATTATTGAACCCGAGAGGTCGATCCCTTGGCTATTAACTGAACCCAAGCGATTCCTTCGCTACCGTTGCTAACTGAACCCGAGAGATCGATCACTGCTGCTACTTACACTGAAGCCGATCGAGCCCCCGTGCAAGGCGTAGCCAGCCAGTGTTGGTTGCCTCTCGATGAACCGTTGCTACTATGCGCGTGGTGATACGTCCAAAACGTATCTACAATTTCTGTTTGCTCCATGCCTCTTTTGTGTGATATTGCTATGATATTTATGCACTTCCATACACTTTTGATCATATTTGGACTAACCTATTAACTCAGTGCACCCCAGTGCCAGTTTCTGTTTTCTGCCGTTTTTGTATTTCAGGTTTTCCCATTACGTAAACTGCCAGAAAAATTCCGGGAAAAATATATAAAAAATCAGCGTTCCGGAAGCTTCCATGCGGCCAAAGTAGGGCCGGAGGGGGGCCACCAGGGCTCCAGGCGGCCAGGAGGCGCGCCCCCCTCCTGGCCGCGCCGCCAGGGCGCCTGGCCCCCCCTGGCCTCCTCTGACGCCCCCCTTTGGCATATATTTACACCGCGTCCCGAAACCCTCGAGGATGGAACCCTTTTTCGCGATCTCATCTCTGTTCCGCCGCCGCCGTGCTTCGAAGGTCGGGAGCACCAGGAGAACTCTTCCCGGCACCCTGCCGGAGGGGAGGATCACCGCCGGGAGCCTCTCCACCACCATGGACGCCTCCCGGATGAGTTGTGAGTAGTCTCCCTTGGACCATGGGTCCATGACCAGTAGCTATGTGATGTTCTCCTCCCCTCTTTGTTCTTCCCCGATTAGGCCTCGTGAGCTGCCCTACATGATCGAGGCACATATGTAATCCTTATGCTGTTGCTATGATGAGTTTGCTGGGATCCGATGGATTATGAGATTATGTTCAGATTGTGTGTGAGTAATATATTTGATTTACCTCTTTTATATTTATGTTATTGAGTAATTCTTGCATGTTCTCCGTTGCTGTTTATTGCTTTGGCCAAGTAGTAGGTAGTAACTCCAAGAGGGAACGTTATGCTTGATTGTGGGTTCATGCCCCTCGATGACTGGCTTGAGTGACAGAAACATGAGTCTAGGGGATGTGCTGTTTCCACAAGGGGGAAAACAACGGTGCTTGTACTCGCGGGTGCAAGGATTGTTTACTTTACGCAAAGTTCTTTTAATGCAGTTGTCTGTTGCTTTGAGTTTACACTATGGGTGGGACTCGCAACTTAATACCAGCGAGATGTTCTGGATAGATATCTCAAGGTGGATGATTAGTAGTAGATGCAGATGGATTTCGGTCTACTTACCTTGGCGTACCGCCCATGCTTTTGAGCCTCTACCTTTCTTTGCATCATAGTTAGCATTGGTTTGCGCACATAATCCTGTCAATTGCCCAGCTGTAATTCGTTTACCTCGCTTAGCTGTTTTATCGTCTTTTGGGAGAGAGACATCACTAGTGAACATCATGGGACACCGGTCCATATTACCATCACTGATCACATCCGCTATTTACTTTCAGTCCTTACTTACTAGTTGCAGCCATACCTATCATTATTATCTCTTGCGTTTGATCCTTTGTAAACGACAAGGCCGGAGGGATTGACAACCTCTCTGTACTCGTTGGGAGCAAAGTTATTTGTATTTGTGTGCAGGTCCGGTCAATCGCTAGTTGCGCCGCTAGCAGTTGACACCTTCTTGTTGAACCTCAGAGTCTCAGGGGATTCGATCCTTGGTATCTTTGCCAAGGGAAAACTATCGCTACACTGCATCTCAAACCTTCCACTTGGGGTAACCAACGAGGGGCGAGAAGCCATCACGTGGTACATAGAACGAGTCGAGACGTGGTGAGTCAAGCCGATTGGTTGGCTGTGGATGAATTGTTCCCGGTGGGTGTTGGATGAACATGACCGCATGGTAGTAGGCCGTTGCCGCTGGATGAACATGACACCGAGGAGGCCGCCACACCCCACCCAGTTGGGGGTGGATGAGCAAGACCCCGTGGTGGCTCTATGAACAGTAGCCGGTGGAGGCTGGATGAATAGTAGCCCGTGGATGAACAGTAGCCCCTGGAGGCTGGAGGAGGTCGATGGTGGATGAACAATATCCCGTGGAGGCTGGAGTGAGGTAGTAGACGGTGGATGAACAGGACCCCGTTTGGACCGTAGGCGCTCCAACACAAGTCCGTTTCCTTTGTTTTGCGGTACGCCACACCCCTCCCTATCAACAGGACCCCGTTTCGACCATAGGCACTTGAACAGAAGTCCATTTCCTCCGTTTTGCGGTACGCCAGACCCTTCCCAATGAACATGACCCCATTTTGACCCTACACGGTCGAATAGAAGGCACATTTCCTCCGTTCTGTGGTACGCCAGACCTCATTTTCACTGTTCCATCCAATCCGGTTGGCTCCCGACGAACACGACATATTTCATTGCCTCCCGATGAACACGACGCATTCCGTTGCCTCCCGATGAATGCGATGTAGTTTCTCCATTCTGACCCAGTCGGTTGGCTTCCGATGAACATGACGCTATTGCTGCCGTCCGTTTCCTCTCCGTGTACATGATCCCTGTCCATACGTATGCACGAGTACATGTTTGAGACCTCGCTCGTATGTACGTACGTGGCCGTATGTTTTGGCATCTGGCTGTATGTATGTGTACATAGTTTTGACTGGACTGCCTGAACTGCTACCGCTCCTTTCTTGGCCACGGTTCATCGTGGCAAACAAACCAATTGACCGATATGTACACAGACAACACTACGTATGCTTCGACCGGGTGGGTCCCAGCTGCCAGGGAGGATAAGGACGCACTTCCTTGCGTGCGAAGATATAGCTGGTGGGTCCCAGCTGTTAGGGGGAAGAATCATTTTTTTGCCCGTAATATGGATGCACTTTCTTGCACGCGAAGATGTAGCTGGTGGGTCCTAGCTGTCAGGGGGAACATTTTTTCGCAAAATACGGTGGCCCTTCCAGTGGGTCGTAGCTTTTAGGTGGAGGAATCATTATTTTGCGCGTAATAAGGAGGCACTTCCTTGCTGCGGCCATGGACCCAGCTGTCAGCCTCTCCACATACAGTCCTCTTCTGATGGAAGTCGTTCCTTGACCACATTGACCACGCCGCGTCGAGAGCACCAAGGCGGGGACGATGGCGAGGCCTAGGAGGGGAATGACCAGGAGTCAGGGAAGACTCGGCAGTTGTTTCCCACGCGGAGGGGAGTACGAGGGTTTACCGCTTCAGTTGCAGTGTGAGGCTGCCGTCGCCGGAGAATAACATGAGGTCTGGGTGAGTACAGGGATGGCCAAGCCAGCGATGGTAGTAGGATGGGACGGTGAGGCCTGCGCAGCAGCACAGCTGGCCATGGGATGCAAGAGCAGGCGGCATGGCCGGTGATGGTTTGGGCGGCTGGAGCAAGAAGAAGAGATGCTGAAGAAGCTCGACCGGCGTTCGATGGACATCGTACAGTCTTTGCAACTAGAATCGTTTATATTGACTAAGTTGACAAATCTTGCGTCCCCGTCAACTTAGTAGGCCCACATGTGAGCCTCCAAATATGGTGGGTCCCAGCTAGCAAGGGGAGTATTCTTTTTTGTGCATAATAAGGAGGAACTTCCTTGCGTGCGAAGATATAGCCAGTGGGTCCGAGCTGTATGTGGGGGGATGCCTTTTTTCATGAAATACAGAGGCCCTTCCGGTGGGTCCCGGCTGTCAGGGGGAACGATCATTTTTTGCCCGTAATAAGGACACACTTCCTTGCGTGCAAATATGTAGCTGGTGGGTCCCAACTGTCAGGGGGAGAAAACATTATTTTTCAGGATAAAAAGGATGCAGCTGCATGCATGCGTCCATGGGCGTGGTGTGTCCCCATTGTCAGCCTCTCCACGTACAGTCATCTTTTGATGACTCTCGTTTGTTGAGCACGTTGACCACACCGTGCAGAGCGCACCTAGGCCGGTGGACGACGGTGAGGCCCCAGATGATACATCTCCAACGTATCTACTTTTCCAATCACTTTTGCCTTTGTTTGGGACTCTAACTTGCATGATTTGAATGGAACTAACCCGGACTGACACTGTTTTCAGCAGAATTGCCATGGTGTTATTTTTGTGCAGAAATAAAAGTTCTCGGAATGACCTAAAAATCCACGGAGAATATTTTTGGAATATATAAAAAATACTGGCGAAAGAATCAAGACCAGGGGCCCACACCCTGTCCACGAGGGTGGGGGCCGCGCCTGCCCCCTGGGCACGCCCCCTGTCTCGTGGGCCCCGTGAGGCTCCACCGACCTCGACTCCAACTCAATATATTCACTTTCGGGGAGAAACAAAATCAGAGAGAATGATTCATCGCATTTTACGATACGGAGCCGCGACCAAGCCCTAATCTCTCTCGGGAGGGCTGATCTGGAGTCCGTTCGGGGCTCCAGAGAGTGGAGATCATTGCCGTCATCATCATCAACCTTCCTCCATCGCCAATTTCATGATGCTCACCAGCGTGCGTGAGTAATTCCATCGTAGGCTTGCTGGACGGTGATGGGTTGGATGAGATTTACTATGTAATCGAGTTAGTGTCGGTAGGGTTTGATCCCTAGTATCCATTATGTTCTAAGATTGATGTTGCTATGACTTTGCCATGCTTAATGCTTGTCACTAGGGCCCGAGTGCCGTGCTTTCATATCTGAATCTATTATGTTTTCATGAATATATGTGAGTTCTTGATCCTATCTTGCAAGTCAATAGTCACCTACTATGTGTTATGATCCTGCAACCCTGAAGTGACAACAATCGGGACCACTCCCGGTGATGACCGTAGTTTGAGGAGTTTATGTATTCACTAAGTGTTAATGCTTTGGTCCGGTACTCTATTAAAAGGAGGCCTTAATATCCCTTGGTTTCCAATAGGACCCCGCTGCCACGGGAGGGTAGGACAAAAGATGTCATGCAAGTTCTTTTCTGCAAGCACGTATGACGATATTCGGAATACAAGCCTACATTACAATGATGAATTGGAGCTAGTTCTGTGTCACCCTATGTTATAATCGTTGCATGAGGAATTGATGGCTTCTCGCCCCTTGTTGGTTACCCCAAGTGGAAGGTTTGAGATGCAGTGTAGCGGAAGTTTTCCCTTGGCAAAGATACCAAGGATCGATTTCCCTGAGACTCCCAGTTTCAACAAGAAGGTGTCAACTGCTAACGGCGCCAGATATTAGCAATCAACGTGGACCTGCACACATATACAAATAACTTTGCTCCCAACGAGTACAGAGAGGTTGTCAATCTCTCCGGCCTTGTAGTTACAAAGGATCAAACGCAAGTGATAATAGTGATAGGTAATGCTGCAAATAGTAAGTAAAAGCGTAAAGTAAATAGCGGATGTGATCAGTGATGGTAATATGGACCGGGGTCCCATGATGTTCACTAGTGATGTTTCTCTTCCAAAAGACGATAAAACAACTATGTGAGGTAAACGAATTACAGCTGGGCAATTGACAGAATTATGTGCGCAAACCAATGCTAACTATGTTGCAAGAAAGGTAGAGGTTCAAAGCATGGGCGGTACGCCAAGGCAAGTAGACCGAAATCCATCTGCATCTACTACTAATCATCCACCTTGAGATATCTATCCAGAACATCTCAAAGCATGGCCTCCCAAAAGCGCTTTCTTTTATGCCTTTAAGCTAGGTAACTTAATCTTCTTTCGAGGGAAATGTTCCATCCCTTTCTTGAAAGGAAACTGAAATTTTATATTCCCCTCTTTCATGTCAATGATAGCACCAACGGTGCGTAGAAACGGGCGTCCCAAAATAATTGGACAAGAAGGTTCACATTCAATATACATAATAGTAAAATCAACGGGAACGTAATTGTCATTGACAATGATAAGAACTTCATCGATCCTCCCCAAAGGTTTCTTTATGAAAGAATCAACGAGACGAACACCAAAAGAACAAGAATCAAAAGGTTTCAGTTTAAGCATATCATATATTCTTTTGGGCATAACGGAGGTACTAGCTCCAACATCACATAAAGCATAGCAAGAGAAGTTATTCAACTTAATTTCAATCATAGGATCCCAACCATCTTCTAGCTTTCTAGGTATGGAGGCTTCTACTCTAAGTTTCTCCTCCCTAGCTTTGATGAGAGCATTAGTGATATGCTCTGTGAAGGCAAGGTTAAGCGTGCTAGTGCGGGGATCTCTAGACATCTTGTGAAGGAAATCAATAACTTCGGTAAGAGTGCAATTATCAAAATCAAGGTCACTACTATCAAGTAAGGTGGTAGTGGTGTCCTTTAGGTTCACTTGTTTGGTAGTTTCTATAGTCATAGCATCACCATTAATAGGTCCAATGGGACCAGGAGTGCATTGGGTGCTAAGAGTTTGGATATCCTCAACAACTTGGATTGTAGCAACAGTGTGGTGGGTAGGAAGGTTCTTAATTCTATCTTCTTCCTCCCTTTCTCTAGCCCATCTCTCTTTAAGTTTAGCCAACATCCTAATGTTTTCATTAATTTGCACTTGAATAGCATTCATAGGAGTGACCTTCCTCTCCTCAAGAGGAGAAGTTCTAATTTTAAGCAATTCTACCTCATTGACTAAATTGTCTACCTTCAAAGAGAGATCATCTAGTTTGTTTAGTTTTTCTTCTACATTCTTATTAAAGGCTTTTTGGGTAGTGATGAAATCTTTAAGCATGATCTCTAGTTCAGTAGTGGAGTTCTTGGGGATAGGATAAGCTTTGTTGTTCCCATAAGAATTAGAGGGGAACGGTCTAGGATTGCTACCAAAATTACTCCTATAAGCATTGTTGTTAAAATTGTTTCTAGAGATAAAGTTCACATCTACTTGTTCTTGAGCAATCAAAGAATTTAAAGGAACATCACGAGGATCAAGAGAAGATTGCTTCGAAAGTAGAGACATGATCAAGTCAACTTTTCATTTAGGGAGGAAATCTCCTCGACAAAGTTTGCCTTCCTACCTGTTGGAGCATGTTCGGTGTGCCATTGGGAATAGTTGGTCATCATCTCATCGAGAAGCTTTGTGGCAACACCAAGTGTAGTTGACATAAAGGTTCCTCCCGCGGCCGAATCTAACAAGTTCCGCAAGGTAAAGTTCAAGCCTGCATAAAAAGTTTGGATAACCATCCAAGTAGTCAAACCATGAGTAGGGCAGTTCTTGACAAGAGATTTCATACGTTCCCAAGCTTGGGCAAAGTGTTCATTATCCAATTGTTTAAAAATCATTATGTTACTCCTTAGTTGGATAATTTTAGCAGGTGGATAGTATTTTCCAATAAAAGCATCTTTGCACTTGTCCCATGAATCTATGCTATTTCTAGGCAAAGACTGAAACCAAATTTTAGCTCCTCCTCTCAAGGAGAAAGGAAAAAGCTTAAGCTTAACAATAATACCATCTATTTCTTGGTACTTTTGCATATCACAGAGTTCAACAAAGTTGTTCAAGTGTAAAGCAGCATCATCTCCAGCACCGGAGAATTGATCTTTCATGACTAAGTTCAGTAAAGCAGGTTTAATTTCATACGAAGGTGCTGAAGTGGCAGGTGTAGTGATAGGTGTGCAGATAAAGTCATCGTTGTTGTGACTAGTGAAGTCACACAACTTGGTGTTCTCGGTGGAACCCATAGTAGCAAGCAAGCAAGATAACTATTTTTGTGATTTTTGATAAAAGATACTAAAGCAAAAAGACTGAAAGGTAAACTAACAAGACTAAAAAGAAAAAGTAAAGGATAGCGTGCAACTCCCCTATCTTGAAGAGTGGAGTCCCCGGCAACGGCACCAGAAAACTTTGCTTGATGGCTTCTCGCCCCTCGTTGGTTACTCCAAGTGGAAGGTTTGAGATGCAGTGTAGCGGAAGTTTTCGCTTGGCAAAGATACCAAGGATCAATTCCCTGAGACTCCCAGTTTCAACAAGAAGGTGTCAACTGCTAACGGCGCCAGATATTAGCAATCAACGTGGACCTGCACAAGTATACAAATAACTTTGCTCCCAACGAGTACAGAGAGGTTGTCAATCTCTCCGGCCTTGTAGTTTACAAAGGATCAAACGCAAGTGATAATAGTGATAGGTAATGCTGCAAATAGTAAGTAAAAGCGTAAAGTAAATAGCGGATGTGATCAGTGATGGTAATATGGACCGGGGTCCCATGATGTTCACTAGTGATGTCTCTCTCCCAAAAGACGTTAAAACAGCTATGTGAGGTAAACGAATTACAGCTGGGCAATTGACAGAATTATGTGCGCAAACCAATGCTAACTATGTTGCA
The DNA here is from genome assembly GCA_902687465.1 of Secale cereale. Lineage (NCBI taxonomy): Eukaryota > Viridiplantae > Streptophyta > Magnoliopsida > Poales > Poaceae > Secale > Secale cereale. The sequence continues at coordinate 827,554,603 of LR738711.1, read as the reverse complement.
AGAAAGGTAGAGGTTCAAAGCATGGGCGGTACGCCAAGGCAAGTAGACCGAAATCCATCTGCATCTACTACTAATCATCCACCTTCAGATATCTATCCAGAACATCTCGCTGGTATTAAGTTGCGAGTCCCACCCATAGTGTAAACTCAAAGCAACAGACAACTGCATTAAAAGAACTTTGCGTAAAGTAAACAATCCTTGCACCCGCGGGCACAAGCACCGTTGTTTTCCCCCTTGTGGCAACATCACATCCCCTAGACTCATGTTTGTGTCACTCAAGCTAGTCATCGAGGGGCATGAACCCACAATCAAGCATAACGTTCCCTCTTGGAGTCACTACCTACTACTTGGCCAAAGCAATAAATAACAACGGAGAACATGCAAGAATTATTTACAAACATAAATATAAAAGAGGTAGATCAAATATATTACTCAAACACAATCTGAACATAATCTCACAATCCATCGGATCCCAGCAAACTCAACATAGTAACAGCATAAGGATTACATATGTGCCTCGATCATGTAGGGCAGCTCACGAGGACTAATTAGTGAAGCACAAGAAGGGGAGGAGAACATCACATAGCTACTGTTCATGGACCCATGGTCCAAGGGAGACTACTCACAACACATCCGGGAGGCGTCCATGGTGGTGGAGAGGCTCCCGGTGGTGATCCTCCCCTCCGGCAGGGTGCCGGGAAGAGTTCTCCTGGCGCTCCCAATCTTGGAAGCGTGGCGGCGGCGTAACAGAGATGAGATCGCGAAAAAGGGTTCCCGTCTCGAGGGTTTCGGGACACGATATAAATATATTCCAAAGGGGGGCATCAGCGGAGGCCCGGGGGGCCCAGGCGCCCCCCCGGCGCGGCCAGGAGGGGGGCCGCGCCACCAGGGCGCCTGGAGCCCTGGTGGCCCCCCTCCGGCTGTACTTTGGCTGCTGGGAAGCTTCTGGAACGCTGATTTTTTATATAATTTTTCCGGGATTTTTCTGGCAGTTTACGTGACGGGAAAACCTGAAATACAAAAACTGCAGAAAACAGAAACTGGCACTGGGGTGCACTGAGTTAATAGGTTAGTCCAAATATGATCAAAAGTGTATGGAAGTGTATAAATATCATAGCAATATCACCCAAAAGAGGCATGGAGCAAGCAGAAATTATAGATACGTTTTGGACGTATCAGGAATCACATCCGACATAATTATCCATCACTGATCCAATGCCTACGAGCTTTTCACATATTGATCCTTGCTTAGTTACTTTTCTGTTGCTATTGTTACAATTACTACAAAGCTGCCACTGTTACTTTTGCCACCGTTACCCTTACTTCCATACTACTTTACTACTAAATGCTTTGCTGCAGATATTATGTCTTCCAGGTGTGGTTGAATTGACAACTCAACTGATAATACTTGAGAATATTCTTTGGCTCCCCTTGTGTCGAATCAATAAATTTGGGTTGAATACTCTACCCTCGAAAACTGTTGTGATCCCCTATACTTGTGGGTTATCAAGACTATTTTATGGCGCCGTTGCCGGGGAGCATAGATATATTCTTTGAATCACTTGGGATTTATATCTGTTGATCACTATGAAGAACTTGAAAGACGAAAAAACCAAGATTTATCCCTCAACTACGAGGGGGGTGAAGGAACTGCCATCCAGCTCTGCACTTGATTCACCCTCTGTTATGAGTAAATTTGTGACACCTACACCTGCTATTGAATCTGATATGTCGCATGTTCTTGATGATGCCACTTCTGCTATGCATGATACTTATGATGAAACTACTTCTATGCTTGATAATACAGTGCCACTAGGTGAATTTCTTGATGAACAACTTGCTAGGGCTAGAGAGAATGAAATTATTGAAACCGATAATATTGATGAAAGTGATGATGAAGATTCTCCCCCTAGATATGAATTGCATGTTGTGCCTGAGGGTTATGTTATGGATGAAGAAATTGCTAGAGATCTTTTAGCTTGCAAAGATAGATATGATCTTAAGAAATTGTTAGCTAAGCTGAAAGAAAAGTCTTTGAATGCTAGAATGAAATATGACCCTACTTTTGCTACTTCACCTATTTGTATTTCCGATAAGCATTATGATTTCTCTGTCGATCCCGAGTTAATTACTTTGGTTGAATCTGATCCTTTCCATGGCTATGAATCTGAAACTGTTGTGGCACATCTTACTAAATTGAATGATATAGCCACCCTATTCACCAATGAGGAAAAAAATTCGTTACTACTATATCCTTAAGTTATTTCCATTCTCCTTAAAGGGTGATGCTAAAACATGGTTTAATTCTCTTGATCCTGGTTGTGTGCGTAGTCCCCTGGATATGATTTATTACTTCTCTGTTAAATATTTCCCCGCTCATAAGAAACAAGCTGGCTTAAGGGAAATATATAATTTTGGGCAAATTGAAGAAGAGAATCTCCCACAAGCTTGGGGGAGGCATCTCCGATTACTTAATGCTTTGTGTGATCATCCTCTTAATAAAAATGAAATACTTGATATCTTTTATAATGGACTAACCGATGCTTTCAGAGACCACCTGGATAGTTGTGATGGTTGTGTTTTCAGGGAAAGAACTGTTGATCAAGCTGAATTGCTATTAAATAATATGTTGATTAATGAAAATAATTGGACACTTCCTGAACCAACTCCTAAGCCAACTCTGAAGAAAAGGGGTATTCTATTTCTCAGTCCTGAAGATATGCAAGAGGTAAAGAAATCTATAAAAGAGAAAGGTATTAAAGCTGAAGATGTTAAGAGTTTAGCACCTATTGAAGAAATACATGGTCTTGATAACCCGACACAGGTAGTAAAGGTAATTTCTCTCTGTAGATTTAATGAAGGTGATATTCCTCGTAATAAGTCTGCTAGCCAATGCTTAGATGAGTTTGACAATTTTATTTTTAAACAAGAAAACTTCAATGCTTATGTTAGTAGAAAATTGAAACGTAATGCTTATATGATTGAACACTTGTGTGATTATATGTCTAGAGTTAAAGGTGAACTTAAAATCATTAGTAAACATGCTTATATGGTTACCACTCAAGTAGAACAAGTACTTAAAGAACAAAATGATTTGCTCAATGAATTAAATAGTAAGAGATATGATAATGTTGTTAGAGTTATGACTAGAGGGGGTAGAATGACTCAGGGCCACCCTAAGAGAATTGAGGAAGACTCTCAGAGAGCTAATGTTGATGCACCTAGTTCTTCTAAGAAGAAGAAAAGGAAAAATGATAGGACTTTCCATGCTTCTAGTGAACCTGTTGCCGACACACCTAAGAATCCCAATGATATTTCTATTTCTGATGCTGAAACACAATCTGGTAATGAACATGAACCTAGTGAAAATGATAATGATGATGTTCATGATGATGCTCAACCTAGCAATAACGATGATGTAGAGATTAAACCTGCTTTTGATCTTGATAACCCACAATCAAAGAATCAACGATATGATAAAATAGACTTCATTGCTAGGAAGCATGGTAAAGAAAGAGAACCATGGGTTCAAAAACCCATGCCGTTTCCTCCTAAACCATCCAAGAAAAAGGATGATGAGGATTTTGAGCGCTTTGCTGAAATGATTAGACCTATCTTTTTGCGTATGCGTTTGACTGATATGCTTAAAACAAATCCTTATGCTAAGTTATGAAAGATATTGTGACAAATAAAAAAAGATACCGGAAGTTGAAATTTCCACCATGCTTTCCAATTACACTTTTAAAGGTGGAATACCAAAGAAACTAGGAGATCCAGGAGTACCAACTATACCATGCTCCATTAAATGGAACTATGTTAAAACTACTTTATGTGATCTTGGAGCCAGTGTTAGTGTTATGCCTCTCTCTTTATATCGTAGACTTGATTTGAATAAGTTGACACCTACTGAAATATCTTTGCAAATGCCCGATAAATCAACTGCAATACCTGTCGGTATTTGTGAGGATGTGCCTGTTGTGGTTGCAAATGTTACTATTTTAACAGACTTTGTTATTCTTGATATTCCCGAGGATGATAGTATGTCCATTATCCTTGGTAGACCCTTTTTGAATACTGCAGGGGCTGTTATTGATTGCAACAAGGGCAATGTCTCTTTTCATGTTAATGGTAACGAGCATACGGTACACTTTCCGAGGAAACAACCTCAAGTCCATAGTATCAATTCTATTGGAAAAATTTCAACGTTATTATTGGAGGTTTAGAATTTCCCCTTCCTAATATTCTTATTGTTGGGGACATATATATCACCGTTGAGGTAACCTAGTGTTATTCGAAAATTCTTCGGTTTCATGTTATTCGAAAAGATTTTGTTAACAAGACTTGATCAACCTTGTTAGTGGATTCCTTTCGATGAGCTTGAGATGGATGAAGTTAGAAAGCACAAATAGTATTTTCTTTCTGTTTTCTGAGTTATCCTTGCAATAAAAAATACCCCGAAAATAGAAGTTCTCCAAATGCCTCGAAAATGAAATATGATTTTTTCTAGAATATTTAAGAATATATGGCACTAAGAACACATCAGGGGCCACACCACCTGGCCACGAGGTTCCAGGGCGCGCCCACCCCCCTGGGCGTGCCCCCTGCCTCGTGGGCCCCACGTGGCCAGCACCCACACACTTCATCTACCTCCAGAAAAAAATCCTCCCACAGCTCAAACTCGTGTTCTAGCTCATCTTGCTGCCATTTTCGATCTCCTTGCTCAAAGCTCCATGCACAAAACTATTTGGGGAGATTATTCTTCGGTATGTGAATCCTCTAATGGTCCAATTAGTTTTTTTTCTAGTGCCTTATTTATTGCAAATTTTTGCTGCTTCGGTGACCCTGTTCTTGAGCTTGCATGTCAAGTTTATATGGACCAAGGTAGCTCTAATGCATGATATAGACTCCAGGCACTTGTGGGAGTAGTTGCTATCAATCTTGTTGAGTTTGGTTCACTTTTATTTTTGAGTCTCACTAAAAATTTCAGAAACTTTTCAGAGAAAGAAAATGTTGAAGAGATTATTGAGAGGCTCTTTGAGCCAAAGCTCGGAGGATAAGTAGAAGGAGGAGAATAAAAATCCCAAATACAATCTTCCTCGCACTGCAGAAGTTCGGCCGTGTGAATGGTCTTGTGGTGAGTTCTTGAGAGCCGCCGAAATTTATGAAGACTTTTATTACTTGGCTGAGAATGCAGGCCTCACCGACTTCCTCCACGACCAACGCGAACAGTATCTCTTACTCACTAATATTTTCGTGTAATTTTTTTATTTCCATGCTAAGAAATCACCACCTTCAGTGGAGTTTCACCTATATGATGAGGTTAAAGAGATGTCACTTTATGATTTTTGTCTAGTTTGAAAGATACCCTTTGCGGGTAGCTTAGAGGAACCACATCGTAAAGATGTGGAGGGGTTTATTGATACGATCGCTGTAGGGGAAACGAGGAAAGTTTGAGAGGCAAGAATTACTAGTATGCATTTTCCTGTTCTACGGTACTTTGCAATATTTACTAGTAGATGCTTAATTGGTCGCGGGAACAGTGGAAATCTTAGTGCCCCTGATATTGTTATTTTGCGCCATGCTTTGTTTCGAGATACCACTTTTAGCTTAGGCATTGTTATTGCTAAACGATTAAGTCTGAATCGTACAAAGGACCCCATCTTCGGAGGCATCTTTGCTTCACGCCTTGCTGAACACTTTAGGATACCTATTAGGCATTATGAGAAAGAGGAGAAGTTGTTGGCCCCTGCTTTTATAAATCATAAGAGTATGATAGCACATGATTTTATTGATAAAGATAAGAAGAAGTCTCTTAAGTATAAATTGAGATTTGATAAAAAGTACTGTGAGATTATTACCTTCCCTGCACCCTCTTTGTTTGATATACTTTCAGGCACGTACCTCATCTTGCCAGATGCCGTTTATGCGTACTCGAGCCCGGCACAAGTTCCAAAGCCTGAGCCGGAGCCACCACTTGACCCTTATCGGCAATCGGTTTATCAGTGGGATCCGGAGGAGATTGCCAGCCAGTGTCACTCAGAGGACACTCCTCCGTACACCAGAGAGAGTAGCTTTGATCCATGGCCATAGACCAACTTAGGCCAAAAGCATAAGCTTGGGGAGTACGTATTTCTCACCGACATTACATTCATGTTCACACACTCATTCCAGTAGTCGGTGCTCATACTTTTTCATTGTGTTATCCATGCTAGTTTAATTTCTTTTCTAAGTCTTTTTCTTGTATGTTAGAAAAACCTTAAGAAAAACCAAAAAAATTAGTTGTAGCTTTTAGCTAGTTTACTTTCCGTGCTTGTAGTAGTAGTAATTAAAACAAAACCCCAAAAAAAATTCTCGTTCTGCTTTTGCTTGTTGGGAGCTTTCCCGTGTAAATAGTTTTATTTCTTTTCTTTTGCTTGGGGGTCAAGAGGAGAAGACCATGATGAAAATGTTTAGTGGCTCTCATATGCATTATTGTTGATTTAACCAAGAGCCATATTACTTTGTCTTCTCCCTTGTATTAAACTAGCGGGGGGACCCGTGCATTTGCGCGGCTAGTTTTGTGACATTCTACATCATGTCGCTTAAATTTTGAAAGGTCTTCTAAATACAACTTCAACCATTAACATATATATTGGAATACTTGTAAAGAACAATAAGTGGTACTATTGCCAGAAAAGCTCTATGAAATATTGCATCAATTTTGTTTACTTAACCAATCCAAATATATTTGTAGACATCTAATGTAGTGCAATTTTGATTACGCATTCACGCCACCCATGATTTGTTCTTTTTTTTAGATTAATGTTGTGTAGTTTTTATGTAGTGAATCCGAGGTATTTATTTCTTCTCCACCAACTAATTTCCCCATCTCAAGTTGTTGTTTGTAGTGAGAGAAGTATGTCTTAAGAAAAATGTTTATTTTTCCTAAAAGTATTTTTGTTAGATGGACTACACTGTATTCCTTAAGTGTATTACATTTTTCATGAGGTCTTGGTGTGTGAGACTCAAGACACCAATGTAGAGAACTCACCATGCAAAACTATCTGTTCTTTTGCTACTCTGCACCGTGAGTTTTATGTTAGTTACACACGAGGAAGGAAAAACCTGATACAGTGCTTCTTTACATCTATCAGGGGATTTTCTTCCCACAACCAAACTTAATAGTGATAATATGCGAGGCTTATAATGTTATCTTTCTCTACCCGCCCCATCATTCGTGTTAGCATGGTTATGCTATGTCAGATGCTTCCAGGCGTACTTATATTCTTATCTATAGTATTCAAGGTGCATTACTATGTACATGTTTGCAAGAGTGGCTTAAATATCCAAACCACTGTAATCAATATTGGAGATAATTTAGCCTACGTGGAGGATACTACATATGTTTACATTTGGAGCCTGTTCCTCATCACTATATTATGGTTTATACATCTCATAATTTAGAAAATTAGCGAGGCAAAAAAATGTCGTCTCAAGGAAAATTATTGTACTTCGATATAAATATTACATTCAATATTAGGGTGATGGCAAGAATTTTGGTGTGCAACAATGAACAAACAATGGCATTGAGGTATGTATCTTGTCACATAAAACCATATATTTGAATATAAATATATATCTTTTCCATCTACCATTCCTTCCAAAAATATATTTGTTGAGAGCTTTCAATAATAATTGGTGAGAATTTCCAGCAAGGATATGTGTCTGAATGTTGATGGCTCATACCTAAATGGCATGCATTCATATGCTCCAAGCAAGCTCTCATCACGTTAATATGTATGGGAATATTCTCGCAAAAAAATGTACGGGAATATAAATAACAATGTGTATTCATTAAAATTGCGACGACATCTTATCTTACTCACTGACCCCATATCTTATTTACCATATGCTAGCTCGCTCAATGTACATTTAAGTGATCCAGTAGTTATTCTTATTAGACACTCCCTCTGTCCCATAATAAAAGAATGTTTTTCAAGCTAACATAGCTTGAAAAATGTTCTTATACTGTGAGACGGAGAGAGTATTTTTCATACCTTGTTGCAGGCATATACCCTCAGAATGTTTCCATGCTAGCGCCCGCCGTTCATGCAAATCTGAGCTCATATTTGTCATGATCATATTGGGTTGACCAATTTTAGGAACGATGCATACTCGACACTATATATTGCGAGTTATGAGACAGCTAGCTATGTGTCCAGTAGGCTAGACTTTGTACGTATTCTTGTAGCTTTTTTGTAACACGTATATATTCTTGACTAACCGTGACTCTAAAAAAAAACTAATCGTTTCTGATGCACAGCACATGGTGCGTGTTGCAACACTATGCAAATTGCTCCTTGCTCCTCATGACTCATGAGTCGTGACAGCTGTGGCTCAGCACCAATCACATATGAGAAGATGACTGCCGGCGCAGCGTCATGGCATATGCTTTCCATCTCGGCCTGTGTTTTCCGCCTTCCAAGATATATCTCCGCCCGCATGACCTGAACCTCGCGATGCCCTCTAGCACACAACCTGCAGCAGGTACTCGCGATGCCCGTTCGCTGCCTGCTCCTCTAGCACACCATGCACCGTCGTCGTCCGGCACTGTAGCCAGCTCGCTCTGTAGTAGCTTCATGGCGGATGATCCTTCCTTGCTTACCCACGGCCTCCTGCGAGCATGATTATTCTCATCCTCTTCTTATTCTTGAGTTAATCTTTTCCGAACGCTGCTTGTAGTATATATTGATGTGTTTCTAGAAGCGATAGCTGTTCGAGCTAGTGGTGCTCGCAATCCCAACATAGCCGGTGGCGTTGCAGACAGCCGGAGCCTCTCGCCTTCCGCCTGTTCGGCAGTGAAGATAACTAAGAGTTTGCGGGATATAGTCTCGTCGGCATGCGAGACTCGTTCGACAACGGGCGACGTCGTGTTGAGTCGAACAAAGCCTCAAGGGAAGACGATCTACTGCAAGGTTAAGGCTACAATGTCAGCCTCGCCCTTGCCGGAGATCTTGCACATATGGTTTTGGATGATGTCCTTTTTCCATAGACCATGCTCCCGTCGGGCTCAGCGGCATCTTGTCCGGGATGCCATGATGTTCTTCCTCACTCATATGGAGATGGATCTCTTTGAATGTGTTGCCGCTGGCGCCGGCGGGATGCAATGATGTTCTTCTTTGGTCATATGGAGATGGATATCTTTCAAGGCGTCGCCATTGGCGCCGGGGGCCTCACCGGCTCCGATGCGTGATCTTCTTTTTCAGGGGCATACAACGTGGTGTGCTGTGTACACGTTATTGGTGGACTCATTAATATTGACCAATCCATGTTCGGCTAATTGTTTGGGCTTGCTGGTTTAGATTGTGGTTCTGTCCCGTATATGTATTGGACTCCGAGAGGTGTATAGAGGTGTATATGAGAGTCCGTTAACTTAAGGAAAACTTAGTTCCCATCATCGTGCAGCACATGCCTATCCAAACTCCTCTATTCTTTTCAACTTTTTTACTTGGTTCTTTCCAACTCGTTATACATGCATGTTGTACGTGTTGGTCCAACATATATATGTTTATAACTTTAGGCGTGTACGTAATATCTTTAAATATCAACCATAAGTATTATTGATCAACGGTGTATATTATTTTAGCATATGTGGATTAACGTGAAGGCTTGTTTTACTTCTGTTTTAATTATATAATAGATGTTTGCAGATTCCAGCTTAGTTCAATGCACGTGCACTATTATTATTATTCACATTGTTTGGTCGTGCGAGTGAAAGGCAATAATGATGATATATGATGGACTGATTGAGATGAGAGAAGCTCGTATGAACTCGACCTATCTTGTTTTTGTAAATATGATTAGTTCATCGTTCCTGATTCAGCCTATTATGAATTAAACATGCTTGCAATGACAATTAGATTTATAGTTGCACATGCCATGCTTAATTAGCTAGGAGTTCATAATGGTTTACCTTGCGTGCCAACATGCTATTAAAATGGTTGTGATGTGGTATGATGGGGTGGCATCCTCCTTTGAACGATTCAAGTGGTTTGACTTGGCACATGTTGACGCATGTAGTTGAAACAAAATGAACATAGCCTCCACGATATTTATGTTCATGGTGATTTATATCCTACTCATGCTTGCACTCATTGATTGATTAATCCTAATGCATGTTCATGACTGTTGTCGCTCTCTAGCTGGTCGCTTCCCAGTCTCTTTCTAGCCTTCACTTGTACTAAGCGGGAATACTGCTTGTGCATCTACTTCCATAAACCCCAAAGTTATTCCGTGTGAGTCCACCACACCTTCCTATATGCGGTATTTACCTGCCGTTCCAAGTAAATCTGTATGTGTCAAACTCCAAACCTTCAAATGAATTTCTGTTTTGTATGCTCGAACAGCTCATGTATCAACTAGGGCTGTCTATATCTTCCATGCTAGGTGGGTTATTCTCACGATGAGTGGACTCCGCTCATCATTCACGAGAAAATGGCCGGTAACCGGGATGCCCAGTCCCATGCTCAAATCAAATCAAAATAATTAAACAAAACTCCCCCAGGGCTGTTGTTGGTATGGACGGTACCCGTTGTTTCGGGCCAGCCGTGGAGTGTGCTTGTTGGTGGCGGGGGAGTATAAACTTCACCATTCTGTTTGGGAACTGCCTATAATGTGTGTAACACGGAAGATATCGAGATCTCTTGGTTGTTATGTTGACAATGAAAGTATACCACTCAAAATATTATTTATCTCTATTTCAAAACTCGAGCTCTGGCACCTCTGCAAATCCCTGCTTCCCTCTGCGAAGGGCCTATCTATTCACTTTTATGTTGAGTCATCATCCTCTTCTTAAAAAGCACCAGTTGGAGAGCACAGTTGTCATTTGCATGCATTGCTATTAATTTACATTGAGTATGACTGTGAATGGATCTCTTTTACCATGAATTACAATGTCTAGTCAGTCCTTGATCTTCAGAGGTGCTCTGCATTTATGTTTTGCGGTCTCAGAAAGGGCTAGCGAGACACCATCTTGTTACATCCTATTATGATTGTTTTGAGAAAGTGTTGTCATCCGAGGTTTATTATTATTGCTCGCTAGTTGATTATGCCATTGATATGAGTAGACATGAGACCTAAAAGTTATTGTGAATGTGGTTAGTTCATAATCTTTGCTGAAAACTTGAATGTTGGCTTTACATATTTGCAACAACAAGAGCAAACAGTTTGTAAAAGTTTTTCTTTATCACTTTCAATTTGTCAACTGAATTGCTTGAGGACAAGCAAATGTTTAAGCTTGGGGGAGTTGATACGTCTCCAACGTATCTACTTTTCCTAACACTTTTGCCCTTGTTTTGGACTCTAACTCGTGTGATTTGAATGGAACTAACCCGGACTGACGCAATTTTCAGCAGAATTGCCATGGTGTTATTTTTGTGCAGAAATAAAAGTTCTCGGAATGACCTGAAAATCTGAGGAGAATATTTTTGGAATATATAAAAAATACTGGCGAAAGAATCAAGACCAGGGGGCCACACTCTATCCACGAGGGTGCGGGTGCGCCTGCCCCCTGGGCGCGCCCGCTGTCTCATGGGCCCCCTGAGGCTCCACCGACCTCGACTCCAACTCCATATATTCACTTTCGGGGAGAAAAAAAACCAGAGAGAAGGATTCATCACGTTTTACAATACGGAGCCACCGCCAAGCCCTAATCTCTATCAGGAGGGCTGATCTGGAGTCCGTTTGGGGGCTCCGAAGAGTGGAGATTGTCGCCGTCGTCATCATCAACCTTCCTTCATCACCAATTTCATGATGCTCACCGCCGTGTGTGAGTAATTGCATCATAGGCTTGCTGGACGATGACGGGTTGGATGTGATTTACCATGTAATCAAGTTAGTTTTGTTAGGGTTTGATCCCTAGTATCCATTATGTTCTAAGATTGATGTTGCTATGACTTTGCCATGCTTAATGCTTGTCACTAGGGCCCGAGTGCCATGATTTCAGATCTGAACCTATTATGTTTTCATGAATATATGTGAGTTCTTGATCCTATCTTGCAAGTCAATAGTCACCTACTATGTGTTATGATCCGGCAACCCCGAAGTGACAACAATCGGGACCACTCCCGGTGATGAACGTAGTTTGAGGAGTTCATGTATTCACTAAGTGTTAATGCTTTGGTCCGATACTCTATTAAAAGGAGGCCTTAATATCCCTTAGTTTCCAATAGGACCCCACTGCCACGGGAGGGTAGGACAAAAGATGTCATGCAAGTTCTTTTTCATAAGCATGTATGACTATATTCGGAATACATGCCTACATTACATTGATGAACTGGAGCTAGTTCTGTGTCACCCTATGTTATAACCGTTGCATGAGGAATCTCATCCAACATAATTATCCATCACTGATCCAATGCCTACGAGCTTTTCACATATTGATCCTTGCTTAGTTACTTTTCCGCTGCTACTGTTACAAATACTACAAAGCTGCCACTATTACTTTTGCCACCGTTACTGTTACTTCCATACTACTTTGCTACTAAATACTTTGCTGCAGATATTAAGTCTTCCAGGTGTGGTTGAATTGACAACTCAACTACTAATACTTGAGAATTTTCTTTGGCCCCCCTTGTGTCGAATCAATAAATTTGGGTTGAATACTCTACCCTCGAAAACTGTTGTGATCCCCTATACTTGTGGGTGATCACCAGACTGGAATGCTCCAGAGATGGGGAAGATGCGGTAGTGGAGTCACAGACGGAGAGGAGTGGGAAACTTGACTGGTTTGGGTGTGGGGTGAGCCTACACTCGGCAGAGAATAACAGGAGCTGCAGAGGAGTGGAGGGATGGCCTGGCTGTCGGTGGGGTAGCGTTTCGCTACGAGGCGCGCAAAACAGCACCGTTGAACACCGGAGGCTGGAGCAGGCGGTCCTGACAGCGCTGGGGGGAAGAAGACAAGAGATTGAAGAAGAATGCCGACCGTTGGATGTAAATCCAACGCCTTGCTTAGGCTTCAACCTTTGTATTTTTATTTTTTGTGAAAGTGCTTGGGCTTCGACCTTTTGGCCCACATGTCAGCCAGTCCATTTGGTGGGTTGGGTGAAACAATGATGTAGCGTCTATGCAACCCGTTTTTATATCATGTTAGAATTTAAAGCCCATTTGCATTTTTCTCGAAATCCGTGGACTTGCTGGGCTGGGTGAAAATATCATGTTGGGATGGACGTAGAAATGATATAAAAACATAAACACATGATTGCACGTCTATTACTGCATTGGTCAGTAAAATCTTTGCAAGATTATGTACGCAACCACCAGAACTTAACTTGCCAAGTTATATATAAACAATCATTAGTATTATTTTGTTAGAACTTTCGATTTACGAAATAAAATATCATTTTAATTTGATGAGTTAATAGGACGTGTAGCTTGAATGAGTGTCTTGTGCAGTTCAACTAGCCTACATAACCTACCCGGCTACGACATGTACATGCGGATCTTAGGCATGAGGGCATAGGTTATGTAGGCTAGATTAAGAGGTACCTCCCACGTGTTTAGGTTCTTGGTATCGACGTCTTCTTTCATGTTGGCGTAGCAGGGGCCAATGATGGTCGTGGCAAGGTCACCCATGGATTCCTCCTGCCCGTTGCCGATGTCCTTGAATTGCTTCTGGATGTCGACAAGCTTGGTACACCAGATGCTCTAGAACCTCTGGTGGCCCTACAATAGTGGTAGACGAGAACCTCGTCCCGCACACATACCTGGGCGACGACGATCCGCTGGTCCCTGTCAGGAGATGAATGGATAGGCACAAGGTCTAGTCCCGCGACCTTGTGCTTTCTCCTCCTATGGGTATTGCTTGAACTTGGCTTGGCAGAGCTTCACCAAGTCCGGATGATTGGCGCACATCACATTCAACTTGGTGATGTGATACGTCTCCAACGTATCTATAATTTTTGATTATTCCATGCTATTATATATTCTGTTTTGGATGTTTTACATGAATTAATATGCTATTTTATATTATTTTTGGGACTAACTTATTAACCTAGAGTAACCTAGAGCCCAGTGCCAGTTTCTATTTTTCCTTGTTTTTGAGTTTCACAAAAAGGGAATATCAAACGGAGTCCAAACGTAATAAAACTTTTGCGATGATTTTTCTTGGACCAGAAGACACACGTGGGACTTGGAGAGGAAGTTAGAGGAGTCCCGAGGCCACCACAAGCCGTCAAGGCGCACCTCCCTGGCTTGTGGGCCCCACGGGACACCCCCAACCCTAATCTTTGGCCTATAAATTCAGAAATATTCCCCAACTATCAAAAGCGTCCACAAAAATACTTTTCCAACGCCGCAGGTTTCCGATATCATGAGATCCGATCTGGAGGCCTTTTTTGGTATTTTCTGGAGGGGGACTTGATCACGGAGGGCTTCCACATCAACCTTGCTGCCCTTCCGATGATGCGTGAGTAGTTTACCACAGACCTATGGGTCCATAGCTAGTAGCTAGATGGCTTCTTGTCTCTCTTTGATCTTCAATAAAATGTTCTCCTCGATGTTCTTAGAGATCTATTCGATGTAATCTTCTTTTGCAGTGTGTTTGTTGAGATCCGATGAATTGTAGATTTATGATCATTATATTTATTAATATTATTTGAATCTTCTCTGAATTCTTATATGCAGGATTTGATATCTTTGTATTTCTCTATGAATTATTGGTTTGGTTTGGCCAACTAGATTGGTAGTTCTTGCAATGGGAGAGGTGCTTAGTTTTGGGTTCAATCTTGCGGTGTCCTCACCCAGTGACAGAAGGGGTAGCAAGGCACGTATTGCATTGTTGCCATCAAGGATAAAAAAATGGGGTTTATATCATATTGCTTGAGTTTATCCCTCTACATCATGTCATCTTGCTTAAGGCGTTACTCTGTTCTTATGAACTTAATACTCTAGATGCATGCTGGATAGCGGTCGATGTGTGGAGTAATAGTAGTAGATGCAGAATTGTTTCTGTCTACTTGTCACTGACGTGATGCCTATATTCATGATCATTGCCTTAGATATCGTCATAACTTTGCACTTTTCTATCAATTACTCAACAATAATTTGTTTACCCACCGTATGCTTTATTCAAGAGAGAAGCCTCTAGTGAAACCTATGCCCCCGAGTCTATTTTACATATATTACTTTCAGATCTATAAAACCAAAAAGCCAAAAATACCTTCCTGCAATTATTTTGTGTTTACCTTATTTTGCCTTTTACTTTAGTTTTAAATCTATCTCTATCAGATCTCACTCTTGTTCATGACGTTGAAGGGTTTGACAACCCCTTTACTGCATTGTGTGCAAGTGTTTGTTAGTTTGTGCAGGTGCATATATTGGGGACTGATAACCCACAAGTATAGGGATCACAACAGTTTTCGAGGGTAGAGTATTCAACCCAAATTTATATATTTGACACAAGGGGGGCTAAAGAATATTTGTAAGTATTAGCAGCTGAGTTGTCAATTCAACCACACCTGGAGATTAATTATCTGCAACAAAGTGATCAGTAGCATAATAATATGATAGTTTTGATAATAGTGGAACAACAATAGTAACGGTAATAGTGATAGTAGTAGTTTTGTAACAAGTCCGATAGTAACGATAGCAAGATCAAAATAGGATAAATTAATAGGCATTGGATCGGCAATTTTTTGGATGATATTCGTCATGTGACAGTCATAACCTAGGGCGATACGGCACTAGCTCCAATTCATAAATATAATGTAGGCATGTATTATGTAAATAGTGATACGTGCTTATGTAAAGAACTTGCATGACATATTTTGTCCTACCCTCCCGTGGCAACGGGGTCCATATTGGAAACTAGGGATATTAAGGCCTCCTTTTAATAGAGAACCGGAACAAAGCATTAACACACGGTGAATACATGAACTCCTCAAACTACGGTCATCACCAGGAGTTGTTCCGGTTACTGTCACTCCAGGGTTGCCGGGTCATAACATGTAGTAGGTGACTATAACTTGCAAGATCAGATCTAAAACATGAATATAATGATAATATCATAAACAGTTCATATCTGAAATCATGGCACCTAGGCCCAAAGTGACAAGCATTAAGCATGGCAAAGTCATAACAACATCAATCTCAGAACATAGCGGATACTAGGGATCGGCCCTAACAAAACTAACTAGATTACATGATGAATCTCATCCAACTCCTCACTAACCAGCGAGCCTACGAAGGAATTACTCACTACCGGTGGGGAGCATCATGGAATTGGCAATGAAGAAGGGTTGGTGATGACTAATGACGAAGACCCCCCTCTCCGGAGCCCCAAACGGACTCCAGATCTGGCCTCCCGATGAAGAACAAGAGGTGGCGGCTGCTCCGTCTCGTAGATCATGATAATTCTTTCTCCCAGATTTTTTTCTCCGCAAACGTGAATTTATAGTATCAGGGTTGACGTCGGCGGGGCCACCAGGTGGGGACAACCCACGTGGGCGGGCCAGGAGGGGGGCGCGTCGTGGTGGGTTGTGCCCACCCAGGTGCCTCCCTCCGATGGTTCTTGGCCCCAGTATTTTTCTTTTATTATATACAAAATCCTCGCAAAGTTTCATTCCATTCCGAGAACTTTTATTTCTGCACAAAAACAACACCATGGTAGTTCTGCTGAAAACAACGTCAGTCCGGGGTTAGTTTCATTCAAATCATGCAAATTAGAGTCCAAAAGAAGAGGAAAAGCGTTAGAAAAAGTAGATACGTTGGAGACGTGTCAACTCCCCCAAGCTTAAACCTTTGCTTGTCCTCAAGCAATTCAGTTGATAAACTGAAAGTGAGAAAGACAAACTTTTACGAACTCTTTTACTCTTGTTTGCATAAATAAGCTTAAACAACACCCAGGTTTTCAGCCAACATTATAACCAACCATGTCGACAATAACTCTTAAAAATTATAGTAACTCATATCAATGACATAATCAGCTAGCGAGCAATAATAAGATATCTCAAATAGCAACACATTATCAAAACAACCATGATATAATATGACAATAGTGGTATCTCGCTAGCCCTTTCTGAGACAGCAAAACATAAATGTAGAGCACCTCCAAAGTCCGAGCAGTGACTAAACATTGTAATTCACGGTAGAAAAGATCTAGTCATGATAACACCCAACATTCACTACACACAATGCATAGGCATGACAACAGTGCTCTTAGATCTGGCGCTTCTTAGAGAAGGTGATGACACAACATAAAAGTAAATAGATTGTCCCTTCGTAGAGGGGATTAGTGATTTGCAGAGGTGCCAGACCTCAAGTTTTTAAAATAGAGGTAATTGATATTTCGAGAGATGCACCCTTATCATTTACTTCACGACTATCAATTATCGATATCTCCCATGCTAAACACTCTAGTGGCGGTTCCCAAGCAAGAAAGTAAAGGTTTGGATTCCATTGGGAGTTTTTGTTTGTTTATTTATAAGATTTTCCTTTTTACAATTTGGGACTGGGAATCCCTATTACCGCCCTTTTCTCGTGCGATGATGAGTGACCTGAGAATAACCCGCTTAGCATGGAAGATACCGACCACCTCCTGTTGTTCCATGAACGATCCAGGCACACAAAAAGGATATTTATTTGAAGTTTTTAGAGGTGGCACATGCAAATTTACTTAGGATGACAGGGTAATACAGCATATAGGTAGGTATGGTGGATCATCTGGAATAACTTGAGTTCTTGAATTTGATGCACAAGCAGTAATCCCACTTAGTACAAGTGAAGGCTAGCAAATCTGTCGGGAAGCGGCCAACTAGAGAGTAACAATGGTCTAGAACATGCATCACGCATAATAAACATTGGACACCCGCATGAGTAGGATATGGACACCATTGACATAAATATCATAGAGGCTATGTTGGTTTTGATTCAACGACATGCATAAACATGTGCCAAGTCAAGCTACTCGAACATTTAGAGGAGGATACCATATCATCATACTACATCACGATCATTTTAACGCAATGTTGATATCCAAGATAAATCATTATCAACTCTTAGCTACTTATGCATGGCATGTGAAACTATAATCTCTAATTTTCATTGCAAACATGTTTAATCATAATGAGTTGAATCATGGATACTAGGTTAAACCTATTTACAAAAACAGAACAAGTCGAGTTCATACCAGTTTCTCTCTGCCACAACCAGTTCATGGAATATCGTCATTATTGCCTTTCACTTGCACGACCGAATGATATAATATCTTATATTTACTAATTGGAAGCACCATACGAGGCTTCACGTTAATCCTCAAAAACTAATGTAAAATGACCGTCAGATCTAAAGTATGCGTCTAGGATTAAATGAGATAAAGAAATTCTAGCACCTCACGCACGAGGCCAAGAGTCCATACATGATGCTCAACATCCAGAATTAAAAGAGATAGGAAACTCTACCACCTTACGTACAAGGTCCAAGAGTCCATACATGTTACAATAGATAAAAGGACCAATTTTTTAAGTGAAAATAACCTGACGTCCAGGTTGTAAAAATAGAAGAAGAAAACATCAAACCTAAGATCACCTAAGAAAAATAAAGTTTCTGTTCCAGGAAGCGTAGTAGATGCATGCATATGGGCCGATTGAAAAATATATATCACGCCTTAATGTCACACACAAACATTGTCCTGTTTGCTAAAAATAGGCATATTGTAACATCCCAAATTTTTCAATTTGGAATGTTTTACAATTATTAGCTAAGCATCTATGCATTTTTTTATTGAGTGTCATTTGGAAATTTCACACGCATTTGAGTTTTCTCTGACTTTGGATTCAACTTGACATCTGAAATTTATTTAAAAAAGTCCCTGACAAATACTTGTTCAAAAGTGTGAGAGGAGCTAACATGACACTCCAAAAAGTCAGAAGAAATCAATGCCAAAAGTTTTGAATTCAAATTTGAGTGTCATTTGATTTTTTTAGAAAAATGTTTTTTATAAAAAAAATATTTAGCCTCTGAAAAATAGTTCATCTTGTAGGATTTATTTTTCTGAATTTTTTGATATATATAGGTCCTATATAAAAATATTTTTTATTTTCTATCTTTATTTTTTTCTGTCTTTCTTTTATTGGGCCTCGTTTTTTTTTCACTAAGGCCCATGCCCAGCGCTATCTTCTTCTTCCTCCTCGTGCACGTACACAACACACACATAGGCATCCATGGCCACGTACCACCTCGCGCCCCACCCCCTCCCCTTCTCTCACTCGCTCCAAAATTGCTCTGAATCGGTTCCCCTCGCCTGCCTTTACCTCTTCCCCTTCACTAGTGCGCCTTAATTCCATCTCTAATGGCCACCATGAATGCTTGAAACTGCAGCCATTAACACATCTCGCCCCACCCAACTCTGGACCTCCCCAAGCCCTATAAAAGGCACCCCGCGAGCCCCTCTCACCCCTCGTCCGAAGCCCTCTCCTTCTGGGGCATTCCCCTCCCTAACCTCGCCAATTGCTCGCCGGAGTTCGTGTATTCCGGCGGCTTCTCCACCACGCCAGGAGGCGATACCAACACCGCGGTACTGCTCCTCAGATCCGCATCACGTTGCTCTTCACCGTCCCGCACGCGTCCTTCGCCGAAACACACCGGAGCCGCTTTCTTCCTCGTCTCCGGAGACAAGTCCGGTGAGCACCCTGGCTGATTTTTTTTCTCTTTTACCAGTATATTTTCCAATTCAGATTCTATACCAAATCTTGTTTCTAGTATATCTTTTAGTCTATAGATCCGATTTAGTTGATTTTTTCCTACAGTTTCCTAAAAATATCCTCTATCCAGAGAACCAAACGAAAAATATTTTTGAAAATTTTAAAATTTGAATTCAAACAGATCTGAATTCAAACTTCGTTAGGCCGTAACTCGAGTTTCGTAACTCCGTTTTTGGTGATTCTTTTTGCAAATCGAAGCTTGTGACATGTTGATACGTCCAAAACGTATCTATAATTTCTGCTTGCTCCATGCCACTTTTGGGTGATATTGCTATGATATTCATACACTTCCATACACTTTTGATCATATTTGGACTAACTTACTAATCCAGTGCACCCCAGTGCCAGTTTCTGTTTTCGGCTATTTTTGTATTTCAGGTTTTCACGTTTCGAGAACTGCCCAGAAAAATCCAGAAAAATTATTAAAAAATCAGCGATCCGGAAACAACACTGCGTCTGAAGGGCAGCCTGGGGGGGCCACCAGGGCTCCAGGCGCCCTGGCGGCGCCCCCCCCGCCCACCCCCCCGGGCCGCGCCGGGGGGGGGCGCCTGGGCCCCCCAAAGCCCGTCCGGTGCCCCCCTTTGGCATATATTTAGAGGGACCTCCGAAACCCTCAGAGGAGGAACTCTTTTCGCGATCCCATCTCTGTTCCGCCGCCGCCGCCGCTTCCAAGATCGGGAGCACCAGGAGAACTCTTCCCGGCACCCTGCTGGAGGGGAGGATCACCACCGGGAGCTTCTCCACCACCATGGACGCCTCCCGGATGACTTGTGAGTAGTCTCCCTTGGACCATGAGTCCATGACCAGTAGCTATGTGATGTTCTCCTCCCATTCTTGTGCTTCACTAATTAGTCCTCGTGAGCTGCCCTACATGATCGAGGCACCTATGTAATCCTTATGCTGTTGCTATGTTGAGTTTGCTGGGATCCGATGGATTATGAGATTATGTTCAGATTGATCTTGAGTAATATATTTGATTCACCTCCTTTATATTTTAGTTCATAAGTAATTCTTGCATGTTCTCCGTTGTTAATTATTGCTTTGGCCGAGTAGTAGGTAGTGACTCCAAGAGGGAACGTTATGCTTGATTGTGGGTTCATGCCCCTCGATGACTAGCTTGAGTGACAGAAACATGAGTCTAGGGGATGTGCTGTTGCCACAAGGGGGAAAACAACGGTGCTTGTGCCCGCGGGTGCAAGGATTGTTTACTTTACGCAAAGTTCTTTTAATGCAGTTGTCTGTTGCATTGAGTTTACACTATGGGTGGGACTCGCAACTTAATACCAGCGAGATGTTCTGGATAGATATCTCAAGGTCGATGATTAGTAGTAGATATTGATGGATTTCGGTCTACTTACTTTGGCGTATCGCCCATGCTTTGAACCTCAACCTTTCTTGCAATGTAGTCAGCATTGGTTTGCGTTCGTGGTCCTGTCAATTGCCCAGCTGTAATTTGTTACCTCACATAGCTGTTTTATCGTCTTTTGGGAGAGAGACATCACTAGTGAACATCATGAGACTCCGGTCCATATTACCATCATTGATCACATCCACTATTTACTTTCCGCTATTTACTTACTATTGCAAAAACTATCTATCACTACTATCATTGCTTTTAATCCTTTGTGAACTACAAGGCCGGAGAGATTGACAACCTCTCTGTACTCGTTGGGAGCAAAGTTATTTGTATCTGTGTGCAGGTCCACGTTGGTTGCTACTAATCTGGCGCCGTAGCAATTGACACCTACTTGTTGAACCTAGGAGTCTCTGGGGAATCGATCCTTGGCATCTTTGCTAGGGGAAAACACTTCTACTTACTGCATCTTACACCTTCCACTTGGGGTAACCAACGAGGGGTTCGAGGCCCATCACATGTACCTTCTGTTAAAACCAAAACCATTCATTTTTGTTGCTGTAAAAATTACGTTCGGTACAGAAACTTTATTTGGGTGTTTTTGGAGTTTTTTGAAGTCTTTTATTTGTTTTCTTTTTGGATCCTTGCTTGTATGCTTATGTATGTTATTGCTTGCTTACGCTAGATCATCCGGAGTGCGAAGCTTGCTACTACGAATCTTTAGAGTTCAACGAATGTCAGCAAGGCAAGTTCACACTTTGATCATAATTCTCAATACCTAGTTTTTACTATGCATTAGTTTCATCGTCAATGATTGCATGAGTAGGATTGGGAACATGTGGTTATGCTATGTCGTTCATGTGGTAGGAACCTATGACCTTTGATCACCCCGGGAATATTCGTTATATCATATATTGCTTAGCCATGCTCGTAGACGGGGATTGGGATGTGTGATCCATGCAAGTTGCGAGAGATAATAATTTTGGGACAACTTAAGGTGGTAACTTTAATACACATCTGGGTGGATTGTTTGGGGCACCTGGAGAAACCAGTGCTTGCCCAAGGGGAATCTCGGAGTACCCGTGTGATTACCCTAGGTCCGCCACCCAGGCTAAAAAGGGATCATAAGATATATCATGCCTAGAAACTTTCGTGTGCAGCCACAAGCCATTATGGGCTCTGGTATAGTTGAGTAAGTTGTGTGATCTCTTTCCGTCGTAGACTAGCTGATGTAGGGGAAAGTAGGTGTACTGGTCTACCCAGGGTTTGGAGGAAATACTTCAGAAAGACTATCTCTCGATCTTCCGATCATGGAGGTGGTCGAGTCTTGTGGGGAAAAGTGCGCAAACCTCTGCAGAGAGTAGAAACTAATCATGATTAGTCGTGTCCTTGGTTATGGACAACTTGACTATCTAGAAGTGAATTATTGGTTGATCTCATCACTCTATTTAATGAAATTATTGGGTTACTAATAACTTGGGAATTTTTGGTTTGAGTTGGAGGAACCTTCTCAATAATGGCATTTTAATTTTGTAGTAAATAAAAATTTATTCCTTTGTTGTAGGGTAAAATTGGCTTTATGCAAAAATTAAACTTAGAGCCTCCACTAGCTAAATTTGCATATAGATATAGTATTTTTCATTATTATTATTCTATGGTGTGAAATTGCCAGCATATTCCATGTGCTGACCTACACGGCTGCAACGTCTCATGTTGTAGAGTTTTCCGACGAGGATTAAAGGTGTGATAGGTCGTTGTTCTGCAGCTGCTAGGCTTCTGGCCCCTCGTTGGTTACCCCAAGTGGAAGGTGTGAGATGTAGTGTTGCGGAAGTTTTTCCCATGGCAAAGATACCAAGGATCGAATCCCCAGAGACTCCTAGGTTCAACAAGAAGGTGTCAACTGCTACGGCGCCAGATATTAGCAATCAACGTGGACCTGCACACAGATACAAATAACTTTGCTCCCAACGAGTATAGAGAGGTTGTCAATCCCTCCGGCCTTGTAGTTCACAAAGGATTAAACGCAAGTGATAGTAGTGATAGATATAATTGCAATAGTAAATAAAAGCGAAAAGTAAATAGCGGTTGTGATCAATGATGGTAATATGGACCGGAGTCTCATGATGTTCACTAGTGATGTCTCTCTCCCAAAAGACGATAAAACAGCTATGTGAGGTAAATGAATTACAGCTCGGCAATTGACATGACCATGTGCGCAAACCAATGCTGACTACATTGCAAGAAAGGTTGAGGTTCAAAGCATAAGCGGTACGCCAAAGTAAGTAGACCGAAATCCATCAATATCTACTACTAATCATCCACCTTGAGATATCTATCCAGAACATCTCGCTGGTATTAAGTTGCGAGTCCCACCCATAGTGTAAACTCAATGCAACAGACAACTGCATTAAAAGAACTTTGCGTAAAGTAAACAATCCTTGCACCCACGGGCACAAGCACCGTTGTTTTCCCCCTTGTGGCAACAACACATCCCCTAGACTCATGTTTCTGTCACTCAAACTAGTCATCGAGGGGCATGAACCCACAATCAAGCATAACGTTCCCTCTTGGAGTCACTACCTATTACTTGGCCAAAGCAATAAATAACAACGGAGAACATGCAAGAATTACTTACGAACATAAATATAAAAGAGGTAGATCAAATATATTACTCAAGCACAATCTGAACATAATCTCATAATCCATCGGATCCCAGCAAACTCATCATAGCAACAGCATAAGGATTACATATGTGCCTCGATCATGTAGGGCAGCTCACGAGGACTAACTAGTGAAGCACAAGAACGGGAGGAGAACATCACATAGCTACTGGTCATGGACTGATGGTCCAAGGGAGACTACTCACAACTCATCCGGGAGGCGTCCATGGTGGTGGAGAGGCTCCCGGTGGTGATCCTCCCCTCCGGCAGGGTGCCGGGAAGAGTTCTCCTGGTGTTCCCGATCTTGGAAGCGGCGGCGGCGGCGGAACAGAGATGGGATCGCGAAAAGAGTTCCTATTTCAAGGGTTTCGGGAGACGCTTTAAATATATGCCAAAGGGGGGCATCGGAGGAGCCTCGGGGGGCCCAGGCGCCCCCCCGGCGCGGCCCAGGGGGGGCGCCGCCAGGGCGCCTGGAGCCCTGGTGCCCCCCCCCCCCCGGCTGTCCTTCGGGCGCACGGTAGGTTCTGGAACGCTTATTTTTTATATGATTTTTTTGGATTTTTCCTGGCAGTTCTCGTCACGTGAAAACCTGAAATACAAAAACAGCCGAAAACAAAAACTGGCACTGGGGTGCACTGAGTTAATAGGTTAGTCCAAATATGATCAAAAGTGTATGGAAGTGCATAAATATCATAGCAATATCACCCAAAAGAGGCATGGAGCAAGCAGAAATTATAGATACGTTTTGGACGTATCAACATCCCCAAGCTTAATTCCTGCTCGTCCTCGAGTAGGTAAATGATAACAAGAATAATTTCTGTGGTGACATGCTATTAACCATATAGGACTTTTTTTCATAGTCATATGACAAAAGCTTACTGAGACAATGAATCTATAGTAATTAAGTTGCCTCATGAGAAAATCACAAAGGACTGAAAGTTTTACAATATGATACTGAAACATCAAATAGATTTGCAATGAACATGATATGCAAATATGATAAAGTGATATCTAGCTTGCCCCCTTTAGTGAAGCATAAATGCAGGGGCACCTCCAAGGTTTAAGTGATGACTAGATACAATGATTTCAAAATAAACGATATCACAATCATGCAAAAGACAATGCTACTTTGGGACAATGCACATTACACTCAGAATGACAATCATGCTCTCAGTAGTTAGTGCTTGAAGAAACAAGGTGGAGACTCAACATAAAAGTAAAAGAATGGCCCTTCGCAGAGGGAAGCAGGGATTACTCATGTGCTAGAGCTTTTTATTTTGAAAACATAGAAACAATTTTGTCAACGGTAGTAGTACTTCATATGTGTTATGCATAAGACATCCTATAAGTTGCAAGCCTCATGCATCGAATACCAATAGTGCTCGCACCTTGTCCTAATTAGCTCGGATTTCCATGGATTATCAATGCATTGCATATGTTTCAACCAAGTGTCACAAAGGGGTACCTCTATGTCACCTGTACAAAGGTCCAAGGAGATAGATCGCATTTGATTTCTCGTTTTTGATAGATCTCAACTTGAGGACATCCATACCGGGACAACATAGAAAATAGATAATGGACTCCTCTTTAATGCTTAAGCATATTCTCATAAGAGATTGAGGATTAATGTCCAAGCTAAAACTTCCACCATGATACATGGCTTTGGTTGGCGGCCCAATGTTCTTCTCTAACAATATGCATACTCAAACCATTCAACCCATGGCAAATCACCCTTACTTCAGACAAGACGAACATGCATAGCAACTCACATGATATTCAACAAAAGTGTAACAGTTGATGGCGTCCCCAGAAACTTGGGTACCGCTCAGCAAGCAACTTATAAGAAATAAGATACACAAGCGACATATTCTTTACCACAATAGTTTTTAAGCTACTTTCCCATGAGCTATGTATTGCAAAAACTGAAGGTTTTAAAGGTAGCACATGTAAATTTACTTGGAGTGGCGGTGAAATACCACATATAGGTAGGTATGGTGGACTCATATGGCATAACTGGTTTAAAAGGATGTGGATGCACAAGCAGTCAGTCCGCTTAGTACAGGTGGAGGTTAGCAAAAGACTGGGAGCGACCAACTAAGAGAGCAATGATGGTCATAATCATGCAGAGCGACAAAGCAACATTGAATCAGGCATGGTAGTTATATCGCTACTCAGAAACAAAAGATCATCAAGGCTTGAAAGACTTTCTTTACAGTGTTAAATATGCGTGAGCATATGCCAAGTCAATCAAAATAAATTCTCGAAGGAAGATATTACTAAACCATACCACATCATTGGCAAACAAATCATGTTGGTACTCCAATAACACATTGGGAACCCTCCAGCTATTTGAGACTAACCATAAGAAAACATGAACTACTAAGCGCCATCATGCACGTAGCATCCTTATCATAGACATATCAACCAATGCAATGGAAGCAAACTCTCTTAATAAGGTGAGCATGGTAATTAAAGAGAGTTCAAGCAACCAACTAAACAAAAACTCTTTGAAAAGATAAGCATGAAAGCTAAGAGCTGAACATGATAGTAGCTATTAAAAGACAAAGAACACACACAGCAAGGATAGACATGATAATTCTATGTTATGTTCTAGGTAGAAGTGGAGCGTGTTTCTCTCCCACATAAAGAAAGCTGAGTTCTGACTCGTTATGAAAAACTAAAGAAAATTAAAAGCAAGACGCTCCAAGCATAGCACATATCACATGAAGTGATTAAAATATAGTGGAACGAAAGACGAACTGATAATGTTGATGGAGAAGGGGATGCACGGGGGCATCCCCAAGCTTAGAAGCTTGAGTCTCCTTGAATATTTCTTGGGGGTGCATGGGGCCATCCCCAAGCTTGAGCGTTTGACACTCCTGAATCTTTTTATCATCTTCCCTCGCACACTTGAAAACTTCCTTCATACATAACTCATCATAATCTGATTAGCGAGGTTAGTACCCATAATAAAATAATTATACCTTGATGGAAATAAAGATATTCTTGAAGGTCTACTGTTTCTCAAGATTGCCAAAAGGTTTTTGCAAAGAAAAAGCAAGCTCTTGGTTTGCAAAATGAAGGAAAAGCAAAACAGGACAGAATCTGTGAAAAACAGAACAGCAGGTAGTAATTGATTTGTTCAGGGCACTTCTGCAACTCTAATCAGAAAACTCAGAACAGAAGCACGAAAGACAATTATATAGAGCACACTGTCGAAAAAATTCAGACCAAAAAGATGATCTGGTGATTTTATACGAATTTTTCTATCCAAGGACAGAATCTGTTTCCTGGACAGCACCTCACAACTTTTGAACTTTCTAGCAATCAGAGGCTATACTTGGCACAAAATTGAAAAGCAAAGATACAATGATGATGCTACAGTAGTAACAACATCAAGACACAACAAAAGCAAAATAAATTTATTCATGTGGGCTGCCTCCCAAAAGCGCTTTCCTTTATGACTTTAAGCTAGGCATAATGCATATGGATCAAGTTTTATCGAGAGTAAAAGAATAGCTAGCCCGTACAACGGACTCAAAAGGTAACTTGATCTTCTTTCGAGGGAAGTGTTCCATCCCTTTCTTGAGAGGAAACTGAAATTTTATATTCCCCACTTTCATGTCAATGATAGCACCAACGGTGCGTAAAAAGGGACGTCCCAAAATAATTGGACAAGAAGGATCACATTCAATATCCATAATAGTAAAATCAACGGGAACATAATTATCATTGACAACGATAAGAACATCGTCGATCCTCCCCAAAGGTTTCTTTATGGAAGAATCAACGAGACGAACACCAAAAGTACAAGAATCATAAGGTTTCAATTTAAGCATATCATATAGTCTTTTGGGCATAATGGAGTTACTAGCTATAATATCACATAAAGCATAGCAAGAAAAGTTGTTTATGTTAATTTTAATCATAGGATCCCAACCATCTTCTAGCTTTCTAGGTATGGAGGCTTCTACTCTAAGTTTCTCCTCCCTAGCTTTGATAAGAGCATTAGTGATATGCTCTGTGAAGGCAAGGTTAAGCGTGCTAGTGCGGGGGTCTCTAGACATCTTGTGAAGGAAATCAATAACTTCGGTAAGAGTGCAATTATCAAAATCAAGGTCACTAGCATTAAGTAAAGTGGTAGTGGTGTCCTTTAGGTTCACATGTTTGGTAGTTTCTATAGTCATAGCATCACCATTAATAGGTCCAATGGGACCAGGAGTACATTGGGTGCTAAGAGTTTGGATATCCTCAACAACTTGGATAGTAGCAACAGTGTGGTGGGTAGGAAGGCTCTTAATTCTATCCTCTTCCTCCCTTTCTCTAGCCCATCTTTCTTTAAGTTTAGCCATCATCGTAATATTTTCATTAATTTGCACTTGGGTAGCATTAATAGGAGCGACCTTCCTGTCCTCAAGAGGAGAAGTTTTAATTTTAAGCAATTCTATCTCATTGGCTAAATGGTCTACCTTCAAAGAGAGATCATCTAGTTTATGTTGTTTTTCTTCTACACTCTTATTAAAGGCTTTTTGGGTAGTGATGAAATCTTTAAGCATAATCTCTAGTTCAGTATTGGAGTTCTTGGTGCTAGGATAAGCATTGTTGTTCCCATAAGAATTAGAGGGGAACGGTCTAGGATTGCTACCAAAATTACTCCTATAGGCATTGTTGTTAAAATTGTTTCTAGAGATAAAGTTCACATCTACTTGTTCTTGAGCAATCAAAGAATTTAAAGGAACATCACGAGGATCAACAGAGGATTGCTTCGAAAGTAGAGACATGATCAAGTCAACTTTTTCATTAAGGGAGGAAATCTCCTCGACAGAGTTTACCTTCCTACCTGTTGGAGCGCGTTCGGTGTGCCATTGGGAATAGTTGGTCATCATCTCATCGAGAAGCTTCGTGGCAGCACCAAGTGTAGTTGACATAAAGGTTCCTCCCGCGGCCGAATCTAACAAGTTCCGCGAGGTAAAGTTCAAGCCTGCATAAAAAGTTTGGATAACCATCCAAGTAGTCAAACCATGAGTAGGGCAGTTCTTGATAAGGGATTTCATACGTTCCCAAGCTTGGGCAACGTGTTCATTATCCAATGGTTTAAAATTCATTATGTTACTTCTCAGTTGGATAATTTTAGCAGGTGGATAGTATTTTCCAATAAAAGCATCTTTGCACTTGTCCCATGAATCTATGCTATTTCTAGGCAAAGACTGAAACCAAATTTTAGCTCCTCCTCTCAAGGAGAAAGGAAAAAGCTTAAGCTTAACAATATTACCCTCTATTTCTTGGTACTTTTGCATATCACAAAGTTCAACAAAGTTGTTCAAGTGTAAAGCAGCATCATCTCCAGCACCGGAGAATTGATCTTTCATAACTAGATTCAGTAAAGCAGGTTTAATTTCATATGAAGGTGCTGAAGTGGCAGGTGTAGTGATAGGTGTGCTGATAAAGTCATCGTTGTTGTGACTAGTGAAGTCACACAACTTGGTGTTCTCGGTGGAACCCATAGTAGCAAACAAGCAAGATAACTATTTTTGTGATTTTCGATAAAAGATACTAAAGCAAAAACTGAAAGGTAAACTAACAAGACTAAAAGCAAAGGTAAAAGATAGCGTGCAACTCCCCTATCTTGAAGAGTGGAGTCCCCGGCAACGGCGCCAAAAAAACTCTTTGCTAGGCTTCTCGCCCCTCGTTGGTTACCCCAAGTGGAAGGTGTGAGATGTAGTGTTGCGGAAGTTTTTCCCTTGGCAAAGATACCAAGCATCGAATCCCCAGAAACTCCTAGGTTCAACAAGAAGGTGTCAACTGCTACGGCGCCACATATTAGCAATCAACGTGGACCTGCACACAGATACAAATAACTTTGCTCCCAACGAGTACAGAGAGGTT
This sequence comes from Secale cereale, assembly GCA_902687465.1. NCBI lineage: Eukaryota > Viridiplantae > Streptophyta > Magnoliopsida > Poales > Poaceae > Secale > Secale cereale. The sequence continues at coordinate 827,524,967 of LR738711.1, read as the reverse complement.
GTCAATCCCTCCGGCCTTGTAGTTCACAAAGGATTAAACGCAAGTGATAGTAGTGATAGATATAATTGCAATAGTAAATAAAAGCGAAAAGTAAATAGCGGATGTGATCAATGATGGTAATATGGACCGGAGTCTCATGATGTTCACTAGTGATGTCTCTCTCCCAAAAGACGATAAAACAACTATGTGAGGTAAACGAATTACAGCTGGGCAATTGACAGGACCATGTGCGCAAACCAATGGTGACTACATTGCAAGAAAGGTTGAGGTTCAAAGCATGGGCGGTACGCCAAAGTAAGTAGACCGAAATCCATCAATATCTACTACTAATCATCCACCTTGAGATATCTATCCAGAACATCTCGCTGGTATTAAGTTGCGAGTCCCACCCATAGTGTAAACTCAATGCAACAGACAACTGCATTAAAAGAACTTTGCGTAAAGTAAACAATCCTTGCACCCGCGGGCACAAGAACAGTTGTTTTCCCCCTTGTGGCAACAGCACATCCCCTAGACTCATGTTTCTGTCACTCAAACTAGTCATCGAGGGGCATGAACCCACAATCAAGCATAACGTTCCCTCTTGGAGTCACTACCTATTACTTGGCCAAAGCAATAAATAACAACGGAGAACATGCAAGAATTACTTACGAACATAAATATAAAAGAGGTAGATCAAATATATTACTCAAGCACAATCTGAACATAATCTCATAATCCATCGGATCCCAGCAAACTCATCATAGCAACAGCATAAGGATTACATATGTGCCTCGATCATGTAGGGCAGCTCACGAGGACTAATTAGTGAAGCACAAGAACGGGAGGAGAACATCACATAGCTACTAGTCATGGACTCATGGTCCAAGGGAGACTACTCACAACTCATCCGGGAGGCGTCCATGGTGGTGGAGAGGCTCCCGGTGGTGATCCTCCCCTCCGGCAGGGTGCCGAGAAGAGTTCTCCTGGTGCTCCCGATCTTGGAAGTGGCGGCGGCGGTGGAACAGAGATGGGATCGCGAAAAGAGTTCCTCTTTCAAGGGTTTCGGGAGACGCTTTAAATATATGCCAAAGGGGGGCATCGGAGGAGCCTCGGGGGGCCCAGGCGCCCCCCCGGCGCGGCCCAGGGGGGGGGGCACCGCCAGGGCACCTGGAGCCCTGGTGGCCCCCCCCCCCGGCTGTCCTTCGGGCGCACGGTAGGTTCTGGAACGCTGATTTTTTATATGATTTTTCTGGATTTTTCCTGGCAGTTCTCGTAACGTGAAAACCTGAAATACAAAAACAGCCGAAAATAGAAACTGGCACTGGGGTGCACTGAGTTAATAGGTTAGTCCAAATATGATCAAAAGTGTATGGAAGTGTATAAATATCATAGCAATATCACCCAAAAGAGGCATGGAGCAAGCAGAAATTATAGATACGTTTTGGATGTATCAGCACCCAGTTTGCCATGGATTTGGATGGACTTATTTACCTTCAATGCTTCTGCAGTTATTTTTATTTTGATGGCCTTTGGCCATATTATTGTAATAAATACTCTTTTGATGACCTCGATGTAATAAAGTGTGTGATTGAACTCTGTTATAATTCATCGAGTACTATGTGTGTCAGCATACCGATCCAGGGATGACACTTAAGTACAGAGACTTCGATCCATTTGGGTTGGGTCGCTACAAGATGGTATGAGAGCACACATTGACTGTAGGACACGACAACTAGGAAATGGAAAGCCATAGGAAGAAAACTATATTTTATGACTTCCTTATATACCAGTTGGTCTATACTCTTCTCTATTCATTTCTATCTCTTCCGTACTTCAATTCAATAGTTGTTGAACCCCATCACCAAGTTGCTCAGCTGATGAGACCTATGAAGACATCATTGACGAAGAAGAAGAAGCTAGATTTGACTTTGATTTGAGAAGATTTAGTTCAGACCACCACAACCAAATGGAGTCCAACGATAGATTGCGGTAGTATGAAGAGGTCATATCTTTTGTGGATATGACCTTACCTGTAGGTTTTGCTTGTGTGGTGTGATTTGTTTGAATTGATTGATTTGAAGTTTTATTGCTATCATAAGCATATGGGTAGTGATTCCTCTCATTAGGCCCTTATTCTATTCTAATTTCTCATCCACTCTAAACCTAACAGATGCCTCCGAGACGTGACCCGGAATTTCCGCTGGAACTTACCAGGTTGATCCAGAATCAGAATGCCCTCATGCAGCTACTCATCCAGAATCAGAACCAGAACAACAACAACAACCCACCGCCACCACCTCCGGTCGACAACCTTACCTGTTTCCTGAGGTTGAACCCACCCATGTTCTTTAGCAGTACGGAGCCGATTGTCGCTGATGACTGGCTTTGTAAGATCATAAGGGAGCTGACCACCGCAGGATGTACTAACGCTGAGAAGGTGTGCTTTGCCGCACATCATCTTGATGGACCAGCAGCTTCGTGGTGGGAGAATTACACCACCACATTCCCCATAGCAAATGTGACTTGGGATCAGTTCCAGCAGGCGTTTCGTACAACACATGTTTCAGCCGGAGCTATGAGTCTGAAGAAGCGTGAGTTCCGCAACTTACGCCAGGGAATCGTTCTGTTGGTGATTATGTGGAGGAATTCACCAAGTTATCCAGGTATGCTCCCAGAGACGTAGCTGATGATGCCGCTAAGCAGGAAAATTTCTGGAGGGACTAAACGATGATCTGGGACTTCAGTTGACCGTGGCTACCTTTAACAATTATCAAGAGTTGGTTGACAAGGCTCCCATTCTAGAAGGCAAGCAGGAGTAGGTGGAAAACTGCAAGAGGAAGTACGGACTGGGAAAGTACAACTCTAGAGTTTAGCAGAAGCCCCGCTATAACCCGTACTCGGGAAATAATGGATCAAGTATGTGTCGAGGCATACGCCAAGGAGGACTCAAGTGAATTCGCTTTCGGGAGTTGTTCAGGAGGAAGTACCAGTTGTGAAGGATTATCCCGATGTATTCCCCGAGGAATTGCCCGGCATGCCACCGGATCAGGACATAGAGTTTTTTATTGAACTGTTACCAGGCACCGGACCAATATCCAAGAGACCGTATCGGATGCCGGGAAATGATCTGGAGGAAATTAAGAACCAGATTAAGGAACTATTGGAGAAAGGTTATATGCGACCAAGTTCATCACCTTCAGGAGCCCCAGTGCTTCTAGTTGAGAAGAAGGATGGATCCTTGAGAATGGTTGTGGATTACCGTGCGTTGAATGTGGTGACGATCAAGAACAAGTACCCTCTGCCGATGATCAATGATTTGTTTGACCAGCTACAAGGAGCAAAAGTTTTCTCAAAGATCGATCTTCAATCTGGATATCACCAGCTGAAGATTCGAGAACAGGATATACCCAAGACAGCCTTTACCACGAGATATGGGCTTTATGAGTATACGGTCATGTCTTTTGGTTTGACTAATGCCCCTGCCTATTTTATGAGTATGATGAATAAGGTATTCATGGAGTTCTTGGATAAGTTTGTTGTGGTATTCATTGATGACATATTGATTTACTCGAAGAATGAAGAAGAACACAAGGAACATTTGCGCTTGGTTCTTGAGAAGCTCAGGGAACATCAGTTGTATGCAAAGTTCAGCAAGTGTGAATTCTGGTTGAAGGAAGTTGGATTTCTCGGACATGTTATATCAGGGGAAGGAATAGCAATGGATCCTTCGAAAGTTGAAGCCGTCACCAAATGGAAGGCACCCACCTCAGTCAGAGAGATTCACACTTTCCTTGGACTTGCAGGATATTACCGAAGATTTATTGAGAATTTCTCCAAGATCGCAAAGCCCATGACTGAGTTATTGAAGAAAGACACCAAGTTTAATTGGACCGAGGAATGTGAGGTCAGTTTTCAGGAGTTGAAGAAACGTTTGGTCACAACCCCAGTGCTAATTCTTCCGAATATACACAAGGATTTTCAGGTATATTGTGATACTTCTCGTCAGGGACTTGGAGGTGTTCTTATGCAAGAAGGAAGAGTTGTTTCATATGCCTCACGTCAACTTCTACCTCATGAGCGGAATTATGCCACACATGATTTGGAGTTAGCAGCCGTAGTGCACGCACTCAAGACCTGGAGGCATTTTCTTATAGGAAATCATTGTGATGTTTACACGGATCACAAGAGTTTGAAATACATCTTCACACAGAAGGAGTTGAACCTCAGGCAGAGAAGATGGTTGGATCTCATAAAAGATTATGACATGAAATTGCACTATCACCCAGGAAAGGCCAATGTTGTGGCAGATGCATTGAGCCGCAAGAGTTATGTCAATACCCTCACAACAGGAGGATTACCTCAAGAGTTAATTGATGATCTCAGAGATCTCCGATTGGAGATAGTACCACAAGGTTTTGTTGCCGCAATGTAAATTCAATCCACCTTGTTGGGAAAGATCCGAGAAGCCCAGAAGTTAGGCAAAGGTATTGCGGAAATAAAGGAAAGGATGAACCAAGGAAAGGCAGAAGGATTTCGTTAGGATGAACAGGGAACCATATGGTTTGAGCAGCGTATTTACGAGCCCAATGACACAGGGATCAGGAAGTTGATTCTTCAGGAGGCTCATGATTCGCCTTACTCGATACACCCAGGCAACACCAAGATGTATTTGGACTTGAAGGAAAGTTACTGGTGGACCGGTATGAAAAAGGATATTGCCGAGTATGTCGCAGTATGTGACGTATGTCAAAGGGTTAAGGCAGAGCACCAGAAACCAGCAGGATTACTTCAGCCTTTGCCGGTACCGGATTGGAAGTGGGACAAGCTTGTCATGGACTTCATTACATGATTACCCTGGACCCGATCAGGCTATGATTCTATTTGTCTAGTAGTTGATCGCTTGACCAAGGTAGCTCACTTCATCCCCGTGAAAACCACATAAACAAGTGCTAAGTTGGCCAAGATATACATGACCAAGATCGTATGTCTGCATGGAGTTCCGAGGACCATCGTATCAGATAGAGGAACACAATTTACCTCAAAGTTTTGGAATCAGTTACACGAAACTTTGGGTACCAGGCTAGAGTTTAGTACATCTTTTGATCCGCAGACAGATGGGCAAACCGAGAGAGTCAATCAGATTCTGGAGGACATGTTGAGAGCTTGTGCGCTAGATTATGGATCTAGATGGGATGATAATTTGCCATAAGCAGAATTCTCATATAACAACAACTATCAATCTAGTTTGAAGATGGCCCCTTTCGAAGCTTTGTATGGAAGGAGGTTTAGGACACCATTGATGTGGGATGAAGTTGGAGACCGTAAATTATTTGGACTAGATTTAATTAAAGATTCAGAGGAGAAAGTCAAGCTTATCCGTGACAGACTCAAGGTAGCCCAATCCATACAAAAGAGTTATGCCGATACTAAACGCAAGGAAGTAACTTATGAAGTCGGAGACAGAGCATATCTTCGTGTGTAGCCACTTCGAGGAGTTAAACGATTTGGAGTTAAAGGCAAACTAGCACCACGATTTGTGGGACCATACAGCATTTTGGAATGCATGGGTGAAGTTGCCTACAAGTTGGAATTACCCAAAGCCTTGTCTGGAGTTCATGATGTCTTTCACGTTTCCCAGTTGAAGAAGTGCCATGCAGAGATGGCTGATATTCCTTTGAGAGATAGAGTGCCACTAGAAGCCATACAGTTGGATAGTTATCTGACCTATGAGGAGAAGCCAGTCAAGATTCTCGAGTTTGCCAACAGAGTTACCCACAGCAAGGTCCTCAAATTTTGCAAGGTTCAGTGGAGTCATCATACTGAGGAAGAAGCCACCTGGGAACGCGAAGAAGATCTTTGACAGGATCACCCACACCTTTTTGCTAGCCAACCCGAATCTCGAGGGCGAGATTCATCTTAAGGGGGGTAGGTTTGTACCATCCCAATTTTTTCATTTTGGAATGTTTTACAATTATTATCTAAGCATCTATGCATTTTTTTATTGAGTGTCATTTGGAAATTTCAGAGGCATTTGAGTTTTATCTGACTTTGGATTCAACTTGGCATCTGAAATTTATTTAAAAAAAATCCCTGACAAATACTTGTTCAAAAGTGTGAGAGGAGCTAACATGACACTCCAAAAAGTCAGAAGAAATCAATGGCAAAAGTTTTGAATCCAAATTTGAGTGTCATTTGATTTTTTTATAAAAATGTTTTTATAAAAAAAATTATTTAGCCTCTGAAAAATAGTTCATCTTGTAGGATTTTTTTTCTGAATTTTTTGATATATATATGTCCTAGATAAAAATATTATTTATTTTCTATCTTTTTTTTCTGTCTTTCTTTTATTGGGCCTCATTTTTTTTTCACTAACGCCCATGCCCATCGCTATCTTCTTCTTCCTCCTCGTGCACGTACACAACACACGCAGAGGCATCCATGGCCACGTACCACCTCGCGCCCCACCCCCTCCCCTTCTCTCCTCGCTCCAAAATCGCTCTGAATCGGTTCCCCTCGCTTCCCTCTACCTCTTCCCCTTCACTAGTGCGCCTTAATTCCATCTGTAATGGCCACCATGAACGCTTGAAACTGCAGCCATTAACACATCTGGCCCCACCCAAGTCTGGACCTCCCCAAGCCCTATAAAAGGCACCCCGCGAGCCCCTCTCACACCTCGTCCGAAGCCCTTTCCTTCTGGAGCTTTCCCCCTCCCTAACCTCGCCAATTGCTCGCCGGAGTTCGTGTATTCCGGCGGCTTCTCCACCACGCTAGGAGGCGATACCGACACCGCGGTACTGCTCCTCGGATCCGCATCATGTTGCTCTTCACCGTCCTGCACGCGTCCTTTTCCAAAACACACCGGAGCCGCCTTCTTCCTCGTCTCCGGCGACAAGTCCGGTGAGCACCCTGGCCGATTTTTTTCTCTTTTACCAGTATATTTTCCAATCCAGATTCTATACCAAATCTGGTTTCTACTATATCTTTTAGTCTATAGATCCGATTTAGTTGATTCTTTTTTCCTACGATTTCCTAAAAATATCCTCTATCCAGAGAACCAAACGAAAAATATTTTTGAAAATTTTAAAATTTGAATTCAAACAGAACTGAATTCAAACTTTGTTAGGTCGTAACTCGAGTTTCATAACTCCGTTTTTGGTGATTCTTTTTGCAAATCGAAGCTTGTGACATGTACCTTCTGTTAAAACCAAAACCATTTATTTTTGTTGCTGTAAAAATTATGTTTGGTACAGAAACTTTATTTGGGTGTTTTTGGAGTTTTTCGAAGTCTTTTATTTGTTTTCTTTTTGGAACCTTGTTTGTATGCTTATGTATGTTATTGCTTGCTTACGCTAGATCATCCGGAGTGCGAAGCTTGCTACCACGAATCTTTAGAGTTCAATGAACGTCAGCAAGGCAAGTTCACACTTTGATCATAATTTTCAATACCCAGTTTTTACTATGCATTAGTTTCACCCTCAATGATTGCATGAGTAGGATTGGAAACATGTGGTTATGCTATGTAGTTCATGTGGTAGTAACCTATGACCTTTGATCACCCCGATAATATTCGTTATATCATATATTGCTTAGCCATGCTCGTAGATGGGGATTGGTATGTGTGATCCATGCATGTTGCGAGAGATAATAATTTTGGGACAACTTAAGGTGGCAACTTTAATACACATCTGGGTGGATTGTTTGGGGCACCTGGAGAAACCAGTGCTTGCCCAAGGGGAATCCCGGAGTACCAGTGTGATTACCCTAGGTCCGCCACCCAGGCTCAAAGGGATCATAAGATATATCATGCCTAGAAACTTTCGTGCGCAGCCACAAGCCATTATGCGCTCTGGAATAGTTGAGTAAGTTGTGTGACCTCTTGCCGTGGTAGACTAGCTGATGTAGGGGAAAGTAGGTGTACTGGTCTACCCAGGGTTTGGAGGAAATACTTCAAAAAGACTATGTCTCGATCTTCCGATCATGGAGGTGGTCGAGTCTTGTGGGGAAAAGTGCGTAAACCTCTGCAGAGTGTACAAACTAATCATGATTAGCCGTGTCCCCGGTTATGGACAACTGGAGTATCTAGAAGTGAATTATTGGTTGATCTCATCACTCTATTTAATGAAATTATTGGGTTACTAATAACTTGGGAACTTTTGGTTTGAGTTGGAGGAACCTTCTCAATAATGGCATTTTAATTTTGTAGTAAACAATAATTTATTCCTTTGTTGTAGGGTAAAATTGGCTTTATGCAAAAATTAAACTTAGAGCCTCCACCAGCTAAATTTTCATATATAGATAGTCTTTTTCATTTTATTATTCTATGGTGTGAAATTGCCAGCATATTCCATGTGCTGACCTACACGGCTGCAACGTATCATGTTGCAGAGTTTTCCGACGAGGGTTAAAGGTGCGATAGGTCGTTGTTTTACACCCAGTTTGCCGTGGAGTTGGATGGACTCATTTACCTTCGATGCTTCCGTAGTTATTTTTATTTTGATGGCCTTTGGCCATATTATTGTAATAAATACTCTTTTGATGACCTCGATGTAATAAAGTGTGTGATTGAACTCTGTTATAATTCATCGAGTTCTGTGTGTGTCAGCATACTGATCCAGGGATGACACTTAAGCACAGAGACTTCGATCCTTTTGGGTCGGGTCGCTACACATATAATATTTATTTCAATGTGTGGTGCATACATCTAGGCATGTAAACTATTTTTTATCATCTAGAAATCATCACGCACACAACAACAAGGAATATAATGATGGATAAAACAAATCCGGTCCACAAATCACCTGTACACGCACACCCCCAAAATTCATTTCGCACAGCACATAGTTTTCTGAAAATGAAAAAAATAGTGTCAATTCTTTTTTAAAATCTATATCAAAAATTCTTTAATAAAGAAATCCTAGATTAAAAAATCAAAATTGCTACAATGTGCATGCGCATAAGAAAACCAATTGTTTTTTAGGAGTTTGGGTCAGTCGTTCAAGTTTTGCTTACAGAATAAGAACACAATGATATGGGAGCACTTAATTAATTTTCTTTAATATTATCCAAAAGGAGAGATGCACATAGGCGTCCGCCGGCTAAAGCTATATATATCCTTGGTTAGGACACCGGCTAGCTAGCGCTCATTGCCTACCGAATAATAGCATCACCACTTTTTTCAATGTCTCATTTGGGATGTCAGAAGGATCAATTAATTTTGAATAGTGTACAAAGTAACTTCTAAAATCTTAGAGACATGCATCCAATAATTTAGGGGAGCTTTAAGGATATTCAAGAAAACATCCAAATTTCATTGTTGAAGTTAATGATATAAGGATGGCTACTAGGATGTTACAGTCCACGTAAGAGAAATATTCAATTGGAAGACTATAAATATAGGGAATTATTGAAAGATAAAGAAGGCTGCCATGAGTTAATTAAAGTTTCAACAAGTTTGACGATCTTACGAACATTTTAAATATACAAGGATAATCTTAAACAGAGTCACGACCCTTATGGAAGAACATAGCTCACAAGTATGTGGAACTGTGATGTACTTGGTTGGAAGGTTCATCGACGAGGTAGATATTTATGTGTGGACGGGGTTGAGAGTGACCGACATAAACTAACCTTGCATAACTATTGTTGCACCGTGTTTTAACGGTTTTAACGGAATATGTTAACCACACGTACGCATGTTGAACCATGGAGTAACCGGTACAAAGAACAATCTACTAAAATTAGGAACCCTTATATATACGTGGTTGTGGCACAAATCTTATAAATTTTTATATGCTATGAAAATAGGTAGTAAAATAGTAAAATATTAATTTAAATATTTTGTATTTCTATTTTCTACAAGACTTTAGACAAAATAATGCACACGAATATTTATTGAACACTTTTTTTGTGCGGTAGCCCCTGCAATACTAAAAAATGCTTGCCCGTGCAGTAGCACGGGTTGATGACTAGTAATAATAATGGTGCAAGAGTCCTGTGGACTAAGCTAGAATCTGCAAACATTTTATTCAACAGGAGAAGACAAGGTAAAAATGGGCTCTTCATTAGATCAAAAATTATGCAAAAGAGAGCCACTCAACATTTTCATCGTGGTCTTCTCCTTAGTACGACTCAGAAAATAAAAAGAAAGAAATTCAGAGAAACATACTGAAATATTTTTGGAGTTTTTGGTTTTCTAGAACAAGCAAATGAAAGAAGAAGACAAAAACGAGAAAAACTATTTACACGAGAAAACTCCCAACAAGCAAAAGAAGAACAAGGAACCTTTTTGGGTTTTCTTCTTAATATTACAACTAGGCAAGCATATAAAGTAAACTAACTACAGCTAGACACTCTCTTTTTGTTTTTCCAATGTTTTTTCAAACACGCAAGAAGAAAACGAGAAAATAAATTATGCATGGTTAATACAATGAAAAAGTGTGAACACCGACGATTGATATCTGTGAGCATGAATGTAAAGTCGGTGAGAAACACGTACTCCCCCAAGCTTAGGCTTTTGTCCTAACTTGGTATGCAATCAGTAGCCTGGATAGTAGTCGGGGTACTGAGGAGCAGGCATCCTCTCATCCCACTATTGAGGCTCCTCCTCTCCTGCAGCCTGGGCGTTTCCATAGGCAATGATATCCGGAGGCATAATCCTGTATCCGCCCCTGGCAATAGGATCAAACAAAGTAGGTGCAGGCAGTGGAATGATATCACGAGTAGTCACGCTAAAAACTAGGTTATAGGAATAGAAATGTTAGTATAATCAACAGCAGTAAACTGGTGGTGATCCATAGCAGCGTGATCTAGGTAAACCTTGCGTAAAGGAAAATCATGGAGGCGTATCTGAACATTAAAGCGAGTCGCCAAACGAGTGGCGTAACTATCTCCATGTAGTTTACCCTTAGACTTATTAATGTGGAGGCGGCGTGCCACAATAGCTCCCAAGCTATAAGTGTTGTCGCCCACTAGTGCACGATGCAAAACAGCAAGGTCTGGTGAACTGAGTGCACCCACCTTCTCTCTAGCTAGCAAGCATTTTGTAATGAAAAGAGCAAAATAACGAACATCAGGAAATTGCAAGCCAGCAGCAGTTATACCCGACACCCCTCTCTCATCACCCACTGTCAGAGTACGGTAAAAGCTTCCAAACTCTGCTGGTCTAGGCTCTGCTAAACTACCATCAGTAGGAAGCAAGCATATTTCGCAAAATTCAGTATGGGATATCTGATGGGGTTCAACATATAATTTAAACTGCACCTCAGGGGGATTATTCCTAGGGAGAAAATTAAAACTTTGCACAAAGGTATCTGTGAGGAGATGATACTGTTCACATTCACCCGTAATGAAGTCGGTGAGGCCGGCATTAGCAGCATATTGTGCAAACTCTTGAAGGATTCCGGCATCTTCCATGAACGGAGTATGCGGCCACTCGCATGGCCGCATCTCCGCTCCGGACGTGGAGATCACCATCAGATAACTCCCCAATCACTCCTTTGGAGTTCTTCTTGGAAGCAAACTTCCTAAAGATACTCATGTCTTTCCTATGAACAAAATTCTAAGAAAAATTAGTCCACAAAATTTTTCTCAACAAAACTTTACAAAATTGATAGCAGCTACTCATAGGGATACATAGAAGCCATAGCAAGCATTCGAACTACTTAGAACTCTAAGAATTCAAAATGCAAGCTAATATGCAACAACACAAAGAGTAGCTAATTATTCAAAATATAAACCACTAAAAAACTAATTGGACAAACGGAGGAGTCACATACCAAGCAAAAATCCCCCGAAACAGTTTCGGAAACGGAGCTTCAAGCAAAGAATCGAAATCCGCGGGTTTGAAAGCAAGAACACGAGAGATAGAGCAATGGAGATTTTTTTCTGGAGGTAGGTGATGAAGTGGTATAAAGAGATAAGGGAGAGGGCCCACGTGGGGACCACAACCCACCAGGGCACGCCTGGGGGTCCTGGCGCGCCCGGGCGGGTTGTGCCCACCTGGTGCACCTCCCTCTCATATTATTTGCACCATAAATTCTTAAATATTCGGAAAAAAGCATCTTAAAATTTTAGGGCATTCCGAGAACTTTTATTTTTGGGCCATTTTTTATTGCACGAGAAATTCAGAAAACAAACAAAATATGACATTTTATTTTATGTAACTATTAAAACAGAAAACAAAAGATAGGGATATAAGGTAGTGCTTACTAAATTAATCAACTTCATACCGCTCAATAATGATCCATTAATAAGGTTGATCAAGTCTTATTAAAAACCACTTTCGATTGGCATGAAACCGAAGAACTTTCGTAAATCACTAAGTTACCTCAACGGGGATATGAAAGTCCCCAACAATAAGCATTTCATATTTCTTTTAACAGTAGGTAGAGGTATTTGAAAACTTCCAGTAGTGATTATCAAAGTTTTTTCAATAACATGAACACCATTCACTTGGAATTATTTCTTCGAAAAGTGCACCGTATGCTCATTACCATTGATATGAAAAGTGACCTTGCTTTTATTGCAATCAATAATAGCCCCTGTAGTATTCAAGAAGGGTCTACCAAGGATAATCAACATGTTGTCGTCCTTGGGCATCTCAATTATAACAAAGTCAGTCAAAATAGTAACATTAGCAACAACAACGGGCACGTCCTCACAGATACCGATAGGGATGGCAGTTGATTTGTTAGCCATTTGCAAAGATATTTCAGTAGGTGTGAGTTTATTCAAATCAAGTATTTATATAAGGAGAAAGGCATAACACTAACACCAACTCCTAAGTCACATAAAGTAGTTTTCACATAATTCTTTTTGATGGAGCAAGGTATAGTTGCTATTCCTGGGTCTCCAAGTTTTTTAGGTACTCCATCCTTAAAAGTATAATTAGCAAGCATGGTGGAGATTTCAGCTTCTGGTATTTTTCTCTTGTTGGTGATGATGTCTTTCATGTACTTTGCATAAGGAGGCATTTTCAAGATATATGTCAAGCGAGTACGCAAAAAGACCAGCCTCAACATTGCAGCAAAGTGTTCAAATTCTTCATCATCTTTCTTTTTAGTTGACTTGGGTGGAAAGGTCACTCTAGTGAACTCATTCTTTGTTTATATTGGTGTTAAACCTACTATATTACAACTTCTCTATGATTCATATCCTCCAATACTACTCATAGATGCATCGAAATAAGCAAACAACACACGAAAAACAGAATCTGTCAAAAACAGAACAGTCTGTAGTAATTTGTAACTTTCGCATACTTCTGTAACTCCAAAAAAATTGAAATAAATTGGTAACTGTCGGGGAAACTGATCGCCCCACGAACACCTATGGGACCGGAGCCCCTTTTCGGTACGGCAAGGGAGCGGAGGGTGCACGAAGAGCAGATCGAGGCGTGCACGTGAGCAGTTTACCCAGGTTCGGGCCGCACGGATGCGTAAAACCCTACTCCTGCCTTGGTTTGTATTGTGTTCTTGGCTCGGGAGCAAGAAGAGCTACAGTGCTTATAGCTAGCAACACCGAGCGTGAGAGTGATCGAAGATCGGACCCTCCTCTATGTTGCGCATGGGCCTCCTTTTATAGGTCAAAGGGGTCACCGACAGGTGGCAACGCAGTTGAGGGTAGAAATGTAAAAACAGTGGTAGTTGGAATAGTGTATGTATAGTGCTCTATACCTAACCCTGACGGCAGGGGACAAGGGCACTAAATGCCCGTCGCCGTCGCCCCAAACAGTGCAAAAAGCGTCCGTCAGGGCATCTCCGTTCGCCACGATGGTGGCCTCGTCATCGCAGCTCGCCACCGTGTACCCCAGGCTGCACAGCCTTCCGCCACGTGTGCCTGGAAGGGCCCCAGGGCGACGCGTGTGCGGGTGAGCTGGAGCGCGGGTACCTAGTGGAAGTTTGCCGCGGCAAGCGCCTTGCGGCGGCCGCCGTCTTGCCGCGCCCGGGAGCTTGTCGCTCTCCGGGCCTTGCCGGGACGCGTGGCGCGTCGCGGCAAGTCTCTTGAAAATGCCACGTTGGGCCTTCCTGGCAAGCTCCTCTTGCGAGGGTCTTGTGCAAAAGAAATGGTCTTGAGCCTGGGGTGGCCTTCCCGGCAAGCTCCTCTTGCCGGGGCCTTGTCTCTTTAACTTGAATACTTTGTCTTTGAATGTCTCCAATGGAAACACAGTGGGCCTTGGCGGACGCGCGGCAAGCCCTGCCACGGGACGCTGCGACTGCCCGTGCACAAGTTCGAGATACTAAGGTACCCCTACTTTAGTACACCGACAGGAGCCCCCGGGCCTGGGCCAGACACGGTGCCGAGCGCTGTTGGGCCAGGCCCAAAACAGTGCACGGGCACATGCGGCCCACGGCGCGCCGTATCCCACTCCGTATCCACCGCGCCCCTCCCCAACGGCACGCGTCAATCGCGGCGTCGTGGGAGAGATCGTGGCTTGTTTATTTAATGGGGAAAATGCGGAACGTCCCCTCCTCCCCCTTAAAAGCAGGGGAAACAGGGGCAGTTCTTTCCATTCGCCCGCTGCTTCTTCAACCTCCAGAAACCCCCGCCGCTCCCCTCCTCCGGAGGATCGAAAGAGAGCCGCGCTCCGCCCCCGTCCGCCGCCGCCAACACCTCCAGCGCCGTCGGCTTCCCTCGCCGTCCCTGCCATGGCCCCGAAGAGCGACAAGGCGAAGGCCGCGAAGACTTCCAAGGCGCTGCGGCTAGCGTCAATGCGGAAGAAGATGAAGGTCTTTCCGCCACAGCTGAGCGTGGAGGAGCTGAAGGAAAACATCTATCTCTTCTGGTCGAGGGAGCCCAAAGCGCACCCACACACCAAGGTACTTCCCGCCGTGGCGTGCGACATGTTCCAGGGCGGATATGCCTTTTTTGCTCTGTTCTTCTATTGCGGACTCTGCCCGCCATATTCTGAATTCTTCTGTGATATCATGAAAACCTACGGGTTTCTTCTTCTTGACTTCACCCCAAACGCTGTCTTGACCATGGCCGTTTTCGCACATCTGTGCGAAAACTTCGTCGGAGTTTACCCCAATGTAGCCCTCTTCTGCCATTACTTCATTCCTCAAGTTGAGTCTGGGTCTCCTCTGTCCGGCGGGATCTCTTGGATCTTTAGGCTTCATAAGAAAGAGGCTTACTTGACGGGGGAGCTCCGCGGCAAGTGGGATGAGTGGAAGGCCAACTGGTGCTGGATCATGGAGGACGACCCACAACAGTTCACTTCCCGGTGCCAAGTTGCAGTAGTGCGCGGCAATGACTGGAGTGACCTGGCTCCCGAGGACGACAAGCTGAAGATAGCCACCACTAGGATTCTTCGCCTCCGGCAAGCCAAGCTCACTGTAGGTGCCGTCGGGGCAGACTTCCTTCGCCGCCGCATCGCTCCCTTGCAAGAGAGGAAAATGCCTGCTTGGGAGTTTGATAACGCGGCAGACATCATGAGGTTGCGCCCGGGCCTCAATTATAATTTCACTGTCATGGAACTCAACGGGATGCTCCGAGCGCTATTCAAGTACGACCCCAAACATCCAGAGTGGTTCGCGCTGCCGCGGGGCGTAGTTCCGCTATGCAACAATTCGTCACTCAGCGCTATCCGCGCGGCGATGCTGTGGTGTGACTCCCATGGGATTGACCCCACTTGGCGGGAGCCTTCTGACGAAGCCGTGCAAACGTTCTTCGACAACCTGGTGGAGCAACCAGTCAAGCCCGACGAGAAGAGGGGCCTCACCCGTGACACCACCGATGAGGAGATGGTGTATATCGCCACCAGGTTGGAGGAGGCAGCTGTAGCCAGGGCCGCGGGCGAATTTGGATATACTGTGGAAGAGGCGGACGCAGCGGAGGCGATAAGTTTGGCCGAGGAGGAAGAGTTCCTAAAAGTGGCAAAGCTTGCCGGGCAACCTGCTGGGACAAGCGAGGCCGCCGAGCAAGGCACAGAGTCGAGCGGGCCCGCCGAGCAAGGCGTCGGATCAAGCGATCCTGCCGAAGACTCAGGCGGGTCGCTGAACCTCGACTCCTCTTCTTCGTCCTCGGGGAGCTCGCCACCACCACCAAGTCCTCCGGTTGCGCCGAGAAAGCGCCTTCGCAAGGCCGCAGACGCGACGGTGCGGCAGACGAGCCAGCAGCCGCAACGCCGCCCGACACGCGCCACCACTACAAGCAAGGCCGCCAAGGGAGGGCCTCGTGCTTCAGCAGCGGCTGGAGGGGGGTCTTCCCGGGCCGGGGCCAACGCTCCTGCTGCCCCTCGGGCCTCGGTGACAACCGGAGCGGGGTCTTCCCAGACCGCCGATCCTGCTCCCGCCAAGCGGCCGAGGGAGCCTACTCCTCCAGCTCCTCGCGCCAGGGCGCGTGAGGCGGACTTTGATTTTTCCGCGCTCAGTTCCGACGAGGATGAGGAAGAGTAAGTACTGGCAACTTCTTGTTTCCTTTGATTTTTGTTGCTCTCGTTTTGAATTTCCTTTGCCTGATTCTGATTTGGTCTGTCCTCTAGGACACTGGCCCAGAGGGCGGTGAAGAGGGCCAAGATCCCGGTGGTCGATCTTGAGGATGAGCCCGCCGCCGCAGCAGGGGATGCGCCTACGACAAGCTTGCCGGACCAGGCAACTGCTCCTCAGAGCAGCCCCCAGCGCAGCCCCCAGCGTGAGTCTTCTGTCTATTCTCCGCTCGTCGGTGCATGCATGCGCGGGCTTCTTATCCTTGTTGACGCTTCGTTTGTTTTGTTGACTTGTGCAGAAGCAGAGCAGCAGCCTCAGGAGCGCCAAGAGGTTGCTCCCGACGAGCCGCACGTCTCGACCTCTCCGCCAAAGAGGAGCCCCCGGCGAGGGAGGATACTCCGCCAAGGGCGAGTACTCCGCCAAGGGTGAGCACCCCGCCAAGGGCGAACACTCCGCCAAGGGAAGGCACCCCGCCAAGGGAAGGCACCCCGCCAAGGGAAGGCGCAAGCGGCCCTCCGCCGGCGGGAGCTACCACCACGCCACCGAGGGAGAACTCCCCGGCAAGGAACCCCATCGAAGAGGAGGTCCGCGCAGGTAAAATCCTTGGACTTTTCTTTTTCTGAATTTCTCTTTTTGAATATTTGCTTGACTATTTTTCTTCTTCTTTTTCTTATGTCAGATCCGTCCGTCGCAGAGCCGATGGAGACAGAGGCCACCGCCGAGGAGGACGCGTGCGGCAACACTGGTGACGCCGCGGCTACCGAGGAGGCGATCGGTACTGATGAGCCCGTCGTCGAAGAGGCAGCCAAGGCCGCCGACGCGGCAGCTGAGGAAGGGACCGGCGGTCGCACTGACGGCCCTGAGGCCGCAGGAGCGTCCGACGCTGCGCCGACCGCCGACCCTGCTGCTGCCGCGGCCGAAACGGGCGCCTACCTGGAGGCTGGAAACGGGGTCTTCATTCAGCTCTCGTGGGCATCTACGTCAAGGGCGCCCGCGGAGGGAGAGGTCTTCGACGGGGAAGTCCTCGCCTCCGTCGGGCTGAAGTTCGTCGACGCGCACGGCAGCAGTACCGAGCCCGAGGAGGAGCAGCTTCTGCGGAGGCTTCTGGCCTTGTACCGCGCCAGGCAGGCCAAGCTGGAGTCCCGAGAGGCTCTGGCCGCCAAAGCGGGCGTCGACTTGGAGAAGCGCGTCGAAGAGCTCCGGGCCGCCAACCAGGCGACCCTCCGATCCTTGGCGGAGGAGCGGGAGGAGCTCACCGAGGCGCATCAGGCGTTCATACTTGAGAAGGCCGAAGCAGAGGAGCAGCAACGGCTCGCCGCCGAAGAGCTGTCTCGGCGGGAAGGTGAACTAACGCAGCGGAAGGTCGACCTCGACAGCCACGAGGACGACCTTGCCGCGCACGAATAGTCTCTTGGCGGGGCTCTGCAGGAGGCGAAGGACGCCGCTGCAGCTGCTGAGACCGCCAAGAGGGACTTGGAGGAGAGGGTGGCGCAACTGGAGGTCCACTTGAAGACGAGCGAAGAGAAGGTTGCTGCACTTGCGTCGGAGAGGGAGAAGGACGCCCACAGTCACTCCGAGCTACAGGTCCATCTCTCCGACAAGGGCAAGGAGCTCGCCATCGCCAAGGATTCCGTTGCAGACTTGGAGTTGAAGCTGTCCACCCTCACCGCATCACTTGACAGCGCCAGAAATCGGGAGACGAAGCTGAAGGAGGACCTCAGGGCTGAGAGGGCACTATTGGAGAGTGCCGCTATCTCCCAAAACAACTTCAGGCTGACGGTGGAGCCATGGACCGAGGGGCTTTTCGCCGCCGCCGCTGATATTGACCAGGAGTTGGCGGGGCTGGGGACGGAGCACCTCGGGTACTCCACCGACGAGAATCTCCCTCACAGCGCCAAGCTAGGCTTGTTCTTCAGGGGAGTGGCGCCGGCCCTCCAGCAGCTCCGGGAAAGGATCCCTACACAGCTGGCGAACGAGGCGCGCAGGCTCTGCACGGGCGTCTTGGAGAAGGTGCTGATGAAGATAGTCTTCCGCAACCCGGGACTCAACCTCAACAACGTCCTTAGGACCTTGCCGCCTGACGCCGACCAGGAGACGCTCAAGGCCCTTGTCGCACCTATCGTGGCCAAGGTGGGCAAGATCAAGAGAGTCGAGGGTGATCGTGCAGATTAGGCTATCGTTCCTTCTGTTTCCTTTGTCGCTGCCAATCATGTTATGAACAATACTCTATTAGAACAGCGACAAGTCATTTTGTAACATAACTTTATTTTGGGTAGTTAATACAGTGTTATTTCCTTTACTCGACTTCTTTGCTTTGTATGCTTTTACCCTACGCTTTTAGGGAACTTGCCGGCAACGGGACCCTTGCCGCGAGCGCTGAGTGCGGAACTTCAGCAGCCTGCTGGCAGCGCCGTTGCCGACAAGAAACCTCGTCGCAGCTAGTCGCAGCACACTTAGGTTGTTGAGCGAACTCGAAAACGAAGTAAGGGCGCGACACTTGTCGCAGCACGCCTAAGCCATTGAGCGTGCTCGAAACAAAGTAAGGGCGCGGCTAGCCACGAGTTGGTTCCTCCGCGCACAGGTTTTCCATACAAAGTGTGGTCGTTCAAGGAAGATAAGCTTAAAATTTAAAAATTTGAATGTTCAAACTTTGGCGACTTAGCTTTTGTGTGTCATTTGCTTCTCGGCAAGGCGAGGCTTTCTTGAACGGCACTTGGTCCATACCACTGTCTCCTTCCCCCTGGCAAACTTGTGCGCGAGGAAAAACTTCTTCTGCTTGAGAGAAAAAGAAAAAAGGGAGGAAACATAGATACGGAGCCTTGCGGCTCGTTATTGCTTACCGGGGGTGCGTGCTGCACAAAGTGTCAGATAATGCATGCAAGAAAAACGAAAAGGCATGAAACGACAAGTTGTGTGAGGCACATCTGTTTTACTGATGCACGGGGTCTGCGCCCGGCTTTGTACAAAGGTTTACATGCAGCAACGGCAAGACTTGTACAAAAGGTGGCTGCCGGAGCGGATCACGGCAACCGCGCCTTATGGGTAAAACTTGTGAAGGTGCTCAATGTTCCAGGAGTTGCTCACCGGTAAGCCCTCTTCGGTCTCAAGGCGGACAGTGCCGGGCCTTGTAACTTGTCTCACCCGATAAGGGCCTTCCCACTTCGGCGTCAACTTGTTGGAATTCTTGGCGGACTGAACGCGCCGAAGAACAAGGTCGCCTTCCTCGAGACTTCTGGCTTTGACTCTGCGGCTATGGTAGCGGCGCAAAGCTTGCTGGTATCGAGCAGCTCGTACAGTAGCCTGAAGATGGTCCTCCTCAAGGAGCAGTGCGTCATCTTGCCGCAGCTGCTCTTGCTCGAGCTCATCGTAAGCGAGCACTCGACGCGACCCGTATACGAGTTCCGTGGGGAGAACTGCCTCTGCTCCATAGACAAGAGCAAAGGGTGTCTGTCCAGTGGCTCGATTTGGTGTCGTTCTGATTGACCAAAGAGCCGCTGGCAACTCTTCAATCCAGTTTCTTCCGCACTTGTGCAGCCTGTCAAAAGTTCTTGTCTTGAGTCCGCGCAGCACTTCAACGTTTGCCCTCTCCGCTTGACCATTGCTCCTCGGGTGAGCAACAGAAGCGAAGCAAACCTTGGCGCCAAGGTCTTGGACGTACTGCATGAAGGTGCGACTTGTGAATTGTGTGCCATTGTCGGTGATGATCCTGTTAGGGATTCCGAAACGGCAAACAATCGACCTGAAGAACTTGACTACTGACTGGGCGGTCACCTTTCTCACCGGTTCCACTTCCGGCCTCTTTGTGAACTTGTCGATGGCGACGTACAAGTACTCAAAGCCCCCGGCCGCGCGAGGAAAGGGGCCGAGGATGTCGAGCCCCCAGACCGAAAATGGCCAGGACAAAGGGATCGTCTGGAGAGCTTGAGCTGGCTGATGTATCTGCTTGGCATGGAACTGGCACGCTTCACACTTGGTTACTTGTGCAATTGCATCCTGGAGGGCTTCTGGCCAAAAGAAACCTTGCCGGAATGCTTTGCCGGCAAGTGCTCTTGCGCCAATGTGGTGACCACATATGCCTCCATGTATCTCCGCCAACAGCTTTTGCCCATCTTCCCGGGGAATGCACTTCAATTTGACACCATTGAGTCTTCTTCTGTACAGTTCATCGCCGACAAACTGATATATACTTGACTGCCGGGTTATTCTTTCTGCTTCTTCTGGCTCTTCAGGAAGTTCTCCTGTTTGAAGGAAACGGACAACCTGCTGTGCCCATGCTGGAGCCTGAGGCTCTACAACAAGGACTAAAGGCATCAGTGTTGCTGCGGGAACGTCAGCTTCTACGGCAAGAACCTGCGGCTCGGCCGGAGCTTGACGTTCCCCGGCAAGCTTGCCGGGGCAAAGCTTGTCGGGAACGCCTGCTTCAATTGTGCAAACCCTAGGGTCAGCAGGTGCAGACTGTTCCTCAGCAATTTTATCGTTGATCTTGGGGACCTTGTTGGCGGCGGATTCGGGAAGTTCCACCGGCAAGTAGTCGTCGGAGATCAGCTTCCTCTTCTTACTTTGTCCAACTGATGGTGTAACGGATGGTTGAATTAACTTGAGCACAAAGATACCTGGTTCCACAGGTAGCTTCAGTGCAGCACACTTTGACAGGCCGTCTGCGATGTCGTTCTGGGCTCTTGGAATGTGCTCCATCTGTAGGCCTTCAAAGTGTTCTTCAAGTTTTCTCACTTCATCGACGTATGCTTCCATCAATGGGCTCTGGTAGCTCTTGTTCACTTGTCGGACAACCAACTGCGAGTCACCCCGCACAATAAGCTTCTTGATCCCAAGTTCTGCTGCGATTCTGAGGCCGGCAAGATAACCTTCATACTCGGCAGTATTGTTCGTTGCTTGTTCCTTGGGAAAGTGCATCTGGACGACGTACTTGAGGTGCTCGCCGGTGGGTGCGACGAGTAGCACACCAACGCCGGCGCCTTGCAGCGAGAAGGCCCCATCGAAGTACATTGTCCATTCTTTGTTTGTTTCCTTGACGGGGATGCTTGTCTCTGGAATTTCTTCGTCTGGCGTTGGTGTCCATTCTGCTATGAATTCTGACAATGCTCTGCTCTGAATAGTTGAAGTACTTTCAAACTTGAGGCCAAAGCTTGACAGCTCTAGTGCCCACTCGACAATCCTGCCTGTTGCTTCTGGATTTTGCAGTATCCTCTTCAGCGGAAAGCGAGTGACCACTGTTATCTCATGTGCTTGGAAGTAATGTGGCATCTTTCTCGAGGCCATGAGGAGGCCGAAAAGCAGCTTCTGCACCCCAGAGTATCTTGACCTAGCCCCTTGGAGAAGGGAGCTAACAAAATAAACTGGGCGCGGCACCATCTTCTTTCGCACCTCTTCTTGCATCTACGCAGACCCATCCTTGTAGGGACCAGAGCTTGTCGGGGAAGCCCCTGCTTGTCGCTGGATGTGCTTGCCGGGGCTGTGGGCTCTTCATTCACCTCCCTCTCTGCTACCAACGCAGCACTAACCACTTGATTGGTTGCTGCTAAGTATAGCAGCAACTTCTCTTGTGGCCCAGGTGCGACAAGTATTGGAGTGGAGGACAGGTACCTTTTCAAGTCCTGCAGCGCCGCCTCCGCTT
The DNA here is from genome assembly GCA_902687465.1 of Secale cereale. NCBI lineage: Eukaryota > Viridiplantae > Streptophyta > Magnoliopsida > Poales > Poaceae > Secale > Secale cereale. The sequence goes on along the minus strand of LR738711.1, from coordinate 827,502,929 downwards.
CCGGAGTCCATTTCATTGGACCTGCCTTTTTCAAGATTTTGAAAAACGGCAGGGCGCGTTCTGCGGACTTAGAAATGAACCTGCTGAGAGCAGCCACGCAGCCAGCAAGCCTTCGCACATCCTTGACGTGCTTCGAAGCCTCAATCTGCTCAATGGCTTTGATCTTGTCGGGATTGGCTTCAATCCCCCTCTGGGACACAAAGAACCCGAGAAGCTTGCCGGAGGGGACTCCGAACACGCACTTCTCGGGGTTTAGCTTGAGTTGTATCTTGCGCAGATTCGCGCAGGTCTCATCTAGATCTTGAATCAGAGTATCCTTGTCCTTGCTCTTGACCACTATATCATCCATGTAAGCTTCCACATTCCTGTGTATCTGTGGCTCAAAAGCAGTGTGGACTACCCTCGCAAACGTTGAACCGGCATTCTTCAATCCAAACGGCATGCGTATGAAGCAGTAAGTGCCACATCGAGTAATGAACACGGTCTTCTCTTCATCTTCTTCAGCCATGAATATCTGCTGGTATCCTGAATAGGCATCAAGAAAAGAGAGCAACTCACATCCAGCCGTGGAGTCAACGATCTGGTCAATGCGCGGCAAGGGAAATTGATCTTTGGGACAAGCTTTATTTACATCGGTGAAGTCTATACAAAGCCTCCACTTCCCATTTGCCTTGCGCACGACAACAGGGTTGGCCAGCCACGTGGGATGAAGTACACCTCTGACAAGGCATGCCGCTTCCAGCTTCTTGATTTCTTCAGCAATAAACTCTTGGCGCTCCACCGCTTGCTTTCTGACCTTCTGCTTGACGGGCCACGCGTGAGGACAAACAGCAAGCTTGTGCTCAATCACTTTCCTGGGAACACCGGGGATGTCAGACGGTTGCCATGCAAACACATCGACATTCGCCCGCAGGAAAGCAACGAGCGCGCTTTCCTTTTTAGGATCGAGCGTGGCACTGATGGTGAAAGTACCACCAGTGCCGTCCTCCTTGGCGGACACCTTCTTGGTTGTGGGTGGAGCTGCCATTGCCTTCTTGCACTTGCCGGTGGAGCTCGATGGTGCGTCCTCGACGGCAGCGCAGCACTCCAAGGAGGTGCGTTTGCCGGAGTGGGCTCCAGAGCTCTTGCCGGACCTGGTCTTGTTCTTCCCCCCGGGGGCTTCAGCGGCAAGTGTCTTGCTATCTGTTGCGGCTGCTGCGCCCCGGTAAATCTTGTTGGCACAGATAAGCGCGTCCTTCTTGTCGCCGGGGACAGAGATGACGCTTATTGGGCCTAGCATCTTGAGCATGTTGTAGGCATAATGAGAGGCTGCCATGAACTTGGCGAGCGTTGGACGGCCAAGTATCCCATTGTAAGGCAATGGGATATCGGCAACGTCAAAGGTGATCCTCTCAGTCCTGAAGTTCAGCTCTCCGCCAAAAGTCACTGGCAGTGTGATTTTCCCCTTCGGCTTGCTCCTTCCCCGGTTGATCCCTTGGAATGTGCTGGTTTCCTCGAGCTCGTTGTCGAAGATCTGTAGTTTCCGGACCATAGCAGAGGAGATCAGGTTCAGGCCGGCCCCGCCGTCAACCAACATCTTGGTGACCTTGAGGTTGCGGATGGTTGGTGAAACCAACATCGGCAAACACCCGACCGCAGTTGTGCGGTCAGGGTGGTCCTCAATGTCGAAGATGATGGGCGTGCTGGACCACTTCAAGAGTTTGCGCGACTCGACGGGTGGCTCTGCTGCATTAACTTCCCGCACCCATTGTTTGAGTTGGCAGTGGGAAGTATGCAGAGAGGCACCTCCATCGACGCACAGAACCTCTGTGGCCTTCTGGAACTCCTGCTCGCTGTTGTCTCCGTCCTCCATGTCTTCGTCGTCGTCTTCGTCTTCGTCCTTGTCGCGGCCGCGGGGAGGCCTGTCTCCTTGCCGCTGCTTGGCCTTGTCGCGGCGTCCTCCCCGGCCATTGAACGACCGCTTCTTGCCGGACTCTCCACCACCTCCCTGGGCCTTCTCCTTGTCGCGTCGCTCGTACTCAGCTTTTTGCTGCTCGACGAGGTACTCGACCCTTTTGCAGTTCTGGAGGTCATGGCCCTTGGTGCGGTGGATCTTGTAGTACTGCTTGTCTGAGCCGTCCTGCTTGTCGGCGGCCGCCACAGCGGCAGCTTCCTCGCCGGAGCCACCAGCCTGGGCTTTCTTGGCGCCAGCCTCCTTGCCGGACTGCTCGACGACCAGTACTTCTTTGCTCTTCTTTTTCTTGTTGTTCCGCCGCCGGTTCTTCCTTGCCGGGGCGGCATCCTCACTATATGTTCCCCCTGCTCCAGTATCCTCTCCGGGGAGTCTCCTCCCCTCCTCAGCGCGTGCGCACTTGTCGGCCAGGGCATAAAGCTCACTGACGTCTCGGATCTTGCACATCGCCATTTCCTCCCTCATCCTGCGGTTACGCACGTTCTGGTGGAATGCGCTAATAACCGCGGCACGGTGGACATCTGGGATGTTGTGCTGGACGCGGCTGAATCTTTGGATGTACTTTCGCAGGGACTCTCCTTCTTTCTGGGCAAGTATATGAAGATCACTTTCCTGGCCATGGGGCTTGTGGCCGCCCGTGAAGGCGCCGACAAACTGATGGCACAGGTCGGCCCAAGAAGAGATGGAGTTTTCCGGCAAGTGCATGAGCCAAGATCTGACGTTTGGCTTGAGCACGAGCGGGAAGTAGTTTGCTAGTATCTTCTCGTCTCGTTCCCCGGTAGCCTGCACCGCGATGGTGTAGATGCTGAGATACTCTGACGGATGTGTCTTGCCGTCGTACTTCTCAGGTACGTCGGGCTTGAAGTTTTTCATGCTGGGCCACTGGACTTGCCGCAGCTCACGGATGAACGCAGGACAACCCACCGCGTACGGCAAGTCGCCTGGTTCCCCGGGCGCGTGCATGTCGATAGCAGGCCCAGCGTGCTGGTCGGATTGTCGCCGCGCTTCTCTTCGACGCTCGATGCGAGTTCGAGCGTCTTCTTGTCGTCTGTCATCAAGGACTTGGCGTTGATCGCGGCGAGCTCGTGGATCCGACGACGCCACGGAGTCGTCGTCGATGTTGATCCGGCGAGTCGGCGATTTCGGCCTTCGAGGCGGGGAGTGCACGGTAGTTGCACCCCCGGCGGTCTTGTCTCCATCAGCCCGCGCCTGGCTGACTTGCCGCGGCCGTGTCGTCGTCGGCTGCTGCGGCGTGTCGTTGTTGGCGAAGGCGATGAGGCTCTGGATGGTGGCCCTCAAGTCTTCGGCCTTGTCTGCCGCTAGAGGGAAGTCGAGGAGCAGTTGAGCTCGAGCTAGAGCTTCTGCTGGAGTGGAGGGGAGCGGTGGCGAGCGGTGCGAGGAGCGAGATATGCTCGGACTTCTAACTGCGTTAGAAGGAGCAGGGTCTCGTCCCGGCGACCGCGCCTTGCTCGTGCCAGCACGTTGGCCTTGGGCATCCCGCAACCCGCCAGTTTGACCTTGTCCCAACAAGCGTATGGTACCTTGTGTACCACGTCGCTGCCGGTCCGGCACCTCCTGAGAGGGGCGCGGTGCGTGCACGGACGCCGAGGTCTTGGAATGCGCCCGGTCGCCCGTCTTGTCCTTGGACTTGGCGGCGCCGTGAGTTTCCTCGCTGGTGTCCGTCCTTCCGCCAGCGTCTACCCCACCGACCATTGGCTCCAGTGGTGGCGGGATCGACACGGACAGGCCTGCTACCTCCAAAGCCTTCTTCTTCGGCGGCATGTCGACGCAGTCGATGAAGTTGCTGAAGATTTCGCCCGCGTGAACGCCGGATCAGGTTCACACCACCTCGACGCCCCCCTACCTGGCGCGCCAAAGATGTCGGGGAAACTGATCGCCCCACGAACACCTATGGGACCGGAGCCCCTTTTCGATATGGCAAGGGAGCGGAGGGTGCACGAAGAGCAGATCGAGGCGTGCACGCGAGCAGTTTACCCAGGTTCGGGCCGCACGGATGCGTAAAACCCTACTCCTGCCTTGGTTTGTATTGCGTTCTTGGCTCGGGAGCAAGAAGAGCTATAGTGCTTATAGCTAGCAACACCGAGCGTGAGAGTGATCGAAGATCGGACCCTCCTCTACGTTGCGCATGGGCCTCCTTTTATAGGTCAAAGGGGTCACCGACAGGTGGCAACGCAGTTGAGGGTAGAAATGTAAAAACGGTGGTAGTTGGAATAGTGTATGTATAGTGCTCTATACCTAACATTGACGGCAGGGGACAAGGGCACTAAATACCCGTCGCTGTCGCCCCAAACAGTGCAAAAAGCGTCCGTCAGGGCGTCTCCGTTCGCCACGATGGTGGCCTCGTCATCGCAGCTCGCCACCGTGTACCCCAGGCTGCACAGCCTTCCGCCACGTGTGCCTGGAAGGGCCCCAGGGCGACGCGTGTGCGGGTGAGCTGGAGCGCGGGTACCTAGTGGAAGTTTGCCGCGGCAAGCGCCTTGCCGCGGCCGCCGTCTTGCCGCGTCCGGGAGCTTGTCGCTCTCCGGGCCTTGCCGGGACGCGTGGCGCATCGCGGCAAGTCTCTTGAAAATACCACGTTCGGCCTTCCTGGCAAGCTCCTCTTGCCAGGGTCTTGTGCAAAAGAAATGGTCTTGAGCCTGGGGCGGCCTTCCCGGAAAGCTCCTCTTGCCGGGGCCTTGTCTCTTTAACTTGAATACTTTGTCTTTAAATGGCTCCAAAGGAAACACAGTGGGCCTTGGCGGACGCGCGGCAAGCCCTGCCACGGGACGCTGCGACTGCCCGTGCACAAGTTCGGGATACTAAGGTACCCCTACTTTAGTACACCGACAGTAACCGTGAGGAATTTTTCTATTAATCATCTGCAAAAAGAATCAAATAAATATCACATTCTAGTAAAATCTGGTGACTATTCTAGTGAGCGCTAACGATTCTGTTTTTCACAGCAAGATCATATAAACTTCACACAAGTCTTCCCAAAGGTTCTACTTGGCACAAACACTAATTAAAACACAAAACCACATCTAAACAGAAGCTATATGCAAAATTTATTCCTAAACAGAAGCAAAAGCAAAGAAAATAAAATAAAGTTGGGTTGCCTCCCAACAAGCGCTATCGTTTAACACCCCTAGCTAGGCATGATGATTTCAATGATGCTCGCATAAAAGATCAGAATTGAAACATAAAGAGGGAATCAAGAAGAATATGACTAGCACATTTAAGTCTAATCCACTTCCTATGCATAGGGATTTTGTAATCAAACAACTTATGGGAGAAATAATCAACTAGCATAGGAAGGGAAAACGAGCATAGCTTCAAAATTTTAAGCGCATAGAGAGGAAACTCGATATTATTGCAATTCCTACAAGCGTATGATCCTCTCTCATAATAATTTTCAGTAGCATCATGAATTAATTCAACAATATAACCAGCACATAAAGCATTATTGTCATGATCCCCAAGCATATAAATTTTATTATTCTCCACATAAGCAAAATTCTTCTCATTCGGAATAGTGGGAGTATCGTAAGAGACTTGAATACTATAGATGATTTCCACATTAAAAGAGCAATGTTCAGAAAAAGGATAATCATAATCATGACAAGTTTTATAAATATAATCATCACTACTTTTTATAGCATAAGTGTCATCACAATAATCATCATAAATAGGAGGCATGCTATCATCATAATAGATTTGCTCATCAAAACTTGGGAGGCTAAAAATATCATCTTCATCAAACGTAGCCTCCCCAAGCTTGGGACAAACATTAATTGCAGAAAATACACTCTCAAATATATCATTCTCATCAAACATAGCATCCCCAAGTGTGGGCCTTTTCATATCATAAGCCTAATCACTCTCATCATTAATAGTATGGATAGCACTGATAGTATACCAATTATCATCATCACAATGAGTAATAGGAGCAACATCATTTGGGAGGGATACCTTTTTATCTTTGTTTATCCGTATTTTCTTTTTCTTCTTCACATTAGGTATGGGTTTAATCTCCTTTTTGGAGCTCCTTATTAATGAGATTGGTTGAATAGAAGGCTCCTCTTCGTTACCTGATTCATCATAAGAAAGAATAGGAAGATATTGGGAAATCTCTTCCCTTTCATTAGTATTCTCTTCATCTCCTATTTGTTTTCTTGTCTTAAGGTAACTGACAATATAAGGATTTTCAATGCAATTCACCGCACAATACATATATATTTCCTCTAGATCAAAATCAAGAAGTTTATCAAGGGCAAATCCTGGAAGATGCTTCGTTCTACATTTGATTTCTTCATAACCCAAAAGCAAGATAAGTTCATTATGACGTGCAAGGAAAATCAAGTCATCACAATTTTTGGACACGATTCGATCATGAAACAATTCGCATTGGTTAATGAAATGACCACGTTCATTGCAAACTTCACAAGTACGGCTAAGAAATTTTATATTTTCAGCACAATCATCTAGCCTTTCTAGCAACTATTTAGTTTCTAAATACTTATGCCTCTTGCAAAATCTATCTTCCCTATTTGGTATGTACTTGCAAACTCTATGCACTCCACAAAAATCAACATGCTTATAAGAGATATTTTCATCATGACTAGTGCAATCATCATTAGTACTATGGATATTCGAAGAATTCACACTAACAATATTGCAAGCATGCTCATCATTCACGTCTTTAGTGCCAAGCATTCTATGTAATTCTTCTTCTAATACTTGAGCACAATTTTCCTTTCCATTATTTTCACGAAAGATATTAAAAGGATGAAGCATATGAGGTAACCTTAATTCCATTTTTGGTAGTTTTCTTTTATAAACTAAACTAGTGATAAAACAAGAAACTAAAAGATTCGATTGCAAGATCTAAAGATATACCTTCAAGCACTCACCTCCCCGGCAATGGTGCCAGAAAAGAGCTTGATGTCTACTACACAACCTTCTTCTTGTAGAAGTTGTTGGGCCTCCAAGTGCAGAGGTTTGCATGACAGTAGAAAATTTCCCTCAAGTGGATGACCAAAGGTTTATCAATCCGTGAGAGGTGTAGGATGAAGATGGTCTCTCTCAAACAACCCTGCAACCAAATAACAAAGAGTCTCTTGTGTCCCCAACACACCCAATACAATGGAAAATTGTATAGGTGCACTAGTTCGGCGAAGAGATGGTGATAGAAGTGCAATATGGATGGTAGATATAGGTTTTTGTAATTAGAAAATACAAAAACAGCGAGGTAACTAAAGATAAAAGTGAGCATAAATGGTGTTGCAACGATAGGAAACAAGGCCTAGGGTTCATACTTTCACTAGTGCAAGTTCTCTAAAAAATAATAACATAACTGGATCACATAACTATCCCTCAACATGCAACAAAGAGTCACTCCAAAGTAACTAATAGCGGAGAACAAACGAAGAGATTATGGTAGGGTACAAAACCACCTCAAAGTTATTCTTTCTGATCGATCTATTCAAGAGTCTGTAGTAAAATAACACGAAGCTATTCTTTCCGTTCAATCTATCATAGAGTTCGTACTAGAATAACACCTTAAGATACATATCAACCAAAACCCTAATGTCACCTAGATACTCCATTGTCACCTCATGTATCCGTGGGGATGATTATATGATATGCATCACACAATCTCAGATTCATCTATTTAACCAACACAAAGTACTTCAAAGAGTGCCCCAAAGTTTCTACCGGAGAGTCAAGATGAAAATGTGTGCCAACCCCTATGAATAGATTCCCAAGGTCACGGAACCCGCAAGTTGATCACCAAAACATACATCAAGTGAATAAATAGAATACCCCATTGTCACCACAGGTATCCCACGCAAGACATACATCAAGTGTTCTCAAATCCTTAAAGACTCAATCCGATAAGATAACTTCAAAGGGAAAACTTAATCCATTACAAGAGAGTAGAGGGCGAGAAACATCATAAGATCCAACTATAATAGCAAAGCTCGCGATACATCAAGATCGTGCCATCTCAAGAACACGAGAGAGAGAGAGAGAGAGATCAAACACATAGCTACTGGTACATACCCTCAGCCCCGAGGGTGGACTACTCCCTCCTCATCGTGGAGAGCGCCGGGATGATGAAGATAGCCACCGGAGAGGGATTCCCCCCTCCGGCAGGGTGCCAGAACGGGTCTAGATTGGTTTTTGGTGGCAACAGAGGCTTTCGGCAGCGGAATTCCTGATCAAGGTTATTTTCTGGAGGTTTCAGTATATATAGGAGGTGTTGGAGTTGGGGCCAAGCACATGAGGTCTACGGGCTGTCCACGAGGCAGGCGGGCGCGCCCAGTAGGGGGGCGCCCCCCACCCTCGTGGGCAGCCCGTGGGTCTTCTCGTCCCCCTTCAACACTCCGTGGGCTTCTTCTGGTCCAAAAATGATCTCCGTTGAATTTCAGGTCAATTGGGCTCCGTTCGATATTCCTTTTCTGCTGAATCCTAAAATAGGAGAAAAACATAAACTAGCACTGGGCTCTGGGTTAATAGGTTAGTCCCAAAAATAATATAAAACTGTATAACAAAGCCCATTAAACAACCACAACATCATAAATAATAGCATGGAACAATGAAAAATTATAGATACGTTGGAGACGTATCATCGAACACAAGGCCATTTCCTCCGTTCTGCGATACGCCAGGCCTCGTTTCCATCGGCTGTTCCGTCCAAGCCCTCCCGATGAACACGACGACGCATTCCGTTCCGACATAGCTGGTTGGCTCCCCATGAACACGACGGCGATGTTGTTTCTCTGTTCTGACCCAGCCATGTACACGAGCCCTGGCCGTACGTCTGCATGAGTAGGCATTCGAGACCCTGCCCGTATGTACGTACATGGCCGTATTTTCTTTCTTGCACACTTGACGCTGTACGTAGGTGTACATGCTACGTGCGCGCCTCTACTATGACACGTGCGCGCCTCTACATCGACCAGTATGTACGTACACGTTCACGACTAGAATGACAACGCTACGTACGCTTCGACCAGGTGGATCCCGACTGTCAGGCACTTCCTTGCGTGCGATGATGTAGCTGGTGGGTCCCAGCAGTCAGGGGGGCGAATCATATTTTTTTGCCCGGACACACTTCCTTGCATACGAAGATGTAGCTGGTGGGTCCGAGCAGTCAAGGGGAAATGTTTTTTTCGTGAAATACGGTGGCCCGTCCGGTGGGTCACCGATGTCAGGTGGAGGAATAATTATTTTGCGCGTAATAAGGAGGCACTTCCTTGCTGCGGCAGTGGACCCATCTGTCAGCCTCTCCACGTACAGTACTCTTCTGATGGAAGTCGTTACTTGACCACCTTGACCATGCCGCACCGAGAGCACCAGGGAGGTGGACGACGGCGAGGCCTAGGAAGGGGACGACGCGGAGCCGGGGAAGACGCGACAGTGGAAGCCCGCGCAGAGAGGAGTACGAGGGTTCACTGGTTCGGCTGCGGTGTGAGCCTGCCGTCGCCGCAGGGCCTGGCCAGTGGTGGGAATAGTAGGGGGCGGTGAGGCCTCCGCGGCAGCACAACCGACCATGGGAGGCAGGAGCATGTGGCACGACTAGCGCTACTTTGGACGGCTGGAGCAAGAAGACCAGAGGTTGAAGAAGCACTACGACCATTGGATGGACATCGTACGGTCACTGCAGCTAGAATCGTTAATATTGACTAAGTTGACAAAAGCACTCCGTCCCCGTCAACTTAGTAGGCCCACAAGTCAGCCTCCCACCAAGGTGGGTCCCAACCAGCAGGGGGAGTATTCATTTTTTTGTGCGTAATAAGGAGGCGCTTCCGGTGGGTCCGAGCTGACAGTGGGGGAACATTTTTTTCGCATAATACGGTGGCCCGTCCGCTGGGTCCCAGCAGTCAGGGGGAAACGTTTTTTTTTTGCGAAATACGGTGGCCCGTCCGGTGGGTCCCTGCTGTCAGGTGGAGGAATCATTATTTTCCGCGTAATAAGGAGGCACTTCCTTGCTGCTGTCGTGGACCCAGCTGTCAGCCTCTCCACGTACAGTCCACGTTCGATGGAAGCCGTTCCTTGACCACGTTGACCACGCCGCGCCGAGAGCACCAGGGCGATGGACAACGGTGAGGCCTAGGAAGGGGACGACACGGAGCCGGGAAAGATGCGGCAGTGGAAGCCCGTGCGAAGAGGAGTACGAGGGTTCACTGGTTCGGCTGCGGTGTGAGGCTGCCATCGCTGCGAAATAACAGGGGGTCTGGGTGAGTAGAGGGATGGCCTGGCCAGTGGTGAGAGTAGTAGGGGGCGGTGAGGCCTCCGCAGCATCACAGCCAGCCACAGGAGGCAGGAGCACGCGACATGACCGGCGCTGCTTTGGGCGGCTAGAGCAAGAAGACCAGAGGTTGAAGAAGCACTATGGCCGTTGGATGGACATCGTACGGTCACTGCAGCTAGAATCGTTTATATTGACTAGGTTGACAAAGCCCTTGGTACGCATCAACTTAGTAGGCCCACAGTTCAGCCTTCAAAATGGTGCACCCCAGATGTCAGGGGGAGGAATCATTTTTTGGGCAGCTGAAGCAAGAATATCCGATATTGAAGAAGAAGCACGACATCCGTTGGATGGACATCCAACGACCACAGCTGCCAGAACCGTGTGTTTTTGACAAAGCCTTGCATACGCATCAACATAGTATTTTTAGGGGACGTGTCAACTTAGAAGGCCCACAAGTGTGTGGAAGAGAACATATAGCCCATTTCCGATTTGCAAGAATGTACATCCCATTTTTTAATTCTAATGGAATTTACTACATCCCATTTACAGTTTGTTAAAAGTACAACCCATTTTCTAGCTAGGACAATGATTAATAATTTCAACCAACCGCTCAAAACAGAATTAAAAAAAATCCCACATTTTTATGGGATCCAAAATATTTTTATCCGAAATTTCTAGTCAGATTAAATATAATTTCAAAATAAAGTTGTATTACGTTAAAATCCAACAAAATATTGCGCGCGCAATAAGTAATGAAATTAAAATTTTCAAATTCCAAAAATAATATATATTTTAAACTAATTATGCATTTGGTGCATTTTTTTATAGTTACTGCCCAATTATTATAATTACATCCCATTTATTATTTCTTAAAATCCATTTCCTTGTTAAGCCTAATGCATACCTCCTAGGAAAGTTTGCAGCCCAGCGGGGCGAAGAATAATAAGTTGACCCGGATATTGTGTACAACTGTCAGCCCAGTTGCATTGCTGATGTTGGAAAAAGGCCTATGTAGTACAATACAACCTAACATGGCTACTCAGCCCACATTCAGCGACGCCGGAAAGGCCCAAACAAGGCTTCTGTACAACTTTTTGATGTCACTGAGCTCAATTAATAACATAAGAAAAAAGTTAGATTACAGTGGAACCTAATTAAAAGTTGTCACGAGCAAAGAAATAATTCAACGGGTCCCACTTGTGTGTGTGTGTGTGTGTGTGTGTGTGTGTGTGTGAGACCCATCAGTCGATGCTCGTAAATACATCTTTCAGCCATATGCATTGCTGATGCTCTGTAAAAACATATATAGTTGACACAATCATATAGAACATCATAGCACACTGAACTTGCATACAAAAAAAATCACGCAGGCGGCACAATCAGGATGGAAGCAGTGGATCGCTACGGGTAGGGCTATGTTGAAACCAACGAACTCGTACATAACGGTTCATCGTCTTTATCAATGACAGGGAAATATCTAGAATGTTGTGCAAAGAAAACAGACAGACAACACAATAAGTTCTGCTAGCACATTAAGTTGATGTACAACCCTTTCTAAAAAAAGTTCAGGTACTAAATTAGAACAGGTCACAATCAAATGTACTGGCACATCAGTGCTTCACACCCATAGCTCGGATTTAACTAGTATCTGACAAGATTCAGTTGTTACCTCAAATTAGAGCACATCCACGCAACCAACCCAGCCTCTTCTCCCAAAGAAGCAGTAGCCTCCGCCGCGCGATGGAGTAGGCCCTGTGCCATCCATCGTTCCGAGCAACACGAGGAAAGTCTGACATTGACTGCTGGAATGGACGTTGTCGATGGACCCTGGCACCAGCGGCGGCGGCAGGACTTCGATTGATGGATTGACCACTTCTTTGGCATGCACGAACACTCGATACATGTACATCCCTAACATGGTCCGCAGCGGCCTTGGTGGCGACAAATAGTACAACTCCGGTTCCTGCACCGGTATCTCAACACCAATCACCTTCGGTATGGCGGACGGCTTCTTCATCCATGCCATAACCGTCAGAGCCCAGCTGTCTGGAGGAACAAACATACTTACGAGCTCACCTCCAAGGTCGTTGGTAAGCTCATTCATGGACTCGCTGTTCCAAGCACGTTGAGGCATGCCGTGGAAGGTAAGCTTTGTTAAAAACTCAAGCTTAGAGGGCACCGAGCCCTATCCTGGGTGCCACCGATCAAAGCTCACCAGCGCGCCATCGCAGAACAAACGCCGGGAAGATTCGAACACACGACTGCAGTCGAAAGTTGTCTGGAACCTGACGAAGAAGTCAACCGGTGACGGACAGACTTCGACGAGCAAGTCACTTATTTGGATGCCGTGCGCAATGCCAAGAGCTTTGACAAGGTCGTCCAGCGAGACGGGAGGCCGGTCGCCATTGATGGTTACCATCAACACTTTGCTGACAAACTGGTCGTCAAGCGCCACCATGACACTGTTGAGCGACAGCACGCAGTGACCGAAGGCAGGACGGACCTCAGGATCTCCGGCTTGGAGATTCGCGTTGACCGGCGACATGATAGTGAGGTTGAGTACAGGGAGTACATGAGGGGGATTTGGGGGAACTGGAGTAGGAATCAAGATTCCAGAGGTGGGGGAGGGGCGGGAGATTGGGGTGAAAAGGTAGCTTGAATTTTGAACACGCGCCAATATGCTCTCTGTGCGCAAGCGCACGAAAACACCGGTGGTGCCCACATGTCGGCCTAATAGTTCTTATTCATTTCTTTTTTCGAGAGCCCGTCCTTTTTTTAGGATCTTTTGAGAGCCCGGCCTGAGAGTCATAATTGACCTGTTTACCATTGCGTTACTACTCGGCCCATATTCAACGACACCTCACTGGCCCAAACAAGTGTACATCATTGAAAAGACACTGAGCTCGAATTATATAACTTGAAAAAAGAAGATACACTCTGAACACTGGAGAATGGTGATGCCCTCATTTAACCGACCAGTAGTTCGAGACAATAAACATTTCGAAACAACGATATATACAACATTCAAACACTGACTAGTGACTACTACTAACATAAACAACAAGACATGATAGTTCATAAGAAGTCTTGCTACACCACCAAAACGCACCCATCTACAGCGCTCAGACTCTCATGATCCAGACGAGAATGTCATTCTAAACAGAGCCAACTATTACATAGTAAGAGTGACATAGACAAGGATGACCAAATGACAAGGAATATGCATAACAAAAGAAAGAACTACCCATCCAGAACAAGCAGCAAAGACAACAAAGTCATTCGAAGAGATGATCCAACACCATCATAATTTGCAGCCCCGCTTCAGCGACCAATGATCCAGAGACACCAGTACTCCACCCTTTCGACGCAACAGCCCAATTACCTATCAACCTGACACTACTAGGAAAAGGCCTACTAATGGCGCACCTAATTTGGCCATTAATGGCGCATTAGTGGTGCGCCATTAGTGCCACGCCATTAGTATATTTTACTAATGGCGCACCTCTGGTGCGCCATTAGTATCTGGTATACTAATGGCGCATCGCTGATGCGCCATTAGTATGCACAGTAGTGCGCCATTAGTATGCCTACCAGGGGCCATGTGTACCCAGGTGCTTTGGCATACTAATGGCGCACTCCAGCAGGATGCGCCATTAGTAATGTCCGCATAGTAATGGCGCACTGTCTGGTGATGCGCCATTAGTATCCATTGGCATACTAATGGTGCACTGTGTTGTGATGCGCCATTAGTATGAATATTAGGTTTTATTTATTTATTATTTTTCTGTTTTTTTGCACAGATTACAAAATGTATAATTGCACAGAATATAGACAGCACACATCAACAACAAATTCATCGAATACAATAGAAGATTAGTCTCTGAATACAATTCATCATATTAGTCTCCGAATACAATTCATCATATTAGTCTCCGAATTGAAAAGACCGAACAAAGATAGAACAATATATTACAAGTCTCGAGACCGCGAGTAGCGAGTTTGTCTTCACATTACAAGTCGATATCGATCATCTAAACTACCATCACATAGAAGAGAGCTGCGGTCATCACGATGAGCATCATCACGATGAAACTCGTCTTCATCTAGATTCGGCCTCGGCCCTAGTGGTGTACCCTTTGTAACTGTTACCGCTGAATCGGTGAACCTGTCTCCGACACTCCTCCCAATCATCGTAGACTCCGGGAACCTTACCATTGTACACGACATACGACGGCATCGCTATGCACTAGCCAAACGAAACTTTAGTACCAATTCACAGACAATACATAAGCAATATATAAGTATGCAACAGAACGATCGAAAGAGAAAAGCAAGACATTAATAGCATCGATTACATCTAAGTTGAACGACTCTCGAAACCAAAGAGACATACTACAAGTTCATTAAAGTTTAATTACAACATGAGCCAATCGATGTTTCAGAACTAGACACAGCATCACTGCTTTTGACTCGACTCAAGGGACCGGAGCGTGGATGAAGCCGCCGTCTATCGTGGGAGTCATGAAATCACGGGCGTTGTCAGCCTGCATTTGTAGCATTGTGTCGATGTCACTGTTGGACGATTGATTTCTGAGGTAGAACTACCCCGAGGTACGAAGGACATCTTGATGGATGATTTCCGCAAACTCCGACTGGATGCGAAAGAATTCTTGTCTGATGTCCGCGTCCTGGATTGCCGACACGCTCGCGGCCCAATCTTTGAGTTTACTCGGTAGCAGAAGTTGATGATGGTCCCGTACGATCGCCCGCATGTGATGGATGGCGTAGTAGGCACCCTTCTGACCGCCAGGCGGCTGCTTGACGCAGCAGAACATCGTATTGTGGGAGAACACGTGCTTGCCGTACTTACGAATAGGCCTGGTGAAGGTGCCTCCTGATTTGGCGTAGCCGGGGAGAACATCATCAAGAACCTTCTTGACATTTGTGTAGTCTACTTTCGACTGACGGTCCGGGTCGAAATACGTGGCCATGGAATATTTGGGGCTTAGGAGGATGAGCGTGCAATGTGTGTCACTGCAGAAAACACGGAATGTTAAAAGAAGAACGATCGAAATCTAAGAATTCATATGTTACGGGGCGGTTGAGGCGGAGGACTTACTCGGGAAAGTAAGGCACGAGGAAGTTATCCTTATCTCGGTTTGCCAGAATGACGCCTTCGAGGTAAGAACAAGCGACTTGCCGGTCCCCAGCGCTGCCCAAGATCTTGGCACGCATGTAGAAGGGGTCGACTATCACGATGTCCGGGGTCTTGTTGCGAATGATCCGCATCTCCATACTCAGCGAAAATAGCCGAACGAAGGTGTAGTGCAGCGGAAGAAGGTTCAACATAGCATGGATGTCATCAAACCACAGGACGATCGTACCCCCGATGGAGTTATCCACAAAGCCCTTGCCCTCTGGCACCTTGGCCGCGAAAACCGGGTATGCCACATCCTTCTCTCTGAGACGCCGCTTCTCCAAAGAAAGAACACTGTCATGCAGACTCTGCATAGCACCGGTTGCAGCATCGAGCATATTTCTCGGTAGCATCGGCCTACCCGCCACATGCACCCTCCTCATTACATCCTCAGGTGAAGGTGGCCCGTCTTGAGCACGGATCGTACTCGGTGCCGGCTGGCTCGCACCCTTGTTAGTTTTTCTTTTGCGTGCCTTCTTCTTCTCCTGAATTGGGACCAAGTTCTGCTCAGAGACCGCCTTCTTGAGTGTGTTGGGGCTGATAATATTTCGCACCTCGCCTATCTGAGGCTCGGTGAAGTCGGCAGCTGGAGGCGTCTCCTGAGAGCTGAACGGCAGACGATGCATGTTGCAACTTGGCTTCTCCGCGGTACCAGCTAGATCGCGCACGTCTTTTGTTGGGTTGGGTTCTTGAGAAGGAGGCCCCATGAAGTCGCCACCATACCCATGATCGGCAAAGTACTAATCGACGTTGGCAAATGTATCGTCGTCGTCATCGTTCTGATCCTGTGCCATATGCATGTTTGGATCCAGTGGCATAGGGATTTCCGGCACCGTTGCGGCGGTCTTACCATGGGGACGACTTGGCGCCGGCACGACTGGCGGTGTTGTCTTTGGGGTGGTGTCCCCCGCCCCCAAACGAATCTGGCTCTTCGGCCAAAGCAGGGGCCAGCTCAGGCAGGCGCTGAGGGTCATCACGTCATCATCGTCAGCCCCGACGGGTCGAATCGGAGGTAACACCTCGTCGCAGCCTGGCAGCACCCGAACCAGTTGAACCCTAAACAAGTTGGGTGGCATCTGGGTACCGTGGAACAAGGGGTTGCCCGGTTGAACGATTTTTCCCTTGGCAACATCGACCAACTCGTTGTTCACGAAGTGCAGGAGAGTGCACGGAACATCAGCGGCGCCCAGCGAAAACATGTAGGGCGTCAGGGATGCCCAGTCAAAGGCAAGGAGATGAAGTCCTCGGCCGAGAGAGGCTTAATTAGTTACCGTGATGATGGCGTCGAGCTCGGCTAATGTCGAGGCACCACCAACGGCGGGCGTGCAGTTGACGAAGGGGCCGCTTGCTGCAGAGGTGCCGACCGGCGTACACCCGGGTGCATTAAGCTCCCGTGCCGGCGTCGGAGACACTAATGTCGCCTCCGCCGGAGACACCAATGGCCCCGCCATCGCGTTCTGCGAGTTGCTGGCCGTGAAGCTGGGACTCGGGGGCGGCCCCTGTTGGCCGCCCGCAATCCACGCCTGCAACCCCTCGATCAAGCTAGGCACAATGGCGGTGATCGTCGCTCCGAGCTGTTGTTGCACTTGCTCTTGGACAATCTCCGGAATCCGCGCCACCTGTGCCTTGAGTTCTTGAACCTCGCGCGCCTGGCTTTCCGAGCAGGTCTTTTTCTCCTTTCGTCCACCAGCGTTATAGTATGACGACCATTTTGTCGACAAGCCTTTGCCGGCCACACGACCAGCTGATGTCGGCTTATCGAGCTTATCCTTATTCTTCATTACATTCAATGCCCTATTTAGAGTCGTGTCCCAAGGGTTGCTCTTAGTCGACCCCGCGCTACTGCTTTCAGTCGCCTGTGGAAGGAATGTGAATCATTTAGAAATTTGGCTTCATTAATTATAATGCAACCATATGGAGCTAATTACGCGGGGGTGTATTCCTTACCAGAACAAGCTCAAGCGCCCTGGTCTTCGGATCCGTGGTAAGCTCCTTTGTTTTCGGGTCCTTCTTGTACCGGGCCCTGACAAAGTTACTGGTCTGCTTGTCACCGTATTTATCGAAGAGGGGCGGTAGGCCTTGCTTGGCACGGTCCGCCTCCTCCTTGTCCCATATAGGCTCCGCCACTCTGTAACCTCCGGGACCGAGTATGTGTTCCCCTAAGTTGAGCTCCTGCATTTCTTTCCCCCACTGACTTGATTCGGAGTGTGCGGTGCTCGAGCAATTGATCTTGAAGTCGTTGTAGTCATCTTCGGTGATCGAAGGATTTATCTCCTTGATCTTCTCATAACTCTCACCTTTCTCGATCATTCCCTTCACATTGGTTTTCCAAGTAGACAGGGCCTTGCTCATCCTCGTGAGGGCAGCATTGTTCACTTTATTCCCTTTGAGGCTTGTGTTTTCAAATTGAGCGGGGAACTTGTATCGTTCGTGCAGCTTCGTGAAGAGGAGGTTGCGCAAATTCCCTCGGTCAGGATGCCTCAGGTTCTCGATGTTTGAAAGTGCAACTAATCCCCGGGTGGTTTTGGCAATTAATAACAACATATATATCATTGAACTAATCGTTACTTGAGAATCATTTCAGAGAAGTTCAGTGATATGGGTATGGAAATGACTGAAGAAGTGGACCCCTCAAAATGCTAAGGCAAGCATTGGCAAAAGCTCAAGACTCCATTTTTGGTTTAGTGATCCAAGATCACATTGAGTCCATAGGAAAAGCCAATACTATTAAAAGGGGATGAGGTTGTGTTGATGATCTGGTTTCTCAAGTGCTTAGTGATATATCTCCTTCAACTATCAGCAACTTTCACTACTATACACACTCATAAGTAAGCTCGGACAAACCGATTTTCCAAACTCAGTCCCACCGAGATGAACCACCTCAGCCATAAGCCAAACCCTAGAAAAATCGGTCAATCCGAGTTTGAGTTCGGTCTCACCGAAACACGGGCTGCCAACCTTCTGTAACCGTTTGTCATCATTTCGGAATAACCGAGTTGATGATTTCGGTCCCACCGAAACTGGCAAGTTCCTGTCTTGACTCAAATCGGACAAACCGAGATGGTATTTTCGGTCCCACCGAAAACCCCAACGTTCACTATATTTGAACTTTCGGTCTGACCGAGTTTCCACTTCGGTCTCACCGAGATTGCTCAATTATGTGTGTAACGGTTGGATTTTGTGTGGAGGCTATATATACCCCTCCACCCCCTCTTCATTCGTGGAGAGAGCCATCAGAAAGAACTACCACTCCTACCTTACACTTTCTAAGAAGAGAACTACCTACCCTTGTGTTGAGATCAAGTTGCTCCATTCCTACCATATGAAACTTGATTTCTAACCTTCCCAAGTTGCTTTCCACTCAATCCTTTCTTCCACCACAGCCATATCAGTGAGGAGAGTTGAGTGTTGGGGAGATTATCATTTGAAGCACAAGAGCAAGGAGTTCATCATCATCTACAACATCTATTACCTTTTGGAGGGTGGTGCTTCCTAGATTGGTTAGGTGTCGCTTGGGAGCCTCCGTCATCGAGATGTGGAGTTGAACCAAGAAGTTTGTAAGGGCAAGGAGATCGCCTACTTCGTGAAGATCTACCCCGAGTAAGGCTAGCCCTCCGTGGGCGTAGGCCATGATGGAATAGACAAGGTTGCTTCTTCGTGGACCCTTCGTGGGTGGAGCCCTCCGTGGACTCGCGCAGCCGTTACCCTCCGTGGGTTGAAGTCTCCATCAACGTGGATGTACGATAGCACTACCTATCGGAACCACGGGAAAAATCATTGCGTCTCCAAATTGCGTTTGATCTTCTCCACCTCTCTTTACTACATGTGCAAGTTACTTTCCACTCAATCCTTTCTTCCACCACAGCCATATCAGTGAGGAGAGTTGAGTGTTGGGGAGATTATCATTTGAAGCACAAGAGCAAGGAGTTCATCATCATCTACAACATCTATTACCTTTTGGAGGGTGGTGCCTCCTAGATTGGTTAGGTGTCGCTTGGGAGCCTCCGTCATCGAGATGTGGAGTTGAACCAAGAAGTTTGTAAGGGCAAGGAGATCGCCTACTTCGTGAAGATCTACCCCGAGTAAGGCTAGCCCTCCGTGGGCGTAGGCCATGATGGAATAGACAAGGTTGCTTCTTCGTGGACCCTTCGTGGGTGGAGCCCTCCGTGGACTCGCGCAGCCGTTACCCTCCGTGGGTTGAAGTCTCCATCAACGTGGATGTACGATAGCACTACCTATCGGAACCACGGGAAAAATCATTGCGTCTCCAAATTGCGTTTGATCTTCTCCACCTCTCTTTATTACATGTGCAATTTACTTTCCGCTGCTTATACTCTAGAATTGCATGTGTAGGGTGATACTTGACTTGATCTTAATTGTGAAACTACCTAAAACTGTTCTTTGTCAAAGGCAGAATTTTTATATTTACAAGTAGTCTAATCACCCCCCCCCCTCTAGACATACTTTCGATCCTACAAGTGGTATCAGAGCTTTGGTCTCCATTGTTTTGGTTTCCATTGCATTGGACTCCATAAGCTTGGTTTCACAACCTAGGAGAGTGTGGCGTCTAGTGAGGGTAATTATCGTAGAGGTCCTTACTTTGATGGTGCAAATTTTGCTAGTTGGAAGCATAAAATGAAAATGCATATTCTTGGTCATAACCCAGCCGCATGGGGCATTATTTGTGTTGGTATGCAAGGTGAATTCTTCAAGGAAGGAAAAGTTCTGGATCGCGAAGCTACACCGGAAGAGTTGCGGATGTTGCAAAACAATGCTCAAGCATGTGACATTCTCTTCAATGCCTTGTGTCCCGAGAAGTTCAACAAAATCAGCCGTCTTGAGAATGCTAAAGAGATTTGGGATACTTTGGTTGAAATGCACGAAGGTACCGAGTCTGTGAAGGAATCAAAGCTAGATATTCTTCAAGGTCAAGTTGACAAGTTCAAGATGAAGGATGGTGAAGGAGTCGCTGAAATGTACTCTAGGCTTGCTCTCATCACAAATGAGATTGTCGGCTTAGGAAGCGAAGAAATGACCGACCGATTCATCATTAAGAAGATTCTCAGAGCTTTGGATGGAAAATATGACACCGTGTGCACTTTGATCCAAATGATGCCAAACTACAAGACTCTCAAGCCAACTGAAGTCATTGGAAGAATTGTTGTTCATGAGATGACACTTAAGGATAAGGAAGAGCTTCACAACAAGTCAAGTGGTGCTTACAAAGCTACAAGTGATGCTCCCACAACCTCAAGTGACAAGTTAATTTCCAATGAAGAGATAAGCCTAATGGTTAAGAACTTCAACAAATTCTACAAGAATAGAGGCAAAGAGAGAAGCTCAAAGTCTAGATCATATGATGAAAAGAGATCTTCTAGTCGTGATCGAAACTGCTACAATTGTGGAAGACCCGGACACTACTCAAATGAGTGTACGGCTCCCCACAAAAGAAGAGAAGAATCTCCAAGAAGAAGATCAAGAGATGAGTCACCTCGGAGAGAGAGAAGGAGTAGAGATGATCGTTATGAACGAAGACCCTCTCGGAGAAGCAAGGATTCGGAGAGGAAAGACAAGTCATCAAGGAGCTACACAAGAAGAAGACATCAAGCTCATGTAGGTGAATGGGTCTCCAGCTCCGACTCCGACAATCAATCCGATGGAAGCTATCACTCCGACTCCGACTACAGTCAAGATGAAGGTGTTGCCGGTCTTGCTCTCGTATCCTCCAACTCCAACTCCTACGACTTATTTGATTCACCCAATGAGGGAATTGGAAGATGCTTCATGGCTAAAGGCCCCAAGGTATCACACCCTGAATTCATTGACTTTGATAGTGATGAGGATGACTTGCTTGGTGAAGATGAGCTCTTGCATGATAAATCTAGTGAGCTTAGTAACGATGAAAATGCTAGTAGTCTTTATAGTCGAGAAGAGTCGAATGACAATGCTATGAAGGAGATTGAGCGTCTAACTAAAGAACTAAACACTCTTAAGTTAGCTCATGAAACAACTCAAGAAGATCATAGAGAGCTCCTAAGATCTCATGAGAAGCTGCGCTTCGAGAAGCTCACTCTAGAGCAAGAACATGAGTTTCTAAAAGCGATCAATGACGATCTTCAAAAGAAGAGTTCTTCATATCTTGCCAAACGACTTCTCTTGTCTAATTTCTTGCCACCTATTAAGACTAAGCATGACAAGCATAAGAAAAATTCTTCCTCTAGTAGTAACAATAACCATGTTAAATCCAATGTTGTTGCTTCTAGTAGTTCTCTTGATTCCACTAACAATGTTTCAAGCCAAGTTACACTTGAGCAAGAAAATAGATTATTGAAGGAAATCATAGAGAAAGGTGTCTACAAGAGTCTTGCCGGAAGTAATAACTTTGAGGAAATTGTTCGCAAACAAGGAAGGCACCGGAAGAATCAAGGGATTGGTTTTGAGCGAAAGTTCAACGCCGAAGGTGTTGAGTGGGAAGAAGGTCAATATCCTACTCCACAGTTTGTTTCTCAAAAGGAGAAGTACGATCCTACTTCTTCCAATGTGGAACAAGCTCAAGATGACCTTCCACCACAAGACCACAAGCTAAAAGCCAAGGACAAGCTTCAAGAGGAGATTGATGCATTCATTGAAGCACCTCAAGCCATGGTCAAGTGGGTTCCCAAGGACACGTCAAGTTCTACTTCGTCAAGCTCAACTACAACCCCAAGGATTCCCATCAAGATGATGTGGATCCCGAAGAAGAAGAACTAGAAGGTTCTTGAGGGTGACTCCTCCAACATACTTCACTCACATTCATTTTGGCAACTTGTGCAATCAACTTCCACATCATCCACTAGTTCATGGAGTCACAAACCCTCTTGTTGGTAAGTCAAGGGACAAGGTAATCATTGCTTTCATGGACATCATCTATTGTGAACTTCAATCTATGTCCATGGATATCCTTGTTTGTTCCTTGTGGGACTAACCCATGTAGGTATTGAATGTGCCCTAATCCAAAGGATAGCTCCCAACTCTTGATGATCTACATCAACATTGAGCATCCACATCTTCAACATCTACATGAAGTCTTCTACGACAACCCAAGGTTAGTTTGACCCTTTAAAAGGGGTTCTCACATCTAGGGGGAGCTTTGCTCTAAAAATTGAGCTAAAGCATCTTCAAATGATGTGAACACATCAATGCTTTATGTAAAAGTGGTAACCCCACTTGTGCTTAAACGATGAGTATGACCTATGATCAAATGTTCTCATTTGACTCCTAAGTCAAAATACTCATATAAAGATGACCTAGTCATCGACAAATTGTGTGCTAGTAGCTAGAGTTTTGGTTGTGCATGTTTGACACATATTTCATTTGCTATCTTATTGTGTGAGCATGATTGAATGCATGATTTTATCCATTCGAGGACATCCATTTGTTGTTTTGGTTGTTTTGATTTTTCTGGCCAAATGGATGGACAAGAATGCCTAAGCACCTTCCCTAGCTATCTATGCTTTCTTGTCTCAAATCCTATTCATGCTTATATCACAAACTTTGAACAAGTCATTTTCGGACCCTCCGAGTGAGGAGCACTCGGAGCCACCGATCCGTCTAAGGCTGACTTCCAAAACCTTCTAAGTCAATTTCGGTCAGACCAACTTCTCCCACTCGGTCCAACCGAAACGCTTAGACTGATCTAGGTTTCATCTCGGTGAAACCGAGTTCTAAATCTCGGCGTGACCGATATGCGTAACTGCATAGCAGTTATCCATCTCGGTGTCACCGAGTTTTTCAACTCGGTCCCACCGACAGCAAGGGGATATAAATACTGAGGGCAGCGCACGATTTTTCCTTCAAATGTTTTCGCCCCCAAGTCCCCTGCTGCCGTCGCCCTGATCTCCGGATCGTCGCCGTCGTCGCCTGTGCGCCCTCGCCGCAGGTCTCCGCCGCCGTCAACGGTTTTCTCCTCCGCGCCGTTGCCGCCGTAGAGGGACTCCACCAAGTTAGGGTGAGTCTCGATCCCTCTTGTGCTCCCCATCTAATTCATTGCACGATTGGTTTGCCCTTCATCTGGCCACGATTGAAAAATTCCTTAACACCAGATCGTTTCTAGTTTCGAGCAAAATTCTTAGGTTTAGGTTTCCACGGAACACATCTCGGTGAAACCGGTTTTAATTTTTCGGTGTGACCGATTCGGCCTCTGGCCATTGCACTGCACTTTCGGTCTAACCGAGTTGTGCAAATCGGTGTGACCGAAGTATGGTTTTAGTGAAACCCTAGAGTATCGGCAGGACCGAAACCCATTTCGGTCCAATCAAAAGTGGTGTGTAAGTTTCTGTTATACACTTCGGATTCACCAAAACTGAAAATCGGTTTGACCGAAATGCATTCTGTGAAAACTTAAAACTAAGATTTGAACTCATTTTTTTTTTGCAAAAACCTCTGCAGTTTGTGATAACTCTTCTACTCTGCCTATACCTTATCTATTCACAGGTTGTCAGCCATGTCAGATGCCAGTGACAGCCAGAACAGGTCAGAGTCACCTTTTGCAGAGATTCCTGAGGCAGATACTAGTCCTGAGGCTAGCAGTCCTATTGATGATGGTGAGAGGAGTACACCTAGTGGCTTGCCTCCTGCAGCCACCAGAACCAGAAAGCAGAGAAATTCTGATGATGAGGACTCTGACTTCATTGCTGAGGAAGTAACCTCCAAGCCAAAGAGAAAGGTTGTTGCCAAAGAGCAACAAGGGCAGCAGTCGAAGAAAGGCACCAACAAGGTCAAGCAGTCAGCTGTTGCCAAGAAGCTAAACTTGGGAGAGCCAGCCCCAAGTAAAGTGAAGAAAACTTCCAAGAGGAAGAGGGTAGTGTATGCTGAACCTCATACAGAAGCAGCAGTTGAAGATGAAGAATAAGAAGCACCCCAGCCTGCTCCTCAGAAGCAGAAACTCATGGGTGATGCAATTAGGGCTCAAGCCACTTCTAAGCCCAAGAAGCCTGCTCAAGCTAAGGCAGCTCCAGCAAAGCCTTCTGCCAAGCCCAAGAGGACAACCAGGAACATCCCAGCCTCTGAGAAGAACAAAGGTGATGTGCCACCGTCTGAGTTTGATGAAGAAGAACATGTGTTGCTGAAGCTCCGTCCAAAACTGCCACTCCACAACGATGCTCATCCTCAAGCCGAGGATATGAAGGCAAGGAAAGATAGAGGTCTCAGGCTATGGAGACAGTCTGATCCATATGCCGTGAGGAGAAGGACTGTTGTGGACCCCAGATTCCACACCAGAGAGCAGCAGGACTTCTATGAGACTGTGTTGATGGACAAGAAGCCTATAGTTGCAGATACCAGATACGTTGACTGGAAGTACATTGACAATGAAGAGCACCGAGACTTCTTTCCCCATGTGCATGAGAGCTTCACTGCATGTGGAGTTGATGAGTTTGTGGGTCAGAAACTGACAGACTGGAACGACGAGATGATTATGCAGTTCTACGCCACAGCCCACTTCTATCCTGATGGGAAGATCACCTGGATGACTGAAGGTCAAAGGTTTTCTTCGTCTGTTGAAGAATGGGCAGAACTTCTGAATGCTCCAGTGCAAAGAGAGGACGACATTGATGTCTATGGGATTCCTAAGAAGAACCATGATTCCATGAAGAACATGTACAAGGAGATCCCCGCAGTAGATTTGGAAGTGTGGAAACTTGGCTCAGTGTACTATCTCCAGGCAGGTCTACCTACCACAAACACTAATCTGAGGCATACCTTGATGCCCAAGTCTGGAGACCATCGCATGATCCGAGGCTATTCTATCAACATGCTGCACATACTTGATGAGAAGGCACCTTTCAAGGTGATGGACTTAATGGTAGAGACCATTAAGAGGACTGCAGCTGACCAGAAGAGGTCATGTGGATTTGCCCCGCAGATTCAGATGCTTATCAATGCCAAGTTTGGCACGGGCAAATTCTTGTTGGATAGGAAGCACTTACCACTGCAGCCAGAGCATGAAGATAATGTTGTTGTGATGGACGAGGAGGATCCAACTTCGGTTGAAGGTCAAGCCAAGATTGAAGCTGCTAGGAAAGCCAAAGCTGATAAAGAGGCAGCAGCAGCAGCAGCTAAACCAAAGAGCTTCGGAGAGCAGATTCTTGAAGCTACCCAAAGGATTGAACAAAGCCTGGCCAGCATTGAACAATCTCAGGAAAGCTTGGAAAGGATTGTTGACGAGAAGGTCCACTCTCTGGACGTGAAGCTGACTGAACTTCAGGTGACCGTCAACAAGCTTGAGGCGGACTTGGAGGAAGCTAGGCAGGACAGGGCAGAGCTCGTGCAGGATGACCTAGTCTAGGACTCTCATCGCCAGACTGTTCCGGTTCCCAGAGGATCCCGATCAGCTGCTATTCCAGTGACTGACTCCAGGGCTACCACTTCAGCACCTCCTACAGCTCCAGCAGTCACTCTAGCTACAGCTCCAGCATCCACTCCTCCAGCGCAGACATCAGCTGAAGTCTTCGCCGATGCCGTCATATCTACTCCGACATCTACCCAGATGGGAGCCGCCAGCAGAGCCCACAGTGACGTTTAGCTCTATGCTTTTTCAAACTTTTTGGTAACTTGTTGCCAAAGGGGGAGAAATTGTATAGATCATAGGGCTTCGAGAGAGAGAGAGTGCTCTTTCATTCTTTTGCCGGTTTTCTTTGAGATACATTTGGTTCTTTTGGTTCTTGAAACTTTCAGTGTGCTTGATACTACGTTTGATGCTACCTTAATGAGTGCTTAGTCATAGTATGCTTTAATGTGTGCTTAATGCTTATCATATGCTTTTCCTATCTTGTATGGCTATTTACTCATGTCTTGGTGATTGGGTGCATGTTATTCATTCTTATCATTTTGTGCGCTCCACCAAGATGTATGTGACATGGAAGAGTGACCCATGATCCTAATTGATTGTGCATTTGCATTCAAACGCAAATTTTAAATAATGCACAAATTTAGGGGGAGCTCTTGCTTATCACATACTTCTCAAAGCGACGATATTATTCATTGATTATATCCTTTGTCGAAGCTTTGATCTATATGTTGTCATCAATTACCAAAAAGGGGGAGATTGAAAGTGCAACTAATCCCCGGGTGGTTTTGGCAATTAATAACAACATATATATCATTGAACTAATAGTTACTTGAGAATCATTTCAGAGAAGTTCAGTGATATGGGTATGGCAATGACTGAAGAAGTGGACCCCTCAAAATGCTAAGGCAAGCATTGGCAAAAGCTCAAGACTTCATTTTTGGTTTAGTGATCCAAGATCACATTGAGTCCATAGGAAAAGCCAATACTATTAAAAGGGGATGAGGTTGTGTTGATGATCTGGTTGCTCAAGTGCTTAGTGATATATCTCCTTCAACTATCAGCAACTTTCACTACTATACACACTCATAAGTAATCTCGGACAAACCGATTTTCCAAACTCAGTCCCACCAAGATGAACCACCTCAGCCATAAGCCAAACCCTAGAAAAATCGGTCAATCCGAGTTTGAGTTCGGTCTCACCGAAACACGGGCTGCCAACCTTCTGTAACCGTTTGTCATCATTTCGGAATAACCGAGTTGATGATTTTGGTCCCACCGAAACTGGCAAGTTCCTGTCTTGACTCAAATCGGACAAACCGAGATGGTATTTTCGGTCCCACCGAAAACCCCAACGTTCACTATATTTGAACTTTCGGTCTGACCGAGTTTCCACTTCGGTCTCACTGAGATTGCTCAATTATGTGTGTAACGGTTGGATTTTGTGTGGAGGCTATATATACCCCTCCACCCCCTCTTCATTCGTGGAGAGAGCCATCAGAAAGAACTACCACTCCTACCTTACACTTTCTGAGAAGAGAACTACCTACCCTTGTGTTGAGATCAAGTTGCTCCATTCCTACCATATGAAACTTGATTTCTAACCTTCCCAAGTTGCTTTCCACTCAATCCTTTCTTCCACCACAGCCATATCAGTGAGGAGAGTTGAGTGTTGGAGAGATTATCATTTGAAGCACAAGAGCAAGGAGTTCATCATCATCTACAACATCTATTACCTTTTGGAGGGTGGTGCCTCCTAGATTGGTTAGGTGTCGCTTGGGAGCCTCCGTCATCGAGATGTGGAGTTGAACCAAGAAGTTTGTAAGGGCAAGGAGATCGCATACTTCGTGAAGATCTACCCCGAGTAAGGCTAGCCCTCCGTGGGCGTAGGCCATGATGGAATAGACAAGGTTGCTTCTTCGTGGACCCTTCGTGGGTGGAGCCCTCCGTGGACTCGCGCAGCCGTTACCCTCCGTGGGTTGAAGTCTCCATCAACGTGGATGTACGATAGCACTACCTATCGGAACCACGGGAAAAATCATTGCGTCTCCAAATTGCATTTGATCTTCTCCACCTCTCTTTACTACATGTGCAATTTACTTTCTGCTGCTTATACTCTAGAATTGCATGTGTAGGGTGATACTTGACTTGATCTTAATTGTGAGACTACCTAAAACTGTTCTTTGTCAAAGGCAGAATTTTTATATTTACAAGTAGTCTAATCACCCCCCCTCTAGACATACTTTCGATCCTACAGTGTTGATCAAGACGATGCTCTGGAGAATGCACCCGAGCTGAAGCGAGTACCCCTCGACTATTCGTTCGGGCGCCGTTGGATTCCCGTCGGAGTCCACTTCAGTAACTTCCTACTTGAGGGTGCGGAGCACGGTCGGGCGTCGGTCCTTCCGTTGCCTCTTCGGTTGGCTGCCATCTGTGCGTGCGCCGCCATCATCAGTGGTGGCATCCTCGGCGGCACCATCAGTGGTGGCATCAGTGGGGTCATCCTCGGCAGTACCATCAGTGGTGTCAGCATCGGTGGGGAAGGCGGCGTCCTCATACAAGTGAGGTTGTTCCTCCATCTCCTGGGACAGCTCCCAGAATGCCTTGCCGCCCGAACCGCCGGCCTCATCGTTGTTGGCCATGTTTCTCTCTAAATAGGAACAAAGTTTGGTCAAAACGTTGGTTATTGTCAAGGAACAAGATCATGGTCTCATCATTTAGGGTTTGTCGACACCGAGGCATCCTAAAAGCTAAGCTTTTATAATTGAGGGTTTTTCGACGCCGAGCCACCCTAAAAGCCCAAGCTTTCATCATTTCGGTTTTTATCGACACCGAGGCACCCTAAAAGCCAAGGTTTTATAATTTATGGTTTGTCGACACCGAGGCATCCTAAACGCTAAGCTGGGAAGGAGAATTCTAAGTTGGGCCTAATCACTTGGCTCTATTGCCGCCTATGGTTTAATGCAGGTAGAATAAAGGGGCACTTGATCCTACTTAATTAACTACTAAGATACCCAGGCCCATGCATTAGTCACAAGTACGCTATATGTCCTATTTTTAGCAAAGTCATGCTAAAATTCACGGAAAATTTCAGCATGACCTTTGCTGAAAATAGGACATATGGAGTACCCGAATTTGCCGGAACGGAAGTTAATCGACATTCCAGCAAACTCAAGGGCCTCTCGGGGTACCTGCAAAATCATTATCCCCGCCTAATGAAGTCGCCAATGGGTCATTTCAGAAGATCACAAGTAGCATCATCACAAGTACAACATCATGACAAGTACAGTAGCAACAGCAGTGAATACAAGCATAACAGCAGTATCAACAGTTAAGAAAAAGTTGCAGAAGCTTGTAAAACAATAGTTTGAAGTTCAAATATTTACAACAATAATTTATGAATACTGTATTCTTCAGGAGACAATGTCATGCTGAAATTATTTACAACAATATTTACAACAATAGGCTGACTAAACACCTTATGAATACTGTATTCTTCAGGAGATGCAACTTGGATTTGTATTTTTTAGGTGACAAAATATAGAATTATTCATCCCTTTTTAGCAGGGGAAAACAATAGTTTTCTTGAGCATATGTATGTAGTAAGTGTTTTTGCTCTCAGTGCTTTAGCGGCTTCCAGAGATCGAAAAATTGCAAACAAATGTGCCATGATAGTAACACACTAGAGGAACTGAGCAAGCCAACACAGATGGTGGTATACTGGTAGGGCATGCCAGCGAAATACCAATTATTCATGGAAGTATTAGGTTGCATCAACATAGTGCAACAATTCATCAGACGTAAACCTTGTCTAACCGGACACAGTACAAATATTCATCGCATTTTCCATTTTTGGATACTATGTGCTGACTGTAAAGAATCCATAGAAAATAAATGATATGTTCATCTGTGCTCTGCAGCCATTTTAAGACCCTACAAGGGCATTGGATATTACTAAGTGAGCCTATTGAGCAATTCATTTGATAAGCATACACTCCCTCTGTAAAGAAATGTAAGAGCGTTTAGATCGCTAAAGTAATGATTTAAACGCTCTTATATTGTTTATGGACCGAGTACATTTATCGAACAAGCCACACCCCGCTTTATTCAGAAAATAGGAAGCAAAACGACCGACCATCAGGATTCAGGAAGCAACAAACATCAACAACTTTTGAAGGACTACAAAAGCTTGGAACGTGAGAAAGGGTACAAGTACTCTACAAAAGCAATGTTGAGCTTTCGGTTTGGTGTGATGCATCCACTAGCAGAAGCCTAAACCTTGTCACCCTCATTAACACCCCCAGACTGCATGAGACATGTTGCAGATAGATATGCTGAAGATGTGTACACAGTTATTTTTTTACTAAGTTTACTAAGTTTTGACTGCATCTTATTGAATTTTACTAAGTTTCTTTAAACCCACTTCTCAAATATAAATTCAGTTTCTTTAAACCCACTGCATCTTATTGACTGCATCTTATTGAAGTTTTGACTGAAGATAGATATGCTGAAGATATGTTGAAGATAGATATGCTGAAGATATGCTGAAGATCGATATGCTGAAGATATGCTGAAGAGAGGTACCTGGGCGGGCGCGGCCGGTCACCGTCAGGGTCGGGGTCGGGGTCGGTGGCAGCGGCGGCGTCAAATCTCGAGGGCGGCGGCGCAGGGCAGGGGCCGACGCAGGGCAGTGGTCGACGCGGGGAGGGGCCGCTGGCGTTGAAGAGGTGCGGGTGGCGGCGGTGTCGAAGAGGCGGCGGCGGTGTCGAGGGCGCTGGCGTCGAAGAGGCCTCGTGCGCAGCGACGACGATGGTGACGATGGTGCGGCGACGACGGGCTTAGTAGGGGCGGCTAGGGTTCGTGGGGAGGGAAGGGGAGCGACGGGGAAGCGAGCGTGGGAGGTGGAGGAGGGCAGTGGAGGCCGGGGCAGCGGCGGCGCAGTCGAGGCCGAGGAGTTGACGGGACGGCGGCGCAGTGGAGGCGGCGGAGCAACGGCGATCT
>LR738711.1:827417506-827471676 GCA_902687465.1 Secale cereale | reverse complement strand
GGTGCGGGGGTGGTCGGCGGCGGCGGTTGAGTAGGGGAGGGGTACGGGGGGTCGGCGGCGGCGGTTGAGTAGGGGTCGGCGGCGGCGGCCGGTGGACCGGGGGGTGCTCGGCGACGAGGGGGATCGAGATCGAGTGTCCATGAAATTTAAAAATATTCATGATAGTTCAAATAGTGCCCATGAAATACAATCGAGAAATGAAGGCTACGATTTAAATACAAACGATCTTAGCTAGCTATCTGTTCACAATCTTCTTGCCCTTCTTTTTTGCAAATGGAGTTCTTCTGTGGAACGGACGTCCTTTAGGTAGGGTGGTGCTGCTTCTTCTTGTGGTGTATGCTGCTACTTCATCATCGTCGTCATGTTCCATCCTCGGGTCGCCGTACTTGTCGAAGTCTTGCTCATTGGCTACTCCATCCATTCTGATGATCTTCCTTTTGCCTCTCCTCACGACAACACGACTGGGCTTTGACGGGTCGGTAATGAAGAAGCATTGGTCAACTTGGGAAGCCAGTACCCATGGCTCATTTTTCGCGGTGACGTTTGCGCCCGCGGTCTTTGATTTGGCTTCGGGTATAACCATGGTGGTGAAATACCGGTCTTCTTTTAGGACGCTCTTGGCCCATCTGACACGGAACATCGGGACCTTCTCTCCAGCGTAGCTCAGCTCCCAGATCTCCTCGATCCTTCCGTAGTATCTGTCCTTGTCAATACCGGTGTAGGATTCCATCGTTACCCCGGAGTTCTGATAACCATCGCTCTTCATGTCCTTGGCCTCGGTGTAGAATGTGTAGCCGTTGATATCGTACGCCTCATAGGTCATCAGGTTGTGCTCGGCGCCCTGTGACAAGGCGAATATGAGTTGTTCTTCCGCGGAAGAATCCTCATGTAAAGGGTACGACAAAAGCTTCTGCGGTTATATCTCCGTCCGTCCTCTTTGATTATATCTCCGTCCGTCCTCTGTTGGCCTTGGTCATTGTACGTCTTCTCAATAAAGGTTTTGTGCTCTACCACCCAAGGATTGACCACGTCTATGTGTTGTAGCGCGACTAGGTTTGCTCTTTCAAAGTCGGCGAGTCGACCCTCGAAGTCGACATGCATTTCGCGGCGACCCTCACGGTGGCCCCATCCAGCGAGCCTGCCGAGGTGCCTGTTGACGGGCAGACCAACGGGGTTCTCGATGCCTAGATAATTCGTGCAGTAGGAGATGCACTCTTCGGTCAGAAAGCCCCTGGCTATGCTTCCCTCTGGACGTGACATGTTGCGAACGTATCCTTTGATGACACCATTCATCCTTTCGAACGGCATCATGCTGTGCAGGAACGTCGGCCCGAGTTGGATGATATCGTCCATGATATGGACCAGCAGATGCACCATAACGTCGAAGAATGCGGGCGGGAAGTACATCTCAAGCTCACATAGTATCACCACGATCTCTTCCTGTAGCCTTCTGAGTTGCCTCACGCCAACAGACTTCCGAGAGATGACGTCGAAAAAGTTGCATAGGCCAAATAGGGTTTCACGGACGTGCGCGTCCATGATCCCACGGATTGCAACTGGAAGTATCTGCGTCATCAGCACGTGACAGTCGTGAGACTTCATCCCGCTGAACTTCAGCTTCGCCCGGTCTAGGTATCTGCTTATCTTCCCCGCGTAACCGTAAGGAAGTTGTACTCCTACAAGGCAGGTGAAAAACTGCTCGATCTCCTCCTTACTTAGAGTGAAGCACGCGGGAGGGTAGTCATTTCCGGTCTTCTTGGCCTTTTTGCCTTTGCGATGACTTTCCGTGTCCTGCTTCGCCTCATCATCATCATCATCATCATCATCATCATCATCATCATCATCATATATAGCGTGAAGCTCCTGCCTGATGCCCATTGATTTCAAGTCTGCCCTTGCTTTCGGCCCATCTTTGGTCCTCTCTGGCATGTTGAGCAGGGTACCAAGCAGACTCTCGCACACGTTCTTCGTGATATGCATTACATCAAGGCTGTGAGGCACACGGTGGATCTTCCAGTACGGCAAGTCCCAGAAAAATGACCTCGTTTTTCCATACCTTCAGCAGCGGCTCTGGCGCCTTTCGCTTCTTTCCCGGCTCTGGCGCCTTTTGCTTCTTTCCCGCAGTGGGCAACCTTTCCAATTTTTCAACAGCTCGTCTATTTCCTCGCCGCTCCTCGTACGCGGGCGTCCTCAGGGTTCGGTTTCACCATCGAACAGATCCTTGCGTTTTCTCCACAGGTCATCGTCGCGAAGCCACCTTCGATGTCCCATGAACACGGTTTTCGAAGACCCGGGATCTCTATCTAGCTGGCGATACGTTGTGTCATCCATGCACCTGACGCATCCGGAAAATCCGTGGACCACCTGCCCCGCGACATATCCGTAACCGAGATAGTCGTGCACCGTCGTGAGCAGCGCGGCTCTCATAGGGAAATATTCTTTCTTTGCGGCGTCCCACGTATTGGCTGGCGTTTTCCACAGCGTGTCTAGCTCCTCTTTCAGCAGCCCTAGATACAGATTGATGTCGTTCCCTGGTTGTTTCGGTCCTTCAATTAGCATACTCATGTGAATGTACTTCCTCTTCATGCACAACCAGGGGGGAAGGTTGTACATCCACACAAACACAGGCCATGTGCTATGTGTGCTTCTTTGGCTGCCAAACGGATTGAATCCATCGGTGCTCGCGCCCAGCACGATGTTCCTTGGATCGTTCCCAAATTCTAGGTCTTCGAAGTTCAACGCTTGCCACTGGCTCGCATCCTTAGGGTGACTCAGCATCTTGTCTTTTTTATCTATCTCTGGATCATTTGCGTCATCTTCTCGCTTCTTCTCCTCCCTATCCGTGTGCCAACGCAGGAGCTTTGCTACCTTAGGGTCCGCGAAATACCGCTGCCGACGAGCAGTGATCGGAAAGTACCACACCACTTTTCGAGGAGCTTTCTTCCTCTTCTTGTATCGAGTGACGCCGCACACCGGACATATGGTAGACTCCGCGTGCTCGTCCCGATAAATGATGCAATTGTTCATGCACACATGGTATTTCACGTGCGGTAAATCCAGAGGACACACGATTTTCTTCGCCTCCTCCAAACTGGTGGGACACTTGTTCCCCTTGGGAAGACGTTCGTGCCAGAATGACATGTTCTCGTCGAAGCATGCGTCGGTCATTTTGTGTTTTACCTTCATCTCCAGAGCCATGAGCGTTACTTTCAGGCGGGTATCCTCGGGACTGCATCCTTCATACAATGGAGTAACCGTGTCTAACTCAAGTTGATCCATCTTGGCTTTCTCTCGGGCGGCAGCTCTTGCGTTATCGGTCTGCTTGAGAAGCAGCTCTTGAATATGAGGGTCCTGCACCCAGCCCATCGATGGTCCAGCGTCGTCTGCTCCGCCGGCATCATCATCTTCATGATCATGCCCGTTGTCTGCTTTGGCATCTTCCTCATCATCATGTCCTGCATCTTCTACATGATGACTGTGTACAGCATCACCGTCGTGATCATCTCCTGGGGATTCTTCGTCTTCTCGCCCGCCCGAGCCGTGGTGGTTGTCTTGCTGCCCTTCCTCATTTCTTGCCCGGCCCCCATGGACGACTTCGTAGTCATCTTCATCACCTTGCCACCGATAGCCATCCATGAAACCACGGAAGAGCAGGTGGTCCCACACCTGCCCGGAATCCGGGTCCGCAATAAGGCTCTTCAGCTTGCATCTTCGACACGGACATCGTATCTCCGTCTCGTTCTTTTGAAGCATCTTGGCCTTCGCAGACCTCAAAAACCTATTCACGATGCCTTCGGTCATCGTGCGCATCATGGTCGCCTGCGGGGTAGAGCAAAACGAAATTTTAGAACCAAGAAATTTTTTGCCATGACTTTCCCTAAAAATAGGACAAAAAAGAATGCTTAATGCCAAAATTCTCACCGAAACGGAAATGAATCAACATTCCGGGAAAATATTGGCAACTATCGCATTTCAAATACCGGTACACCTCCAAACACAAACACATATGCAACACAACAAACATATGCAACACCACGAACATACATAGATCTAGCTAGGCCATAAAAAGTGCATGTGCACATTGTTGTATGGAGAACAACATAAATATAGCTCCCCCCCTTACTTACCTATCAAAACAAGGTAATTTAACCACTTAATTTGAATGAATATATGGTGGAAATGAGGTGAAAAAGAGGAGGGACCCGAGAGGAAGAGGAGGTGGAGAGAATGAAGTGGGGGAGAAAGTGAGTGTGGGTAGGAGAGGCTGTCCAAAATATCTTGTTGCTGCCCACTTACTAATGGCGCACCCACTATAAATGCGCCATTAGTAATCAAGATTACTAATGGCGCATTTATAGTAGGTGCGCCATTACTAGTTTTGCAAAAAAAATAACATACTAATGGCGCACTGTCGCACAGTGCGCCATTACTAGTTTAAACTAGTAATGACGCACTGTGGGACAGTGCGCCATTAGTAGTTTTGTAAAAAAAAAAAGAATAAAAAATATCATAAAAAAAAGAACATTAATGGCGCACTTTACTGCTGGTGCGCCATTACCAGTTACAACTAGTAATGGCGTACTTCGTCTCGATGCGCCATTAGTATGTTTGGACAGGCGCGCTAGTTCAAAAAAAAAACTTTTTGATACTAATGGCGCACGCTGGGCCTGGTGCGCCATTAGTAGTTTGAACTCTAATGGCATATCTGTTGTTGGTGCGCCATTACTATATACTAATGGCGCACTGCTTGTCTGGTGCGCCATTAGTATCAATTCCATCTATAGCCCTTTTCCTAGTAGTGTGAAGGCTTGAACCACATCACTGCCTATCGTAATTGAGACATCCAAGGATCAACGTTAATCCGGATGCCTTTGTCATTCTCACCTTCTTTTGGCTGCAGGCTGTATCATTGACAATCAGGGGAGTTTGCTCCCGAACTCCTAGGGCTCGCCGTGTAGACACAGTTTTCCATAGCAAACAGAGCCTCTCTGCCATCAAGGTCCTTGCCAATGGTGATCTCCTGGTTAATCAAATAATTAAGTCCAAGAAACAGAGAGTGTGAACCAAGGCTGTTTACCCGCCTGTAACTAAAAAATCCCAAAGGCCCCAACAAGTTGGTATCCTGCTCATAGACGTAACTGCCACTATCCAGATACTCACGTATTTCATGGTGCTTGTATACAGTGGGGGTTTTGCAATATAACTTTTCCGGCTCATGTGTACGAATGATCATCAGTCTTTTGCCGTCGTCTGATCGAGCGAGGAACCAACTGTGCTTCCCTGTTTTTGGCAAAGGTGGTGTGATTACAAAGGGCAGTAACTGTAGGGACACTGCATCATATAAAAAAGGACAGGCATTGTTAATGTAAGATCACGATTGTTCAGTGTATGAGTAGGATAATGCAAGAAACAACATTGATATGTCCCAGTTGGAACTGGGAGGAAAATACAGGGAAATGTATACTGGGTTCGAAAATATAGAAGTGCCATGCATGGTAATACTCGTGTTATCTCGCAATCGATTCTTCACACGAAAGTCATGCACGTTATGGAATCATGTTCTGTCCTCACAAACAAATTCTTCAAGGTAACTAACATACCATGCATTGTTATATACTCGTGTTCTGTGGGCAAATTTTTTGTGAGGATATTATTCTAGCCATTGATTGCTGAAGGGAGAATATAGGTATGTACACATGGTAAGCATTACAGGATTTCACTACTTCCAAATATAGAGTTCTCCATATACACATTTACTTCCCTAATGTATGGTTAAATGAAACTAATAGTGTGGTGCATGTTTCTACATCATGAAAATGAGGAAACTAACATGGCCATTGATACACACTCATATTTAGTAGTAGTACATAGATTACTGTAAAATAAGGAGAATATCCATATATTCCTAACCGTTTGATTATTCAGGGGTACAAATTGGCTGTAATGACATGATCACAATCGCATGAATTAACTCATTCCAAATATAGCTGATTTACGGCGTCTCTAATACATTGCCATAGTTCTACTCAAATTCTGCTCAAACAGGGATATGCCAATCATCACAAAAAAGTTCAAACAGTGTCATGGCGTCATCATTAACATGAGACGGAAACAACTTACACGCGCCGTCCCAGCAATACGTTGTGCCATCTGCTTTGTCGATCGCATAGATGATGCCATTGTGTTCAATAGCATCACAAAATTGTGTATCAGCTTTGACGATGATCCACTACGAGCTGAGTTGTCTCCAGCTAAAGAAGGCGCCGGCGTAAAGATAGGCGAATTCGCGGTCGAACAAGGCAATTAGCTTGAAGTCTATGCAATTCACATGTGGGCACTTGCCAGATTACAATCTTTTGCAAAACAAGGTCCGTCCAACTGACGTGGTAATCTAGATGACTAGGACAGCGATGGTAAAACTCAATATAATCCAATGGTGGAAGGATAATCTCATGGGAGGTCTGGAAGTTCACGTGCACCAACTTATTACCATCTTGTCTGAAGGCAGCCATCTAGTGGGGGTTCATGCCGACCCAGTACATACCCGCCAAGAAGTTTCGGGCGATGGTGACCGGATCGAAGTCGAGGGAAATGATGTACAGTGACCCACTACATACCTGCAAATAATTTTCGGCTAATGGAGATCGGATTGAAGTTGAGGGGCATCACGTACGCCTCCGTATCATGGAGAGCCAATCTCGCAAGACCAGATAGCAGCAAGCAATGTGTCTTGAAAAGCTTTGGCCTCGCTTCGATGATGGCCGTGTGCATGCCCCTCGAGAATGCAGCCAGCCGCAGGGCGCTCAACATATCCATACACGAACAACAGGGGTCGAGGATGTCACTGGGGAGATTGCTCCAATCACGGCTCATATGGATCCTACGCGGTTCGTGTTCTGCCATGGTGGAGTTTGGAAGGTGGGGTTTTGGGGGGCTTGATTTACGGGGGAGAAGGCTGCCGGTGCTAAAGCGGCTAGCGAGGGAATAGTGGTACTGGGGGAGGCGAGCGAGGCGAGGGTATGCGGGGGGCACAGTGAGATAATGAAGAGTGACCTCAGGATCTCCGGCAAGATGGAGATGGAGATGGAGTGGTGCTAGGGGAGAGGGAGACGAGGCGAGGCATGCTATACAACGGCGGTGACTACACATTTTGTGGCGAGGTTGAGGTGCTTCTCAGCAAAGGCATCCAAGGCTTCCAGCCGATTGAGGAAGGACAACGTAGTAGCGTCCTCACTGGCCTTGTAGATACCTATGTACACAATTTGCTCATACACGTGGATGTGTAGGTCGACGAATTCTTGCAGGGCGAGGCGCCTCGCGGTGAGCGCGACTTCCAGGTGCACATTCTTCGGGGCGTCGGCGGGCAGTCGCAGGGCCACCAGTGCTTCAAAGAGGTTCCGTCCATGGAGGCCAATTAGGGTGGCAGGCAATGAGGAGCCCGGGCGCGCGGGCTGGAGGAGTACGGCGATGTCGTTCGCGAGCTTCTTGAGGACGGTGAACTTGTTGGTGGTGGCAACGATCATTTGGTCCAACTGAGAGTCATAGTTGGCGTCGACGGCGGCCATCCGCCAGCCGGTCTCCAACACCGTCTACAGACGATCTTCGGCGCCATGCCGCTGGCCGACGTTGTGGACCATCTGGCACAGCCACTGGCCGCTCGCGCGCATTGCCGCCATGGGTCTGGAGTGAGCTCTTTTGGACTTAGTGTAGGTGCTTAGGCAAATGCTTAGGTGCGTATGATGTGGTAGATGCATTGGAATGGAGGGGCGCCTTTATATGAGGGCAAACTGCATTGCACTCACATCGTGCAGCCTCTTTTCCCGGTCCTCCTCCCATTATTTCCCTCATGCATAAATTGAAGGAGGATGCATTGACCGTTGAACATTTCAGGAACCGCTACTCCCTCCCTCGTCTGCATTAAAGCCGTATTGGGAACTGCGTCGCCCGCTGTCAAATCAAATAGTACTGCGCTGCCCGCTGCACGCCCGACTGAACACGCCTCCTCGCCTCCATCAATTCCTACATTAAACCCGCATGCAAACCGACAAACCTACTCCGGCCACACGTCCGTTCCTAAGCGGGCCAGAATTAAATGCAACACCGGCTGAGCTCCTCCCGTCCGCCCTCAGTTTAAGAGCAAGTATAATAGGGTGATGTAAGCGGGCTGTAAGGATTTAAATATTGTATTATTGCTTAGTTGGAAGAGAGAGAAGAGGGGAGAGAGGGGAAGCAGGCTGTAGACTTACAGCTGGCTGTAGCACAAGGTCCAAGAAGCTTTGTGAGAGTGGAAGCTGGGCCATATTGTGGGGACCCCGACTCATAAGTCGTGATCACCTGAATGCACGTGTACAGTGATCCCAGAGATCAATGCTCACTGAACACACAGAAGCTGAATAACAAGAGTCTTACATCCATACATACCGTATTACACAAATAGGACCATAATGGTCAAGCCTTGAATATATCATCGCAGCGGAAATCTTCTATAACAACTAGGACCCATGCCATCTGCCTTAACCCTACAGGCATTCTGACTGGGAAGCGTCCTAGCTCGCATGCTCGTCACCAAGAAATCTTCATCATAACCTGTTCTCTCATACCTGGCCAATAAAATAACCAGTGGCAAGCCAATGAGTACATTGAATGTACTCGCAAGCAACCCAAGTGTGATAACAGAATAATTATGCAAGGCTCTACTGCTAGGTTGGCAGTTTTGCGGAAAGCTGGTTTTTCATATGCAAGCATAATCAACATATAACAAGGGCATGCATGTGTCTGTAACAAGCATCAGGAGGTCACAGACATCAATATCGAGAAAGAGTTGTGATCAACTCATGTTCAAGCTCATGTAACTTTCTCACAATCACATCAATAATATTTCTGAATCGTGTTGTTTCCCAGAAACTTATGGACATAGTCTAAGAAGCACCACCCAACTGTCCTTGACAGCGGACACGGCTATTCGAATAGTTTGACACTCTGCAGAGGTTGCACACTTTACCCACAAGATCCGGGGAACTTCTGTGTCATCCACGACCTGCGATACCTCAAGTACCCGGGGTAAGCACCCGATCACTATCTTTCCCTAGACGACACTAACATAGAGTCCACTCGATTGGTAGCAGCCCCGTGCCAAACATTTCACATCTCAAGGTTTGTGGAGACTCGCTCCGAATTCATCACATATCACAAGCACGGGGTACCAACGGTGTGTCCGGTGCCCTGTGAAAACAGTCATGGCCGCCTATCCAAGCACGACCCCGTCCCGAGAGTGACCTCGTGTCACCCCCGTCACTAGTAATGCGGGCACCATGCTAGTATCGACCTAGGTAATCAATAATGCCCTTTCCCATATAAGGGTAGAGTGGTTGCGCATGTTTGGTTGAGACGGTAGTCACACATAAATCTAATCCATCTCTGTAAACAACACTGCCGTCAAGCCTCGGCACACTACTTCTCCACCAAGTAGTGCCCTCGTTTCTTATCAACTCCCAGGGGCATTAGTGGCACCCACTGGGTCATTTGCAAGTATGTCAGACCACACTTGTTTCACTCAATGCATAACCCTGACCCATTTTGCGTAGCCAACTACTATAGCATACATTTATCTACTCCCACCCACATAACCCTCATAGGAAGGTAGGGTCATGTTTGATGCAAGTTTCAACAGTAAAGTAACAGGGGTAGCAACCAAAGTGGTTTCCACCTCAACATGATTCCGATGCATTGAATATAAAGGTGCTATGAGACATGCATAAAAAGGTTTCTCGAACATGGTCAAAGGGCTGCTTGCCTTATTCTTCCGAGTCTTCAAATCTTCTGGTCCATCTCTGAATACTCCGTTTATTACGTCAACTAACGATGGAAACAATCATAATAAGCAACACAATCAAAGCAAAAATAAAAGTGCTCTAAAAATAGGAGTTGGACTTTTCTAGGATACCTCTGGTCATATTAGAAATGACCAAGGTGGTTTCTTAGGTGTTGGATCAATAGGTAGTTTGGAACATTTCAATATGATGGAACCGAGGGGTTTATGGATTTGAAAGAAGTATACAGAAATATTTCCTTGAATGATGAGCAAAGGTACCCATCATTAAGTCATGATTTTTGGAGCATTTAGGAGTTGGTTTTACTGGATTTGGATTTGAAATGAATTTCCTAGGATTTTGCGAAGCTGATAAATAGGAAGAAATGGATCCATATTTGGTGGGGTACAGAAACTATTATTAAAAATGTTCCAAAACTAAGTTTGGACATGACAAGCATCTAGGAACTTGAATCACTGCATTTGGATCAAGATTGAGCTCTCTGTGATTTTCTAAAGTTCATCACAGAAATGAAATAAAGGCATTTGATAAATATTTGTGGAAGAAATGTTTCTGAAATAATGTGCATGTTGCACCAGGTGGTAGAGCATGATTTATGGAGCCATAGCAAATTTGAATCATGCAATTTGGAGTTCATTTGAATTATCTAGGCATTTTTGAAGTTGACAGAATAAAGAAAAGGAAAAAGGGAAGGGGGTTTTATACCTATACTGCGTTTTGGGCGCAGTATAGCGCCACAGTGTTCTGGGCCGGCCCAACTGC
The DNA here is from genome assembly GCA_902687465.1 of Secale cereale. Lineage (NCBI taxonomy): Eukaryota > Viridiplantae > Streptophyta > Magnoliopsida > Poales > Poaceae > Secale > Secale cereale. The sequence goes on along the minus strand of LR738711.1, from coordinate 827,461,084 downwards.
ACAGCAGCGCGCAGGGATCCTGGCCACGTCGAAGGCGGCTTCCTAGAAATGCGTTTTCACGCGGGGGAGACGGGCTATGCCGTAGCCGTCTCCACTTAAACCGGTGGGGCCTGCCTCCGGGGTCGCTGACCTGTGGGCCCTCGTGGCAGGTCCTTCTTCCTCCCGCGTGGACAGAGGCGAGGCGGAGGAGGCGCGGCCGAGCGCTCGCCGACGAGGCCCCGTCGACTCAGGCCGTCTCCGGCGACGCTCCGGCCACCGGAACGACCAGCGCGCAGAGGCGCATCCGGTCGTGGGTGACACGCCTGCCGGGGAGGGCCAGATCGAGCAGGGGCCCAACCGTGGCGGAGGAAGGCTCCGGTCACTTTGGGCTTCGAGCGCACGGCGGCTTGGGAAGGATTGGCGGAACACGGGGAGGCTCAAGGGGGTGCGTGAGGGGCTCTGGTGGTGGCTAGGTGGAGAGGGAGAGGCCGGGGTGCCCGAATTCGAGCGGGGCCCCGAGGCGGCAATGGCGACCGAGGAGGAGGAGGAGGGCTCGGGAAGGAGCGCGCTTTGCTCAAGGAGGCCTTCTAGAGGGTGAGGGAGTGGATGGAGTACGGAGAGGGGCTCGGGGAGGCCTTTTACAGGCTAGCCCGAGGTTCACCGCGGGGCTGTGCGCCGGCGAGGTCGTGGCCGTTGCTGAAGGCCAACCGGGCTCTCCTGAGCATGTCTAGGGTGCTCGTGGACGAGGTCCAGTCCAAGGGAAAAGCAGAGGAGGAGCGGGGAGGCGCCAGGGTCTTCGCGCGTGTGGGCTTGCTCACTGGTGCTCAGGGTCGGCCGGTGCGCGTGCGAGCAGGAGCGAGGGAGGAGGAGAGAGGAGGGGGCCGACCACCCGGCGTGTCCCGGACGCCGAGGCAGCCTCGGGGGACACGAGGGGGAGGCCCTAGGTGGTCGGGGGTGGTGATTGGAGGGCGGCTGCAGTGCTCCAGAGCACTGTAGCGTGCTCTAGAGCGGGCTTTTGGCTGCCAGTGGCGTGGCCTGGCGCCCAGGGCGTGTCCAACGGTGTCCAGAGGGTAGAGGAAGTAGTAAAGAAAGGGGGAGGCAGTCTTGGATGCTCTGGGGAGCCTCTGGGATGAGGAGAGAGGTGAGGAAGAAGGTGAAAACTGCTGTCCAGCAGTGTAACTTGGGGTTTTACCCCCCTCCAATAATTGAGCTGAGGCCATAGAGAGTTACTGGGGGTAGAGAATGATCAGGGGAAGCTATGGTAAGAATTTGGGGTAAAGGGAAATAGTAAAAGGAGTCCAAACACTTGTTTTGGTAATTGGACAGAAGGTGTTTGTTCAGGTTTTGGGGAGGCAAAAGATTTCCAATTGGCATGGGACTTAACAGGATCAAATGTCACACATAATTAGGCCCTTACACCAAATTTGAGTTCATTTGGGCAAAGTGGCCAATGTAACTTTGGTGAACCCTAGAAATCAACAGAAATGGTTTCACCATGTTTGAGTTAAGAAAATCATCTCCCCTTGATGCACCACTTGGTGTAGCATCATCATTTGGGGTTATGAACATGCCCACAAAGTTTGAGGCTCCAGATAAAAAGTTGACAATGTAAAGTTGTTCAAATTTGAATTTGAACAGAAGTGGTTTTGGGGTGATCTGATCAAGTTGCTCTATTCCAAATCTTGTGCCATTTGGTCTATATGCCTTATTAGGCCATTCTAGCATGTGCACCAAATTTGAGAGCATTTGGACAAGTTTGGCAATGTAGAGTTGCTCAAACTTCAAATATGGACTGAATGGTTTTGAGGGGATTAGAGGATGTTTCCTTGATCTTCAAGGCATGAGGCTTTGCAAGATCATCAAATATGTCATATATGACATGATATAATTTGCGTGGAATTTTTGGAGAATATTTCCTTTGTAAATATTTCAAAAGCTTGAAATATCCAGAAAGGGTTTTGGAAGGATTAGTCCAATATTTTGAACATGACCATGTGCTTAAATTCTTATATATGGACAATATATGTCCTATGAGTCTCCCTGAATTTTGGCAAATATTTTTGAAATGATTAAATAATTTTTCCCTATTAAAGACCATTTCTGGCCTTAAGAAAAAGCTTTTAAATAAAATATAAAAATAACTTTTAAAATTATACTTTTGTGGTTTCTGGGAGTCCTATATCTAATAGGATTTAAATAAACTTTTTGAAAGATTTTTCACACCCTAAATAAGGTACTTGCAGTGCAAACCTCAATTCAGGGGTTTTTGGAAAACTAATTTTAGAAAATACCATTTGGCCAAAATATTTTTATAAGAAAATTCTATACTGGTCTATACACATGGCATGATCATTGGAAAAAGGTTTTGGGTCAAGGAGATGAAGTATAAGAGTTGGAGGATTTATTTGATTTTTTAGAGCACTAGCAAACAGCAGACAAAAGTCAAATCAAGCAAAGTCAAAAACACTCAAAAGTTTTTGCAAATCCACATTTTTAACATAAAAATTAGCTTAAGCAATGTGACATGAAAATCAGGGTGTGACACATATGTTGACAAAGTAGTGCTTTCTTATAGCCAACTATTACGTGTTAGCTATTACATTGGTTGTAAATGACATGGCAACATGTTATAGCCAGCAGCTGTCTATATTATTAACCATGCTCTAAACGAGGCCAGACGCCGGCCAAGCTCTTACCGTCCGCCCTCTATTTACACGAGGCCAGCAGACATTGGGCAAGAATCGCACCCCTCTGCCGCTCCCCATCTCCTCCTTCACCATTTTCTCCACTCTTTCGATGGCTTCCGAGGAGCCGTTCTCCGGCATATTACCCGGCTGGGTGGCCCGTCGAGCCCACCAGATACGGGCGAGGCCGCCCGGTGCTTCACCAACCTCGCTTGGCCCGACGAAGACAGTTGTCGCCCCAAGCAGGCGCGTGGTTCAGCAACTCGCCGCTCCAGTTCAGCCCGATGAGGAGTGGCGAGTTGCTCCACGCCGGTACGGGCGTCGTCGCTGCCGTATCGTACTACGCCACCAGTGTCTGCAGTGCCGCGCATCCCGTGTGTGTGGGCGCGCCTCCCGTGCCTGCGGCAGCGCCATGCAGGCAGAGACAGAAGCCGGGTGCATGGAGAGCAATGAGTCGGTGGCCATCTTCTCCGTGTCGGCCGCCATCATCGAGGAGAAGTAGAACATGGGAGGCCGCCGCCACTTGGGTCCCATGAAGGCCACCGCCGAGGCGATGATTGCACATTCAGGTGGTTTCTTTGCTTCTTCGTCTCTTCCGAGGACCTTCGTCGACCCCGCAAAGTGTCTGCCCGACATGAGAAAGACAAAGGGATCGGCGGGCGGCCATTTAGATTATGTACTCCCTCTCCATTTAGATTATGTACTCCCTCTCCAGCTGATGGAGGGAGTATTAATTATACCTATAGAGCCGGATTGGCACCGCTTAGTTCATGTAAATGTAATGAAATCCATCATGTTTATATGAAGATCCGGCTTTTTTATACGAAATCCTTCATGCTTATATGAAATTAGTCTGTGTTTGCACGAATATCATCTGGTTGGTTAGAGTTGTGAAAATGTATGCCGCTGGCGTTTGATGTCGTCCTTCGCGGAAGGAAGCGGAAGGAAATTTGCCGGCTGCCATTGGAGATGCTCTTATGCTGGAAATAATAGAGTGACATCCAATCCATTTGAGTTAATTACGTGTATGATTGTCCCTCTATAAAAAGTTAATTGCATGTACAGTGTCCACATGACTTGCCGGGTGGCTATAGCTTCGTACAAAAAGGTTAAAAAGAAACAAGTCATCCTTAATCTTGAATTCTAAGTACTCTGTGGGTTCCACTGTTAGTACAATAGCGAAAGAAGTATATATTAAATAAGTAATATATAATATTAAAATCTAAAGTTAATGACAAAATTTGAACTCATGTCATCGCGTTGCGAGCATCCGGCGCTAACGAGTCCAACACATTTTTGTTGTAGACCATGCTGGAGATAAATCTCCATGTCTAGTCTTATACTCCATCCGTTCCTAAATATTTGTCTTTTTCAGATTTCAAATGGACTACCACATATGGATGTGTATGAAGACATATTTTAGAGTGTAGATTCACTCATTTTGCTCCATATGTAGTCACTTGTTGAAATCTCTAAAAATACAAATATTTAGGAATGAAGGGAGTAGAAAACAGAGTTGGTGATGATGGTGTGCGTGCCATCCTGCAATATAGGCCGTCGGATTTATATCTAACGGATAGGAAGAAAACTATGGCAATTTTGCAAAAATATACCCACACCCCTCTCCACGTTCGCAAATACGGCCTTTCCTCGTTCATCCTTTTCTCTCACAAGATAAACTACTCATACAAATGCATCTTGATGTTCCGTGCAACGCACGGGCATCTACCTAGTTTCTTTTAAAATAGTTGCTGCGATAATTGGGTTGAAGTGATATATTTTATGTCTGCCTCGAATGATTTCAGATTCACTAGTAGTAACAAAGAAAAGGTTGCCTTGTTAATTATCATAAAACAGGGTGAAAACTATCACATGAGGCCGGTACAGACGAGGCACACTGGGTTCAGCGTCATTGTCACTATAGCTGTGCGTGCACGAGAAGTCTACATATCGAGGGGGCTACTGAGCGTGGCACAGAGACACAATTTTTGAGAGAGAAACCAATTGACAGATTACGATCAGACCGAGTTGTCACCCTTCTGCTATCATTGTTGGGGTGGGGGGGAGGGGGAGTGAGAGAAAGATGTATCGAGAGTGTGCGCGGTAGGCACAACTAGCGAGTGTGTGTGTATGTGTGTTTGTTTGAAAGAGTAGTAGATAGATTACTATCAAGATCGAGGTGCCGCCCTACTCCTTCGCTGTCGGGTAGTGTGTGTGGGTGTATGTGTGTTTGAGAGAGAAGCCAGTCGATAGATTAGTATCAAGATTGAGGTGTCACCCTACTCCTTCGGTGTTGGGAAGTGTGTGTGTGTGGTTGTGTGGTTGTTGGTGTGTGTGTTGGGTGGGGGGAGGGGCATTGACACTTACATATCCCAACTCTTATAAAAAACAGAGTTGGTGATGATGGTGTTCCCGCCATCCTGCAATATAGGCCATCCGATTTATACCCGACGGATAGGAAGGAAACTATGGCAATTTTGCAAAAATATACCCACACCCCTCTCCGCGTTTGCAAATAAGGCATTCCCTCGTTCATCCTTTTCTCCCACAAGATAAACTACTCATACAAATGCATCTTGATGTCCGGTGCAACGCATGGGCATCTTGCTAGTAGGGAGAATGAGTTTGTGTGACACATATCTAGCTATATTAAGGGATAGGTAGATAGCATTTGTGCGAGGCATACTTAAAGCATCACGAGGATAAAAAAAATTGTGTGCATGCAAGTGCCGGAAAAAATGAAGCGAGAAACAATGTGTGTGTGTGAGAGAGAGAGAGAGGGAGAGAGAGAGAGAGAGCGAAATCTCAAAACAAAAGGTGCTCTGTTGGAATCCCATTGTATGTATTCATATGGTTCCGGAACTCGAGTTAACCTTAGGCATATGTGTGAGAGACATTATTTTACTTTGAGACAATAGTGGCTGTGGGTGGGCAGAATTAAAGGGGTGGGCGTGTCCGACAGAGAGAGCGTGTGTGTTTCTGTGTGAGAGACTTGTAGGACGAGGTAGAAAGATGAATTCTAACATTGACGGAGGGAGAGAAATACACGAAGTGCGCGTGTGTGATTCCGATGCCCACAGGGAAATGAGATAGGTATGCGTGTGAGAGAGATTGCACAATTCATTCACGTATCACTATCTAGCGATCGTGGACGTGCATCGCTTGAACATAAATCAATATCTACTTCGTATCGTGGCGAAAGGTACAATATCGATTCAACAGTATAAACATTGGACACTCACATATCACATTTTTTTCTATTTAAATAAACCTTTTCAGTTGTGCATGCCAAAGTTACAGTGATGTTTCTTCAAACAACCAATTTAGCTATCATGTACATGCACCATTGTTATTCTTGCATTCAAAATCATTAGTCTTGGATGATTTAAAGTTCTATTATGAAGTAATATATGTAATATTCATATATGAATTTAATGGGTACGCATTTCATGAATTGGAGGCTATGTAATCATATGAGGTAACACTTTTAAGTAGCGGACTACAATATCCATTTCTTTTTGTGCGCCTCTACACTAACACGTCAATGCATTATGTTTAAAGTAAATAACCAATTGCTCTAAATTATCTATTTACACGAGAAATACATAGGCTGAGCATTTGATCCCTTTTTTGTGAACGCGCCACTACACCCGTACGATTGGCCGTGCCCGTGTGAATGTCCAAGTTATCGGCGCATCATCCCGAGTTATTATCTTTTTTTTTTCTGGGGTGGACTTCACACAAATTATTAACTGCTAATGCGTGCCCCGTGTACAAAGTCTCGCATGACCTTCCCGCTAGCACGGTCCTAAATTAGTTGAAACTGGATACAAACGATCCCGCGGGCGGCAAAATCTCCCGCCTCCTTCTAAAATTTCCGCCACCTTAGTCTTTAGCATGCGAAATTCTCCTTTTGTCCTTGGTGCACGGAGACCAGCAGTTACAATACCGCCCTCATCTACATAATAGGTCGGGGCTGCTTTGGTAACTTCCGGTTCCCCCCACTACATGGCACCCCCATTTCCTCTCCCCCTCCCGCAAAAATGACTAACTCCACAGCACCAGAGCATCTCACATCATGCCGTCCGTACTTCATCGGCTTTTCTCCCCTCCCCTCTCGAAACCCTAGACTGCTCATCCATTGGCGTACAAGAGCCCATTCACTGCCAGTGGCATCCAGATCACCGGATCTGCTTCTGCGGCCGCATCTACCCCTCCCACCTCCCCTAGAAACAAGTAGACTGCTCACCCACCTCTATACCACAGCCCATTCAGTGCCGGCCTTGTCCACGGCGCCGGATCTGCTTCGCCAGTACTCTCGTCAACCGCAGCGCCCCGGAGATGCTTCGTCCACACCCCCCGGAGCCGCCTCACCGACGCCCCGGTCAGCGGCCTCTGATCCTCTTCGCCGACACCTTCCTCAACCCTACCGGAGCCACTTCACCGACACCATCGTCAACCCCATCGGAGTAGCTTCGCCTATACCATTTTCAACCCTACCGGGGCCGCTTTGCCAACTCACAAGTCCACGGCCTCAGATCCGCTTCCTCGCACCCTCATCCAACCTATCGAGCAGCTTCTGACGCCCCGTCCATGGCCGCAGATCCGCATGGTCGACACCATCCTTAACCCTACCACCGGAGCAGCTTCACCTATGCCCTCGTCCACGACCACAGATCCACTTCGTCCACACCTTAGTCAACCCTATCGGAGCCGCTCCACAAACACCCTACTCGACAGTTCTAGATCTCCTTACCGGACCCTGAAAGCCTTGACATTTCTAACCTGATTCCCACCGTATGGCACGATGCCAAGCACCCGCCACGACCTAGGTACTTGTCACCTTTAAACCCGTCCAGCATCACATGGCCGATGTACTTCAAATATACTAACAGGTCGCTGTTACCTGTTATGCAGCTGGCAAAAACTACAAGGACGATGTTTCTTCTGGATCTAACAGCTTGGCCAACCAAGATCCTGGACCGAGGCATTGCTATGATCTTGTAAGCGTGTCTCTCTCTCTCTCTCTTGTATTGTTCTGTGCCTACCAGCGTGCTTTGCTAGGATTTTCGACCAGTAATCCCATTGTGCAGACAATGATTTCTACTACTGGCTGCTAAATTAGATATGTAGATGTCATACATGATACTACCTTGTACCTCCGTTCCTAAACATACGTCTTTCTAGAGATTCCATTATAGTCTACATACGGAGCAAAATGAGTGAATCTACACTCGAAAATGCATCTATATGCATCTGTATGTGGTCCATACTGGAATCTCTACATAGACATATATTTAGGAACAGAGGCAGTACATTACACAAAATCGTAGGTGGCATGTAGGAATTCCAGTACACTACATTAGGCTCCCTTAGAGTGCCTGCTAGTCCAGCACACAACGTCATGGCTAGTTTATGCCACGCACACACTCATTAATTGGTGGTTTAAATATGCGCAAGGGATATGCAATGTATTATCATGTAGAGATGTCTGAAATTAGCCGTGTCAACTTGTAGGTAGGGTTACACAATGAAAAAGTACAAGATGTATGTGTCAATTTCATGCAACATCGCAAAAAAGGAGAGCCAGCGGTGAGCTTATACAGTGTGCTATGGTACGTCACTCCTCCATTGCAATCATCATGACATGTTATTTGCATGTCAGTTCTATTGGCCAAGTTTCTTAGGGAGAGTTATTACGAGTTATCCTAAGAAAATAAGCACCTATGAATATAAGCTCCATGTAATAAGCCAACCAGTTCTTTTCATTGCGTTTTTAGCTTATCTTTGGTATGATTAGTGAAAAGTCTAGATTGCATTATATTTTTTCATTTTGCTGCCCATATGAAAATTAATTTGACTTGCAAACATCAAAAATTGAACCCAATGCAGTAATTAATATGATAGGAAAACAGACCATCACTATTTGCTCAAAATGCAAATACAAAGATACCATCTACTTGGCACAATATACTTTGGTCAATGTTTTCCATAGAGATCTCATTGCCTAATTTAAATAAAAAATGCATGACCATCATTGTTTGCTTTGATTACTTGATGTTCTTGACCTAAGACTCTAACAGAGCTTGTCAACGATTTAAACACTAAGGGCTGTTGTAGTGGGGCCTTTTCTAATTCATAGGTGACATAAAGGTTTGGATGTACACTAAAGTTGGCTCTCCAAGAGTACCTAGAGATCCAGTTCGAAGGTATGCCTAGTTTTTACATAATGCATACATAGTAAATGCTCATTTCATTGTGTGCAAGTGCAAGAGATGCGGCATGTTTCATTATGTCGTGTTGTTTTGTTATAATCTCATCCTTTTGTGTTCACAGACGGGAAAGTATTCATATTTATCTTCCAAGGAGACGACTAACTAGTTTGTGTCACCTTGCAGAGGGGGTGGAATGAAGATAAGATTGAGGATTTCCAAGTACAAGATGTTATGAAGGAGCCTTCCAAGAGAAGTAGGACCTGCGCTGAGCCTCTTCAACCTGTTAAGGTAAGTCACTGTATCCAACTCAACAGTTCAATTCCTTGTTTGTTTCAGGCATAGTTAATTTTCTCTTTTCAATTGCTTTATTTGTCCTCAGTTAATGAGATGCCCAAAGAATGATGCCTGATGTTGGGTACTTATATAACTATTAGTTGACATAATTAAAGGCCTTACCATTTAATTACTTTGCCGAAGTGTGCCTGAAGCTTTGAAGTCTATTAACCAACTATTATTGAATGAGGCTCACAATCTAGTTTATACTAGGCTAATGATTGCATAGTTTTGCTTCCTGTAGTATGTTTGTATGAAATCCTATGCTGTTCATTATGCTCCCTAAGACTTTAATTGAGCTACATAATGGCCAACTGCTTGCTTACTTCTACGCAACGTGCTGTCTAAATTTGTAACTTGTGTGTGTTTAGGATTGGGCCCCAACATCATGCTCCTCTGGTGAGCTAAGAGAGATTTCTGTATGCAGGCTGCACAGACTACCTTTTTTATAATTTTTAAAATATCATATGCTTATGCTTCATGACGTGTAACATTATTGTTAGTCCTGTTTTTCCATGTACAAAATAGTTTGTCTTGCTCGCTTCATTGTTGTAACTATATTTTTGCCCTAGTCATGTGTACTTACAGAAACATTTCAGGATGAAGTGAAATCAACACAAAGATCTGCGAGCAGTGCGGCATGGCCGTTACCGAATGATTATGGATTGGAATTGGAATGTGCTGATGTTCTCGAGCATCAACTAGAGGTGGAAGACAACGTGTACATGATTCTGAACGTACAATCAGCAAGTTGAGACTGGACATGCAGGAGTAAAAAAAAATGAAACAAGACACTGAGGTAACAATGAAGGAATTGGAGATTTTGCAGACTGAAATTTGTGCTATCTAAATCCGGCCAATCCTATTTTCTGAAGAGATTATAGTTCAAATGGTAGGTTATGTTGATGCGCGTCCATGATGTATGAGCTGTATTTTCCCAGTGTATGTAATTTGCTGTTTGTGTATGCTTTATTATCACTGGTGACGAACCATAATGCCCAGTGGGTATAATCGGCTGTAATTTCTTTATTGTATAGTGTAGGATTATTCTTCGTTTCTATGCCTTAGTCTGTTTATTGTTGTTGGAAATATGCCCTAGAGGCAATAATAAAAGAGTTATTATTATATTTCCTTGTTCATGATAATCGTTTATTATCCATGCTATAACTGTATTGATTGGAAACTCAAATACACGTGTGGATGAATAGACAGACTTTGTGTCCCTAGTGAGCCTCTACAGGACTAGCTCGTTGATCAAAGATGACTGCGGTTTCCAGGTCATAGACATGAGTTGTCATTTGATAACGGGATCACATCATTAGGAGAATGATGTGATGGACGAGACCCAAACGTTAACATAGCTTTTGATCGTGTCAGTTATCGCTATAGTTTTCTGCATGTCAAGTATAAGTTCCTATGACCATGAGATCATGTAACTCACTGACACCGTAGGAGTGCTTTGTGTGTGCCAAACGTCACAACGTAACTGGGTGACTATAAAGGTACTCTACATGTATCTCCGAGGGTGTCTGTTGAGTTGACATGGATCGAGACTGGGATTTGTCACTCCGTATGACGGAGAGGTATCTCCGGGCCCACTCGGTGATACGTCATCTCAATGAGCTCAAAGTGACTAAGTGGTTGGTCACGGGATTATGTATTACGGTAACGAGTAAAGAGACTTGCCAGTAACGAGATTGAACTAGGTATAGAGATACCGACGATCGAATCTCGGGCAAGTAACATACCGACGAGACAAAGGGAAATGTATACGGGATTGCCTGAATCCTTGACATCGTGGTTCATCCGATGAGATCATCGAGAAACATGTAGGAACCAATATGGGTATCCAGATCCCGCTATTGGTTATTGACCTGGGAGTGTCTCGGTCATGTCTACATGGTTTCCGAACCCGCAGGGTCTACACACTTAACGTTCGGTGACGCTAGGGTTGTTAGTGAGAAAAGTGTATGGTTACCGAAGGTTGTTCGGAGTCCCGGATGAGATCCCGGACAGGACGAGGGTCTCCGGAATGGTCCGGAGACGAAGATTGATATATAGGATGAAAGGTTTCGGAGTACCGGAAGTGTTCCGGGGAGCATCGGGAAATCGGCGGAGTACCGGAAGGGTTTTCGGGGGGTCCGGAAGTGGTTCTGGGCCTAGTGGGCCACAAGGGGGAACACCACAGCCCTCAGGGGGCTGTGCGCCCCCCCTGGGCCCTCTCCTCATGCGGCTAAGGGGGTGGGACCCCCTAGGGCTGGCCGCACCCCTTGGCCTTGGGGGGCAAGGCACCTAGGGGGGGAAACCCTAGGGCCTGGCCGCCCCCCCTGCCCTGGCCGCCGCCCCCTCCCCTTGCCCTGGCCGCCGGCCCCTAGGGGGAAACCCCAGGGCGCCCTCACCTCTCCACCCCCCCTATATATAGTGGGGCAAAGGGAGGGCAGCCAACACAGTTTGTGCCTCGGTGCTGCCCTCCCTCTCCCGTTACATCTTCTTCTCCCGCGGTGCTTAGGCGAAGCCCTGCTGGAGTTCTTCTCCACCATCACCACCACGCCGTCGTGCTGCCGGTTCTCCATCAACCTCTCCTCCACCCCTTGCTGGATCAAGAAGGAGGAGACGTCCCCGAGCCGTACGTGTGAAGAACGCGGAGGCACCGTTGCTTCGGTGCTAGGTCTTCGGCGATCTGAATCGCGACGAGTACGACTCCATCATCCGCGTTCATAACGCTTCCGCTTAGCGATCTACAAGGGTACGTAGATCACACTCCCCCCTCGTAGTTGCATCTACTAGATTGATCTTGGTGAACGGTAGGAAAATTTTTGTTTCCCATGCAACGTTCCCCAACAGTGGTATCAGAGCCAGGTTCTTGCGTAGATGTTTTCTCGAGTAGAACACAAAAGGGTTTGTGGCGTTGATGTTTAAATTGCTGCCCTCCTTAGTCTTTCTTGATTCAGCGGTATTATAGGATGAAGCGGCCCGGACCAACTTTACATGTCCACGTACATGAGACCGGTTCCATCGACAGACATGTGACTTTTGTTGCATAAGATGGCTGGCGGGTGTCTGTCTCTCCTATCTTAGTTGAATCGGAATAGAACAAGGCGGTCCTTGTAGAAGGTTAAATAGCAACTTGAATATCACCGTTGTGGTTTTGCGTAGGTAAGAAGCGTTCTTGCTAGATACCCATAGCAGCCACGTAAAACATGCAACAACAAATTAGAGGACGTCTAACTTGTTTTTGCAGGGTATGCATGTGATATGATATGGCCAATGACATGATGATATATATTTTTGATGTATGAGATGATCATGTTGTAATAGTTAACATCGACTTGCATGTCGATGCATACGGCAACCGGCAGGAGCCATAGGGTTGTCTTTAATTTTTGTATGACCTGCGTGTCAATCATTAAGCGCTTTGTAATGCTTTACTTTATCGCTAAACGGTAGCAATAGTAGTAAGAGCATGGTGGGGCGCCGACAACCCCGATGGCAACACGATGATGGAGATCATGATGATGGAGATCATGGTGTGGCGCCGGTGACGATGGAGATCATGCCGGTGCTTTGGAGATGGAGATCAAAAGCACGAGTTGATGGCCATATCATGTCACTTATGATTTGCATGTGATGTTAATCCTTTTATGCATCTTATTTTGCTTAGGACGACGGTAGCATTATAAGATGATCCTTCACTAAAATTTCAAGATAAAATTGTGTTCCCCCCGAGTGTGAGCCGTTGCGAAGGTTCGTCGTTTCGAAGCACCACGTGATGATCGGGTGTGATAGACTCTACGTTCGCATACAACGGGTGCAAGCCAGTTTTGCACATGCAGAACACTCGGGTTAGACTTGACGAGCCTAGCATGTACAGACATGGCCTCGGAACACGGAGGACCGAAAGGTCGAGCATGAGTCATATAGTAGATGTGATCAACATGTTGATGTTCACCATTGACACCACCTCATCTCACGTGATGATCGGACTTGGGTTGGTGAATTTGGATCATGTCACGCTCGAATGACCGGAGGGATGTCAATTTGAGTGGGAGTTATAATTAATTTGATTAGGTGATAACTCACTTATCATGAACAATAGTCTAAAATGTCTTTGCAAATTTTGGTTGTAGATGGCTCGCGCAGTAGCTCCCCTGAATTTTAATGCGTTCCTAGAGAAAGCTAAACTGAAAGATGACGGGAGCAACTTTGTGGACTGGCTCCGCAATCTGAGGATCATCCTCACAGCTGCCCAAAAGGTTTATGTCCTAAATGCACCGCTAGGTCAACCCCCCGCTCCTGGAGCCTCTGCGGACGATATGAACGTCTGGCAGACGCGTTCGGATGACTATTCGATAGTACAGTGTGCCATGTTGTACGGCTTGGAAGGAGGACTTCAAAGGCGTTTTGAACGTCATGGTGCATATGAGATGTACACAGAGTTGAAGTTCATCTTTGAGAAGAATGCTAAGATCGAGAGGTATGAGACCACCGATAAATTCTTCGCTTGCAAGATGGAGGAGAATTCGTCTGTCAGTGAGCACTTGCTGAAGATGTCTAGGTACTATACCCGCATAGCTGATCTGGGACTTGTGTTCCCGGATGAGGCTATCATTGACAGAATTCTCCAGTCACTCCCTCCAAGCTACAAGAGCTTCGTCCAGCAGTACAACATGCAAGGGATGAATAAAACCATCGCCGAGCTGTTCTCGATGCTGAAAGTCGCTGAGGCAGACATCCAGAAGGAGTATCAAGTGTTGATGGTCAATAAGACCACCAGTTTCAAGAAGAATGGCAAGGGCAAGAAGGGTAACTCTAAGAAGGGTGGCAAAGCAGTTGCTAATCCAGTGAAGAAACCCAAGGCTGGGCCCAAGCCAGAGACTGAGTGTTTCTATTGCAAGGGGAATGGCCACTGGAAGCGGAACTGCCCCAAGTATCTGGCGGACAAGAAGGGGGCCAACAACAACAAAGGTATATGTGATATACATGTTATTGATGTGTACCTTACCAACTCTCGTTGTAGTGCCTGGGTATTTGATACCGGTTCGGTTGCTCACATTTGCAACTCTAAACAGGAACTGCGGAACAAACGGAGGCTGGCGAAGGACGAAGTGACGATGCGCGTGGGAAATGGTTCCAAGGTTGATGTGATCGCCGTCGGCACGCTCGCTCTTCGATTACCATCGGGATTAGTTATGAACCTGAATAATTGTTATTTAGTGCCTGCGTTAAGCATGAACATTATATCTGGATCTTGTTTATTGCGAGACGGTTACTCATTTAAGTCAGAGAATAATGGTTGTTCTATTTATATGAGTAATATCTTTTATGGTCATGCACCCGAAGTTAGGGGTTTATTCTTATTGAATCTCGATAGTGATGATACACATGTTCATAACATTGATGCCAAAAGATGTAGAGTAGATAATGATAATACCACTTTCTTGTGGCACTGCCGTCTGGGTCATATCGGCGTAAAACGCATGAGGAAGCTCCATGCTGATGGACTTTTGGAGTCTCTTGATTTTGAATCACTTGACACGTGCGAGCCGTGCCTCATGGGCAAGATGACAAGGACCCCGTTTTCAGGGACAATGGAACGGGCAAGTGACTTATTGGAAATCATACATACTGATGTGTGCGGTCCGATGAGTGTAACGGCGCGCGGTGGATATCGTTATTTCCTCACCTTCACGGACGACTTAAGTAGATATGGGTATATTTACTTAATGAAGCATAAGTCTGAAACTTTTGAAAAGTTCAAGCAATTTCAGAGTGAAGTAGAAAATCATCGTAACAAGAAGATCAAGTTCCTACGATCTGATCGAGGGGGAGAATATCTGAGTTATGAGTTTGGTGATCACTTGAGAAAATGTGGAATTGTTTCACAGTTGACGCCACCTGGAACACCACAACGTAATGGTGTGTCCGAACGTCGTAATCGAACCCTATTAGATATGGTACGTTCTATGATGTCTCTTGCCGATTTGCCACTATCGTTTTGGGGATATGCGTTAGAGACAGCTGCATTCACTTTAAATAGGGCTCCATCTAAGTCCGTTGAGACAACACCGTATGAACTATGGTTTAGTAAGAAACCGAAGTTGTCTTTTCTCAAGGTTTGGGGTTGCGATGCTTATGTCAAACGGCTTCAGCCAGAAAAGCTCGAACCCAAAGCGGACAAATGTGTCTTCATAGGATACCCAAAAGAAACAGTTGGGTACACCTTCTATCTCAGATCCGAGGGCAAAGTGTTTGTCGCTAAGAACGGGTCCTTTCTCGAGAAAGAGTTTCTCTCGAAAGAATTGAGTGGGAGGAAGGTAGAACTTGATGAGGTTATTGAACCTCTGCTTCAACCAGAGAGCGGCGCAGCGCAGAAAGATGTTTTTGTGGAGCCTGCAGAGGTTGAAGAGGAAGCCAATGATGATGATCAAGGAGCTTCTGATCAAGTTACTACCGAACCTCGTAGGTCGACAAGGGTACGCACTGCACCTGAGTGGTATGGTAACCCTGTCTTGGAGGTCATGTTGTTAGACAACGGTGAACCTACGAGCTATGGAGAAGCGATGGTGGGCCCGGATTCCGACAAATGGTTAGAAGCCATGAAATCCGAGATGGGATCCATGTATGAAAACAAAGTATGGACTTTGGAAGTATTACCTGAAGGGCGGAAGGCCATTCAGAATAAATGGATTTTTAAGAGGAAGACGGACGCTGACGGTAATGTCACCGTGTATAAAGCTCGACTTGTGGCAAAGGGTTTTTCACAAGTTCAAGGAATTGACTACGATGAGACTTTCTCACCCGTAGCGATGCTTAAATCCGTCCGAATCATGTTAGCAATAGCTGCATATTTCGATTATGAAATTTGGCAGATGGATGTCAAAACGGCGTTCCTTAACGGTTTTCTTAAGGAAGAGTTGTATATGATGCAACCGGAGGGTTTTGTCGATCCAGAGAATGCTGACAAAGTGTGCAAGCATCTCGGAGTTGGAATCTTCGCTTTGATGAGGTGATCAAAGCGTTTGGGTTTATACAAGTTTACAATGAAGCTTGTATTTACAAGAAAGTGAGTGGGAGCTCTATAGCGTTTCTAATATTATATGTGGATGACATATTGCTGATTGGAAACAATATAGAATTTTTGGATAGCGTGAAGGGGTATTTGAACAAGAGTTTTTCGATGAAAGATCTCGGTGAAGCTGCTTTCATATTGGGCATCAAGATCTATAGAGATAGATCAAGACGCTTGATAGGACTTTCACAAAGCACATACCTTGATAAAGTTTTGAAGAAGTTCAAAATGGATCAATCCAAGAAGGGGTTCTTGCCGGTATTGCAAGGTACAAAGTTGAGTAAGACTCAATGCCCAGTGACTGCGGAAGATAGAGAAAAGATGAGTGTCGTCCCCTATGCTTCAGCCATAGGCTCTATCATGTATGCAATGTTGTGCACAAGACCAGATGTCAGCCTTGCCATAAGTATGGCCGGAAGGTTTCAAAGTAATCCTGGTATGGATCACTGGACAGCGGTCAAGAATATCCTAAAGTACCTGAAAAAGACTAAGGATATGTTTCTCGTTTATGGAGGTGATCAAGAGCTCGTCGTAAAGGGTTACGTCGATGCAAGCTTTGACACTGATCCGGATGACTCTAAGTCTCAAACCGGATACGTATATATTCTCAACGGGGGAGCGGTAAGCTGGTGCAGTTCCAAGCAGAGCGTGGTAGCTGATTCTACATGTGAAGCGGAGTATATAGCTGCCTCAGAGGCGGCAAAGGAAGGTGTCTGGATGAAGGAGTTCATGACAGATCTTGGAGTTGTGCCTAGTGCACTGAACCCAATGACTCTGTTCTGTGACAACACTGGTGCCATTGCTCTAGCCAAGGAACCAAGGTTTCACAAGAGGACCAGACACATAAAGCGACGCTTCAATTCCATCCGCGATTCGGTCAAGGAGGAGGACATAAACATTTGCAAAGTACACACGGATTTGAATGTTGCAGATCCGTTGACTAAGCCTCTTACACGGGCTAAGCACGATCAACACCAAGACTCTATGGGTGTTAGATTCATTACCTTGTAATGCTAGATTATTGACTCTAGTGCAAGTGGGAGACTGTTGGAAATATGCCCTAGAGGCAATAATAAAAGAGTTATTATTATATTTCCTTGTTCATGATAATCGTTTATTATCCATGCTATAACTGTATTGATTGGAAACTCAGATACACGTGTGGATGAATAGATAGACTTTGTGTCCCTAGTGTGCCTCTACAGGACTAGCTCGTTGATCAAAGATGACCGCGGTTTCCAGGTCATAAGACATGAGTTGTCATTTGATAACGGGATCACATCATTAGGAGAATGATGTGATGGACGAGACCCAAACGTTAACATAGCTTTTGATCGTGTCAGTTATCGCTATAGTTTTCTGCATGTCAAGTATAAGTTCCTATGACCATGAGATCATGTAACTCACTGACACCGTAGGAGTGCTTTGTGTGTGCCAAACGTCACAACGTAACTGGGTGACTATAAAGGTACTCTACAGGTATCTCCGAGGGTGTCTGTTGAGTTGACATGGATCGAGACTGGGATTTGTCACTCCGTATGACGGAGAGGTATCTCCGGGCCCACTCGGTGATACGTCATCTCAATGAGCTCAAAGTGACTAAGTGGTTGGTCACGGGATTATGTATTACGGTAACGAGTAAAGAGACTTGCCAGTAACGAGATTGAACTAGGTATAGAGATACCGACGATCGAATCTCGGGTAAGTAACATACCGACGAGACAAAGGGAAATGTATACGGGATTGCCTGAATCCTTGACATCGTGGTTCATCCGATGAGATCATCGAGAAACATGTAGGAACCAATATGGGTATCCAGATCCCGCTATTGGTTATTGACCTGGGAGTGTCTCGGTCATGTCTACATGGTTTCCGAACCCGCAGGGTCTACACACTTAACGTTCGGTGACGCTAGGGTTGTTAGTGAGAAAAGTGTATGGTTACCGAAGGTTGTTCGGAGTCCCGGATGAGATCCCGGACATGACGAGGGTCTCCGGAATGGTCCGGAGACGAAGATTGATATATAGGATGAAAGGTTTCGGAGTACCGGAAGTGTTCCGGGGAGCATCGGGAAATCGGCGGAGTACCGGAAAGGTTTTCGGGGGGTCCGGAAGAAGTTCTGGGCCTAGTGGGCCACAAGGGGGAACACCACAGCCCTCAGGGGGCTGTGCGCCCCCCCCTGGGCCCTCTCCTCATGCGGCTAAGGGGGTGGGACCCCCTAGGGCTGGCCGCACCCCTTGGCCTTGGGGGGCAAGGCACCTAGGGGGGGAAACCCTAGGGCCTGGCCGCCCCCCCTGCCCTGGCCGCCGCCCCCTCCCCTTGCCCTGGCCGCCGGCCCCTAGGGGGAAACCCTAGGGCGCCCTCACCTCTCCACCCCCCCTATATATAGTGGGGCAAAGGGAGGGCAGCCAACACAGTTTGTGCCTCAGTGCTGCCCTCCCTCTCCCGTTACATCTTCTTCTCCCGCGGTGCTTAGGCGAAGCCCTGCTGGAGTTCTTCTCCACCATCACCACCACGCCGTCGTGCTGCCGGTTCTCCATCAACCTCTCCTCCACCCCTTGCTAGATCAAGAAGGAGGAGACGTCCCCGAGCCGTACGTGTGAAGAACGCGGAGGCATCGTTGCTTCGGTGCTAGGTCTTCGGCGATCTGAATCGCGACGAGTACGACTCCATCATCCGCGTTCATAACGCTTCCGCTTAGCGATCTACAAGGGTACGTAGATCACACTCTCCCCTCGTAGTTGCATCTACTAGATTGATCTTGGTGAACGGTAGGAAAATTTTTGTTTCCCATGCAACGTTCCCCAACAATTGTATAGTGTATGATTTTTAGAGGTGATAGTATAGAGTAGGATAATTCTTTGAATATGCTATATCGTTCAAACGGGGGCCAACTCGCCCAAACGTTGTAGTGACCATGGCCCTCCACACGCCGTACGATCCATGGTCCATCTACGGGACGGACGACCCATGGCCTTCTATGGCCGTCGGATTCGTGGGCCTTTTATGGGCTGTCGGTTCCGTGGGCCTTCTATCGGCTGTCGGATCCATGGGCCTTCTATGGGCCAGCGGATCCATGGGCCTTCTATGGGCCAGCGGATCCATGGGCCTTCTATGGGCCGTCGGATCAATGGGCCTTCTAAGAGCTATCGGGTCAATGGGCCTTCTACGTCCAGTACTATCCATGGGCCTTGTACGAGCCGTCTCATCTATGGGCCTTGTATGGGCCGTATAAGGGGCCATAAACGGGCTAGAGTGGAAATCGTACGTTTTATGGGCTGACCATAACGGGCCGTTAATAGGCCGTATTTGATGATGCTATGAAAATGGCCCAACGTATTAACGGGCCACAAACGGGCCGACTGTAACCATAGGCTGAATTTGGCCCACAAGCAAAAAATGACAGTAACGGGCCGAAAGTAAACGAATGCTGGAAATGAGCCCAAGAATAAATGGGCCCTGAGAAGGCCGAAAGATAATATGGGCTGGAAACGGCCCAACAGAATAATGGGCCGTCAATGGGTATAAAGTGATACACTGTTCATTACGGGCCAGTTTTACCACGGGCCGTTAATGGGCGACTGTTACTAAGGGCCTCATATGGGCCAAAAGACGTCATGGGCCATACATGGACCGAAAGTTAAAACGGGCTGGAATTATATTGGATGGCCCAGATGACGCTACTGGGCCTAATTCGGATAGGCCGTAAACGGGCCCTGGTTTAGCGGGCTGTAGATGGGCTATACGCGAACATGCCGTTAACAGGCTTGCCGTGGGCCGGCCCGCCACCTTTTAACCAAGTCAAACGGGCCGGCCTTTTCACAGGAATGAGCCTCTGTTGGGCCGTGCCACGTGTCGACGTGTCATAGGCGTTTTGGGTCCAATGAGTAGATGACGCTACTGGGCCTAATTCGGATAGGCCGTAAACGGGCCCTGGGTTAGCGGGCTGTAAATGGGCTATATGCGAACATGTCGTTAACATGCTTTCCATGGGCCGGCCCGCCACCTTTTGACCAAGTCAAACGGGCCGGCCTTTTCACATGAATGTGCCTCTGTTGGGTTGTGCCACGCGTCGACGTATCATAGGCGCTTTGGGTCCAATGAGTGGATGGCATCTGTCCCAACGGTGAGCCGACACGTGTTTCCTCTAGCCAATGATGATTTTACACATGGGAAATCCCCATTGGTCGGGGCTGTTAACGGGTTACCGGATCCAAAACCAGACCCGATAGCTTAACGGCGTTCCTTTACGGTGGATGCCATGTGTCGGTCACCCTTGACGAAAGCACTTCTGTGATGCGCGATTTATCGTCATGGAAGTGGACACTTCCGGGATGATAATTTTGGTAATGTCATGGAACACTTCTACGACAGCACATGTATGACTATCTTCATTCTGTCATAAATTTGTCATGGATGTACATGCATGACAGAAAACGTGACCTACTGTGACAAACACGTATCATCACGGAAGTGTATTTTTTTGTAGTGTTGTCATAAACTATCATCTCTTGCACTTACATTATTTGCCATTTTCCTCTCGTTTTCATCCCCCCACTTCTAAATTGTTTTCATAAAAAACACACAAAATTCTGCCTTTTGCTTGCTTGCTATGAACAACGCTACTTTCTCTCATTTGTCTCTGGACTTTGAAGTTCTTCACTTCAAACAGAAACAAGGAGAAAATCTAAAAGACGCATGGTATAGAATGTTAGAGTATTTTCGCGTCGGCACTATAAAAGGGGATATTAAGATTCTTCTTCGTAATTTTTATATTGGATTAAACATGCCCCATAGGGAACTTTTGGATTTTGCTGCTAAAGGAAATTTTATTGACATTAATGCCAATGCCTCTTATTAGATAGTAAAGGGAATAGTGGGGACACCTTCTCAAAAGGAACCTAAATATGCTCTTGAGGGGATGTCCATTTTGGAGAATTTGAGCAAAGTGCAGATTTTTTTTATTGATTTACACAAATCCAATGAACCTCTCAAAAAATTTAGTGGAAATCTCCATGGAATGAATATGCTAATTACTCTTTGCAATAAGCGACTAGATGCTTTAGACTTAAAGATTTCTTCTTTCTTTGAGAAAGGTGGGAAGCGTAAAGAACTTTCGGAAATTAGGAATAACCCCACTAAGTTGAGCAAAACCAAAGATGACAATACCTAGATCGTTGCTTTATACCTAGCTAAGGGCGTTAAACAACAACGCTTGTTGTGAGGCAACCCAACTTTTTTTGGTTTTTACCTTTTTCTTCTTGTTCTTCAATAAATCTATCATCTAGCCTCTTGTTAGATGTGTTTAATTGTTTTGATTTAGTGTTTGTGCCAAGTAAGACCTTTGGGATGAGTTGGAAGATGGTAGTGGGTTTTGCTGGAAAACAGAAACTTTTGCATCCAGTATCAAAAAAAATCTGGCTGCTGGACGGTGGAAAAATTCTGAGCTTTTTACACGTTTCACATCTACAAATTTCCCACGTCGTCCTAATTTTTAAGTATTTTTAGAGATGCAAATGTTTTACATCATTTCGCATCTTTATAGATTGTTCTGTTTTTGACAGATTCTGTTTTCTTTGTGTTGTTTGTTTATCTTGATGCATCTATGGCTAGTATAGAGGGGGTATGAACCATGGAAAAATTGGAATACAGTAGATATTACACCAATATAAAATAATAATGAGTTCACAACAATACCTACTAGTAAGGATTGAATTTGTTTTACTAACGGATCTCACGAGTTTTTTGTTGAGTTTTCTGTTGTGAAGTTTTCAAGTTATGGGTAAAGATTGGATGGACTATGGAATAAGGAGTGACAAGAGCCTAAGCTTGGGGATTCCCAAGGAACCCCAAGGTAATATTCAAGGGCAACCAAGCATCTAAGCTTGGGGATGCCCTGGAAGGCATCCCCTCTTTCGTATTCAATCCATCGGTAAATTTACTTGAGGTTATATTTTTATTCACCACATGATATGTGTTTTGCTTGGAGCATCATGTATGATTAGAGTCTTTGCTTTTTAGTTTGCCACAATCATCCTTGTTGTACACACCTTTTGAGAGGGACATGCATTAATCGTGAATTTATTATAATACTCTTTATGATTTACTTATATTCCTTGAGCTAGGTAGTTGCTCTAGTGCTTCACTTATATCTTGTTGAGCACGACGGTGATGTTTGTTTTAAAGAAATTGATGAACTCTCATGCTTCACTTATATTATTTTGAGAGTCTCTAAGCAGCACGGTAATTTTCTTGGGTTATGAATTTAGTCCTAAGATGATAGGCATTCAATAGGAATACAATAACAACTTTCATATAAAGAGGATCAAACTTATGAGAAGTTTGTTTCCTTTCAATTGTTTTGAGATATTAATATGGTGATATTAGAGTCATGCTAGTAGTAAATTATGTGGTTAAAGAAATAATTGTGTTAAGGTTTACGATTCCCGTAGCATGCACGTATGGTCTTCTAGTTATGTGATGAAGTTGGAGTGTGGTTTATTCTCGATTGTCTATCTTTGCGTGAAAGCTGGGGGCGCGTGATGGTTAACTCCTACTAACCTCCCCCCTAGGAGCATGCCTAGTAGTACTTTGCTTCGAGGGCTAATAAACTTTTTGCAATAAGTATGTGAGTTCTTTATGACTAATGTTGAGTCCATGGATTATACGCACTCTCACCCTTCCACCATTGCTAGCCACTCTAGTACCGCGCAACTTTTGTCGGTGCATCAATCCACCTTATACCCTTCCTCAAAACAGCAACCCTACCTACCTATTATGGCATTTCAATAGCCATTCCGAGATATATTTCCATGTAAATCCACCGTTCCATTTATTATGACACATACCATCATTGTCATATTGCTTTGCATGATCGTAAGATAGCTAGCATGATGTTTTCATGGCTTGTCAGTTCTTTGATGTCATTGCTACGCTGGATCGTTGCACATCCTGGTACACCACCGGAGGCATTCATATAAAGTCATATTTTGTTCTAGTATCAAGTTGTAATTTCGAGTTGTAAGTAAATATGAGTGTGATGATCATCATTATTAGAACATTGTACCATGTGAGGTTATGAATAAAGAGGCCAAAAGAGTCTCCAAAAAAAGAAAAATAAATGAGAAAAGGGGTCTCCAAAAAAAGAGGAGCCTACAAATGAGAGAAAAAGAGAGAAGGGACAATGTTACTATCCTTTTCCACACTTGTGCTTCAAAGTAGCACCATGTTCTTCATTATAGAGAGTCTCCTATGTTGTCACTTTAATATACTACTAGTGGGAAATTTTCATTATAGAACTTGGCTTGTATATTCCAACGATGGGCTTCCTCAAATGCGCTATGTCTTCATGAGCAAGCAAGTTGGATGCACACCCACTTAGTTTTCTTTTGAGCTTTCATACACTTAGCTCTAATGCATCCGTTACATGGCAATCCCTGCTCACTCACATTAATATCGTTTAATGGACATTTCCATAGTCCATTGATTTTCCTAGTTGATGTGAGACTTTCTCCCTACTTTTGTCTACTACCACCTTCTATTCCACCAATAGTGCTATGTCCATGGATCACACTCATGTATTGCGTGAAGAGTTGAAAAAGCTGAAGCGCATTAAAAAGTATGAAACAATTGCTTGGCTGACACCGGGGTGGGCATGATTTATACTTTGTGCTCAGAAGAGGGAGCATAACAAGACTATATGATTGTGTAGGGATAACTTTCATTAGCCATGTTATTTTTGAAGCTTCGCAATTTTCTTTCTAGCATGATTGAAGTATTATTGTTTTGATATTAATGAACTTTTGTTTTGAATCATATGGATATGAACATTCATGCCAAATAAAGAAGAAATACTTTGCTAAATATGTTAGGTAGCATTCCACATCAAAAATTCTATTTTTATCATTTACCTACTCGAGGATGAGCATGAATTAAGCTTGGGGATGCTTGATACGTCTCTAACGTATATATAATTTTTGATTGTTCCATGCTTTTATATATTTTGTTCTGGATGTTTTATATGCATTAATATGCTATTTTATATTATTTTGGGGACTGGCTTATTAACCTAGAGCCCAGTGCCAGTTTCTGTTTTTTCCTTCTTTTTGAGTTTCGCAGAAAAGGAATATCAAACGGAGTCCAAACGGAATAAAACTTTTGTGATAATTTTTCTTGGACCAGAAGACACACGTGGGACTTGGAGAGGAAGTGAGAGGAGTCTCGAGGTCACCACAAGCCGCCAGGGCGCGCCCTAGGGGGCGCCTCCCTGGCTTGTGAGCCCCATGGCACACCCCAACCCTAATGTTTGGTCTATAGATTCATAAATATTCCCCAACTATCAAAAGTGTCCATGAAAATACTTTTCCAACACCGCAAGATTCCGATCTTGTGAGATCCCATCTGGAGGCCTTTTCCGTTATTTTCTCAGAGGGGGACTTACTCACGGAGGGCTTCTACATCAACCTTACCGCCCTTCTGATGATGCGTGAGTAGTTTACCATAGACCTACGGGTCCATAGCTATTAGCTAGATGGTATGCTCTCTCTCTTTGATTGTCAATACAATGTTCTCCTCGATGTTCTTGGAGATCTATTCGATGTAATCTTCTTTTGCGGTGTGTTTGTCGAGATCCGATGAATTGTGGATTTATGATCAGATTATATATGAATATTATTTGAATCTTCTCTAAATTCTTACATGCATGATTTTATATCTTTGTATTTCTCTTCGAATTATTGGTTAGGTTTGGCCAACTAGATTGGTAGTTCTTGCAATGGGAGAGGTGCTTAGTTTTGGGTTCAATCTTGCAGTGTCCTCACCCAGTGACAGAAGGGGTAGTGAGGCATGTATTGTATTGTTGCCATCAAGGAGAAAAAGATGGGGTTTATATCATATTGCTTGAGTTTATCCCTCTACATCATGTCAGCTTGCTTAAGGCGTTACTCTGTTCTTATGAACTTAATACTCCAGACGCATGCTGATGGCTTCTCGCCCCTCGTTTGTTACCCCAAGTGGAAGGTTGAGATGTAGCGTAGCGGCAAATTTCCCTTGGCAAAGGTACCAAGGATCGAATCCTGTGAGACTCCGAGGGTCGACAAGTAGGTGTCAACGGCGCCAGAAACTTAGCGGTTGACGGGACCTGCACACAGATACAGATAACTTTGCTCCCAACGAGTACAGAGAGGTTGTCAATCCCTCCGGCCTTGTTGTTTACAAAGGATCAAACACAAGAGATAATAATGATAGCTATGACTGCAACTAGGAAATAAAAACAGGAAGTAAATAGAAGGTGTGATCAGTGGTGGTAATATGGACCGGGGTCCCATGATGTTCACTAGTGATGTCTCTCTCCCAAAAGACGATAAAACAGCAAAGCGAGGTAAACAAATTACAGCTGGGCAATTGACAGGATTCTGTGCGCAAACCAATGCTAACTATGCTGCAAAGAAAGGTAGAGGCTCAAAAGCATGGGCGGTACGCCAAGGCAAGTAGACCGAAATCCATCTGCATCTACTACTAATCATCCACCTTGAGATATCTATCCAGAACATCTCGCTGGTATTAAGTTGCGAATCCCACCCAGAGTGTAAACTCAAAGCAACAGACAACTGCATTAAAAGAACTTTGCGTAAAGTAAACAATCCTTGCACCCGCAAGTACAAGCACCGTTGTTTTCTCCCTTGTGGCAATAGCACATCCCCTAGACTCATGTTTCTGTCACTCAAGCTAGTCATCAGGGGGCATGAACCCACAATCAAGCATAACGCTCGCTCTTGGAGTTACTACCTACTACTTGGCCAAAGCAATAAACAGCAACGGAGAACATGCAAGAATTACTCAAGAACAAAGATATAAAAGAGGTGAATCAAATATATTACTCAAACACAATCTGAACATAGTCTCATAATCCATCAGATCCCAGCAAACTCAGCAAAGCAACAGCAGAAAGATTACATATGTGCCTCGATCATGTAGGGCAGCTCACGAGGTCTAAACCATGAAGAGCAAAGAGGGGAGGAGAACATCACATAGCTACTAATCATGGACCCATGGTCCAAGGTGGACTACTCACGACTCATCCAGGAAGCGTCCATGGTGGTGGAGAAGCTCCCGGTGGTGGTTTTCCCCTCCGGCAGGGTGCCGGCAAGAGTTCTCCTGATGCTCCTGATCTTGGAAGCGATGTGGCGGTGGAATAGAGGCAAGATCGCGAAAAAGGGTTCTGTCCTCGAGGGTTTCGGGACGAGAGGGATATATAGGCGAAGGGGGGCAGCCAGAGGCGGAGCAGGGGCCCCAGGCGCCCCCCTGGCGCGGCCAGGGGTGGGGCCGCGCCAGGTGGCCGCCTGGGCCTCCCCTGGCTCCCCTATGGCCCATCTTTGGTTCTTCGCGAAGCTTCCTGTACGCTGATTTTTCCTATATTTTTCCTGGAATTTTTGGAGCACTTTTAATATGGGGGGAACCTGAAATAGAAAAACAGCAGAAAACAGGAACTGGCACTGTGGTGCACTGAGTTAATAGGTTAGTCCAAATATGATCAAAAGTGTATGGAAGTGCATCAATATCATAGCAATATCACACAAAAGAAGCATGGAGCAAGCAGAAATTATAGATACATTTTGGACGTATCAACATCCCCGAGCTTAATTCCTGCTCGTCCTCGAGTAGGTAAATGATAACAAGCATAATTTCTGTGGTGACATGCTACCAACCATATAAGAACTTTTTAAGTAAAGCAATGAAGGCATGTAATTCAATTCAAGTCATAACAAGCAAGAGTCTATATTAGCATTGTAACAAGCAACATAAGAACATAAAGGTGCAAGAGCTCTCGCTGTCCGTGACTCGAATGTCTCCAAATGGTGTTTGCATGCAAGAAAGGGGATAGGGATATACGAGAGAGTAAAACATAGTTTTTGTATTGTCGAGAACTTAATCTACTAAAGTTTCACACTTAGTCTTCTTTGGAATCTTATCTTGACTCATCCCCAGACCACTAGCCAGGTACAAGTCAAAATGATCCACTCCCTTTCGATATTTTGAGCACTCATGCAATGGATGAGCGTAAGCAAGAAAGTTGACACTTAGGATGGCAAAGAGAGAAAAATGATGAAGGGGGAAGACAAAAAAGGTGTGAAAGGCTCACATCAATGAGGACAATCATAGGCGAGAGAAAGCCAAATGATAGATATGATGTGAGGAGTAGGGATTGGCATGCAACGGATGCACATATGAGCTAAGGTAAGCTCTCCAATGGAACTAGTGGGGGTGCATCCAACTTTCTCGCTCAAGAAGACCTAGAGCTCTTTTGAGGAGGCTCATCATTGGAATATACAAGCCAAGTTCTATAGTGTGAAGGTCCCCACATAGCTATATGCATGAATGATAATCTCTATGGAGTACAAGGTATAAGATGGAGTACGAGTGTGGATCTCTCAAAAGGAATAGTAGTGTGCCCCCTTCTCTCTTTTTATTTCTTTTTCTCTTTTTTCTCTTTTTTTTATTTTTTTGTGGCCTCAATGGCTCTTTCTATTTAACTCTCATTTGTCCTCTTTGGGATCTTTTGATTTTTGTCCTCTTTGGGATCTTTTCCTCACTTTAGGGGCAACACTCTATAAATTACAAGAAGTATAGAAGATCTTTCACACTTTACAAGAGTACTCAACATAAAGAAGATGAAACTATCATGATGTATGCAAATGTGTGCCTCTGCCAGTGTAGCAGGATATGCAATGATACTAGCGCATCATGTAGCAATGATTAGGGCAAGGCCCAACTAGCATGCGGCTCATCGATCAAGCAAAAAGCATGTATGACATGAAGATCAAGTCATGAGAAGATGGATGTTGCATGGCAATGTATCTCGGAAAGGCTATGGAAATGCCTTGATAGGTAGGTATGGTGGCTGTTTTGAGGAAGGATATAATGAGGCTTATGATGACAGAGCGTATCGTGCCAAGGATTTGGATGCACCGGCGAAGTATGCGCCAACTCTCGAGGTGAGAAAGGGCAATGCACGGTACCGAAGAGGCTAGAAAAATATGGCTAGGTGGAAGTGTCAACTTTCGAATACTCACATTAGTCCGAAGAACTCATGCACTTATTATCGGTAACTCTCAATCAAATTAGGAGGTTCACAAAGAGACAAGTACCCCGAGGAGGAGTGTATGGGGGTTTGGTTATCCTTGTGCATCCTCGACTCATGGTACGTGAGTGTACTCTAATATTCGATCCCTCCAAAGATTAGTGATCCATCTAGTAGCTAAAGTTCTCAACTATTTTGTAGGTTTTCGAAAATAAACACGGATTGCCCAAAATACGACATCTATCACTAATAGGCTAAAGCTCTTGACACCAAAAGTTCAGACATTACTCATGGCAATACCTCAAAACTATTGCAAGTTACTACTAAAATTAAATAGCAACCTCAATTACCTACTTTAAGTTAAGACACACAACTCAGTGCAACAGGCAAACTCTCTTAACAAGATAAACATGAAAACTCAAGAGAGTTCAGCAACCAACTAAACAAAAGCTCTTTAAAAAGAAAAGCATGAAAACTAAGAGCTAAACATGACAGCAGCTATGGAAAGACAAAGAACACACACAGCAAAGATAAGCATGAAAATCCTATGTTGTGTTCTAGGTTGAAGTGGAGCGTGTTTCTCTCCCACACAAAGAAAGCTGGGTTCTAACTTGTTATGAACAACAAGCAAAGCTAAAGAAAACTAAAAAAAGAAACTAAGAGCAAGACGCTCCAAGCATAGCACATAACGCATGAAGTGATAAAATTATAGTGGAACGAAGACGAACTGATAATTGTTGATGGAGAAGGGGATGCATGGGGGCATCCCCAAGCTTAGATGCTTGAGTCTTCTTGAATATTTCTTGGGGTTGCACGGGGGCATCCCCAAGCTTGAGCATTTGACCCTCCTGAATCTTCTTTTATCATCTTCCCTCGCACACTTGAAAACTCCCTTCATACATAACTCATCATAATCTGATTAGCGAGGTTAGTACCCACAATAAAATAATTTTTCCCTACTGGAAATAAAGATAATCTTGAAGAGCTACTGTTTCTCAAGATTGCCAAAAGGTTTTTGCAAAGAAAAACCAAGCTCAAGGTTTGCAAAACGAAGAAAAGGCAATACAGGACAGAATTTGTGAAAAACAGACCAGCAGGTAGTAAATAATTTTTTAGGGGCACTTCTGCAACTCAAATCAAAAAACTCAGAACAGACGCTCGAAAACCAATTGTATAGAGCACGCTGTCAAAAAAATTCAGATCAAAAAGATGATCTGGTGATTTTATTAGAATTTTTCTGTCCAAGGACAGAATCTGTTTTCTGGACAGCACGTCACAACTTTTGAACTTTCTTGCAATCGGAGGCTAAACTTGGCACAAAGCTGAAAAGAAAAGATACAATCATGATGCTACTGTAGTAACAAACATCAAGACACAACAAAAGCAAAATAAGACCTAATTCGTTGTGGGCAGCCTCCCAAAAGCGCTTTCTTTTATGCCTTTAAGCTAGGCATGATGCAAAAAGGAGGAATCAAAAGTCATCATAATAATCGGAGTTATAAATTGCTTCAAATGGTTCCTCAACAAGTTCATCCTTGTTCCTTCTAGGAAAGGGGTACGTACCTTTTGCCTTCCCGCGTAGGCGGATTTGTCCCTTACCTATATCGATGAAGCCTTTTACGGCTCGGAGGAAGTCCCTTCCAAGCACTATATTTCCTTGGTTTGGCTTCATGATGAAGAAATCAACCATTGCAATCCCTTTAAGGAATGTAACTGGTACGTCTTTTATTCTTCCCTGGATCTCAGAAATATCTCCATTAGCATGTTCATGATAGGATGATAATTTGTCCATGTTAAATTTTAAAGAATCATGAACAATTTTTGGCATAGTAGAAACCATAGATCCAATATCACAATAAGCAAGGAAGTCTTGATTAGAGATGCTAATCCTAACAAAAGGCCCCCAATCATTGTCTATTTCCAAAATATCTCTCTTTTTGGGTTTGGGTTTCTCTACCGTCATCAAGTCTAGAGCATCCATTCTCTTCTCAATAGTAGCAAGTCTATATATGACAGTATCAAAACTATGATCATAAACAAAGTAACTAGATAGACCATGTATAATTTCAAGAGCTCTAGCTTCATCACACTCTAGGAAATCTCCTTCAGCTATAATATCAAGAGAGTGTTTACACCATTTAAAAAGACCATGGTAAAAATTTCTAAGCACAATTTTTATAGGTATCCAAGGCATAATTCTCCTATGTGCATCAGAAATTCTGTCCCATGCCTTCTTCATATTTTCACCATCCCTTTGATGGAAATCTAGAACTTCTGATTCCCTCAATGCACCAAGTCCTAACATGCTTGACTAAACAGAAAGGGCTACTAACAGAAAAGCAAATATTTTTTTGTGATTTTTGATAAAGGACACTAAAGCAAAAACTGAAAGGTAAACTAACAAGACTAAAAAGCAAAGATAAAAGATAGCGTGCAACTCCCCTATCTTGAAGAGTGGAGTCCACGGCAACGGCGCCAGAAACTTGCTTGATGGCTTCTCGCCCCTCGTTGGTTACCCCAAGTGGAAGGTTGAGATGTAGCGTAGTGGCAAATTTCCCTTGGCAAAGGTACCAAGGATCGAATCCCGTGAGACTCCGAGGGTCGACAAGTAGGTGTCAACGGCGCCAGAAACTTAGCTGTTGACGGGACCTGCACACAGATACAGATAACTTTGCTCCCAACGAGTACAGAGAGGTTGTCAATCCCTCTGGCCTTGTTGTTTACAAAGGATCAAACACAAGAGATAATAATGATAGCTATGACTGCAACTAGGAAATAAAAACAGGAAGTAAATAGAAGGTGTGATCAGCGGTGGTAATATGGACCGGGGTCCCATGATGTTCACTAGTGATGTCTCTCTCCCAAAAGACGATAAAACAGCAAAGCGAGGTAAACAAATTACTGCTGGGCAATTGACAGGATTATGTGCGCAAACCAATGCTAACTATGCTGCAAAGAAAGGTAGAGGCTCAAAAGCATGGGCGGTACGCCAAGGCAAGTAGACCGAAATCCATCTGCATCTACTACTAATCATCCACCTTGAGATATCTATCCAGAACATCTCGCTGGTATTAAGTTGCGAATCCCACCCAAAGTGTAAACTCAAAGCAACAGACAACTGCATTAAAAGAACTTTGCGCAAAGTAAACAATCCTTGCACTCGCAAGTACAAGCACCGTTGTTTTCTCCCTTGTGGCAACATCACATCCCCTAGACTCATGTTTCTGTCACTCAAGCTAGTCATCAGGGGGCATGAACCCACAATCAAGCATAACGCTCCCTCTTGGAGTTACTACCTACTACTTGGCCAAAGCAATAAACAGCAACGGAGAACATGCAAGAATTACTCAAGAACAAAGATATAAAAGAGGTGAATCAAATATATTACTCAAACACAATCTGAACATAGTCTCATAATCCATCAAATCCCAGCAAACTCAGCAAAGCAACAGCAGAAAGATTACATATGTGCCTCGATCATGTAGGGCAGCTCACGAGGTCTAAACCATGAAGAGCAAAGAGGGGAGGAGAACATCACATAGCTACTGATCATGGACCCATGGTCCAAGGTGGACTACTCACGACTCTTCCGGGAAGCGCCCATGGTGGCGGAGAAGCTCTCGGTGGTGGTTCTCCCCTCCGGCAGGGTGCCGGGAAGAGTTCTCCTGATGCTCCCAATCTTGGAAGCGCTGCGGCGGCGAAACAGAGGCGAGATCGCGAAAAAGGGTTCTGTCCTCGAGGGTTTCGGGACGAGAGGGATATATAGGCGAAGGGGGGCAGCCAGAGGCGGAGCAGGGGCCCCAGGCGCCCCCCTGGCGCGGCCAGGAGTGGGGCCGCGCCAGGTGGCCGGCTGGGCCTCCCCTGGCTCCCCTCTGGCCCATCTTTGGTTCTTCGCGAAGCTTCCTGTACGCTGATTTTTCCTATATTTTTCCTGGAATTTTTGGAGCACTTTTAATATGGTGGAAACCTGAAATAGAAAAACAGCAGAAAACAGGAACTGGCACTGTGGTGCACTGAGTTAATAGGTTAGTCTAAATATGATCAAAAGTGTATGGAACTGCATCAATATCATAGCAATATCACACAAAAGAAGCATGGAGCAAGCAGAAATTATAGATACGTTTTGGACGTATCACATGCTAGATAGCGGTTGATGTGTGGAGTAATTGTAGTAGATGCAGAATCGTTTTGGTCTACTTGTCATGGACGTGATGCCTATATTCATGATCATTGCCTTAGATATCGTCATAACTTTGCGCTTTTCTATCAATTGCTTGACAGTAATTTGTTTACCCACTGTATGCTTTATTCAAGATAGAAGCCACTAGTGAATCCTATGGCCCCCGGGTCTATTTTATATCTATTAGTTTCAGATCTATAAAACCATAAATCCAAAAATACCTTGCTGCAATTATTTTGTGTTTACTTTATTTTCCCTTTTACTTTAGTTTTAAATCTATCTCTATCAGATCTCACTCGTGTTCGTGACGTCGAAGGGATCGACAACCCCTTTACTGAGTTCTGTGCAAGTGTTTGCTAGTTTGTGCAGGTGCGTATATTGGGGACTGGCTTGTACCTCCTACTGGATTGATACCTTGGTTCTCAAACTGAGGGAAATACTTATCTCTACTTTTCTTGATCACCCTTTCCTCTTCAAGGGAAAAATCAATGCAAGCTTAAGAAGTAGCATGCTGCCATGCGTTTGAACGTCGAACTCAAAGGTGAAGTCCATATCTTGCAGGCTCACCCCTCGGATCGCCATTGGAGTCTCTTCTCATGCAGAGTTGATGTGGCGGTTCTCATTTGTGGAGATTGGGGGCAGGGGGTGATGAAGACGATCGGTGTGTACTCGGGTATAGGGGGCGGCACCGGCACAAGAGCAGTTCGTTTTTCCAATTTTGGGGAACTGCAATCAACGATGAACGAGTGGGTAGGCGGCGTCAACCGTTAGTTTTTCAGCTGTTGGGGAACTGCATCCAATAGTAAAATGAGTATGTACAAGCGACAACACTTACTACACCTCCCTCACCTGTTGCACGCCTGACAGAACATGCCCCTCGGGTTCAAGAGCGAGTCTGTATTGGTACTGTTATAGCAAGTGTTAGAGGTCACTTTACATAAATTTTATTAGCTTTAATTTAAATTTATTCTTAAAACAACCAAAGCATTGGCTCGTTCTATCAGTGCCATAGGAGAAACATGCACAACAATTAGGATTATTATTCTCAGGATGCAAACGATCAGCTCGTTTACTGCACTTCAACACAAACAATACTACTACCAAGTTTGAACATCTAGTTATGGTTGCTATCCTCTACATCATCATGTCATGTTTCCCAGCTTGCAACATTCAGAACAAACCAATATGATATAAATAATAAATAAAACAAAGATGCCTACATCACAATGCTTCCCAGCTTGCAAGATTCATAACCAACCCATTAGATTCAAATAATAATAAGTACAACAAATATGCCTACACATCTCAATGATTCACAGCTCAGAGCCAATCGTAACTGTACAACTCAAACATTGTGAGAATGGGAACAAATAAATAAAAAAATATTGATGCTTCATGTACGTAATTTGATCCAAGGATTTGCTTAAACATTGAAACCGGTCCTTCTTAAGGCCATGCAGGTCAAACATTGGCACCTGCAATATTCTGCATCGCTGGTGGCACTACCACTTCCAATATATGCACAAGAGGGCCTTCTAGATTTTGAAGTAGTGTGTATAGAGCCTCATCCTTAGTATTTAACAAATACACATAGAAGAATCTAGTGGAATCATCAATCAACGTCCTAAAATATCTCTTTCCACCTTGCACACAAACATGGCACTTTAGAGCTTTTGGATAAAGTGAATCTTGTGACTAAATCCGTCTTGGCTAGCCGTGTCATACAACTCTGGGCGAATGCTTTTCACCATCACAACATCTGTAGTTGAGTATTCTTGTTTGCATAGATAAGAAAGACCATGACTACGATAATGTTAGCACTAGTTAAATCAACTTTATTTCCAAAACGAGAAAATATTGTGATAGAATAGCTTTATTGTAAAAATACAATGTTAGCACAGTATGAAAAAGCACAATCATGTTGATAAAGGACATTACTGACCTATGTGAGATGACTTTGGGAGATCAAGTTATTCTTCATGTCCCCTTATCTTGCCATGAATACGATTAGTTGACATCCATTAACACCTCAGTGTAGCAGTAAAGAGGGGCCCTACGCCGCCACGACTCAATGTGGTGAACCTGCAGATCCACTTGGATGATTCAATTCATGCGACCTTTTTCTACAGTCCGCCTGAAATGAAGCAAAGATTGCATCATGCAGCTAGCAAGAAGTACTTGCTCTCATGAGCTGGCAGGTTCTTCTTTAGTAGTTGCACTAAAATTGAGCAACATTAACATTAGTTGTCCTGCTCATGCAACGTGCAACTATAATCCGGTTATCCTTTTGTGCAGTTCCACTAAAATAAAATTCCATTGTGGTGATAGTGATGACTCATCTTGCAAAGGCTAATATACTTTTGCACGAGATTACCAACAGAGTTTGACGGAGATGTTGGAAACTCCAATCAACCTTTGTGCAGTTCAACCAAAATTGAGAGACATTGCCAACGTGACATTTTAGTTGAACTGCACAAGACACTCATTAAAAAAGTGTTTTGTGCAGTTCACCAAAAGGTCACAATAGCAACGAGGTGATATGGATATCTCTATCCGCACAAAAAGATAGAAAGAAAACAGTTACTGGTCAATAACAAGATACGAAATCTAGACGAAATGAAAAGAAGCATCTTGATTATGTTCATGGCAATCACACAAGAACAGTAGAAATTTTAAAACAACGGCATTGCGTGATGTTACCGGAAGCACTACGACCAACAATGACACTCGTAAAATATGGGATTACTTTAATGGTGGCATTGCTTGTTTACCAGATATAGTAGATCAACGACACCTAAAGAGTTGTTTAAGGGCATGGGAAAGTGGGGACACGAGGACAATGAACAACGTAAATAAGCAACTTACTTATCATACTGGTAAAAATAGTAGGAGTACCATTTGTAACATAGTTTAATTGCATCATATTACTGGAGGCATTAGATTAACAATAACACTGGTTAGACATGTCCTTACGGTAACAGTGTGATTGCTTCATTTTACATGCGCTCTTACATTAACAACATCAAAAAGTTGGTATAAGGACATGCGACACTGGACGCATCAGCACAATGTACCTACAAGGAGGCATAAAGCGATGATGCCGAGTTTGTTCATACTCTGCGAGGGCAGCAAATCTAATCATGGAGACCTTTTACTATGTGATGGCAGCAAATCTAAGAATGATGACATGATATAGACAAGATCTATTCATGTAGAAATAGACCCCATCTTTTTATCCTTAATAGCAATGATACATGTGTGCCTTGCATCCCCTTCTGTAACTGGAAAGGACACCGCAAGATCGAACCCATTACAAAGCACCTCTTCAAATTACGAGATAAATAGATCAAGTTGGCCAAAAAACCCAAATATCGGACAAGAAATGTGAGGCTATAATAATCTAGATTGGATATAAAATCAAGGCAAATCTGATCATAAACTGACAATTCATCGGATCCCAACAAACACACCACAAAAAGTCATTACATCAAATAGATCTTCGAGAGACCATTGTATTGAGATACAAAGAGAGAAGAAGCCATCTAGCTACTGCCTACGAACCCGTAGGTATGTGGTAAACTACTCACGCATCACCTGAGAGGCACCAATGAGGATGATGAACCCCTTCGTGACCGTGTTCCCCTCCGGCAGAGTGCCGGAAAAAGGCTATAGATTGGATCTCGTGGTTCTAGAACTTGCGGCGGCTGGAACAAAATTTCGTCGACTCTCCTAGGGTTTCTGGAGGTAGGAGGTATTTAAAGAGCAAAGAGCCGGTGCGGGAGGCCACTGAGGTGGGCACGACCCACTAGGGCGCGCATGGGTCCCAGGTGCGCCCTAGTGGGTTGTGCCCCCCTCGGGGCACCCCCAGGTGCTTCTCTGGCCCATCTGATGTCTTCTGGTCCAAAAAAATCCACAAAAAGTTTTGTTGCATTTGGACTCCGTTTGATATTGATTTTCTGTGATGTAAAAAACAAGTAGAAAATAGCAACTGGCACTTGCCACTATGTCAATTGGTTAGTCCCAAAAATGATATAAAATGACAATAAAATGATTGTAAAACATTCGAGAATGATCATATAACAGCATGGAACAATAAAAAATTATAGATATGTTGGAGACGTATCAGCATCCCCAAGCTTAATTCATGCTCGTCCTCGAGTAGGTAAATGATAAAAACATAAATTTTGATGTGGAATGCTGCCTATCATGTTCATCACATATTCTTTTCTTTATAGCATCGACAATTGGACTTTTATGGTTCAAAGCAATAGTCTAGTTTTGACATGAGGACTTTAACACTCAAGCATATCAACAAAC
This sequence comes from Secale cereale, assembly GCA_902687465.1. NCBI lineage: Eukaryota > Viridiplantae > Streptophyta > Magnoliopsida > Poales > Poaceae > Secale > Secale cereale. The sequence goes on along the minus strand of LR738711.1, from coordinate 827,424,228 downwards.
AACCATGTCTTTTCAAAATATCAATACTAAAGCAAGTTATCCCTAGCCCATCATGCTCAATTATTGATCTATTCATGCAACACATCCGAATATTAGCTACATCCAATGCTCAAGTGCGATAATAGTGTTCCGTAGTTGGTGCTTTATAAGAGAAGATGGAGACTCGAAATAAAAATAAAAATTGCATAAAGTAAAAGATAGGCCCTTCGCAGAGCAAAGTAGAGACTTGTAGAGGTGCGAGAGCTCAAAGTTTAAATTGAGAGATAAAATTATTTTGGGTGGATTCTTTTCCTGTCAACGAGAATGACTTAGAGTTCCCTACACTTTCCATGCTAGATATATCATAGGCGGTTCCCAAAAATAAAAAAAAGTTTATTCCTTTTTCCACCAAGCATTCACAAGCCATGGCTAACCTTATCCACGGGTGCCCTCCATAACAACACTTTCCAAGGAATTTATTATTTGACAACATAAAGTAAATTTTCTTTTCATTTTGGGACTGGGAACCCCTAGTACCGCCATACTCTCATGCAGTGACAAGTAAATAAACACTCATCTTGAGAATAACGCATCTAGCATGAAAAATATTAGCAACCCCTTGCCGCTTCATGAGTGGTACGGGCACACAAAAGAGAAATTTATTTTGAAATTAGAGTTGGCACATACAAATTTGCTTAGAACAACATGGAAATACTTCATATAGGTAGGTATGGTGAACTCATTTGGCATAACTTGGGTTTTAGGATTTGGATGCACAAGTAGTATTTCTACTTAGTACAAGGTGGAGGCTAGCAATAGGTTGAGATGCGACCAACCAAGGAACAAAAACCATCTTAAGAGAACATTGAACATAACTAACATCGAATAATGCAACACAAGTAGGATGTAATTTCATTGCATGACCATTGACTTTCGTTCTTGCAAAGGGAATCACATACCTTAACATCAATATTCTTACTAAAACATAATTACTCATTAACATGGCTCGCATATCACTATCATCATATCTCAAAACTATTACAAAGAATCAAGTTTATTTTGTCCAATGATCTTCATGAAAGTTTTTATTATATCCCCCTTGGATATCTATCACTTTGGGACTAGTTTCATATGTTGCTTTTGATAAACTCAAACAAATATAAGTGAACAACATGAGCACAATATTTATTTCTCTCAAATTAATCTAAGTGAATCAAGAGAGAATTTCTTCAAAAATAAGAAAGCACAATGTGCTCAAAAAGATATAAGTGAAGCACTAGAGCAATTCCAAGGCTCTAAAAAAGGGACAATTACATTTGAGCCCCTAGTTGTGTCACACTCGTGTGTTTTGCCCCTAAATTCAAAAAACCCTCGTTTCTGTCCAAGCTCGTTTGCTCCTCTTATGCTTTTGCCCTTTGACCGTTTGACCGTAGCTTTGAAAACATCATCACGAATTCATACTAACTCGGAAAAATGCATATAAGATATCAAAATGTTCGGAAAAACATCACCTATATGTGCACATCATTTGCATTCATGACAAAAGTGTTGAAAATCCAAAAAAATCATATAAGCTCAAACTAAGGTATAAACTTTTCAGCATTGTTGTCATGAATGCAAATGACATGAACTTATGGGTGATGTTATTTCGAACATTTTGATATCTTATTTGCAATTTTCTGAGTTAGTATGAATTCGTTATGAAGTTTTCAAAGTTGCGGTCAAACGGTCAAAGGGCAAAAGCATAAGAGGAGCAAACGAGCTTGGACAGAAACGAGGGTTTTTTGAATTTAGGGGCAAAACACACGGGTGTGACACAACTAGGGGCTCAAATGTAATTGTCCCTAAACCTAACGCCATGTCGTGGTTGATGCACTTGCGAGTAGACTCTATTTCCTCCTGGTCCGACCTGTGCCATGAGTTTGTTGGCGCCTTTACCGGAGGCCACCAAGCCCATGGCCAGGCGAGTGACCTACATGTCATACCCCAGAAGGAAGGTGAGACTCTGCGCAAGTACATACAGAGATTCAGCCGGGTACAGTACAATATCCCCGATGTTCACCCTGCCGCCATCATCAGCGCGTTCCACCGGAACGTGCGCAACCGCAAGATGCGCGAAGAACTGGTGATGACCAAGGTGAAGGACGTGGCAGAACTCTACGTTCTCGCCGACAGATGTGCCCGGGCTGAAGAGGGACGGAAGTACCCCGGCGAAGGTGCCGGTGCGGAAACCGACTCTTCAGATGAAGATACTGCCGCCCCGACGAGGAAGGGCCGGAGCCGTAACAGGAAGCGCAAGGGGAAGGCCGTGCTTGCCGTCGAGGGATCTGATGACGCCGGCTCCGCCAAGAAAACCAAGGCAGGTGACCCTGGCAAGGAAATTGCCGGGTGTGTCGCCTGCCGGGCCTTGGCGGCTGCCGAGAAGCCAGGAAACTCCGGCAAACGGTACTGCAAGATCCATCGCACCAAGGGCCATGATCTCTAGGACTGCCACCAGGTTGAGCTCCTCGCTGAGAAGCAAAGGGATGAATACGAGAGGCGGGACAAGGAGAAGGGCCAAGACGGCGCTGAAGGGTCCAACAAGAAACGTGACGGCCAAGCAGGCCGTCGCGGCAAGGAGAAACAGCAGGAAAGGCCCGCCCGGGGCCGCAACAGAAGATCTAAGGACGACGATGATGAAGAGAACGACGAGTCCGGCGGCCAAGAATTTTTTCAGAAGGCCACGGACGCCATGTGCGTCGATGGTGGCGCCTCACTGAACGCTTCTCACCGCCAGCTTAAACAGTGGGCGCGTGAAATTATTGCAGTGGAGCCATCGTCCGGTGCCCAAAAGCCGCTGAAATGGTCCAGCACACCTATCATCTTTGACGCCGAGGATCACCCTGATCGCACTACTGCGGTCGGGTGCTTGCCGTTGTTGGTTTTGCCAACAATACGCAACCTCGAGGTGACGAAGATGCTAGTAGATGGCGGGGCCGGCCTAAACCTACTCTCGCCCACCGTGATCGAGAAGCTGCAAGTTCCTGATGGGGACCTCGAGGAGACGGGCACGTTTCAAGGGGTCAGTCCAGGAAGGAGTCAACCGAAGGGGAAAGTCACACTGCCCGTGACTTTTGGAAGTGATCTAAACTATAGGACAGAGAGGGTCGTGTTCGATGTCGCCAAGATCCCCCTGCCTTACAACGGGATCCTTGGCCGCCCAACGCTGGCCAAGTTCATGGCAGCATCGCACTACGCCTACAACACCCTGTTGATGCCAGGGCCCGTGACGATCATCACCATCCCCTCCGACAAGAAAGATGCGCTGATTTGCGCCGACCAATTGTACCAGCAAGCAGTTGCAGCAATTGCCGCTACGGGGGCACTTGCTCCTGCCACTGGAGCCCCGGGAGGGAAGAAGAAGAAGACCGGCGAGACCTCGGGCGCCGTCTCCGGCAAGCGCACCTCTTCGGAGTGCTATGCTCCCGTCGAGGACGTGCCTAAGAGCTCCACCGAAAAGAAGAAGACCGGCGAGACCTCGGGCGCCCACTCCGGCAAGAGCACCTCTTCGGAGTGCTATGCTCCCATCGAGGACGTGCCTGAGAGCTCCGGCGGAAAGAAGAAGACCGGCGAGGCCTCAGACACCCACTCCGGCAAGCACACCTCTTCGGAGTGTCGCACTCCCGTCGAGGACATGCCAGAGACCTCCACCGGCAGAAACAAGAGATCAAGGGCTACGCCGCCAGGAACCAAGAGGGTTTCTGTCAAGGAGGACGGCATGGGAGGGGCTTTTACCATAAGCTCCGCCCTTGACAACAAATAGGAAGATGCGCTCGTCACCTTCCTGCGGGCGAATGTCGACGTGTTTGCCTGGCAAGCATCCGATATCCACGACGTTCCCAGGGAAGTGATTGAGCACCACCTTGCTGTCTGCCCTCATGCGCGGCCCGTCAAGCAGAAGGTCAGGAAGCAAGCTTTGGAACGGCAAGAGTTCATCACCGAGGAGATCCGGAAACTGGAAGCTGCGGGTTTGGTGAGAGAAGTGCTCCACCCAACGTGGTTGGCCAATCCAGTGGTAGTGCGCAAGGCAAATGGGAAGTGGAGGCTGTGTATTGATTACATAGATATCAATAAAGCTTGTCCCAAGGACCCCTTCCCGTTGCCACGCATAGACCAGATTGTCGACTCCACGGCAGGGTGTGACCTGCCGTCATTCCTCGATGCCTACTCCGGCTACCACCAGATCTTCATGGCGAGAGAAGACGAAGAGAAGACAGCATTCATCACCCCATGTGGTACGTACTGTTTCGTACGGATGCCTTTCGGGTTGAAGAGTGCTGGCTTGACTTTTGCAAGGGCAGTCCAGATTGGTTTTGAACCCCAACTCCATAGAAATATGGAGGCTTATATGGATGACATAGTGGTCAAAACCAAGAACAGGGCAACCCTTGTGCCAGATTTACAAGAAACATTTGTGAACCTGCGCAAGATCAACCTCAAGCTGAACCCTGAGAAGTGCGTCTTCGGCATTCCGTCCGGCAAGCTTCTTGGCTTCTTTGTGTCGCAGCGTGGGATAGAAGCCAATCCACACAAGATCAAAGCTATAGAGCAGCTTGAAGCACCCAAGCAGGTCAAGGACGTGCGTCGGCTTGCTGGCTGTGTTGCCGCCATGAGCAGATTTATTTCCAAGTCTGCCGAGCGTGCCCTCCCCTTTTTCAAGATCTTGAAAAGGGCGGGCCCAATGGAGTGGACGCCGAAAGCCGAAGCAGCATTACAAGACCTGAAGAAGTATCTTTCCTCCACGCCAATACTGGTTGCGCCCCAACCACAGGAACCGTTGCTGCTATACTTAGCGGCAACGAACCAGGTGGTCAGCGCCGCACTAGTGGCGCAAAGAGAAAGCAACGATGAGGTGATAGCAGCAACGGAGCCTGGTGCCACTGGCGCAGGGACGACACAGCCGATTGGAGTGTAGCCGAAGAAGAAGATGATGCAGCACCCGGTCTACTTTGTTAGCTCCCTCTTGCAGGGGGCTAGGACAAGGTACTCCGGTGTGCAGAAATTGCTCTTCGGCCTTCTTATGGGCTCAAGGAAGCTGCGTCACTACTTCCAGGCACACGAGATCACTGTCGTCACTCGCCTCCCTCTGCAACGGATATTGCACAATCCAGATGCAACGGGAAGGATTGTGGAGTGGGCACTGGAGCTGTCCAGCTTTGGCCTCAAGTTTGAAAGCACCTCGACAATTCAGAGCCGAGTCCTGGCAGAGTTCATTGCAGAATGGACTGCAACACCTGATGAAGAAGTCCAAGAAACTGCTCTCCCTGGCAAAGAGGCAAGTTGCAACTGGATCATGTACTTTGATGGGGCTTCTCTTTACAAGGCGCTGCTAGCTGGCTTCTCACCCCTCGTTGGTTACCCCAAGTGGAAGGTTTGAGATGCAGTGTAGCAGAAGTTTTCCCTTGGTAATACCAAGGATCGATTTCCTAGAGACTCCCAGTTTCAACAAGAAGGTGTCAACTGCTAACGGCGCCGGATATTAGCAATCAACGTGGACCTGCACACAGATACAAATAACTTTGCTCCCAATGAGTACAGAGAGGTTTTCAATCCCTCCGGCCTTGTAGTTTACAAAGGATCAAATGCAAGTGATAATAGTGATAGGTATAATTGCAATAGTAAGTAAATAGCGGAAAAGTAAATAGCGGATGTGATCAATGATGGTAATATGGACCGGAGTCTCATGATGTTCACTAGTGATGTCTCTCTCCCAAAAGACGATAAAACAGCTATGTGAGGTAAACGAATTACAGCTGGGCAATTGACAGGACCATGTGCGCAAACCAATGCTGACTACATTGCAAGAAAGGTTGAGGTTCAAAGCATGGGCGGTACGCCAAAGTAAGTAGACCGAAATCCATCAATATCTACTACTAATCATCCACCTTGAGATATCTATCCAGAACATCTCGCTGGTATTAAGCTGCGAGCCCCACCCATAGTGTAAACTCAATGCAACTGACAACTGCATTAAAAGAACTTTGCGTAAAGTAAACAATCCTTGCACCCGCGGGCACAAGCACCGTTGTTTTCCCCCTTGTGGCAACAGCACATCCCCTAGACTCATGTTTCTGTCACTCAAACTAGTCATCGAGGGGCATGAACCCACAATCAAGCATAACGTTCCCTCTTGGAGTCACTACCTACTACTTGGCCAAAGCAATAAATAACAATGGAGAACATGCAAGAATTACTTATGAACATAAACATAAAAGAGGTGAATCAAATATATTACTCAAGCACAATCTGAACATAATCTCATAATCCATCGGATCCCAGCAAACTCATCATAGCAACAGCATAAGGATTACATATGTGCCTCGATCATGTAGGGCAGCTCACGAGGACTAATTAGTGAAGCACAAGAACGGGAGGAGAACATCACATAGCTACTGGTCATGGACCCATGGTCCAAGGGAGACTACTCACAAGTCATCCGGGAGGCGTCCATGGTGGTGGAGAAGCTCCCGGTTGTGATCCTCCCCTCCGGCAGGGTGCCGGGAAGAGTTCTCCTGGTGCTCCCGATCTTGGAAGCGGCGGCGGCGGCGGAACAGAGATGGGATCGCGAAAAGAGTTCCTGTTTCGAGGGTTTCGGGAGACGCTTTAAATATATGCCAAAGGGGGGCATCGGGGAAGCCTCGGGGGGCCCAGGCGCCCCCCCGACGCAGCCCAGGGGGGCGCGCCGCCAAGGCGCCTGAAGCCCT
>LR738711.1:827348913-827411818 GCA_902687465.1 Secale cereale | reverse complement strand
CCCCCCCCCCCCCGGCTGTACTTCGGGCGCAAGGTAGGTTCTGGAACGCTGATTTTTTATATAATTTTTCTGGATTTTTCCTGGCAGTTCCCGTAACGTGAAAACCTGAAATACAAAAACAGCCGAAAACGGAAACTGGCACTGGGGTGCACTGAGTTAATAGGTTAGTCCAAATATGATCAAAAGTGTATGGAAGTGTATAAATATCATAGCAATATCACCCAAAAGAGGCATGGAGCAAGAAGAAATTATAGATACGTTTTGGACGTATCAGGCGCCGGGATTGGCGTACTGTTGGTCGCGCCCACCGAAGAGCACCTCAAGTACATGATCCAGATGCACTTCCGTAGGGAGGTATCAACGAACAACACTGCCGAGTACGAGGGGCTTCTTGCTGGTCTTAGGATTGCTGCGGACCTCGGAATCAAGAAGCTCATTGTCAGGGGCGACTCACAGCTTGTCGTCAAACAAGTCAACAAGGATTACCAGAGCCCGTTGATGAAGGCCTACGTCGATGAAGTGAGAAAGTTGGAAGAGCGCTTTGACGGTATATAGGCAGAGCACGTTCCCCGAGCAAAGAACGACATTGCCGATTACCTGTCAAAGCGCGCTGCCCTCAAGCTATCTGTGGAACCAGGTACCTTTGTGCTTCAGCTTTCTCAGCCATCCGTTGATCCATCAACAGAGCAGAACAAGAGGAGGAAGTCAGGGCCCGGCAAGTACTTTCCCGCCGAGCTCCCCGGAGCCGCCGGCAAGGATGTTGCCGGGGACACTGAGCCCGCCACCGGAGGGCTGACTCCGGCGGAGCGTCAAGCTTTTGCCGTCGAGATAGCCACTCACTTGGTGGAGGAAATGCCTTTAGTCCTCGCCATCGAGCCCGAGGCTCCAGCGTGGGCGCAGCATACCGTCCGATTCCTTTAGACTGGGGAACTTCTTGAGGAGCAGGAAGAAGCGGAGAAAGTAGCCCGTCGGTCTGCCATGTACCAGTTCGTCGATGACGTCCTGTACAGAAGGAGACGAAACAGTGTGAAATTGAAGTGCATCCCCCGAGAGGAAGGACTGGAGCTGTTGGCAGAGATACACAGAGGCATATGTGGATCCCACATAGGGTCGAGAGCTCTCGCCGACAAGGCATTCCGGCAAGGCTTCTTCTGGCCCACTGCCCTCCAGGATATGGCGGCGCTGGTCACCAGGTGTGAAGCGTGCCAATTCCATTCGAAGAAACTTCATCAACCAGCTCAAGCCCTTCAAACCATTCCTCTCTCCTGGCCCATCTCGGTCTGGGGGCTCGACATACTGGGCCCTTTCCCCCGCGCCGTCGGGGGCTTTGAGTACTCGTACGTTGCAATCGACAAGTTCACAAAGTGGCCAGAAGTGGAGGCAGTGAGGAAGGTCACAGCTCAGTCACCCGTCAAGTTCTTCAAGGGACTAGTGTGCCCTTTTGGTGTACCCAACAAGATCATCACCGACAATGGCATGCAGTTTACAAGCCGCACCTTCATGCAGTATACCCAAGACCCTCGGCAGCAAGGTCTGTTTCGCTTCCGTTGCTCACCCCCGAAGCAATGGTCAAGCTGAGAGGGCAAATGCTGAAGTGCTGCGAGGATTAAGGACAAAGACCTATGACAGGCTGCACAAGAGCGGGAGGCGCTGGATTGATGAATTGCCGACGGTTATTTGGTCGATCAGGACGATGCCAAATCGAGCCACCGGCCAGACGCCCTTTGCCCTGATATACGGGGCAGAAGCAGTTCTCCCCACAGAACTCATATACGGGTCACCTCGAGTGCTCGCTTATGATGAGCTTGAGCAAGAGCAATTGCGGCAAGACGACGCAATGCTCCTTGAGGAAGATCGTCTTCGGGCGGCTGTGAGAGCAGTGCGCTACCAGCAAGCCTTGTGCCGCTACCATAGCCGCAAGGTTCATGCCCGAAGCTTTGAGGAAGGCGACCTTGTTCTCCGGCGCGTTCAATCGGCCAGGAATACGAACAAGTTGACGCCGAAGTGGGAAGGCCCTTATCGGGTAATACGAGTCATCAGGCCTGGCGCTGTCCGCCTGGAGACCGAGGATGCCGTTCTGGTGAGTAATTCCTGGAACATCGAGCATCTTCGCAAGTTTTACCCATAAGGCGCGGCTTGCCGGGCCCCCCGGCAAGCCACCCTTTTGTACAAGCAATGCCGGCAAGGCATGTAACCCTTTGTACAAAGCCAGGCGCAGACCCTGAGCATAAATAAATGAAGCGTTGGCGCCCTAAGTTTTAGCATGCATGCTGAGTCGAGTCTCGTCCTTGGTTAGGGTTGATAGTGCTTAGCAGCGGCTAACCCCTAGCTTAGAGGTTGAGTCTTTGTCTTTCCTCTGTCTTCCTTGGTTTACAGGACGCGCAGGCATCCTTGCCAAAGCCACTTGGAGGAAGGAAAGAAGAACGGACCTGTGCCTAAGCCCGGGCAAGCCAGTGTTGCCGGGGGCTGCAAGGGCAAAAACTCGCCCACGGCAGACCAGGGTTGCCGGGGGCTATAGCTTCAGATAAGTCCTTTTTTCCCCTTATCATGCATTCCGTTATGGACTGAGGTATGTGAAACCTCGTTCTTTTCCTTAAGCTACTGTGCTCCCATAACTCTAGGCCCTAAGGCTCGTTCCTGGGACTAGGTCTGGTCGTAGTCGTGACGGCAAAGGGATAAAACGAGGAGCCTGAGCCCGCTTCATCCCAGCCTCCGCCAAGGGCGTGAGAAAGGTCACGCGAAGTAGGGAAACGGCAGGGCCTGTTGCCGGGCGAGAAAATGTTTATCTTAAGGATATCAGGGATTTATTCCCTGTTGTGGGTTTTTACCTACGAACAAATGACCCGGCAAACATTTCTTTTTCATTTAAAATATTCCATTCAGGTACAGTCCATAGGGAATGAAAAACATGAATAAGGGGATTACAAGTTTTAAAATTTACAGATGCCCGAAGGCTTACAGACTAAAAAGAGATAAGATGCCCGTAATGCCTTTCTTGTCCCTCTCCTCAGGAGGTAGGTCAAGGAGGCGAGAAGGGCAACAGGGGCGCCTAGGCGAGCTACGGGTGGCAGAAGACACCGAGAAGGCATCTCGGCGGCCTCCCCGGGGCTGGACGGTGATGACGGCGCCGGAGGCTGAGCTCGAAGACGAGGCGGCAGGACGTCAGTAGGAGACGAAGGTGTCAGTGCCCGCATACTCCGACATGACGACCTTGCCACCCGCCTTCTTCCTCTTCCTCTTCCGCAGCCTCCCTACGCCAGCCGCCAAGGAGACGACCCCGAGAAGTTCAAGGAGCCGGCGACGCGGATGATGGGGTCGCCGGTGCCACCAGGAGCGGAGCCCGACACCTAGTCGGACCCGTCATCCTGCCGTCCCCCACCCTCGTCGTCGCTGTCGCTGTCCTCCTCGTCACCCTCGTTCGAGGAGGAGTCTTCGTCATCAGAGGAGCTCTCCATGCAGCACCTCGCGCGAGTTGCGAGGTGCTCGAAGACCTTGACGGAGAGGTGGCCATCCCCCATCAACTTGAAGTGGAGGGTGAGCCCATCCGCCAAACTGTGGATGCGAGCGAACCTCTTCCATCCTTGGCGAAGATACATCACATGAGGGGCGGGGAAGTCGACGCGGGCCCGCGGGCCACTGATCCCACAACCCCTTATGTGCAGCCGCAGCGACTCCAGCGGGTTCACCTCCATCTCCCGCGCAAACGGGGTCGTGAGACGAAGGCGACGGCGCGGCGACCCCCGCATCCTAATGAAGAATTCGCAGGGGTCATCTCCAACATGACCTTCCACTGGAGGAGGAGCTGCTGGCGGAGGCGAGGCCGGCGAGCCACCCCGTCTTCCTCTTCCCCGAGCACCCAGCCTCGCCCACGGCCCCGCCCCCTCCCTCTTCCCCTCGTGGCTGGTTCGGCACTGCGGGTCCAGGAGAAGGGGGGACGCGCTGTCGAGCAGCGACCCTCGCCGCCACTGTTGAGGAGCCGGGGTTTTCCTTCTTCATGGCGGACAGAAGAGAAGAGCAGAAGCTGAAGGAGAAAGAAGATGGAGGAGTGCGGAGCGCCGTCCCCTCCCTCCGCCCTTTATAAAGGGGCGGGGCTGGAGCTCGACCGCCCCGCACGGCCAATCAAGACGCAGAAGGCGAGAGGGGCTGGGACCGACCCGCCTCCCCAACCAGCAACGGCTCAGTTTCCTGCCTCCACCGCTCGCCACCTTGAACGCATGGGAGGCATGTGGCGAACGCGCAGGACCGAAGGGACGGGTGAGTCAACCTCTCCCCACCCCGCGATCGTGGGGAGTGGACGCCTAGCAGACCGCGCCTCGGCCCCATCCAGTCGGTGAGCCACGCCCCCACACCTCCCCCCGTTTATGGGGAAGGCGCGGGCCGCCTCCTTTCGCATTTACTGCAACGTGACGCATGCCTGCGGAAACCGCCCCACGCATGCAGCCCACGTCAAGGACGCCCCTCCACCCCGCGCCGCGTGCGCGGGTCGTGGGAGGCGCAGCGCGCGGAAATTTTACCATGCTGAAAACCACCCCGCCCGCCCGCGCACCGTTTTGGGCCTGGCCCAACAACGTGTCGCGCTTATGTGTGGCCCATGCCCGGGGGCTCCTGTCGGTGTACAAAAAGAGGGGTACACCTTTTGTACCCCTATGACTGTGCATGGGTAGTCTGAGCCACGGCACCACCACACTAAGCATGGCGAGGGAGACGAGCCGGGGCAAGACTGAAGCTCAATGGAGACTAGAGCAATGCCAAGAACAAGACCACAAAGAACAAAGGGACGAAGCAGCTTCCCCCGGCAAGACCCTTGCCGCGGCAGCTCGCCCTGCGCCTACGAAGCGAATCACCCTTGAGTCCACCGCCCCCATGGGGCGAGGATTCGGGAGATATCCCCGTGGTGGCATGCAGATCTTTGTGAAGACATTCAAGGTCAGATGCGAGTTAAGAAGACGACGACCCTTGGCGGGATCCCAGCCAAGAAAGACTAGAAGGCCCCCGCAAGCACCTTGCCGGGGATGACAGCAGGCGCCACGGCAAGACCCTTGCCGGGGCCCCCGGCAAGGCCCTTGCCGAGGACACCCACGGGGCCACCATCAGGCCCGCACCAACTGGGTTTCCACCAACCCACGCAGCTGCCGACTCGACCAGCTGGACAGGCTCCTGCGTGGCAACCCACAGATCTTCGTGGAGACCCGCCGTTGCGCCACCTCAGCTGCCTGTCTGCCTACATGGCACCTCAAGCACCGCTGGCCAGGGCGCGTGTCAACGCGAGGAGGGGCGGCGACGGACAAGACGGGTGTCTCCCCTCGTCCCCGATAAAGCAAGGACACCTAAGCTGGGCGCATTAAATGCACCTTGTCCTGTAATGCGAGGGATAACCTCGCATCACTGTACCCTTTCCACCTCCTGTGTGCCACTGTGGCAACCCCTTTTTCCTATAAAAGGAGGCCCGAGGCGACCAGGAGAAGGATTCGGCTTTTTAGAACTCCTCACGACTCCCTTGGAGCTCCTCGCTAGCTGAAGAACACCAACATATAATCCACCAAAGCAGGAGTAGGGTTTTACGCATCTTTGCGGCCCGAACCTGGGTTAAGGAACCGTGTCCTGACCGTTAGATCCGCTCTTCCCTCAACCCCGCGCCCCGCAACCGTAGTAGGGATTCTTGTGATCCCATAGGTGTCGATCCAAATACAATGACACTAATCTTGTCTTGAATTGAGAAAAGTGCCATTTTATGGTTAATGAAGGCATTGTCTTGGGTCATAAAATTTCTGAAAGAGGTATTGAAGTTGATAAAGCTAAAGTTTATGCTATTGAAAAGATGTCGTGTCCCAAGGACATCAAAGGTATAAGAAGTTTCCTTGGTCATGCCAGGTTTTATAGGAGGTTCATTAAGGACTTCTCCAAAATCTCTAGGCATCTGACTAATCTTTTACAAAAAGATGTTCCTTTTGTCTTTGATGATGATTGTGTAGAAGCATTTGAAGTACTTAAGAAAGCATTGATCTCTGCACCTATTGTCCAGCCTCCTCACTAGAATTTAACCTTTGAGATTATGTGCGATGCTAGTGATTATGCTGTAGGTGATGTTCTAGGACAAAGAGTTGATAAAAAAATTGAATGTTATCCAATATGCTAGTAAAACTCTAGAAAGTGCCCAAAGAAATTATGCTAATACTGAGAAGGAGTTTTTAGCAGTCGTATTTTCTTGTGATAAGTTTAGACCTTATATTGTTGATTCTAAAGTAACTATTCACACTGATCATGCTGCTATTAAATATCTTATGGAAAAGAAATATGCTAAACCTAGACTCACTAGATGGTTTCTCCTGCTACAAGAATTTGATTTGCATATTACTGATAGAAAAGGAGCTGAGAACCCTGTTGCAGACAACTTATCTAGGTTAGAGAATATTCTTGATGACCCACTACCTATTGATGATAGCTTTCCTGATAAACAATTAGCTGTCATAAATGCTTCTCGTACTGCTCCATGGTATGCTGATTATGCTAATTACATTGTTGCTAAGTTTATACCACCTAGTTTCACATACCAGCAAAAGAAAAAGTTCTTCTATGATTTAAGACATTACTTCTGGGATGACCCACACCTTTATAAAGAAGGATTAGATAGTATTACTAGACGTTGTGTACCTGAGCATGAACAGGAACAGATCCTACGGAAGTGTCACTCTGAAGCTTACGGAGAACACCACGCTGGAGATAGAACTACACATAAGGTACTACAATCTGGTTTTTATTGGCCTACTCTCTTCAAGGATGCCCGTAAGTTTGTCTTGTCTTGTGATGAATGTCAGAGAATTGGTAATATCAGTAGACGTCAAGAAATGCATGTGAATTATTCACTTGTTATTGAACCATTTGATGTGTGGGGATTTGATTATATGGGACCATTTCCTTCCTCCGATGGGTATACACATATTTTAGTTGTTGTTGATTACGTTACTAAGTGGGTAGAAGCTATCCCAACTAGTAGTGCTGATCACAACACCTCTATTAAGATGCTTAAAGAAGTTATTTTTTCGAGGTTTGGAGTACCTAGATACTTAATGACTGATGGTGGTTCGCATTTTATTCATGGCGCTTTCCGTACAATGCTTGCTAAATATGATGTTAATCATAGAATTTCATCCCCATACCACCCCACAGTCTAGTGGTCAAGTAGAACTAAGTAACAGAGAGCTGAAATTAAGTTTGCAAAAGATTGTTAATAGGTCTACAAAGAATTGGTCCAAGAAACTTGATGATGCATTACGGGCCTATAGAACTGCGTACAAAAACCCTATGGGTATGTCTCCGTATAAAATGGTTTATGGAAAAGCATGTCACTTACCCCTAGAACTAGAACATAAGGCATATTGGGCTATTAAAGAGTTCAATTATGATTTCAAACTTTCCGGTGAGAAGAGGTTATTTGACATTAGCTCACTTGATGAATGGAGAACCCAAGCTTACGAGAATGCCAAACTGTTTAAAGAAAAAGTTAAAAGATGGCATGACAAAAGGATACAAAAGCGCGAGTTTAACGTAGGTGATTATGTCTTGCTATACAACTCTCGTTTAAGATTTTTTGCAGGAAAACTTCTCTCTAAATGGGAAGGTCCTTACGTTATCGAGGAGGTCTATCGTTCCGGTGCCATTAAAATCAACAACTTCGAAGGCACAAATCCGAAGGTGGTGAACGGTGAAAGAATCAAACATTATATCTCAGGTAATCCTATAAATGTTGAAACCAATTTTATTGAAACTGTAGCCCCAGAGGAGTACATAAGGGACACTTTCCAGAACGATTCAGACTCCCAAAAGGAAGAGGTATATGGTACGGTAAGTAAACTGACTCCAAAACAGTTCTAATGGCAATTTTTCTCTATTTTGGAATATTTAGAAAAATAGAAAAATAAGAGGCAGTCCGGAAGGACATGAGGCGTCCACGAGGGTGGAGGGCACGCCCTACACCCCTGGGCGCGCCCCCTGATACGTCCAAAATGCATTACTATTTTGTATCATAATTTATCCTTATGCATTGATATATTTCACGTTACGGTGATGTTCTTATGTTGTTTAGGTCTATTTTACATAGTTTGCAAACTTTCCGATGCCGAAGCAGCAGACGCAAGAATCAGCAGTACAAAGTGGATGCTGAGTTGCTGAAGAAGAATACCTCCAAATTACCTGAAAATTGACGGGAGATATTTTTCAGACGGATCACGAAGGCACGCAAAAGGGCAACCAGAGGGGGCCACAGGGTGCCCAGGCGCCCTGGGGGCGCCCCCCCCTGGCCGCGCCGGGGGGCGCCTGGAGCCCCTGGCCCACCTCTGGCCGCCCCCTTTTGCATATATGCTCTCCGTTATCCAAAAACCCTAGGACGGGGATTTTTACGGAGTTCCGCCGCCGCTCCATGGCGGAAACCTACAGAGAAGAAAAAGCCATCTCCGGCGGGCATATTCCGCCGGGGAGATCACCTCCCGGAAGGGGAGATCATCGCCATCGTCATCACCATCGTCACGGGCATCATCGAGATCATCATCAACATCATCCCCAACACCAGCACCATCTCCATCTTCATCCAAATCTCATCTTACAATCGAATCTTGTGTTGTAACTCGTACTACCTATCCTCTCTACTCCATCGGTGTTGATTACTACTTTGTGGTGAATGCTATTGAGTTTTGTTGGAGAAATATTATTATGTCCAGATTGTTTATCACCTATTTATCCGCACTGATCATGATCTCCTTTATGTCTCGTGAGTAGTTACCTTAGTTCTTGAGGACATGGGGAAGGTCTTGTTGCTAGTAGTCATATGCTGTTGAAGTAATATGTGTTGTTTGATACTTAAGTTGCGTTGTCATTCTACTAGTGGTGTTGTGTGAGTCGAACACCCAACACTTCGCCTTATTAAGGACCTAGGAGAATACATTGTGTATAAAGAATGCTTGTGGTGGGTTGCCGGAGTGACAGAAACCTGAACCCCAGTTCGCACGCTTTTGCATAAGGGAATAATGGATCCTCGATCGTATTGCTATGGTTAGGCTTTTGCCTTAAATTCTATCTTGTATTTGCGGATGCTTGCAAGGTGTTTAATCATAAGAGTGCACTCATCTTAGTCTAGAGAGTGTACTAGCATAGATCCACCCACTCAACACTTATCAACACATAACATAGTATCGATACGGAATATGGTGAAAGCACATGACTACCTCTCCCGTGTGTCCTCAGGAAAGCTTTAGTCTTTTATAAGTTCAGCTGCTAGGCCTCTCCTTTGCTAAGAAAGGATTGGGCCACTTGTTACTCTCAGTACCTTTTACATTACTTGCTTTTACTTTCCTGTTGCTTATACCGAGAAAACCCCTAAAAGTTATCTTTCAGTGCTTGCAGTGATTTCTTGCTCAGAATCGCTTATTAATACCTTCTGCTCCTCGTTGGGTTCGACACTCTTACTTATCGAAAACGCTGCAATAGATCCCTTACGGTTGAGGGTCATCAAGTACCGTTTTCTGGCGCCGTTGCCGGGGAGCGTAGCGCTATTGGTAAAGTGAAACTGGTAAGGAAGTTTTTATAATTCTGTTTTTGTTTTTGCTATTGCTGCTCTTTGTCCTTATGGATAACCCTGTTATTGGAGCGTTGCTTGCGGGAAGACGCCCCACACCTGTGGTGGTTGATCCTCCCCCTACTGAAATTGTGCCTTATAAAATACCAGCTGGCATTATCGATTATGTTTTGGCTAATCGTTATGCAGGAGACAGACATCCCGGTGAACACTTGCTATATCTGTCACAACTAAGTTCGTTATTTAAGCTTGCAGGTGTATCGAGGGAGTTTGTCATGAGAAAATTGTTTGCTGTATCACTTATAGATAAAGCTTCGGATTGGTATAGGCTTCTCGATAACTCACACTTGCTTGACTGGCAGGAGCTTATGTCTCTCTTTTATACTAAGTTTTATCCTCTTCATGAAATTCATCGAGACAGGAACTATATCTATAACTTTAGGTCTCGTGACGGAGAAATAATTGCTCAAGCTTGGGGGAGATTGAAGGCCCTAATGCTCAAATGCCCTATTCATAAGCTTCCCAAGGAAAAAATACTTACAAATTTTTATGCCCTAATGCTCAAATGCCCTATTCAAATGCTCAAATGTCAGGATAAGGAGATGCTAGATGCCTCCTCTAGTGGGGTATTTCAGAAGAAGAGTGTTGAAGAAAGGTGGGATCTCATTGAAAGGATCCAGAGGAATACCGAAGATTGGGAAATTGATATAGGTATTGAACCCGCTATAAATTATGAACATGATTATATTGAGAGCTATGTGAAAACTGAATACTTCAATACTTTTTGCTCTAAGATTGGTCTTGCCTCCCATCTAGTGATTGATTTCTGTAAGAATTTTGCCTCTCACGTTGATTCTTTTAAAAAGAAGAGAGACCAGCACCATGAACCTTTTAAAGAGCCACCTATTGATATTTATGTTGCTGACCCTATTTTGCCTGCAGTTATATATGAAAAGCCTCCTTTTCCCGCAAGGATAAAGGAGCACTCTTTTGTGACAGGCATAATAAATAAAAGTGAGAGAAGAGTTGATGAGCCTGAGGACCAGATCAAAGTCGATCCTCAAGTTGCATTGATTAAAGACCTTGCTACTAATGATGTTTTGGATTCCAATATAAATTTTTGTGTTGTTTCCACTAACCTTGTCATAGCCAAGAATAAAGGCCCAATTTCAGGTACTCCAGTGGTATCTATTAAAATAGGAGATCACAATTATTATGGGCTATGCGATTTGGGATCGACTGCAAGCGCTATCCCTTATTCACTTTATGAAGAAATCATCGGTGAGATTTCCCCTTGTGAACTTGAAGAAGTTGATGTTACCATTCATCTTGCAAACAGAACAACTATCTCTCCTATCGGGATTGTGAGGGACATTGAAGTCCTATGTGGAAAGGTAAAATACCCTACCGACTTTCTAGTACTTGGTTCAGAGAGGGACAATTTTTGTCCAATTATTTTTGGTAGACCTTTTCTTAGAACTTGTGGAGCTATTATAGATTGCAAGAAAGGTAAAGTTTCTGTTGAATTCGATGGTGAGCCATATGAATTTAATTTTTCTAAGTTCTCTAAGCAGCCTCGTGGTACTGATTTACCTAGTGATGATAAAATTATTGAAAGTATTGCCTCTATTGCTATTCCCCCTAATGATCCTTTGCAGCAATACATGGAGGACCAAGAGAATGATTTGCATATGCAGGAAAGAAATGAACTAGATAAAATATTTTTGAGGTAGCCTGCTATCCTGAAGCACAACCTTCCGGTTGAACCTTTGGGAATTTTATCAAAACCGAAGGAAGACCCGGTGTTCGATCTTAAACCTCTTCCCGATACGCTCAAGTATTCTTATTTAGATGAAAAGAAAGTATATCCTGTTATTATCAATTCTAACCTTTCAGGATATGAAGAAGAGCGATTATTGGAAGTACTTCGTAAACACCGAGGCGCAATTGGTTATACCCTTGATGACCTTAAGGGGATTAGTCCATCTATCTGTCAACATACTATCAACCTTGAGCCTGATGCTAAACCAGTTGTTGATCATCAACGACGGTTGAACCCGAAGATGATGGATGTTGTGAGAACTGAGATTCTCAAGCTTCTGGCCGCAGGTATTATCTACCCTATAGCTGATAGTAAGTGGGTAAGTCCGGTACATTGTGTTCCTAAGAAAGGAGGTACAACTGTGGTTCCTAATGATACAAATGAATTAATACCTCAGAGAATTATTATTGGATATAGAATGTGTATTGATTACAGGAAGTTGAACAAGGCAACCAGGAAGGATCACTACCCGTTGCCGTTCATCGACCAAATGCTTGAAAGGTTATCCAAAAATACCCACTTTTGTTATCTCGATGGTTATTCTGGCTTCTCTCAAATTCATGTTAACACTGCCGATCAAGAGAAGACCACTTTTACTTGTCCCTTTGGTACTTATGCTTACAGGCGTATGCCTTTTGGTTTATGTAATGCCCCTGCTACTTTTCAAAGGTTTATGTCTGCTATCTTTCATGGTTTCTGCGGGGATATTATGGAAGTCTTCACGGACGATTTCTCCGTCTATGGAACTTCTTTTGACCATTGTCTTCACAACCTTAATAAAGTTTTGCAGAGGCGAGGAGACAAATTTGGTACTCAACTGGGAAAAGTGCCACTTCATGGTTAATGAAGGAATTGTTCTTGGTCACAAGATTTCCGAAAGGGGAATTGAAGTGGACCAAGCCAAGATGGAAGCTATTGAGAGGATGCCCTATCCAAGGGACATCAAAGGTATTCGTAGTTTCCTTGGTCACGCAGGTTTTTATAGAAGATTTATTAAAGACTTTTCTAAAACCTCAATACCCCTCACTAATCTTCTCCAGAAGGACGTTCCTTTTGTATTTGATGAAAATTATAAGGAAGCTTTTGAAGTCCTTAAGAAAGCTTTAATAACCGCTCCTATAGTACAACCACCTGACTGGAATTTTCCTTTTGAGATTATGTGTGATGCAAGTGATTTTGCTGTTGGAGCTGTTTTAGGACAAAGAGTTTATAAGAAATTGAATGTTATACATTATGCTAGCAAAACTCTTGATAGTGCTCAAAGGAATTATGCTACTACTGAGAAGGAATTCTTAGCTGTAGTTTTTGCTTGTGATAAATTTAGACAGTATATTGTTGATTCCAAAGTTATTATTCATACTGATCATGCTGCCATTAAGTACCTTATGACAAACAAGGATGCCAAGCCAAGGCTTATCAGATGGGTACTCCTTCTTCAAGAATTGTATTTGCAGATTGTTGATAGGAAAGAAGAAGACAATCCGGTAGCGGACAATCTTTCAAGGATGGAAGATATACCGCATGATCCCATCCCAGTCAACGATAGTTTTCCAGACGAGCAACTTGCCGTTGTAAAAGTACAATCTCTTTCCGACCCTTGGTATGCAGATTATGCTAATTTTATTGTTGCAAAGTATTTGCCTCCAGGTTTGACACTTCAGCAAAGGAATAAGTTCTTTCATGATTTGAGGCACTACTTCTGGGATGACCCACATCTTTTCAAAGCAGGTCCCGACGGGATCGTGAGAAGATGCATTCCGGAACATGAGCAGAAGGACATTCTCAGACGGTGTCATGATAGTCCCTATGGAGGACATCATGCCGGTGAGAGGACTGCACATAAGGTTCTTCAATCAGGTTTTTATTGGCCTACTCTCTTTAAATATGCTAGAAATTATGTTTTAGCCTGTGATAAATGTTAGAGAGTTGGCAACATTAGTAGAAGGAATGAGATGCCTATGAATTACTCACTAGTGATTGAACCTTTTTGATTGTTGGGGTTTTGATTTTATGGGTCCTTTTCCTTCTTCGCACAAGTACACTCACATTTTAGTAGTTGTTGATTATGTGACCAAGTGGGTTGAAGCAATCCCCACTGAAAGTGCTGATCACAAGACATCTTTGAAAATGCTTAAAGATGTAATTTTTCCTAGGTTTGGTGTACCAAGGTATCTCATGACTGATGGGGGATCACACTTCACGCACGGAGCTTTTAGAAAAGCTTTGGCTAAATACGATGTTAATCATAGAATTGCTTCACCATATCATCCTCAAACTAGTGGGCAACTTGAGCTCACCAATAGAGAGATTAAGTTGATCTTGCAGAAGACAGTAAACAGAAATAGAAAGGACTGGTCAAATAAGTTAGGAGATGCTTTGTGGGCATATAGAACTGCTTACAAAAACTGTAATGCCCCGGATGTAATATTTTCCCTTTTGGGCATATAATATATCTCCGGCTTCCTCTATTCCATTCTGGGTTCTTTGTCTTTCGGGTTTTCATCATTTTGTTGTGTGCGTGTGTGGCATTCATTCATATCATATAGTCATGTGCATCGCATTGCATTTGTGTTGTCGGTTGCATCCGGTTCCACGCGTTCCTTCCCGTTGTCCGTTTCGCGTTCCGGAGCTCCCTCACATGTCCGTGGCGTCCCGTAGGCCTACTTTGGTGTGTGGCCAGCGCACGCCCATTAAGTAGCGATCAAATCAAGGAAATCGATCAAACGATCCCAATACCGTGCCAGCCCAAATCATGATCTTCACCAACTTGGATTTGGTTCTCTCGCGAAAATCGAGAGTTGCAGAGATGAGAACCATGAAAAGCAAGATCCCGAATAAAAAAACAGAAACCGAGGAAGAGGAAACCACAAGAGTGAAGACTAGTATGTAACGTTACCGGTTTGGCGCGAGACTTGTCGTGTGTTGTTGTTTTGGTGTGTGTAACCCGCCTGTCAAATCTCGTCGCGTTTCGAGTCCGTTTGCTACCCCAACAGTTATTCTCGTGGGCTCAAAGTGCCTCCACTTTGAGGCCCAAGACACCCCTCCAATACCCCACCAAACCACTCCTAGCCACTTCTATCATCTAGGCCATCCAAATCTGATCCGGTGGCCGAAAACCGCACTCCATTTGGGCAACCCTAGCTCCTTGTGCCTATATATTTGTCCACTTCCCCAAATTTGTGCCCCAAAACAAGGAAACCCTAGACCTCTCCTTCTTCCACCTCCAGCCACGAGCCACCTCGCCGGAGTTCCGCCGGAATCTCGCCGGAGTTCGCCGGAATACCACCACCTCGCCGGAAACCACCTCCTCCCACCTCTCCTACCACTCATGCCGCCCTAGATCCGTCCCCACCGGCCAAGCCACCTCCAACCGCTAGATCCCGGCCAGATCCCGCCGCCTGGGGCCTCAAGCCGCCGGAGTCCGTTTCCTCCAAATCGCCGCAGCCACCGACCGGGGCGAGGGCGCCCGAGATCCCCTCGCTCGATCCAGGCGGGTCAACGCCCGTTTCCACGAGCCGGCCGCATCGCCTGGGCTTCCTCCGCACCGAGCCATCGCGCCTTCCTCCCGATCGCCGTCAGCGGCCCAGCCCGCCATCCTCCACCGAGCCGGCCGCCATGCTCCCAAGGGCCTTCGCCAGATCGGGCCCCAGGCCTCCAGCGCGCCAGCGCGCCTCTCTGTCGCGAAGCCTCTCCGCCAGTGGGCCTCATCGCCGCTGCTGGCCGCGAGCCGCCAGCGCATCCGCGGGCCTCCAGCGCCGCGCTGGGCCGCCTTCCCTCCAGCGCCGCCGCGGGCGCCAGGCCGCAGCCGCCTCTCCGCCAGCTGGGCCGGCTTCTTGCGGGCCTCCGCCGACCAGATCGGGCCTCCGCCGACCAGATCGGTCCCGTTCGTCCTCCCATCGCCAGATCCGGGCCCGTTGACCGTTTCTCTGAGGTTGATTCAATTCCCTAAGTCCCTGTTGCTTGTTGTGTGCTGATGCATTTTTAGAACTGCAATAACTTCTTGTGTGTTGATCCGTTTTGCGCAAATGAGGTGTCCAGACGTTCGTAGTGACTAGCACTACGATTCATTGCATTGTGCCATGCATGTTAGAGATCATCTAGATGCTTATTTTTCTGTTGCAAGAGTGCATCCCGATATAAACTGCTGCTATGTGTTGTTTTTATGCCATCTTTGCATAGTGATATCTTTTAGCTCGTTTATCCGATTGATGCAAATGACATGTCCACGTGTTCGTCTTGCCATGCTCTACATGTTGATTGTGTTAGGTTGCATGATAGATTTAATCTTGCCATGTATATCTTCATTGCAAAGTGCCTTGTGGCTGTGATGTTGTTTAACTTGTTATGAGATGCCATATTGTTGAGCTCATTGCTATCGTTGTGTTTATCTCCATGATGCATGCTTGTATGTTTCGGAATCACCATCATGTGTACTCTGATGTGGTGCTTAACACTTGCCATGTTTAGTTTCGAGGTGACTTAAACTTGCTCTTATAGATGCCATGATGAAACTGATGTTTTAACAATTAGTGGATTTTTTCACTAAGTCTGTAATCTGTTATTGTTCCGATGCCATGTTTGCTTGCTGTTCTAGGACAAACCATGATAGTTTTGGAGTGATTCTTGATGGTTCCTTGTAGTATATATTGTTGGCTTTCCATTCATGTTATCACATGCTTATTTAAGTGGCTGTAGCATATTTAACTTTTGCTCCATAGTTTCAATAAAATTCTGCTGTCAGAATTTTGTTGTCAAGTTCAATATGTCCAAGCTTGTTGCTATTGATCCGTGGCTCCTTTGGGGGTGCACCTTTGGACTTATTTGCTGTAGGATATGTCTAGTTTATGTTCATGCTCTTTGCCATGGTGTTTGAGTGCTGTAGCTTATTTTTCTAGTGCTCCGAAGTTGCTATGTTGCTGTAATTTTCAGCTTTCGCCTATTTCTTGTTTCGGGCATAACTTTTAGCCCGTAGCTCCGATTTCAGCGAGTCTTATATGAAACTTGATTGATTTTCCGAGTAGATTCATAATCTCCTATTGTTATCATGTTTTGAAGTGTTTTGCTTGAGTGCTATTTTTCCGTGCTCCGTGTGCTTCCTTAGTGCATCCATCATGCATCCATCATTTTGGTGTGCGCATTGCATCTTGTTGATTCGTGCCTTGTGTGATTGTATTGTTTAGAGCCGGAAGCTGAGATCGAGTACGAGTACGAGCACGAGGTTACCAACGAGGTTGAGCACGAGGACCCTTCTTACGATCCGAACGACTACTCTTCAGGCAAGATGACCGAACCCCGATAACATTACTATCTTTGCCTATTGCTAGTAGTTTCGCTCTATAGTTTTGCCTCGATGCCCATGTCTTTCTTGTCAGCCTCCTACTTGTAACCATGAACCTGTTTAACCACCCTACCTATGCAAACCCTTGAATGGCTAAGTACGCTTCGCTCAGCCCCTCTTATAGCATTGCTAGTTGCAGGTGGAGATCGAAGATGCTTGCTTCATGTTGAAGTTTTGTTGGGTTATATCACACTATATATAATGCTTAAATGAAATCATCTATATATTGGCAAGGGTGGAAGGCTAAGCCTTTTTCTTGGTGATTTGTTCCACTCATGCCGTTAGGAACCGTTTAAACCGGTGTTATGTTCCTTGATTATGCGTTCCTAACACGGTTGGGGTGTATGGGACCCCCTCGATAAACCGCTAAGTGCTAAGTCTTTTCCAGCAAGTCCCAACATTGGTACTATTTGCCTAATAACTAATTAAACTTGCATAGGGAGTAATTAACCCTCTTTCTTAATCAACAACCCCCGGGCCAGTGCTCCACATGAGTGTTGGTCCGAAACGAGCAGACTGCGGGGCCGCCTTGGGGAACCCCGAGGTATCTGGCATACACCTGTAGGATGTCTCATCCGGTCGTGGCCTGAGACGAGATACGCGCGGCTACTATCAGGGTGTCGGCACACCGGAAGGATTTGCTGGATTAGCCTTACCTTAGTTCGGAGTATCTTGAGCACGGGATTCCGAGAATACTCGGGTCTTCCCACTTTGGAGTTGCGACTCCGCGGGTCGTGGGCTTGTAATGGGCCAAGTTGGAACACCCCTGCAGGGTTATGAACTTTCGAAAGCCGTGCCCGCGGTTATGTGGCAGATGGGAGCTTGTTAATATCCGGTTGTAGATAACTTAACACATTGTTCTAATACACTACCAGCGTGTGTACCGTGACTGTCAATTTCCGAATAGGGATTCGGGAGTTGAACACGGTGGGGTTATGTTTGTTGAGCTTTAGCTAGGATCACTTCGTGATCATCTCTCGACCGAGGCACTTCTCTTCTCGCACTCTTTCACATAAGCTAGTGCTCGTTGCTGCTGCAGACACTTATTCTTTTCTTCAGCCTTATCCTCTCCCAAGGCTTATATAGTCTTGTTACCCGGGAACGGGATTGCTGAGTCCTCTGTGGCTCACAGTTACTTCACCACACCAGATGCAGGTCCGATGGTGGGCTACCCAGGTGATGGCACCGAGCTAGACTGGGAGTATGACGAGGAGCGTAGTCGATACTATGTTCGGTATCCTGATGATCAGTAGTGGAGACTTCTACTAGGATTCGATCCGACCTGTGGATTTAATTATGTTTGGTATCTTGACATTTGGATTTTACCCTTAGAGGGCTGTGATGTTTTATTGTATGATGATTGAGACATGTATTGTATTTGTGTGACGTGGCGAGTGTAAGCCAACTATTTTATGTTTTCCATCCCCATCTTTTACATGAGTTGTGCAAAGATACCAAACTTGCGATCATTCCAGCATGGGGTTATGTCTCTAAGTCGTGCCTCGACACGTAGGAGATATAGTCCCATCCTGGGCATTACAAGTTGGTATTCAGAGCCTTCTCCGACCTAGGAGCCCCCATTGATTGATCGAATCGTTGACGGTCGAGTCTAGGCACACACTGAAAATATTTTGAGTCCTATATATTATATCGGAGAGTAGGATTTCTTTGCTTCTCATCCCTTTTCTCTCTGGTGAGGACTCCTGACGTCTACTCTTGTCTCTTCTATCTTCAAAAATTGCACCAAATTTTTTTAGGAATCTCGCGAGTATTCTGGGATTGTTTCGATGTTCTTGTGACGAGAATATTGTTCTCGATGCCTCCTGACATTAGGGGTTGTGGCAGTGTCCCGGGGAGTTGAGCTTCGGGGTATTGTCATCACAAGCATATCGCGGCAGTACTAAATACTTAAGACGGCCGACATCGAAAATCTCTCATATACGGTTAGTGGCAAGATAACCCCGACATCACCCAGTACTGGGGAGGTAGTTCGGGAGTATTGCCATAGCTTGTTATAGTGGATGCTTTACGAATGTCCGAGGTAGACAGTTTCCGAGAAAGACTAGTTATGTGTTGAAGGATGGATACAGCTGGATGTAGGTTTAGAGTTGATTGCGCGGTGCTTCCCCTGTATCCCCAACACCTGATTGCATAACTGGAAACTTTCGGAAATTAATAGGTGGGTTTATCCAGTAGATCGTAGGCATTCTTTCAACGAATGCAGGTTAGCGAGTTCGTGGTTCTACATTGAGTGAAGTGGTATTATGACCGATGTTCCGATCGGGAGTTGCATCTTAAAGGGTCCTTGGCTATGTTGATCCGGGGATTGCAAAACCCTTTCGTAACGCGTTCATATGCTTTCAGCACAAAGATGTTAGAACGAAGCTCCTATCTTGTGTTTGTTTCCATCTGTATCTTGTTGTTTTTCTTATTTTACCTTTTGTCCCCTATGTGGCTTCTTGTGAAGATTGACGTTATCATTTAACTGAGAATTTCATTCGTTCCTCTTGTTCAAATGATTTCATTCATTCCTATTGTTCGAATGATTATTGTGAAGACTTGTTGCAATTCATTCCATTGATTCAGCTTATACCTTCTGTCAATCAATTGTTGATTCGTGGTCATCTCTTTCAGGATGGCTCCGAAAAGGGTTCCCAACGCTAACCCAGAGGGTGAAGAGGTCCCAGACCGTCCTCCTTCCCCTCCTCCTCCGTCTGAGGCTTGGAGAGCGATTATGCAGACTACAACTCAGAACACCCAGATGTTGATGCAGATGATGCAGCAGATGCAAGCTAATCAAGCTAATCAGGGTGTTCTAGGGAATCAAGGCAACTTCTTCAACCAGCAGCACCATGCTACTCTCAACCAGTTCTTGGCCAATAATCCTAAAGCTTTCAGTTACTGTGTCGACCCTCTTGATGCTGAAGATTGGTTAACCGACATAAAGAAGCATTTTGAGTGCAGTAACTTAAAGGAAGAGGATTATGTGAAGTTTGCAGCCTTCCAACTCAAAGACCAAGCAGCTGACTGGTGGCAGCAGTACAAAGACTCCAGGCCAGGTCGTGTGATCTCTTGGGAGGATTTCTGCAAGGACTTTCGCTCTCACCACATTCCAACAAGTGTCATCGAGGGTATGCGTGAGCAATTCCGCAACCTGAAGCAGGGCTCTATGACTGTCTACCAGTATAATGTCAAGTTCCAAAACCTCGCCCGCTATGCTAAGCAAGACATTCCTGATGCTAAGAGCAAAATCTACCAGTTTCGTGGAGGCCTGAAAGAGGAACTTCAACTTGCTCTCACCTTGTTCGAGCCCGATGAGTTCGACAAATTCTATAACATGGCTTTGAAACAAGAGGCAGCTCAGCTTAAGATGGAGGCTTCTAAAAAGAGGATTCGAGATGCCGTTCATTCTTCCTCATCGTCTCAGTTGGCTGCGAAACAACAGAAATTTTGGCTTCCTCCTCCTCCAGTGATTCAAGCTCCTTACAACAACTCGAACAACTCCAACAACTCCAACAACTCCAACAGCAACAAGAACTCCGGTGGACGTGGTTTCTCCCACCCACCCAACCCGAGCAACCAGTCGAGGAACCAGTTTCAGTCTCAAGGCTCCAAGTCAAGTGGCTCTCATTTCCGTCCTCTCTCAGAAGTGGTGTGCAACAAGTGTGGCAAGAAAGGTCACTATGCCAACAAGTGCCCCAACCTGAAGCGTCTTCCACCTCCTCCGCCTGTGAGTTCAGCTATTGTCAAGCATGATCCAAAGGCAGCAAGGGTCAATCTGATGAATGCAGCGCAAGCGGAGAATTCTTCTGATGTCATTTTGGGTAACCTTCCAGTGAACTCTTTTCCAGCTAAAGTGTTATTTGATTTGGGTGCTTCACATTCCTTCATGTCATTCCCATTTGCATCCAAGTACAATGTGGGCACCATGGCCTTGCCAAAGGAGTTGCAAGTTATTTCTCCGGGCAGATGCATGACTTCTAGATTATATGCTCCGGATGTTTCTATTCGCATGGCTGATTATCGCTTTCTGGCTCAACCGGTGGTTCTTGGTAATTCCGACATCGACCTCATCCTCGGGATGGATTGGCTTTCTCAGCATGATGCTCACATTGATTGTGCACAGAAGGAAGTCAAGATGACTCATCCTGATGAAGATGTGATTATCTTTGCCTCCAGGGATAACACTATCAGGCTTTTCTCTCTCAATGATAAGGGCGAAATTAATGCCATATCTCAAATTCCGGTGGTTAACGAATATCAAGACGTTTTTCCTGAAGAACTTCCAGGCATGCCTCCACACCGTCAGGTGGAATTCGTCATTGAACTCGAGCCGGGTACTGAGCCAGCATGCCGGCGTCCGTACAAGCTCTCTCCTGATGAATTGAAGGAATTGAAGAAGCAGCTTGATAAACAGGAGCGTATGGGTCTCATCAGGCCTAGTACGTCTCCTTGGGGCTGTGGTGTCTTATTTGTCAAGAAGGAAGATGGCACGGAGCGTCTCTGCGTCAATTACCGGCCATTGAACAAGAATACAATAAAGAACAAGTATCCGCTCCCAACATCAACGAACTCTTCGAGCAGCTCAAAGGAGCTAAAGTGTTCTCTAAGCTCGATCTCCGAATGGGCTATCACCAAATTCGCATTCGCAAGAAAGACATTCCCAAGACTGCATTCAGAACGAGTTTCGGTTCATATGAGTATACAGTCATGTCCTTTGGTCTCGCCAATGCTCCTCCTACCTTCTCGAGGATGATGCACTACATCTTCAACCCCTATACTGGCGAGTTTGTGCTTGTGTATCTGGATGATATTCTGGTGTTTTCCAAGAATGAAGAAGATCACGAAAAGCACTTACGTCTGGTTCTTGATCGACTCCGTGAGCATAAGTTCTATGCCAAGTTCTCCAAGTGCGAATTTTGGCTCGATAAGGTTTTGTACCTGGGCCATATCATCTCAGCTGATGGTATTGCGGTTAATCCCGAGAAAGTTGAAGCAATTGTCAACTGGGAAGCTCCTCAGAACGTCAAGCAACTCCGAAGTTTTCTGGGTCTTGCCAGCTATTGCAGAAGGTTCGTTGAGAACTTCTCCAAGATTGCCAAGCCTCTTTCCAACTTGCTTCAGAAGAATGTCAAATACTTTTGGTCTCCAGAGTGTGAAGTGGCATTCAAAACTCTCAAAGAAAAGCTCGTCTCTGCTCCAGTTCTGACTCCTCCAGATGAGTCCAAGCCATATGAAGTATTCTGTGATGCTTCTCTTCAAGGTCTTGGTGGTGTGCTTATGCAAGATAAGAGAATTGTGGCATACACTTCTCGTCAGCTCAAGCCAAGTGAGAAGAACTATCCCACACATGATCTCGAGCTAGCAGCTGTGGTACATGCTTTGATTACGTGGAGACATCTGTTGTTGGGCAGAAAGGTCGACATCTTCACCGATCACAAGAGCTTGAAGTACATCTTCACACAGCCTAATCTGAACCTCCGCCAGACTCGTTGGGTTGAAATGATCCAAGAGTATGATCCCATCATTGAATACACTCCTGGCAAGGCGAATGTGATTGCAGATGCTTTGAGCAGAAAGGCATATTGCAACAGCCTTCTTATCAAGCCATTCCAGCTTGAGCTTTGTGAAGCATTCAGGAAGCTCAACCTTCAAGTTGTTCCGCGGGTTTTTCTTGCAAATCTTCAAATTGCTCCTACCTTGGAAGATCAGGTTCGTGAGGCCCAACTCAGTGATGCCATGGTGCAGAAGGTGAAACATGGTATTGCAAAGGGCACTCCGAAATACAAGTGCTTTCGTGTTGATGAGAGAGATACCTTGTTCTTCGAGGACAGACTCATTGTTCCCAAAGGTGATCTCAGGAAGCTCATAATGGAAGAAGCACATGATTCTCTCCTTTCCATTCATCCTGGCAGCTCCAAGATGTATCAAGACCTCAAGCAGTCTTACTAGTGGACACGCATGAAAAGGGAAATTGCCCAATTCGTGAATGAATGTGATGTCTGCAGAAGAGTGAAAGCAGAACATCAACGTACAGCCGGTCTTCTCCAACCTCTTCCTATTCCTGAGTGGAAGTTCGACCACATTGAAATGGACTTCGTCACTGGCTTTCCTAAGTCCAAGAGAGGGAATGATCCTATCTTCGTGGTGATTGACAAGCTTACCAAAGTCGCTCACTTCCTTCCAGTCAAAGAATCCATCAATGCAGCTCAATTGGCAGAGTTGTACACATCCAGAATTGTGTCTTTACATGGCATTCCTGTTATATCCTCAGACCGTGGAAGTTTGTTCACATCCAAGTTCTGGGACTCCTTTCAGTCCGCCATGGGCACTAAGATCAGGTTCAGCACTACTTTTCACCCTCAGACTAGTGGTCAAGTCGAGCGAGTGAATCCGATTCTAGAAGACATGCTCCGAGCCTGTGTCATCTCCATTGGCATGAAATGGGAAGACTGCCTTCCATTTGCCGAGTTCTCTTACAACAATGGCTTTCAAGCAAGTGCAGGCAAAGCTCCGTTTGAAATCCTCTATGGCAGAAAGTGTCGTACCCCTCTCAACTGGTCTGAAACAGGTGAACGTCAACTTCTTGGCAATGACTTGATCTCAGAGGCCGAAGAAATGTGAAAAGTCATACGTGAGAATCTCAAGGCCGCTCAGTCGCGTCAGAAGAGCTACTATGATGGCAAGCATCGTGACTTGGCTTTCAACATTGGTGATCATGTCTATCTCCGTGTGTCTCCGATGAAAGGCACCCAAAGGTTCGGTATCAAAGGAAAGCTTGCTCCTAGATACGTCGGGCCTTTCAAGATTCTTGGCAAAAGAGGCGATCTAGCCTATCAACTTGAGCTCCCTCCCAACTTCGCCAATGTTCATGATGTGTTCCATGTGTCTCAACTCCGCAAATGCTTCAAGGCACCTGAACGCATGATTCCGTTTGAGGAGATTGATCTTCAACAAGATTTGTCCTACCGAGAGCATCCCGTTGCGATTCTCGAAGAAACCGAGCGCAAGACCCGCAACAAGTCCATCAAATTCTTGAAAGTCAAGTGGTCACACCATACCGACCGAGAAGCTACGTGGGAACGAGAAGATCATCTTCGTTCCGAGTACCCTTCCTTTTTCCAGTCCTAGATCTCGGGACGAGATCTTTTTGTAGTAGAGGAGAGTTTGTAATGCCCCGAATGTAATATTTTCCCTTTTGGGCATATAATATATCTCCGGCTTCCTCTATTCCATTCCGGGTTCTTTGTCTTTTGGGTTTTCGTCGTTTTGTTGTGTGCGTGTGTGGCATTCATTCATATCATATAGTCATGTGCATCGCATTGCATTTGTGTTGTCGGTTGCATCCGGTTCCACGCGTTCCTTCCCGTTGTCCGTTTCGCGTTCCGGAGCTCCCTCACGTGTCTGTGGCGTCCCGTAGGCCTACTTTGGTGTGTGGCCGTGTAACGTTACCGGTTTGGCGCCAGACTTGTCGTGTGTTGTTGTTTTGGTGTGTGTAACCCGCCTGTCAAATCTCATCGCGTTTCGAGTCCGTTTGCTACCCCAAAAGTTATTCTCGTAGGCTCAAAGTGCCTCCACTTTGAGGCCCAAGACACCCCTCCAACAGCCCACCAAACCACTCCTAGCCACTTCTATCATCTAGGCCATCCAAATCTGATCCGGTGGCCGAAAACCGCACTCCATTTGGGCAACCCTAGCTCCTTGTGCCTATATATTTGTCCACTTCCCCAAATTTGTGCCCCAAAACAAGGAAACCCTAGACCTCTCCTTCCACCTCCAGCCACGAGCCACCTCGCCGGAGTTCCGCCGGAATCTCGCCGGAGTTCGCCGGAATACCACCACCTCGCCGGAAACCACCTCCTCCCACCTCTCCTACCACTCATGCCGCCCTAGATCCGTCCCCACCGGACAAGCCACCTCCAACCGCTAGATCCTGGCCAGATCCCGCCGCCTGGGGCCTCAAGCCGCTGGAGTCCGTTTCCTCCAGATCGCCGCAGCCACCGACCGGGGCGAGGGCGCCCGAGATCCCCTCGCTCGATCCAGGCGGGTCAACGCCCGTTTCCATGAGCCGGCCGCATCGCCTAGGCTTCCTCCACACCGAGCCAGAGCGCCTTCCTCCCAATCGCCGTCAGCGGCCCAGCCCGCCATCCTCCACCGAGCCGGCCGCCAGGCTCCCGCGGGCCTTCGCCAGATCGGGCCCCAGGCCTCCAGCGCACTAGCGCGCCTCTCTGTCGCGAAGCCTCTCCGCCAGTGGGCCTCATCGCCGCTGCGGGCCGCGAGCGGCAGTGCATCCGCGGGCCTCCAGCGCCGCGTTGGGCCGCCTTCCCTCCAGCACCGCCGCGGGCGCCAGGCCGCAGCCGCCTCTCCGCCAGCTGGGCCGGCTTCTTGCGGGCCTCCGCCGACCAGATCGGGCCTCCGCCGACCAGATCGGTCCCGTTCGTCCTCCCATCGCCAGATCCGGGCCCGTTGACCGTTTCTCTGAGGTTGATTCAATTCCCTAAGTCCCTGTTGCTTGTTGTGTGCTGATGCATTTTTAGAACTGCAATAACTTCTTATGTGTTGATCCGTTTTGTGCAAATGAGGTGTCCAGACGTTCGTGGTGACTAGCACTACGATTCATTCCATTGTGCCATGCATGTTAGAGATCATCTAGATGCTTATTTTTCTGTTGCAAGAGTGCATCCCGATATAAACTGCTGCTATGTGTTGTTTTTATGCCATCTTTGCATAGTGATATCTTTTAGCTCGTTTATCCGATTGATGCAAATGACATGTCCACGTGTTCGTCTTGCCATGCTCTACATGTTGATTGTGTTAGGTTGCATGATAGATTTAATCTTGCCATGTATATCTTCGTTGCAAAGTGCCTTGTGGCTGTGATTTTGTTTAACTTGTTATGAGATGCCATATTGTTGAGCTCATTGCTATCGTTGTGTTTATCTCCATGATGCATGCTTGTATGTTTCGGAATCACCATCATGTGTACTTTGATGTGGTGCTTACCACTTGCCATGTTTAGTTTCGAGGTGACTTAAACTTGCTCTTATAGATGCCATGATGAAACTGCTGTTTTAACACTTAGTGGATTTTTTCACTAAGTCTGTAATCTGTTATTGTTCCGATGCCATGTTTGCTTGCTGTTCTAGGACAAACCATGATAGTTTTGGAGTGATCTTGTTGGCTTTCCATTCATGTTCTCACATGCTTATTTAAGTGGCTGTAGCATATTTAACTTTTGCTCCATAGTTTCAATAAAATTCTGCTGTCAGAATTTTGTTGTCAAGTTCAATATGTCCAAGCTTGTTGCTATTGATCCGTGGCTCCTTTGGGGGTGCACCTTTGGACTTATTTGTTGTAAGATATGTCTAGTTTACGTTCATGTTCTTTGCCATGGTGTTTGAGTGCTGTAGCTTATTTTTCTAGTGCTCCGAAGTTGCTATGTTGCTGTAATTTTCAGCTTTCGCCTATTTCCTGTTTCGGGCATAACTTTTAGCCCGTAGCTCCGATTTCAGCGAGTCTTATATGAAACTTGATTGATTTTCCGTGTAGATTCATAATATCCTATTGTTATCATGTTTTGAAGCGTTTTGCTTGAGTGCTATTTTTCCGTTCTCCGTGTGCTTCCTTAGTGCATCCATCATGCATCCATCATTTTGGTGTGCGCATTGCATCTTGTTGATTCGTGCCTTGTGTGATTGTATTGTTTAGAGCCGGAAGCTGAGACCGAGTACGAGTACGAGCACGAGGTTACCAACGAGGTTGAGCACGAGGACCCTTCTTACGATCCGAACGACTTCTCTTCAGGCAAGATGACCGAACCCCGATAACATTACTATCTTTGCCTATTGCTAGTAGTTTTGCTCAATAGTTTTGCCTATATGCCCATGTCTTTCTTGTCAGCCTCCTACTTGTAACCATGAACCTGTTTAACCACCCTACCTATGCAAACCCTTGAATGGCTAAGTACGCTTCGCTCAGCCCCTCTTATAGCATTGCTAGTTGCAGGTGAAGATCGAAGATGCTTGCTTCATGTTGAAGTTTTGTTGGGTTATATCACACTATATATAATGCTTAAATGAAATCATCTATATATTGGCAAGGGTGGAAGGCTAAGCCTTTTGCTTGGTGATTTGTTCCACTCATGCCGTTAGGAACCGTTTAAACCGGTGTTATGTTCCTTGATTATGCGTTCCTAACACGGTTGGGGTGTATGGGACCCCTTCGATAAACCGCTAAGTGCTAAGTCTTTTCCAGCAAGTCCCAACATTGGTACTATTTGCCTAATAACTAAATAAACTTGCATAGGGAGTAATTAACCCTCTTTCTTAATCAACAACCCCCGGGCCAGTGCTCCACATGAGTGTTGGTCCGAAACGAGCAGACTGCGGGGCCGCCTTGGGGAAACCCGAGGTATCTGGCATACACCTGTAGGATGTCTCATCCAGTCGTGGCCTGAGACGAGATACGCGCGGCTACTATCAGGGTGTCGGCACGCCGGGAGGATTTGCTAGATTAGCCTTACCTTAGTTCGGAGTATCTTGAGCACAGGATTCCGAGAATACTCGGGTCTTCCCACTTGGGAGTTGCGACTCCGCGGATCGTGGGCTTGTAATGGGCCAAGTTGGAACACCCCTGCAGGGTTATGAACTTTCGAAAGCCGTGCCCGCGGTTATGTGGCAGATGGGAGCTTGTTAATATCCGGTTGTAGATAACTTGACACATTGTTCTAATACACTACTAGCGTGTGTACCGTGACTGTCAATTTCCGAATAGGGATTCGGGAGTTGAACACGGTGGGGTTATGTTTGTTGAGCTTTAGCTAGGATCACTTCGTGATCATCTCTCGACCGAGGCACTTCTCTTATCGCACTCTTTCACATAAGCTAGTGCTCGTTGCTGCTGCAGACACTTATTCTTTTCTTCAGCCTTATCCTCTCCCAAGGCTTATATAGTCTTGTTACCCGGGAACGGGATTGCTGAGTCCTCTGTGGCTCACAGTTACTTCACCACACCAGATGCAGGTCCGATGGTGGGCTACCCAGGTGATGGCACCGAGCTAGACTGGGAGTATGACGAGGAGCGTAGTCGATACTATGTTCGCTATCCTGATGATCAGTAGTGGAGACTTCTACTAGGATTCGATCCGACCTGTGGATTTAATTATGTTTGGTATCTTGACATTTGGATTTAACCCTTAGAGGGCTGTGATGTTTTATTGTATGATGATTGAGACATGTATTGTATTTGTGTGACGTGGCGAGTGTAAGCCAACTATTTTTTGTTTTCCATCCCCATCTTTTACATGAGTTGTGCAAAGATACCAAACTTGCGATCATTCCAGCATGGGGTTATGTCTCTAAGTCGTGCCTCGACACGTAGGAGATATAGTCCCATCCTGGGCATTACAAGTTGGTATTCAGAGCCTTCTCCGACCTAGGAGCCCCCACTGATTGATCGAATCGTTGACGGTCGAGTCTAGGCACACACTGAAAATATTTTGAGTCCTATATATTATATCG
This sequence comes from Secale cereale, assembly GCA_902687465.1. Taxonomy (NCBI): domain Eukaryota; kingdom Viridiplantae; phylum Streptophyta; class Magnoliopsida; order Poales; family Poaceae; genus Secale; species Secale cereale. Next base: position 827,383,571 of record LR738711.1, on the reverse strand, counting down.
GAGAGTAGGATTTCTTTGCTTCTCATCCCTTTTCTCTCTAGTGAGGACTCCTGACGTCTACTCTTGTCTCTTCTATCTTCAAAAATTGCACCAAATTTTTTTTAGGAATCTCGCGAGTATTCTGGGATTGTTTCGATGTTCTTGTGACGAGAATATTGTTCTCGATGCCTCCTGACATTAGGGGTTGTGGCAGTGTCTCGGGGAGTTGAGCTTCGGGGTATTGTTGTCACAAGCATATCGCGGCAGTACTAAATACTTAAGAAGGCCGACATCGAAAATCTCTCCTATACGGTTAGTGGCAAGATAACCCCGACATCACCCAATACTGGGGAGGTAGTTCGGGAGTATTGCCATAGCTTGTTATAGTGGATGCTTTTCGAAGGTCCGGGGTAGACAGTTTCCGAGGAAGACTGGTTATGTGTTGAAGGATGGATACAGCTGGATGTAGGTTTAGAGTTGATTGCGCGGTGCTTCCCCTGTATCCCCAACACCTGATTGCATAACTGGAAACTTTCGGAAATTAATAGGTGGGTTTATCCAGTAGATCGTAGGCATTCTTTCAACGAATGCAGGTTAGCGAGTTCGTGGTTCTACATTGAGTGAAGTGGTATTATGACCGATGTTCCGATCGGGAGTTGCATCTTAAAGGGTCCTTGGCTATGCTGATCCGGGGATTGCAAAACCCTTTCGTAACGCGTTCATATGCTTTCAGCACAAAGATGCTAGAACGAAGCTCCTATCTTGTGTTTGTTTCCATCCGTATCTTGTTGTTTTTCTTATTTTTACCTTTTGTCCCCTATGTGGCTTCTCGTGAAGATTGATGTTATCATTTAACTGAGAATTTCATTCGTTCCTCTTGTTCGAATGATTTCATTCATTCCTATTGTTCGAATGATTATTGTGAAGACTTGTTGCAATTCATTCCATTGATTCAGCTTATACCTTCTGTCAATCAATTGCTGATTCGTGGTCATCTCTTTCAGGATGGCTCCGAAAAGGGTTCCCAACGCTAACCCGGAGGGTGAAGAGGTCCCAGACCGTCCTCCTTCCCCTCCTCCTCCGTCTGAGGCTTGGAGAGCGATTATGCAGACTACAACTCAGAACACCCAGATGTTGATGCAGATGATGCAGCAGATGCAAGCTAATCAAGCTAATCAGGGTGTTCCAGGGGATCAAGGCAACTTCTTCAACCAGCAGCACCATGCTACTCTCAACCAGTTCTTGGCCAATAATCCTAAAGCTTTCAGTTACTGTGTCGGCCCTCTTGATGCTGAAGATTGGTTAACCGACATAAAGAAGCATTTTGAGTGCAGTAACGTAAAGGAAGAGGATTATGTGAAGTTTGCAGCCTTCCAACTCAAAGACCAAGCAGCTGACTGGTTACAGCAATACAAAGACTCCAGGCCAGGTCGTGTGATCTCTTGGGAGGATTTCTGCAAGGACTTTCGCTCTCACCACACCAGATGCAGGTCCGATGGTGGGCTACCCAGGTGATGGCACCGAGCTAGACTGGGAGTATGACGAGGAGCGTAGTCGATACTATGTTCGCTATCCTGATGATCAGTAGTGGAGACTTCTACTAGGATTCGATCCGACCTGTGGATTTAATTATGTTTGGTATCTTGACATTTGGATTTTACCCTTAGAGGGCTGTGATGTTTTATTGTATGATGATTGAGACATGTATTGTATTTGTGTGACGTGGCGAGTGTAAGCCAACTATTTTTTGTTTTCCATCCCCATCTTTTACATGAGTTGTGCAAAGATACCAAACTTGCGATCATTCCAGCATGGGGTTATGTCTCTAAGTCGTGCCTCGACACGTAGGAGATATAGTCCCATCCTGGGCATTACAAGTTGGTATTCAGAGCCTTCTCCGACCTAGGAGCCCCCACTGATTGATCGAATCGTTGACGGTCGAGTCTAGGCACACACTGAAAATATTTTGAGTCCTATATATTATATCGGAGAGTAGGATTTCTTTGCTTCTCATCCCTTTTCTCTCTAGTGAGGACTCCTGACGTCTACTCTTGTCTCTTCTATCTTCAAAAATTGCACCAAATTTTTTTTAGGAATCTCGCGAGTATTCTGGGATTGTTTCGATGTTCTTGTGACGAGAATATTGTTCTCGATGCCTCCTGACATTAGGGGTTGTGGCAGTGTCTCGGGGAGTTGAGCTTCGGGGTATTGTCGTCACAAGCATATCGCGGCAGTACTAAATACTTAAGAAGGCCGACATCGAAAATCTCTCCTATACGGTTAGTGGCAAGATAACCCCGACATCACCCAATACTGGGGAGGTAGTTCGGGAGTATTGCCATAGCTTGTTATAGTGGATGCTTTTCGAAGGTCCGAGGTAGACAGTTTCCGAGAAAGACTGGTTATGTGTTGAAGGATGGATACAGCTGGATGTAGGTTTAGAGTTGATTGCGCGGTGCTTCCCCTGTATCCCCAACACCTGATTGCATAACTGGAAACTTTCGGAAATTAATAGGTGGGTTTATCCAGTAGATCGTAGGCATTCTTTCAACGAATGCAGGTTAGCGAGTTCGTGGTTCTACATTGAGTGAAGTGGTATTATGACCGATGTTCCGATCGGGAGTTGCATCTTAAAGGGTCCTTGGCTATGCTGATCCGGGGATTGCAAAACCCTTTCGTAACGCGTTCATATGCTTTCAGCACAAAGATGCTAGAACGAAGCTCCTATCTTGTGTTTGTTTCCATCCGTATCTTGTTGTTTTTCTTATTTTTACCTTTTGTCCCCTATGTGGCTTCTCGTGAAGATTGATGTTATCATTTAACTGAGAATTTCATTTGTTCCTCTTGTTCGAATGATTTCATTCATTCCTATTGTTCGAATGATTATTGTGAAGACTTGTTGCAATTCATTCCATTGATTCAGCTTATACCTTCTGTCAATCAATTGCTGATTCGTGGTCATCTCTTTCAGGATGGCTCCGAAAAGGGTTCCCAACGCTAACCCGGAGGGTGAAGAGGTCCCAGACCGTCCTCCTTCCCCTCCTCCTCCGTCTGAGGCTTGGAGAGCGATTATGCAGACTACAACTCAGAACACCCAGATGTTGATGCAGATGATGCAGCAGATGCAAGCTAATCAAGCTAATCAGGGTGTTCCAGGGAATCAAGGCAACTTCTTCAACCAGCAGCACCATGCTACTCTCAACCAGTTCTTGGCCAATAATCCTAAAGCTTTCAGTTACTGTGTCGACCCTCTTGATGCTGAAGATTGGTTAACCGACATAAAGAAGCATTTTGAGTGCAGTAACGTAAAGGAAGAGGATTATGTGAAGTTTGCAGCCTTCCAACTCAAAGACCAAGCAGCTGACTGGTTACAGCAATACAAAGACTCCAGGCCAGGTCGTGTGATCTCTTGGGAGGATTTCTGCAAGGACTTTCGCTCTCACCACATTCCAGCAAGTGTCATCGAGGGTATGCGTGAGCAATTCCGCAACCTGAAGCAGGGCTCTATGACTGTCTACCAGTATAATGTCAAGTTCCAAAACCTCGCCCGCTATGCTAAGCAAGACATTCCTGATGCTAAGAGCAAAATCTACCAGTTCCGTGGAGGCCTGAAAGATGAACTTCAACTTGTTCTCACATTGTTCGAGCCCGATGAGTTCGACAAATTCTATAACATGGCTTTGAAACAAGAGGCAGCTCAGCTTAAGATGCAGGCTTCTAAAAAGAGGATTCGAGATGCCGTTCATTCTTCCTCATCGTCTCAGTTGGCTGCGAAACAACAGAAATTTTGGCTTCCTCCTCCTCCAGTGATTCGAGCTCCTTACAACAACTCCAACAGCAACAAGAACTCTGGTGGACGTGGTTTCTCCCACCCACCCAACCCGAGCAACCAGTCGAGGAACCAGTTTCAGTCTCAAGGCTCCAAATGAAGTGGCTCTCATTTCCATCCTCTCTCAGAAGTGGTGTGCAACAAGTGTGGCAAGAAAGGTCACTATGCCAACAAGTGCCCCAACCCGAAGCGTCTTCCACCTCCTCCGCCTGTGAGTTCAGCTATTGTCAAGCATGATCCAAAGGCAGCAAGGGTCAATCTGATGAATGCAGCGCAAGCGGAGAATTCTTCTGATGTCATTTTGAGTAACCTTCCAGTGAAATCTTTTCTAGCTAAAGTGTTATTTGATTCGGGTGCTTCACATTCCTTTATGTCATTCCCATTTGCATCCAAGTACAATGTGGGCACCATGGCCTTGCCAAAGGAGTTGCAAGTTATTTCTCCGGGCAGATGCATGACTTCTAGATTATATGCTCCGGATGTTTCTATTCGCATGGGTGATTATCGCTTTCTGGCTCAACCGGTGGTTCTTGGTAATTCCGACATTGACCTCATCCTCGGGATGGATTGGCTTTCTCAGCATGATGCTCACATTGATTGTGCACAGAAGGAAGTCAAGATGACTCATCCTGATGAAGATGTGATTATCTTTGCCTCCAGGGATAACACTATCAGGCTTTTCTCTCTCAATGATAAGGGCGAAATTAATGTCATATCTCAAATTCCGGTGGTTAATGAATATCAAGACGTTTTTCCTGAAGAACTTCCAGGCATGCCTCCACGCCGTCAGGTGGAATTCGTCATTGAACTCGAGCCGGGTACTGAGCCAGCATGCCGGCGTCCGTACAAGCTCTCTCCTGATGAATTGAAGGAATTGAAGAAGCAGCTTGATAAACAGGAGCGTATGGGTCTCATCAGGCCTAGTACGTCTCCTTGGGGCTGTGGTGTCTTATTTGTCAAGAAGAAAGATGGCACGGAGCGTCTCTGCGTCGATTACCGGCCATTGAACAAGAAGACAATAAATAACAAGTATCTGCTCCCCAACATCAACGAACTCTTCGAGCAGCTCAAAGGAGCTAAAGTGTTCTCTAAGCTCGATCTCCGAATGGGCTATCACCAAATTCGCATTCGCGAGAAAGACATTCCCAAGACTGCATTCAGAACGAGTTTCGGTTCATATGAGTATACAGTCATGTCCTTTGGTCTCGCCAATGCTCCTCCTACCTTCTCGAGGATGATGCACTACATCTTCAACCCCTATACTGGCGAGTTTGTGCTTGTGTATCTGCATGATATTCTGGTGTTTTCCAAGAATGAAGAAGATCACGAAAAGCACTTACGTCTGGTTCTTGATCGACTCCGTGAGCATAAGTTCTATGCCAAGTTCTCCAAGTGTGAATTTTGGCTCGATAAGGTTTTGTACCTGGGCCATATCATCTCAGCTGACGGTATTGCGAATCTCACCGTAAGGATCATTTCATATTGAAGAAGTTTATCGGTCTGGTGCAATTAAGATTAATAATTTTGAAGGCACCAAACCTCAAGTTGTGAATGGGCAAAGACTTAAACATTACATAGCAGGAGACCCTGTCAATGTTGATGTGAATATAATAAACACAACAACCCACGAAGAACATGTTGCAGCCCTGTTTCAGACACTAGCAGAAGCAGAATAAAGAAAAGGTAAGTAGTACGGTAAGGAAACATCGCGAACCGCCATAAAAGTTCCGTATTACGAGTTTCTGCAAAATTAGTAAAATTCCGAGCCTAAGTGGAGCCGGAGACGACCTCCAGGGAGTCCAGGCGCCCCCCTGGCGCGCCCCCCCTGGGCCGCGCCGGGAGGCCACCTAGACACCCGGGAGTCCGTCTCCGACCCCGCTTTGGTCCGTTACCTTCCTTTCTGTGCATAAATTTTTCCTATATATTTGCCCGGATTGTTCCGGCAACGTATCTTGCGATTTCGCGTGTTTTCTCTTCGATATGTTTCTGCCGGGGAATCTTTCAGCTGAATTTAGGTGCCATGGCTTCTCCAAGTTCCCCCAAGGACAAGTTCGTCGTCAATGTCATCAACCCTTACCTCGCTGAGGTGAAGAAGCACCCTCAGGTTGTTCGGATGGAGGACGGTGTCCTTCATCAAGAAGATCTGAAGGGACCTATCAAGGAGGGGAGCGTCCAGGCCAGGCTGGAAGAAGTGGAGCAAAAAGTCTTCGAGTACAAGAAGATGATCGAGCGTGGTGTTGAAGCTAACTTTAACATCACCAACGAGCTGAAGAACTCCTTCCTGAAGGAGATGTGGAAAAGCATCACCGCGTCTGAAGAAAGAATTATAGAGCTCCAAGGGCAAATTAATGATCTACATAACCAGAACTGTGAGTATGAACTAAGGTTTATGCGCATGAGTTTGGGTGCTGAATGCAAGATTCAGGAGACGAGCTTCTCATATGAGACTTTAGCTAGATATCCATGGAAGCGTTTCGCCAAGGACTACGTGATCAACGCCAACAAGCATGATGAGTGAAATCTCCTGGGGTAATGGCATTCCCTTGGCTTGTTCCAAGCTTGGGGGAGTGCCCGGTATCATTATCTTTACCTTTTGTCTTTTAGTGTCAAGTGGAGTCGTATCATGTCTAGGGAGGTTATTATATGAGATAGGTGTGTGCATTGAGGTCTATCACTCCTTCGGTGAAGAATTGTATACGTGAGTGTAGAGTCGTCCATGATGGAATATTAATGAGAAGTTTATTGGTTCCTTTTGCTGCACTCGGTATTCTCTTCACGCAATCGACCTTATATGATGATTCTTATGGGGAGTATTGACCTTATGTCAGGTATGGCTGTGAAAACTTTATTTAATCTTGGCAAACATAGCTTTGGTCATAACAACAAGCATGATTTTCTTAAAGTATCAACATAGCCAAAACCTTTATGTTATTATGTTTGAAGTGTTATGTTGACAAGGAAGACAACTTGATGTGTTATGCTTATTCCAATGTTCATGCTTTATATTGCTTTGCATCTTAGTCATCATCAATTGTCTGTTCTTTCAAAACTTTTGCTAGCCTAACTCTGTACTAAGTGGAATTCTGCTTGTGCATCCATACCCTTAAGCCAATACCTTCCATATGAGTCCACCATACCTTCCTACTCGTGGTATTCCACTACCACCTCCTAAAGTACAGAATTTATGTGCTATCCTCAAATATTCAAAATCTTTTATTATTGTGCCTCTGTTTTAGCTCATGAGGAAGTAATAGCTAATCCATGATCTTTTTTGAGTTGGACAAGCTTCACCCCGGGATTGCATGTATAATGTGCAAACCCATAATTCGAGAAGGAACTGGCATTGAGTGCGCCCGGCTCAAAAAGATAATATAACAAACAAACCGTCCTTCACGCTTTGTTCATGAGAAATCAAAAAACTTTGGCAGTGATTAACAAAGGAGAATAAGAGGATGTGATCGTCCTCGTGCGGGAGCCATTCCTCAAAACTTGTCCAGCTCAAGAAGTAGTTGAGTTATCTATTAGCATTCGTTGACAAATCATGCACCTCTCAAAACTTGTTTTCATTCTGTTTGATTTGAGGATAGCACATAAGTTTTCCCTACTACCCTAGAGCAGGGCCCATCTTTTAATTTTAAGTTGAGTCAGTTATTCCTACTCCCTTCTATTCTTAAAGAGAACAGACATTTGATGTTGATAAGGATTCATTCATATAAAGCTGCATTAAGATTTGTCATAACATATCCTTGTTGACATTATCATTCGATAAGTAAGTTGTTTGTCATGCCCAGCTAAGGCAAATATCTTCCTTTGTGTTAACACTTTCACTTCTTGCCTATTAACATGTTATTTCAAAAAGCTTCAATTGATCTCATCAAAATATAAGAACAAAAGTTAAATCTATTTGTTGTTCTTTGACCAAAGGACATGTTTGCCATGATATAATGAGTTTCCTTAGCCCTACTTTCGAATATAAGTGTTATCACTCTTTTATAAGGGCTTTATGAATTGAAGATTGCTGTTGAGGATATTTGAGTTGGTAAAGAAACTATGATGCTTCTTGTCCGTATTCTATTTATCGACACTTCACTCTCTAAGCTTGTGGACAGGTTTACCGAGTTCATATTCGCTTGGGGACAAGCGAGGTCTAAGCTTGGGGGTGTTGATACGTCCAAAATGCATCACTATTTTGTATCATAATATATCCTTATACATTGATATATTTCACGTTACGGTGATGTTCTTATGTTGTTTTGGTCTATTTTACACAGTTTGCAAACTTTCCAATGCCGAAGCAGCAGACGCAGGATTCAGCAGTAAAAAGTGGACGATGAGTTGCTGAAGAAGAATACCTCCAAATTACCTGAAAATTGACGGGAGATATTTTTCAGACGGATCACGAAGGCACGCAAAAGGGCAACCAGAGGGGGGCCACAGGGTGCCCAGGCGCCCTGGGGGCGCGCCCCCCCTGGCCGCGTCGGGGGGGCGCCTGGAGCCCCTGGCCCACCTCTGGCCGCCCCCTTTTGCATATATGCTCTCCGTTATCCAAAAACCCTAGGACGGGGATTTTTACGGAGTTCCGCCGCCGCTCCGTGGCGGAAACCTACAGAGAAGAAAAAGCCATCTCCGGCGGGCAGATTCCGCCGGGGAGATCACCTCTCGGAAGGGGAGATCGTCGCCATCGTCATCACCATCGTCACGGGCATCATCGAGATCATCATCAACATCATCCCCAACACCAGCACCATCTCTATCTTCATCCAAATCTCATCTTACAATCGCAACTTGTGTTGTAACTCGTACTACCTATCCTCTCTACTCCATCGGTATTGATTACTACTTTGTGGTGAATGCTATTGAGTTTTGTTGGAGAAATACTATTATGTCCAGATTGTTTATCACCTATTTATCCCCACTGATCATGATCTCCTTTATGTCTCGTGAGTAGTTACCTTAGTTCTTGAGGACATGGGGAAGGTCTTGTTGCTAGTAGTCATATGCTGTTGAAGTAATATGTGTTGTTTGATACTTAAGTTACGTTGTCATTCTACTAGTGGTGTTGTGTGGGTCGAACACCCAACACTTCGCCTTATTAAGGACCTAGGAGAATACATTGTGTATAAAGAATGCTTATGGTGGGTTGCCGGAGTGACAGAAACCTGAACCCCAGTTCGCACGCTTTTGCATAAGGGAATAAAGGATCCTCGATCGTATTGCTATGGTTAGGCTTTTGCCTTAAATTCTATCTTGTATTTGCGGATGCTTGCAAGGTGTTTAATCATAAGAGTGCACTCATCTTATTCTAGAGAGTGTACTAGCATAGATCCACCCACTCAACACTTATCACCACATCACATAGTATCGATACGGAATATGGTGAAAGCACATGACTACCTCTCCCGTGTGTCCTCAGGAACGCTTTAGTCTTTATAAGTTCAGCTGCTAGGCCTCTCCTTTGCTAAGAAAGGATTGGGACACTTGTTACTCTCAGTACCTTTTACATTACTTGTTTTTACTTTCCTGTTGCTTATACCGAGAAAACCCCTAAAAGTTATCTTTCAGTGCTTGCAGTGATTTCTTGCTCAGAATCGCTTATCAATACCTTCTGCTCCTCGTTGGGTTCGACACTCTTACTTATCGAAAACGCTGCAATAGATCCCTTACGGTTGAGGGTCATCACCCCCCTACCTCGTGGGCCTCCCGGACTCCATTTTCTCGCATGTTACTTCTTTTCGTCGGTAAAAATTCATTATATATTCTCCCGAAGGTTTTGACCACTTTATCACGCCAAAATCCTCTGTTTTCATTTCGAGCTGTTGTTTCTGACAGATCTAGATCATCATGACGTCTTCCAACACCCCCAAGGACAAGTTCTTCGAGAAGGTCATCAACCCCTACCTCGCGGAGGTGCTGCAACTGTTGGGGAATGTAGTATTTCACAAATTTCCTACGATCACGCAAGATCTATCTACTAGATGCATAACAACGAGAGGGGAGAGTGTGTCTATACCCTCGTAGGCCGGGAGCGGAAGCGTCTAGTGACGTGGTTGATGTAGTCGAACTTCTTCGCGATCCAACCGATCAAGCACCGAACGTACGGAGCCTCCGCGTTCAGCACACGTTCAGCTTGATGACGTCCCACGAGCTCTTGATCCAGTAGAAATTCACGAGAGAATTTCATCAGCACGACGGCGTGGTGACGGAGATGATGAAGCTACCGGCGCAGGGCTTCGCCTAAGCACTGCAACGATATGACCAAGGTGTGTTTCTGTGGAGAGGGGCACCGCACACGGTTCGGAGAGATCAACTGATCAACTTGTGTGTCTATGGGGTGCCTCTACCCCCGTATATAATAGAGTGGAGGAGGGGGAGGGCCGGCCCTCTCTATGGTGCGCCCTACGGGAGTCCTACTCCCACCGGAAGTAGGATTCCCCTTTTCCTAGTAGAACTAGGAGCCCTTCCAAGTAGTAGAAGTAGGAGATAAGGAAATGGAAAAGAGAAGAGAAGAGAAGGAGGTGGCGCAGCCCCTCCCCCTAGTCCAATTCGGACTAAGCCTTGGGGAGGGCGCAGCCTCCTCTTTCTCTTTCCCCTAAAGCCCAATAAGGCCCATATACTCCCCGGCGAATTCCCGTAACTCTCCGGTACTCCGAAAAATACCCGAATCACTCGGAACCTTTCCGATGTCCGAATATAGTCCTCCAATATATTGATCTTTACGTCTTGACCATTTCGAGACTCCTCGTCATGTCCCCGATCTCATCCTGGACTCCGAACTACCTTCGGTACATCAAAACACATAAACTCATAATACTAATCGTCATCAAACATTAAGCGTGCGGACCCTACGGGTTCGAGAACTATGTAGACATGACCGAGACTCATCTCCGGTCAATAACCAATAGCGGAACCTGGAGGCTCATATTGGCTCCTACATATTCTACGAAGACCTTTATCGGTCAAACCGCATAACAACATACGTTGTTCCCTTTGTCATCAGTATGTTACTGGCTCAAGATTCGATCGTCGGTATCACCATACCTAGTTAATATCGTTACCGGCAAGTCTTTTTACTCGTTCCATAATACATCATCTCATGACTAACTCATTAGTCATTTGCTTGCAAGGCTTATTATGATGTGTATTACCGAGAGGGCCCAGAGATACCTCTCCGAAACTCGGAGTGATAAATCCTATTCTTGATCTATGCCAACACCACGAACACCTTCCGAGACACCTGTAGAGCATCTTTATAATCACCCAGTTACGTTGTGATGTTTGATAGCACATAAGGTGTTCCTCCGGTATTCGGGAGTTGCATAATCTCATAGTCATAGGAACATGTATAAGTCATGAAGAAAGCAATAGCAGTAAAACTAAACTAACGGATGGGTCTTGTCCATCATATCATTCTCCTAATGATGTGATCCCGTTGATCAAATGACAACTCATGTCTATGGTTAGGAAACATAACCATCTTTAATCAATGAGCTAGTCTAGTAGAGGCATACTAGGGACACTCTGTTTTGTCTATCACACATGTATTAAGTTTCCGGTTAATACGATTCTAGCGTGAATAATAAACATTTATCATGATATAAGGAAATAAATAATAACTTTATTATTGCCTCTAGGGCATATTTCCTTCAGTCTCCCACTTGCACTAGAGTCAATAATCTAGTTCACATCTCCATGTGATTTAATACCGATAGTTCACATCATTATGTGAATAACACCCATTGTTCACATCGCCATGTGACCAACACCCAAAGGGTTTACTAGAGTCAATAATATAGTTCATGTCGCTATGTGATGAACACCCAAGAGTAATAAGGTGTGATCATGGTTTGCTTGTGAGAGAAGTTTACTCAACGGATCTGCTACATATAGATCCGTATGTATTTCGCAAATTTTTATGTCTACAATGCTGTGCATGGAGCTACTCTAGCTAATTGCTCCCACTTCCAATATGCATCCAGATTGATACTTAGAGTCATCTGGATTAATGTAAAGCTTGCATCGGTGTAACTCTTTACAACGAACTTTGTACCACCTCCATAATCGAGAAAACATTTCCTTAGTCATCCAGTAACTAAGGATAATTTTGACCGCTGTCCATTGATCTACTCCTGGATCACTTTTGTACCTCCTTGCCAAACTCATGGTAAGGTACACAACAGGTTTGGTACACAGCATGGCATACTTTATAGAACCTATGGCTGAGACATAGGGAATGACTTTCATTCTTTCTCTATCTTCTGCCGAGGTCGGGCTTTGAGTCTTACTCAGCTTCATACCTTACAACTCAGGCAAGAACTCCTGCTCTCACTGATCCATTTTGAACTACTTCAAAAACTTTTCAAGGTATGTAATCATTGAAAAAACTTATCAAGTGTCTCGATCTATCTCTATAGATCTTGAGGCTCAATATGTAAGCAGCTTTACCGAGGTTTTTCTTTGAAAAAACTCCTTTCAAACACTCCTTTATGCTTTCCAGAAAATTCTACATCATTTCTGATCGATAATATGTCATTCACATATACTTATCAGAAAGGATGTAGTGCTCCCACTCACTTTCTTGTAAATACAGGCTTCCCCGCAAGTCTGTATAAAACTATATGCTTTGATCAACTTATCAAAGAGTATATTCCAACTCTGAGATGCTTGCACCAGTCCATAGATGGATCGCTGGAGCTTGCACACTTTGTTAGCACCTTTAGGATCGACAAAAACCTACTGGTTGCATCGTATACAACTCTTATTTAAGATATCCATTCAGGAATGCAGTTTTCACATCCATTTGCTAGACTTTGTAATCATAAAATGCGGCAATTGCTAACATGATTCGGACAGAGTTAAGCATCGCTACGGTTGAGAAAGTCTCATCGTAGTCAACTCTTTGAACTTGTCGAAAACCTTTTGCAACAAGTCGAGCTTTGTAAACAGTAACATTACCGTCAGCGTCGGTCTTCCTCTTGAAGATCCATTTATTTTCGATGGCTTGTCGATCATCGGGCAAGTCAACCAAAGTCTACACTTTGTTCTCATACATGGATCCCATCTTAGATTTCATGGCCTCAAGCCATTTTGCGGAATCTGGGCTCATCATCGCTTCATCATAGTTCGTAGGTTCATCATGGTCTAGTAACATGACTTCCAGAACCGGGTTGCCGTACCACTCTGGCGCGAAACGTACTCTGGTTGATCTACGAAGTTCAGTAGTTACTTGATCCGAAGTTTCATGATCATCATCATTAGCTTCCTCACTAATTGGTGTAGGAATCACTGGAACTAGTTTCTGTGATGTACTACTTTCCAATTCGGGAGAAGGTACAATTACCTCATCAAGTTCCACTTTCCTCCCACTCACTTCTTTCGAGAGAAAATCCTTCTCTAGAAAGGATCCATTCTTAGCAACTAATATCTAGCCTTCGGATCTGTGATAGAAGGTGTACCCAATAGTCTCCTTTAGGTATCCTATGAAGACACATTTCTCCGACTTGGGTTCGAGCTTATCAGGTTGAAGCTTTTTCACATAAGCATCGCAGCCCCAAACTTTAAGAAACGACAACTTTGGTTTCTGGCCAAACCATAGTTCATAAGGCGTCGTCTCAACGGATTTAGATGGTGCCCTTATTAAACATGAATGCAGCTATCTCTAATGCATAACCCAAAACGATAGTGGTAAATTGGTAAGAGACATCATAGATTGCACCATATCTAATAAGGTACGGTTACGACGTTCGGACACACCATTACGATGTGGTGTTCCGGGTGGCGTGAGCTGTGAAACTATTCCACATTGTTTTAAATGAAGACCAAACTCGTAACTCAAATATTCACCTCCACGATTAGATCGTAGAAACTTTATTTTCTTGTTACGATGATTCTCTATTTCACTCTGAAATTCTTTGAACTTCTCAAATGTTTCAGACTTGTGCTTCATCAAGTAGATATACCCATATCTGCTCAAATCATCAGTGAAGGTCGGAAAATAACGATACCCACCGCGAGTTTCAACACTCATCGGTCCATATACATCACTTTGTATGATTTCCGACAAATCTGTTGCTCACTCCATTGTTCTGGAGAACAGAGTTTTAGTCATCTTGTCCATGAGGCATGGTTTGCAAGCACCAAGTGATTCATAATCAAGTGATTCCAAAAGTCCACCACTATGGAGTTTCTTCATGTGTTTTACACCAATATGACCTAAACGGCAGTGCCACAAATAAGTTGCACTATCATTATTAATTTCACATCTTTTGGCTTCAATATTATGAATATGTGTATCACTACGATCGAGATTTAACAAACTATTTTCATTGGTTGTATGACCATCGAAGGCTTTATTCAGAATAACAATTATTCTATGACTTTAAATGAATAACCGTATTGCAACAAACATGATCAAATCATATTTATGCTCAACGCAAATACCAAATATCATTTATTTAGGTTTTACACTAATCCCGAAAGTATAGGGAGTGTGCGATGATGATCATATCAATCTTGGAACCACTTCCAACACACATCATCACATCACCTTTAACTAGTCTTTGTTCATTCTGCAACTCTCGTTTCGAGTTACTAATTTTTAGCAACTGAATCGGTATCAAATACCCAGGGGTTGCTATGAACACTAGTAAAGTACACATCAATAATCTGTATATCAAATATACCTTTGTTCACTTTGCCATCCTTCTTATCCGCCAAGTATCTAGGGCAGTTCCACTTCCAGTGACCATTTCCTTTGCAGTATAAGCACTTAGTTTCAGGCTTGAGTTTAGCTTTGGGTTTATTCACGGGAGTGACAACTTGCATGTCATTCTTCTAGAAGTTCCCCTTCTAACCCTTTGCCCTTTACTTGAAACAAGTGGTCTTGTTGGCCATCAACACTTGATGCTCTTTCTTGATTTCTACCTTCGCCAATTTCAGCATCGCGAAGAGCTCGGGAATTACTTTCGTCATCCCTTGCATATTATAGTTCATCACGAAGTTCTACTAACTTTGTGATAGTGACTAGAGAACTTTGTCAATTACTATCTTATCTGGTAGATTAACTCCCACTTGATTCAAGTAATTGTAGTACCCTGACAATCTGAGCACATGCTCACTGGTTGAGCTATTCTCCTCCATCTTGTAGGCAAAGTACTGGCAGAGGTCTCATACCTCTTGATACGGGCATGAGTTGGAAATACCAATTTCAACTCTTAGTAACATCTTATATGCTCCGTGGCATTCAAAACATTTTTGAAGTCCCGGTTCTAAGCCGTAAAGCATGGTGCACTAAACTATCAAGTAGTCATCATACCGAGCTTTTGTCAAAATGTTCATAACGTCTGCATCTGCTCTTGCAATAGGTCTGTCACCTAGCGGTGCATCAAGGACATAATTCTTCTGTGTAGCAATGAGGAAAATCCTCAGATCACGGAACAAGTCCGCATCATTGCTACTAACATCTTTCAACTTAGTTTTCTCTAGGAACATATAAAAAAACAAACGGGGAGCTACATCGCGAGCTATTGATCTACAACATAGATATGCTAATACTACCAGGACTAAGTTAATGATAAATTAAAGTTCAATTAATCAAATTACTTAAGAACTCCCACTTAGACAGACATCTCTCTAATCATCTAAGTGATCACGTGATCCATATCAACTAAACCATGTACGATCATCACGTGAGATGGAGTAGTTTTCAATGGTGAACATATTATGTTGATCATATCTACTATATGATTCACGCTCGACCTTTCGGTGTCCAGTGTTCCGAGGCCATATCTGCATATGCTAGGTTCGTCAAGTTTAACCTGAGTATTCTGCATGTGCAAAATGTCTTACACCCGTTGTATTTGAACGTAGAGCTTATCACACACGATCATCACGTGGTGTCTCGGTACAACGAACTTTCGCAATGGTGCATACTCAGGGAGATCACTTATACCTTGAAATTTAGTGAGAGATCATCTTATAATGCTACTGTCGATCTAAGCAAAATAAGATGCATAAAAGATAAACATCACATGCAATCAAAATATGTGACATGATATGGCCATCATCATCTTGTGCTTTTGATCTCCATCTCCAAGGCACCGTCATGATCACCATCGTCACCGACGCGCACCTTGATCTCCATCGTAGCATCGTTGTTGTCTCGCCAACTATTGCTTCTACGACTATCGCTACTGCTTAGTGATAAAGTAAAGCAATTACATGGCGATTGTGTTTCATACAATAAAACGACAACCATATGGCTCCTGCCAGATGCCGATAACTTTACCAAACATGCTCATCTCATACAATAACGTATCACTCATCATGTCTTGACCATATCACATCACGACATGCCCTGCAAAAACAAGTTAGACGTCCTCTACTTTGTTGTTGCAAGTTTTACGTGGCTGCTATGGGCTTAGCAAGAACCGTTCTTACCTACGCATATAAAACCACAACGATATTTCGTCAAGTATGTGTTGTTTTAACCTTCACAAGGACCGGGCGTAGCCACACTCGATTCAATTAAAGTTGGAGAAACTGACACCCGCCAGCCACCTGTGTGCGAAGCACGTCGGTAGAACCAGTCTCGCGTAAGAATACGCGTAATGTCGGTCCGGGCTGCTTCATCCAACAATACCGCCGAATCAAAGTATGACATGCTGGTAAGCAGTATGACTAGTAACGTCCACAACTCACTTGTGTTCTACTCGTGCATATCATCTACGCATAGACCTGGCTCTGATACCACTGTTGGGGAACGTAGTATTTCAAAATTTTCTTACGATCACGCAAGATCTATCTACTAGATGCATAGCAACGAGAGGGGAGAGTGTGTCTACGTACCCTCGTAGACCGGGAGCGGAAGCATCTAGTGACGCGGTTGATGTAGTTAAACTTCTTCGCGATTCAACCGATCAAGCACCGAACGTACGGAGCCTCCGTGTTCAGCACACGTTCAGCTAGATGACGTCCCACGAGCTCTTGATCCAATAGAACTTCGCGGGAGAGTTTCGTCAGCACGACGGCGTGGTGACGGAGATGATGAAGCTACCGACGCAGGGCTTCGCCTAAGCACTACAACGATATGATCGAGGTGTGTTTCTATGGAGAGGGGCACCGCACACGGTTGGGAGAGATCAACTGATCAACTTGTGTGTCTATGGGGTGCCTCTACCCCCGTATATAAAGGAGTGGAGGAGGGGGAGGGCCGGCCCTCTCTATGGCGCACCCTAGGGGAGTCCTACTCCCACCGGGAGTAGGATTCCCCTTTTCCTAGTAGAACTAGGAGCCCTTCCAAGTAGTAGGAGTAGGAGAGAAGGAACTGGAAAAGAGTAGAGAAGGAAGGAGGTGGCGCAGCCCCTCCCCCTAGTCCAATTCGGACTAAGCCTTGGGGAGGGCGCGGGCTCCTCTCTCTCTTTCCCCTAAAGCCCAATAAGGCCCATATACTCCCCGGCGAATTCCCGTAACTCTCCGGTACTCCGAAAAATACCCGAATCACTCGGTACCTTTCCGATGTCCGAATATAGTCGTCCAATATATCGATCTTTACGTCTTGACCATTTCGATACTCCTCGTCATGTCCCCGATCTCATCCGGGACTCCGAACTACCTTCGGTACATCAAAACACATAAACTCATAATACCGATCGTCATCAAACGTTAAGCGTGCGGACCCTGCGGGTTCGAGAACTATGTAGACATCACCGAGACTCATCTCCGGTCAATAACCAATAGCATAAGCTGGATGCTCATATTGGCTCCTACATATTCTACGAAGATCTTTATCGGTCAAACCGCATAACAACATACGTTGTTCCCTTTGTCATCAGTATGTTACTTGCCCGAGATTCGATCGCCGGTATCACCATGCCTAGTTAATATCGTTACCAGCAAGTCTCTTTACTCATTCCGTAATACATCATCTCGTGACTAACTCATTAGTTATTTGCGTGCAAGGTTTATTATGATGTGTATTACCGAGAGGGCCCAGAGATACCTCTCCGAAACTCGGAGTGATAAATCATATTCTTGATCTATGCCAACACCACGAACACCTTCGAAGACACCTGTAGCGAATCTTTATAATCACCCAGTTACGTTGTGACGTTTGATAGCACACAAGGTGTTCCTCCGATATTCGGGAGTTGCATAATCTCATAGTCTTAGGAACATGTATAAGTCATGAAGAAGGCAATAATAGTAAAACTAAACGATCATAGTGCTAAGCTAACGGATGGGTCTTGTCCATCATATCATTCTCCTAATGATGTGATCCCGTTGATCAAATGACAACTCATGTCTATGGTTAGGATACATAACCATCTTTGATCAATGAGCTAGTCTAGTAGAGGCATACTAGGGACACACTTTTTTGTCCATGTATTCACACATGTATTAAGTTTCCGGTTAATACAATTCTAGCATGAATAATAAACATTTATCATGATATAAGGAAATAAATAATAACTTTATTATTGCCTCTAGGGCATATTTCCTTCAGCAACACCCTCAAACCATCGAGGTGCGTGAGGGGGTGCTGCACATCTGTGATGTTGAGGTACCAAGGAGGACCAGAAGCATGGAGACAAGACTCGAAGCAATGGAGCAACAAGTTTTTAAGTGCCAAGGTATGGTGGAACGAGTACTCAACGCCAACCACATGATGATCACGGAGCTCACCAACAACCACAAGCTGGACGCCAAGATCATTGGGGAGGCCATCTTCAAGTTCCAAGAAAAAATGGAGCACCTCCAAGCCCAGATCTATGACCTGCAAAACAAAAAGTGTGAGTACGAATATAGATTCAAGAAGATGAATTTGGCTACAGATTTGAGGATCCCGGAGACTCGATCATCCTTCTACGATGGTGAGACCATGCCTTGGAAGATGGACGACAAGCCTATATCATCAACAACTCCATCACCACCTCCGAAGAAGAAGAAGACATTATCACATGGGTATGGGCACTCCCCTTGGCAACTGCCAAGCTTGGGGTAGGTGCCCCGATATCGTATCACCATCACACTCCTATCTTTACCGTTTTTCTTAGTTCGATCCTTTTGGAAATATCTTGGTCTAGTAGAATAAAGTTTAGTATGATCTAGTTGTGAGCTTTGCTTTATGATCTTTATCTATGTAATCGAGTCCGTGAGCTATATAATCAAGATTAGCTTTGAGTCAAGGGCTTGATTTTCTCGCTATGATCACGAGAGAACAAAAGAAAATATAAAAAGTATTACAGAGATCATATTGATCTTATCGGAAGTAATGACTTCACATATAAAGAGTATGATGAATAAAAGTTGTTAAGAGTTGACAAACAAAGTTTTGGTCATCGTTGCAATTAATAGGAATTAATAAAGAAAGAGAAGTTTTCACATACAAATATACTATCTTGGACATCTTTTATGATTGTGAGCACTCATTAAAATATGACATGCTAAAGAGTTGATGTTGGACAAGGAAGACAACATAACGGGTTATGTCTTCTTATATCCAAAATAAAGTATATTGTCATGGATCATCCAACATGTTGAGCTTGCCTTTCCCATGCTAGCCAAACTCCTTGCACCAAGTACAGATACTACTTGTGCTTCCATACATCCTTAAACCCAGTTTTGCCAGGAGAGTCCACCATACCTACCTATGGATTGAGTAAGATCCTTCAAGTAAGTTGCCATTGTTGCAACCCTCTAAAATATGTATGATCTATTAGTGTGGAGAAAATAAGCTATATACAATCTTGTGATATGGAAGTAATAAAAGCGACGGACTGCATAATAAAGGTCCCTATCACAAGTGGCAATATAAAGTGACGTTCTTTTGCGCTAAGATTTTGTACATCCAACTATAAAAGCACATGACAACCTCTGCTTCCCTCTGCGAAGGGCCTATTTATTGTTCTTACCTTACAAGAGTCAAGGTGATCTTCACCTTTCCTTTTTACACTTTATCCTTTGGCAAGCACATTATGCTGGAAAGATTCTGACATATATACCCACTTGGATGTAAGTTATCATGATCTATTACTGTTGACATTACCCTTGAGATAAAAGGTTGGGAGGCAACACTATAATCCCCTATCTTTCTCTGTGTCCGATTAAAACTCCATACCCATAAGTATTGCGTGAGTGTGAGCAAATGTGAAAGACTAAATGATAGTTGAGTATGTGGACTTGATGGAAAGATCTTATATTGACTCTTTCCGATGTTACGCTAAATTGCAATTGCTTCATTGACCGAGATCATAATTTGTTAGTTTTCAATGAAGTTTCTGATTCATACTTGAACTTGTGAATAGATTGTTACTTTAGCATAAGATCATATGACAATATATATGTGTTCATGTTATAAGATTGATAATGATGCCCTCATGTCCGTATTTTATTTTATCGACACCTCTATCTCTAAACATGTGGACATATTTTTTGATATCGGCTTTCGCTTGAGGACAAGCGAGGTCTAAGCCTGGGGGAGTTGATACGTCCATTTTGCATCATGCTTTTATGTTGATATTTATTGCACTATGGGTTGTTATTACACGTTATGTCCAAATACTTATGCCTTTTCGCTCTTATTTTACAAGGTTTACATGAAGAGGGAGAATGTCGGCAGCTGCAATTCTGGGCTGGAAAAGGAGCAAACATTGGAGACCTATTCTGCACAACTCAAAAGCCCCAAAACTCCACGAAACACTGTTTCAGAAAATATATAAAATATCTGGCGAAAGAGACACGAGAGGGGGGCCACCCACTATCCACGAGGGTGGCCCCCCTGGGCGCGCTCGCCTGCCTCGTGGGCCACCTGATGACCCCCCGATGCCCATCCTCCCCTATATGAGGTGTTTTTACCTGGAAAAAATTATAAGGAGGATTTCGGGACAAAACGCCGCCGTCTCGAGGAGGAACCTTGGTGGAACCAATCTAGGGCTCCGGCAGAGCTGTTCTGCCGGGGATACTTCCCTCCGGGAGGGGGAAATCATCACTGCCGTCATCACCAACAACTCTCCCATCTTGGGGAGGGTTATCTTCATCAACATGTTCACCACCACCATCTCCTCTCAAACCCTAGTTCATCTCTTGTATCCAATCTTTGTACCAAAATCTCAGATTGGTACCTGTAGGTTGCTAGTAGTGTTGATTACTCCTTGTAGTTGATGCTGGTTGGTTTACTTGGTGGAAGATCATATGTTCAGATCCATTATGCATATTAATACCGCTCTGATTATGAACATGAATATGCTTTGTGAGTAGTTATGTTTGTTCCTGAGGACATGGGAGAAGTCTTGCTATAAGTTGTCATGTGAATTTGGTATTCGTTCAATATTTTGAAGAGATGTATGTTGTCTTTCCTCTAGTGGTGTCATGTGAACGTCGACTACATGATACTTAACCATTGTTTGGGCCTAAAGGAAGGCATTGGGAAGTAATAAGTAGATGATGGGTTGCTAGAGTGACAGAAGCTTAAACCCTAGTTTATGTGTTGCTTCGTAAGGGGCTGATTTGGATCCATATATTTCATGCTATGGTTAGGTTTACCTTAATACTTCTTTTGTAGTTGTGGATTCTTGCAATAGAGGTTAATCATAAGTGGGATGCTTGTCGAAGTAAGGGCAGCACACAAGCACCGATCCACCCACATACCAAATTATCAAAGTAACAAACGCGAATCATATGAACGTGATGAAAACTAGCTTGACGATAATTCCCATGTGTCCTCGGGAGCGCTTTCCTTCATATAAGAGTTTGTCCAGGTTTGTCCTGTCCTACAAAAAGGATTGGGCCATCTTGCTGCACCTTATTTATTTTTACTATTATTTACTTGTTACCAATTATCTTATCACAAAACTACCTGTTACCGATAATTTCAGTGCTTGTAGAAAATACCTTACTAAAAACTGCCTATCATTTCCTTCTCCTCCTCGTTGGGTTCAACACTCTTACTTATCGAAAGGACTACGATAGATCCCCTACATGTGTGGGTCATCACTCCCTACCAATTACTTCCCTACACCGCTTGATGTTGTTATTCCTCCATCCACAACAAGAGTGTGGTGTTACTTTAAACGCTATTGTTGTTCTAGGTTTAATTATTTGTAGGTTTGTATACTGTTGCAGCAGCCGCTAATGTATGCTTAATCCATATCTATAATTTATTTTTAGAAAGGCCATCCACGGTCTATGGCAGGCGACCCGGAGAAGAACAAGCAACTTTATCTGAAAATGGAAGAGCTGGCACCAAAGAGCCCCAACCCACCTCCACGATCAATTTCTACATGCAATTCACGGATAGTGGTATGATGCTTCTCCTACCTTTTTATTGAGATGAACATGATTTGTTTGGTTAATTGAATAAGGCATCTCAAAATAGTTCTAATGGATTCTCATTTGGAGCTTCACTAAGAGTCTAAGATGCATTTGTTGAATTGTTGTTCTTCAAAGATGGTAGTATTAGATGCCTTGGCGATTTCTTTGTGGTGTAGATTTATATTACCAACATATTTTCTGACCGCAAAGTTTATCTTGGTGGATATGTAAATTATTGTTCATTGAGAATGCTTCAGGTGATTTGTTGATGTGGAGTCCTAATTAAGCAAACAAACCTTACTCGTCTCGTTTTCTGTAAATCATTGTCCGCGGTTTCTCATCACATCTTTTAACCAAGTCACCTCCATTGATCCTTTTGTTGACAAGCAGCTAGACCCAAGGTTAGTCTCTGAAGATGTCTGTTCATAATTTATGTTTTCCGCCACATGTATTTCTTCGGTATGCTCATTGTATGTGCATCTATCATACTTGTGCAGACTCAAGGTACCAAACAAAATAAGAAAGGCATCAAAACTCCTAGGAATCTAGCTATGTATGAGCATCTCTTTTGCATGATGAAGGAAATAAGCGGCTGGCTAGATCTAAACATCTATTAAATCCTCATTGGATTACAAATTGTGGAGAGACCGGTCAACATTTTTAGTCTTTTACTACATGGTTGTGAAGTATACATAGATTTAGGAAAACTACCTGCAGTAATTCCTGCTCTGGCATGCGTTTCTCTTAATTCTTGATTTATGAATTTAGACCAAGCAATGTATGTACGATTGGTTGCAAGTAATATTCCCACAGTATCTTATGTACGTCATGTTCCAAGCATTTTCATTGTTCTCTATGATCGCCCGCTCATACATCACCATAGTGTTTCATACGCATCATGTCCCAAGCAGACAAATGTATTGCTTTATATGATCAATAATTTATAGGGAATGCCTAATCTTCCAGCATTTCCCATGGTAGATCGGTTTGGCCCTGCTGTGCTACCTAACTGACTGCGAATCGGCTGTCATCATAAGACCTTCCAAAGCTAGACCTTGACGGCGCCAGACGTATGGACATCCAGGTATATGTCACATCCCTAGTTCTGGTCTGCTCTGGTCCAGTTAGTCTGGTGTTGCATCATGTTTAAATTTCTCTTAAACTTGAAATGGGGATTGATCAACCCTAGCACCAGAAAGTTTCCAAATAGGTTCAACAAAAATCTTTTCCAATGATTTCAAATGACCTTTAAAAATGTTCATCATTTCTGGATCAAGGTGGAAGCATCTGCCAAAAATGGTTCACATTTTTGGAGGACATATTTGGACTTGGGATTAATTCAAACATATTTGAATTGGAGCTATTTAAATGCTATATATATTTTAGATGCTCCAAAAATGTTGGAAATTGTCAAGGGTCACTGGAATAATTCAGAAAGCACCCCTAACTATTTTCCAGGATTTTATCAAATGATTTAGTATTTTTACTAAATCAAAACATAACAGAATAATTAGAAAACAGAAAAAAAAATAAAGAAAAGAGAGAGAGAAGCTTACCTGAGGCCCACCTACCTGTAGCCTGGTGGCCCAGCACGGCCCAGCCCAACTGGCCGATGCCAGTCATCTCCCACCTCTCGCCAGGAGGACGAGGAGCGCGTGGCCGCCGCGCGCCGGCACACGCCGTGGCCACCTCCTACCTCTCTGCATGTCTCCTCGTCGCCCTGAGATCGCCACGCAGCCCCGACCTCTCTTCCACTCTCTTCGGCGCTTCTCCTCCCCCTGGTGCTCTCTCTCGCAACCACCGAACGCCATCGCCGCCACGCTCACTGCCACCGCGGCCACCGGCCACCACACGTCGCGCCAACATGCTCAGAAGCATCACCGCGCCCCCCTAGTCCTCAACACCGAGCCACGCATCGCGGGAGGCCCTGCATCGTCTCCATTTGGTCGTCTTCAACCTCGGGAACCGCCGGATGTCGCCGGTCGATTCTCGCCGTCGAGGACGCCCCCGAGCACGCTGGCCTTCCCTACGGAATCTCTGTTAGCTCCTGTCCTTTTCCCCCGTCTCCGTTTGCCTTCTTGTGCACCACAGCGACCACACCGAGCTCAGCCGCACCAGCCGCCGCCACCGCACGTCGCTGTCGTGGCCACAGCCACGTTGGTTTGTTTCTGAGCACGCCATCGTCTTTAGTGCACCCCCAGAAGCCTGTTGCACCCCCTAGCTCCTTCTATAGTGCACCGCTGCGCCGTTTCCATCGTCGCCCAAACTCCGGCGACCGCCAAGATCGTCGTCGGCGATAACTCCGGCCACCCCAGCCTCCGTCATCGCCACCGCTGGATGCGCCACTCCGCCCTCTTCCCGTAGCTGCTCCCTGCGCGTCAAAAGAGCCTCTGTAGGCGAAACCCGATGCGCTCCGCCGCGTCTAGCCTCGCCGGCGTTGAGCCGCCGGTGGATTTGACCACGTTTGACCCCGGCTGGACCCCCCCCCTGTGTCCATGACATGTGGGGCCGGCCGTTGACTAGTTTTAGTTTAGGTTTTGATTAAGTACTAATCTCTATGCTTAGCTCTATGAGTCACTGACACGTGGGGCCAGCCCTGTTAAATTAGTTTAGTTTAAAACAAAACTTAATTAGGCCCTCAGAGACTGACATGTGGGCCCTGGGCCACTGACAGTTTAGTTAGTGTTAACTTAAAACTAACTAACCCTGTTAGTTAGTTGTATCACTGACGTGTGGACCCCACACGTCAGGTTTGACCTGGACCAGCCCCTGTTGACTGCTGACATCACAGTGACGTCATGCTGACGCAATAAGTGTTTTCTGGAATTATAAATAAATCAAAAATGATTTATTTATTTCAGAAAATAACCAAAACTTTTAACAATAACAGAAAATAATCTATAACTCCAATGAAAATAATTTATATATGAAAAATGATCAGAAAAATCCAAGGAATCTGTTTATGGCATTATCATGCATGTTAGAACAACTTATGGCTGCTGTTTAGGACAAATCTTATAAATGGCATTTGAATATCCAAGTATGGAGTTTGAATTTGAATCTTGGATTCAAACCAACCTCATTTAACCTGTTGCTAGTTGCATTAACTCAAATCACAACATAATGCCATGTCATGATCATGCATCATATTGTGCATTGCATTGATTGTGTTTCTTTCTCTGTTGCCGGTGTTGTTCCCTTTCAGTAGACGTGTTCCGACGATGTGATCGATGACACCGATGAAGACCCAATGTTATCTTCAGAAGTGCCAGGCAAGCAAACCTCATTGAGCATTCTGATACAATCCCACTCTCTCGCTCTTGCTCTCTTTTACTACATTAGGACAACAACGCTTCAACTGTTACCTGTTGCGGTAGTTGAACCCCTTTCCACTGCATGACCTGTCATTGCCACAGTAAATAGTTGAAACCCACTATTATGAGTAGGAGTTGTTTGAGCCATGTTGTGCCTACTCATTCATGCTTTCTGGTTATGCCGGCTATTGCTTAGAGTTGTGTCAGGTCTGATTCATCGGGGATGAATTGGAATGGTGATGAACATGTCCTGCTATGTGAGCTAAGTGTGTGAACACGATTTGGTAAAGGTAGCGGTGAGAGGCCATGTAGGAGTACATGGTGGGTTGTCTCATTGCAGTCGTCCTCAGGAACTGAGTTGATCCATGACCAGTTACTACCATGCATTGGGCCCGAAACCAATGGACCCTCTCGACTTATTAACTGCCCTTGTTCTCTATCCAGGAGTTGCAACTAGTTTCTGGTGTTTGTAGTTTACTGGAGGTCATGCGCAGCGCTGACCCTCGGGGTGGGCTGTGACGCGGCAGGTACGTGGCACGGTGTACCGATCGCCCGTTTGGTGATGCGAGAACCTTGTACACATCGTTTGGGGCCGTGAGCGACACCCCGGCAGGATCTCCCCATGGATGGAACCCAAATAGGCGATAAACCTCGACTAGAGACTTGTGTGGTTAGTCAGGTCGTGGCCGACACCCTCGCTGGGCCTCCGCTTGAAGGTTGCCGAGTACATGTCGTGTAAACGGCGGTAAGTGGTGAGAGCGTGTGTGAAGAAGTACACCCCTGCAGGGTTATATATATGATCTATTCGAATAGCCATGTCCGCGGAAATGGACTTCTGGGTTACCTTTACAGTTCATAGACAAGTGAAAGTGGATAGTCTAAAACGCGCAAGATAAGCATGAGTGCTATGGATGGCCTTCTTGTAGGGAGACGGGAGCGGATCCATAGTGGTGTATTGATTGGTGAATATGTGGACTCGTGTGCGCCACCTCAAAAGAGTTACTTGCAGTCGTAGTTTAGGATAGCCACCGAGTGAAGCTGGCTTGCTGCAGTCAAACTCCACCCCCCCCCCCTTGTTGATACTGATGCATATGTAGCTAGTTCTGATGTAAGTCTTGTTGAGTACCTTTGTACTCACGTTTGCTTAATTTATGTTTTTGCAGAGAGACTTCAGTCTCGCTAGTTGTTCCGCGTGGACTTCGACGTTTAGCTTGTTACCTCAGCTACGATCTTGTACCCTTGGGAGGGTCTTGTAGATAGTCAGGCTTCTCAGCCTTTTTCATTTGTAGTTGTCTGTACTCAGACACGTTATGTTTCCGTTGCATGTATGCTCTGTATGTTGGGTCATGTGACCTCTGTTTGTAATAAATGCTATGATGGCTCTTCTGGGCCTTTATCTATATGAGTTGTTGAGTTATGTTGTGATACCATGTTGTATAGCACATAC
Source organism: Secale cereale (assembly GCA_902687465.1). Classification (NCBI taxonomy): domain Eukaryota; kingdom Viridiplantae; phylum Streptophyta; class Magnoliopsida; order Poales; family Poaceae; genus Secale; species Secale cereale. The sequence goes on along the minus strand of LR738711.1, from coordinate 827,356,696 downwards.
TTGCATGTTATGCGTACGTTTAATGTGTATTGTTATGTCTGGGATCCGACACCTAGTTGTTTACCCTTGGTAGCCTATCTTACTGGGAAATGTCTCCTGGTGCTTCCACTGAGCCTTGGTAGCCTGCTACTGCTCCGGAACACTTAGGCTGGCCGGCATGTGTCCTTCTTCGTTCCTGTGTCTGTCCCTTAGGGGAAATGTCACGCGTTGTTCCTTAAGTCCTTGTAGCTTGCTACGACTTGGGTTCATACGTTGATGACCGACACGTTCGTTGCTGGGTCATGTATGCCTGTCTTTGTAATTTAGTGCCACTTTTGGTTTATAACTAGTCATGTCGGCCCGGGTTCTCTGTCATATGGATGCTAGCGACACTATCATATACGTGTGCAAAAATGCGCAAACGGTCCCGTGCCAGGTAAGGTGGCACCCGTGGGGATACCGTGCGTGAGGCCGCAAAGTGATATGATGTGTTGCAGGCTAGACATGTGTGACTTAGGATCGGGGTCCTGACAGCTTTGGTATCAGAGCCTGACTGCCTGTAGGATTAGCAAGCCAAACTGGTCGAAGTCGTGTCTAGAAACTCTTTAGTTATATTAAGGGAATTGATTGTGGAAGGGAACGTAAGGCTCTTTTTACTCCTTTACCCTATGACCTTCTGATCTGAGTCACCTTCTTCATCTACGGGGATTAAGAACTAGGATTCTCATTCTATTTATCAGGATCACGTTAATGGTGGATTCAACCCTCAGTTTAGCTTCTACTACTTCAGTTTGTTCAACTGTTGGACTCAGAACCTTGACTTTATGATGCTAAGTGGTTATGCTACCCTTTTGCTTGGATCTCAAAAGTATTTTCGAGCATTTACAGCCGTTATGCTGTCTGAGTCTTCCCAGGTTTCTAAATAATCTGATGCATTTGCAAATCATTCCTACATGTTCTTAATGTCCTTTTAGGCCAGATTAACCACACTAGTCGGTGTGTTGAGGCACTCTGTTACCTCGACATATATGTTGGACTTATTATTATGACGCTAGGTGTCTTAGAAGATCACCAGTAATCTAGCAATGCTTTATATTCCCAGTGTGATGATTCTGGCCGTTATTCTCGAAAGCATCCCGTGATGCCATTTAGTTAGTAGGCATTCTAATTATGGGTTCTTGAACCCAAGATTGATTCTACCTACTTCATGTTGGTAGTGTTTGCTCGTTCCTTTAGGATATTAGTAACTTTGTGATAGTCTTCGAGGTCCATGGTATATCATTCTTCCAATACCATGAACCATCATTGGCAGAAGTTCTTCTGAACCGAAGATCACAACCAGAGTGCTCTTGAGTAGTACCCCAATCATATTGTGACTCTGCCAGTCCTACCTCTCCGCACGGATTATCCGGAAGAAATTTGTTGAACTTGGTTCGACATACTAATCTATGCATCCACAACTCAGAAAATCATATGTTGCTTTGAGTTGTCCCTTTTAGTTGTATTATGACCCTCATCTATCAGTTGATAGTCAAGAGTAGTTGTGCATTCGTGTTCATCGATGCCTTTTACTCTTGTGGTCCGTCAAGCCATTCTATTCTGGAATGACTAGGAGAAACAAACTCCAGTACCTTATCCATATCCAGGATTGGGTCGAAGAAGTTGTACTTCGCAGGTGAAGAATGCTAATCCAGCTTCTAATCTATTCTATCCTGGGGTATTACCGTCCTTAGGTCAAGAATGTCATGGGAATTGCACCACCTCCTATGAACTTTTGATAAGGTGATACTTCTCACCATCATCGTTTATTCCTCGGCCTCCGTGTTATTATAACCAGAATGCTGACAAGTGGATTGTGATGTGTGAAATCAATACTCCTAGGAACTTCGTTGCTTGGTAGTTAAAGGACAACAATTTCATTCTTAGCGTAATGATTACTGAATCACCATTCTAAGATTGATCGTGCTACTAGTCCATCTTTCCTGGTGCACTTATCGATCAATGAGTTAGGATTGTGTCAATCTCTCGCTCTTTTGATCATATCGTCTTGCCCTGAAAAGCAAGATTGTTCCCGAGCCTAGAAACATATCGGTGGTTCGTGATTTTCCGGTTATCTTCCGGGAAGTATCACCAGGTTGTTCCATGACCAATGCGTTGAGCTCGTGATCAAGCTGGTTTCTCTATAAACCAGCCATTCCCCAAGAATCTGTGTCGGTTACCCCCTGAGCTAATTGGTTAAGCTAAACAATAACTTGGAGAGTTGGAAGATAAAAGCTTGCCAGCTTAGTTCATTTCAAGGGGTATATTTGCATGTGTTGAAGATAGATGATATCTTCATCGATTGATCCTCGTGATCAATTATTGGATCTGTTTTCTTGTCCAAACTTTGATTTGAGTGTGGGCTATCGTCAAGTCAAATCAAAACCAATGGTATTCGTAATGTTGCCTTACTCGTGGGTGTCCCTCGAGCATACCTCATTACATCTATTAGTCTGACCAATGCTATCACTTTGTTCATATAGTTATGGAATTCCATTTTATGGAAGCCTTTATGAATTGTTGTTGAGCCCATCGACGACATGTTTATCCTCTCCATGATTCATGTTGAACATTAACGTTAACATTGGGAACTTTTGTAAGCATCATCTTTGTGTTAGCTCATGAAGTAGATGTCTTGATGCAAGAAGTGGCTTCCCCTAATTCACGAGTACTTGATGTAAGTTGCCGCCGTGAATTTGAGAAAGCTTGTTTTACTTCCTCAGGAGTCATCCCAAGTCAGTCATGCATACGTGTGAAGTATTCTATGGTTTGATAGACTGATCATCTTCATTCTGTATGTATCCCTAGCACACCAAGCCACTGATTGATTTGTTAAGGATAAGAAGTTCAAATGCTATTCCCGAAGGGCCCGGACGGACATGCATAAGACTTCGTTATCTTCAATGATGATTCCTAACCTGAAACTCGGTAGTATTTTATTATAAGACTACTATGTGGTCATGCTTGTCTGGGACAACGTGTTCACAGGTACGTAGCAGAACTAGCTCATGTTCTGGAGCTTGCTATCGTAGCTCACCCGAGAATCTCGCAACGCCATCTCGTCGATTTGTGTTGCAAACTTTCGTTTCCACACATGACGTCTGGAATATCCTGACACCAACCAGAACTGAATCTCAGGCAAATATGATGGTTAGAGCTTTTTCCTAGAACTATAATATTGGTCTCTCGATAACCGGTAAAGTGGATGTCGTGGCCAACACACCCAGCCGGAAGACCTATTGTTGTAGTATCTTGATTGAAGAAATTGGCCACCTCCCCATAAGGATTTCGTAGGATTTACTCCCTAGTTGTTCCTTATGGATTTTTGTGCACCTGAAGTCCGGCCTTTTACTTGACGTTCTAGGTACTAAACCATTTTACTAAATGGGTTGCGCTAGCACATCAAGGAGAACATTAGAAGCGGAGTGCTAAATGTTTCTCGGTCGATCATCCATATTTTGCTCCCGGACTCCGCTAAGGTGAAATATGAGAAAGTGTTATCTTCCTTTGCATCTGCACCATCCATCATTATTCATCATGGTAGTATGTGGTGTTGCCAGGATCCTTGACACGGATATTGGTAAAACCATGATGAATATGGAAATGCTCAAGTTCTTGAGAGCACGTACAAGCACTAGGTGTTATCACTGGCACTAACCGGGATTGCTCCCAGTGTTCTTGGTTATGTTATAACCTCTCAAAGAGTAGATTACTCTCTACTGTTGGGATTCTTCCCAGTTACCAGAATCATTCCCAGCATTTGCATTTTTGTTCCCAGCTTGCACCGCCAATGTGCCAATTTTCCATGGGTTACCGTTCTCAGCCACTGCTGTTCAGGATTATCTTCAGAAGTGGACTTGCCATGGGTCCCATCCATTTCCGATGATAACCAAAATCATCCCTTGTGTTGTATTCAACAAGGTAGTCCACGTCATCCATTATGGCCCGAGAATGTCATTCCTTCGGACTCTGTCAAACGATCAATTGTGTTTGCCTTAGGCTGGTATAGGGAATCTCTATGATCTCTATATCAAAAGTAATTCTTTTTTCCACTTAAGGGAATAATTCTAGGAGTCATCTTCTTTAAGGTACCCCATCGGGTGACCTCGATCACCATCTTCCTTAAGTGTGGAATTATTGCCTGTCAAGTGAACTTTCATCGTTTGTTTCACTCCATCCCCCTGGAGGTGTACTCTGTATCTCATCTCAAGAGATGTTTCAACGTCTCACTCCAAGAGTTGATCTTGAGTTGCCCGATCTTTCACAAGATCAACTATTGCGGAGTTTCTTTCGTCGTCACCGTGTTGGACAAAGACCTCAAAAGCAAGGGTTTCAAGATCAACATGATGCTAGCAATCAACCTTCATATGAAGGGCACTTGGATCATGAAGATTGTGTTAGTTAGTGTCCCCTCTAATTTCTTACCCTACGCTTGAATCTCGGGACGAGATTCTTGTTTAGTGGGGGTGAGTTGTCACATCCCTAGTTCTGGTCTGCTCTGGTCCAGTTAGTCTGGTGTTGCATCATGTTTAAATTTCTCTTAAACTTGAAATGGGGATTGATCAACCCTAGCACCAGAAAGTTTCCAAATAGGTTCAACAAAAATCTTTTCCAATGTTTTCAAATGACCTTTAAAAATGTTCATCATTTCTGGATCAAGGTGGAAGCATCTGCCCAAAATGGTTCACATTTTTGGAGGACATATTTGGACTTGGGATTAATTCAAACATATTTGAATTGGAGCTATTTAAATGCTATATATATTTTAGATGCTCCAAAAATGTTGGAAATTGTCAAGGGTCACTGGAATAATTCAGAAAGCACCCCTAACTATTTTCTAGGAATTTATCAAATGATTTAGTATTTTTACTAAATCAAAACATAACAGAATAATTAGAAAACAGAAACAATTAAAGAAAAGAGAGAGAGAGAGAAGCTTATCTGAGGCCCACCTACCTGTAGCCTGGTGGCCCAGCACGGCCCAGCCCAACTGGCTGATGCCAGTCATCTCCCACCTCTCGCCAGGAGGACGAGGGGCGCGTGACCGCCGCGCGCCGGCACACGCCGTGGCCACCTCCTACCTCTCTGCCTGTCTCCTCGTCGCCCTGAGATCGCCACGCAGCCCCGACCTCTCTTCCACTCTCTTCGGCGCTTCTCCTCCCCCCTGGTGCTCTCTCTCGCAACCACCGAACGCCATCGCCGCCGCGCTCGCTGCCACCGCGGCCACCGGCCACCACACGCCGCGCCAACATGCTCAGTAGCATCGCCGCGCCCCCCTAGTCCTCAGCATCGAGCCACACATCGCGGGAGGCCCTGCACCGTCTCCATTTGGTCGTCTTCAACCTCGGGAACCGCCGGATGTCACCGGCCGATTCGCGCCGTCGAGGACGCCCCCGAGCACGCTGGCCTTCCCTACGGAATCTCTGTGAGATCCTGTCCTTTTCCCCCCTCTCCGTTTCCCTTCTTGTGCACCACAGCGACCACACCGAGCTCAACCGCACCCGCCTCCCCCACCGCACGTCGCCGTCGTGGCCACAGCCGCGTTGGTTTGTTTCCGAGCACGCCATCGTCTTCAGTGCACCCCCAGAAGCATGTTGCACCCCCTAGCTCCTTTCCTAGTGCACCGTTGTGTCGTTTCCATCGTCGCCCGAACTCCGGCGACCGCCAAGATCATCGCCGGTGATAACTCCAGCCACCCCAGCCTCCGTCATCGCCACCGTTGGATGCACCACTCCGCCCTCTTCCCGTAGCTGCTCCCTGCGCGCCAAAAGAGCCTCTGTAGGTGAAACCCGACGCGCTCCGTCGCGTCTAGCCTCGCCGGCGTCGAGCCGCCGGTGGATTTGACCATGTTTGACCCCGACTGGACCCCCCCTGTGTCCATGACATGTGGGGCCGGCCGTTGACTAGTTTTAGTTTAGGTTTTGATTAAGTACTAATCTCTGTGCTTAGCTCTATGAGTCACTGACACATGGGGCCGGCCCTGTTAAATTAGTATAGTTTAAAACTAAACTTAATTAGGCCCTGAGAGACTGACATGTGGGCCCTGGGCCACTGACAGTTTAGTTAGTGTTAACTTAAAACTAACTAACCCTGTTAGTTAGTTGTATCACTGACGTGTGGACCCCACACGTCAGGTTTGACCTGGACCAGCCCCTGTTGACTGCTGACATCACAGTGACGTCATGCTGACGCAATATGTGTTTTCTGGAATTTTAAATAAATCAGAAATGATTTATTTATTTCAGAAAATAGCCAAAACTTCTAAAAATCACAGAAAATAATCTATAACTCCAATGAAAATAATTTATATATGAAAAATGATCATAAAAATCCGAGGAATCTGTTTATGGCATTTTCATGCATGTTTGAACAACTTATGGCTGCTTTTTAGGCCAAATCTTATAAATGGCATTTGAATATCCACATATGGAGTTTGAATTTGAATATTGGATTCAAACCAACCTCGTTTAACCTGTTGCTAGTTGCATTAACTCAAATCACAACATAATGCCATGTCATGATCATGCATCATATTGTGCATTGCATTGATTGTGTTTCTTTCTCTGTTGCCGGTGTTGTTCCCTTTCAGTAGACGTGTTCCAACGATGTGATCGATGACACCGATGAAGACCCAATGTTATCTTCAGAAGTGCGAGGCAAGCAAACCCCATTGAGCATTCTGATACAATCCCACTCTCTCGCTCTTGCTCTATTTTACTGCATTAGGACAACAACGCTTCAACTGTTAACTGCTGCGGTAGTTGAACCCCTTTCCACTGCATGACCTGTCATTGCCACAGTAAATAGTTGAAACCCACTAGTATGAGTAGGAGTTCTTTGAGCCATGTTGTGCCTACTCATTCATGCTTTCTGGTTATGCCGGCTATTGCTTAGAGTTGTGTCAGGTCTGATTCATCGGGGATGAATTGGAATGGTGATGAACATGTCCTGCTGTGTGAGCTAAGTGTGTGAACACGATTTGGTAAAGGTAGCGATGAGAGGCCATGTAGGAGTACATGGTGGGTTGTCTCATTGCAGCCGTCCTCAGGAACTGAGTTCTGTGTTGGTTGATCCATGACCAGTTACTACCATGCATTGGGCCCGAAACCAATGGACCCTCTCGACTTATTAACGGCCCTTGTCCTGTGTCCAGGAGTTGCAACTAGTTTCTGGTGTTTGTAGTTTACTGGAGGTCGTGCGCAGCGCTGACCCTCGGGGTGGGCTGTGACGTGGCAGGTACGTGGCACGGTGTACCAATCGCCCGTTTGGTGATGCGGGAACCCTGTACACATTGTTTGGGGCCGTGAGCGACACCCCGGCCGGATCTCCCCACGGATGGAACCCAAATAGGCGATAAATCTGGACTAGAGACTTGTGTGGTTAGTCAGGTCGTGGCCGACACCCTCGTTGGGCCTCCGCTTGAAGGTTGCCGAGTACATGTCGTGTAAACAGCAGTAAGTGGTGAGAGCGTGTGTGAAGAAGTACACCCCTGCAGGGTTATATATATGATCTATTCGAATAGCCGTGTCCGTGGAAATGGACTTTTGGGTTACCTTTACAGTTCATAGACAAGTGAAAGTGGATACTCTAAAACGTGCAAGATAAGCGTGAGTGCTATGGATGGCCTTCTCGTAGGGAGACGGGAGCGGATCCATAGTGTTGTATTGATTGGTGAATATGTGGACTCGTGTGCGCCACCTCAAAAGAGTTACTTGCAGTCGTAGTTTAGGATAGCCACCGAGTCATGCTGGCTTGCTGCAGTCAA